>CM031860.1:44304250-44913938 GCA_018697195.1 Certhia americana | reverse complement strand
GTCTGTCTGTCCGTGTGGCTGTGGGCTCTGTCAGTCTGTCTGTCCGTGTGTGGCTGTGGGCTCTGTCAGTCTGTCTGTCCGTGTGTTGCTGTGGGCTCTGTCTGTCTGTCCGTGTGTCTGTCCGTGTGTCTGTGCGCTCTGTCCCTGGCTCTCCGGCAGCCGCTCCCTCACGGGCCGCGGGCGGGGCTCGGCCGCGCCTCATGCGCGGGTCTCCAGCGCCCCCTGGCGGCCGCGCCTTTCCGAGAGGACGGCGTTGCTCAAACTGCTCGTGTGGGTTTAATTGCCGCTTTGTTACTTTAAAAGCGAACCGGGTTCCTCCCCCGTGTGCTCTGGAGACATGGACTTGTCTCCCTGACCTCTCTCTGCGTGGATTCTGTGATTGCTGGTCAGCTCCCGGGAATGGGCCAATTATAAGCTTTAGAAAGTCACCCAGAGCAGCGTGTTAATGCTTTTTGGGGGCACTGAGAGAAAAACTTTCAATCTTGTAGAAGTTGTGAATGAACAAACTGCAAATTTTTTTTAAGACCCAAACCCTGGTTTATCTGTAAATATATATTGGATGTTTACAAGGAGAGTAATATTGTTTGATTGCTATCCCTGGCATAACTCTAATGAAACATTTTCTTAGAAATTTCAAGTGTTAGACTGTCACACTCTATTTATTAAGTATGTGTAAACCATTCTGTTTCTGAGGAAAAAAAGTTTTCACTAGTTCTTTAAATCTAAAATGACACTGCAGACACTTCACTGTAAATGTAAGGTACGACATTTGAAAATTCAAAGGCATATTTTATCAGTCTTGAAAAGTACTCTCCTTATACTTCAAATTTTCTATTTTTAATTAAAATTATTTTTAATTTTATTTCTATTATTATTATTTCAACTTCTATTATATTTTAAATTATTGCTTTCAAATTTTTTTCTTCAACAGAAAAAGAATTTTTTTTCATCCACCTGTGATTTTAAGTGTGTACTTCCTTGGTTTTTCATTTGATCTCCTTCCTGCCCATTCTCTGGCCCTGTGTTAGACTAATAGGCTCAAAGTAATGTTGGTGAGTTCTATTTGAAATGAAACATTTCTCTGATGCTTACATCCACTTCATTGATTTATATGAGCCATGTAATTATGAATTTGTTCTGTTATCAATTATATTATAAACCATACTGTTCCAGCTCTACCATTATTACTGCATTTAAATAAGAAGTGATTAAAGCAGCATTCAGGTTGGATGGGACCCCAGGAAGTCTCCAGGTCAATCTCCTGCTCACAGCATGTCCAGCTCTGAGGTCAGACCAGATTGCTCAGGGCAATCTCAAAACCTGCCAACTTCTCTGGGCAGTCTGTTACACAGCTTGGCTGTCCTCAGGAAGGACCAAGATTTTCATTGCATCTGACCTAAGTATCTCTCTACAATTTTTGCCTTTGACTTTCAGCCTTCTATTTCTTGCTGTATTTGTCACTAGAAGATTTCTCCAGCTTTCAGCACCTAAGGAAAGGTGTGTCTGCAAGCAATGCTGTGCTGCCTTTGTCTGGATCATAGTGTCTCTGTTTTCTTCATCACCATATGTAGATACTGAAGGTATGCTTTTAGGTCCCCCTGAAACTGTCTTGCAGGCTGGACAAACCCAGCTGCTTCAGCCACTGCTGGTAGGACAACTTCTCCAGCCCCTGGCCAGCTGGGGGGTTGAATTCACTTCAGTGAGCACTAACCCTGCATTGGAAGCACCAGGATGGGATGCAGTATTTCCAGAATCTCTGAGTTCAGCTAGCCCCTGCTTTCTCGAGCAGTACTTCCACTTTTATTTTTATTTTATGAGTTCTTTCTTTAAAGGAGTCTCTCAGGTCTCGTGCCTTTCTTACACCAGAGTTTTGCATCAAGAATTCCTGACATATAATAAAATACCACAGCATAAACTCAGACAATATTCTGTGACTCCTGAAGATACTCCCAAGAAGATTTTTTTTGCCTTCCTAAAGAATTCTTACAGTTCTATTGCAAAACTCAGCATACTTTATTCAACTTTCATTATTTGGAAACTTTCGTGGACTTTTGCATTTTGTATAAATTTGTATTTGGTACACCTCATTCAAAACTAACTCCATGTCTAAAAAAGATGCTGTCTCACAAAATCCAAGGAATTCCCTATGTTACTACTGTGTTTAATTCCAAGTACTTATGAGTGAGAGATGGGAGTATAATAGATATTTTATTTAGTCTTTTCTCATACTTAGAGTAACCCCCAGTTAACTTGCTCTGCAGCGAGATCAATCCAACAGCACAACACAGCAGAGCAGCAGACTACGTTTTTTTTCTTGCTTAAAGTCTTGCCAAGGTGCCACAGGTGTGGGGCTGTTCCATGAGGGAATACAAGGCTGGAGTGAAGTCAGGGCAGCAGAGGCAGTGCTCCTGCAGGCCAGCACACAGCCTCTCAGTGTGGGGTGAGCAGAGTTGGCAGAGCACAGTGCCATCAGCAAGATCTGCTGACAGGCCCAGACTGCCCCAGGCAAGACAGAGCTGGACTCTGGATCCTTCTAGGGACTCCAGTCCAGTTCTGGTAGGAGACAGGACTACACCAGGGGTCTGAGGACTGCACAGGGGCAGAAAAAGACTGGAGACTGGGTAAAGGACAAGAATGCCTGTGGCAGAGCTCAGGAAGGGACTGGGTGTCCAGGGGTGCAGATGGGGATCCCAGGTGGGGCTAGTCAGCTGAAAACCCCATAGTGGAATTGGGGCCTCAGCAGCACCTTTCATAACTATGCAAGTTAAATGTTTTATTACTAAGGTGAGAAAAATTAGATAGAAAAGTGATCCATGGGAATATGATACTGTTGAAGGAAGAAAAGTATAATATATGCTGACTTGCATATTTTTCTCAAGTAGAGTAATTAACATATTTTTAGTTTTTAATTTATGTATAGGAATATGAGTGAAATAAAACATTTAAAATATATTGAAAGTTAAAAATATTTTTAATAGCGTAACTTCGATGTGCTTTGTCAGGAACCTGAAAAACTTACATAAAAACTTGCCTTTCTCTTGGCTGCTGGAATAATTCCCACTGTTCACCAAAGACTGATATTTCAAATAAGTTATTCAGCTACCTCCAGAGTCATACGTGGGGATATATCAAAGACCACATACCTGTCAAGTCACTGAGAGTGATGCAAGCTCTGGGACTCCTTTACATAGACCTGTGGCCATTGTCATCATCACTGACCAACCTGACAGCTATCAGTTTTGACCACAAAAAAACTATGATTCACCAGTATAACTCCTCTTCACTGCCCATTTTTCATTGCTGCATCTTTCTGTTGAGTTAACCATTTTCATAGAGAGCACTCTACCCTCCCAAAGGATGCATACTTCTTCCTAATAATACAAAAGAAAGTCAGGTTTTGACAGGACTGTAAATATCTTAGTCATAAAGTCAAATCCTATTCTTCCAGCTAATGCATTCTGAGATACAGGGATGACTGCAGTAAGTGCACTGAATCACAGCAAGCAGAGTCTGGGGAGGGAGAGCATTGGTGCTGCTGGGCCCATCTCTGCACAACCAGCTGCCAAGGGTTACAGCCAGTTCATACAGCACTGGTGCCTAGCCTTTGTTTACCTGCTGGATACAGCCAAAATACAGGTTTCTCCTGACAGTGCCCGGGCAAGCTCTGATCTAACTCACACTGCTGTATTTCAGAGACCTCACAGCCTTATGAATGGCATTATAATTGAAACCACTTTGTAAAGAGGACATGTTTAGCTTCTAACTCTACATCTTTTATTCCCTAGTTAGCCATTTCATTATTTCCCAGTATTTAGCTGTTTACCAGTTGTCTGGTCACGTGTTTGGAAATGTGCAAATATGTTTGCCTTACTGCAGTGACATATGCCCCTTTCGTGGTCACATTTCAGTCCTTATTAAGGAGTAGACACATTCCTGACAATAATCTCTCTTGCTGAGGATCTCACTGCTGTGTCCCAGAAGTATTTTTCTTCTGTCTACTCTTCTTTCATCTCATGCAATTCTGTTTAGCACAAGTTTTCTGTCAAGTAAGGAGGAGGTAGGAATATATATTTCTCCCAGCTCTGTTCTTTATCTCTCTTTGTAACTCCTTTGTCCTAGTAATTCCCTCATTTGACACCTATACACGGTCCAAGAGTGGGAATTGAAGCCACCAGTAAAGAACTGGGAAGTAAGCAGTTCTGCCTATGAACTCTTCAGAGTGTGTGTTCTTGTACACGTCCTAGCAGGTGTGCATCTTCACGTCCAGACAATTTCAAACAACTGATTCCAAATGCTGTGGTAGCAGTAATCTGGTCATATTTCCCTATCAGCTTGTAACCTTCTACATCTGGGGCTGATTGTATGAAAAGGAGGTAAGTTCTTCTGAGAGAACCTGGCAATTAAACTGTCCCTTTTGGGGAATATTTCCAGTGAATTTATTGTGATGCCCTGTCCTTCACCTTTTCCACGAACTGATCTGCTGCTGTGGCATTGCTTCATCCACAGAAGGACGATAGTCAAACCTGGAAAAGGCTACTACTACCAAACTTGAAAAATGCCATATAGTTTAATGAGATTTCTCCATAGTCATTCTCCCTAAAATGTCAGAATTTATGCACAGTTAAGTCATTCTGATTTGACATTTCATCCATGCAGAATAAAGAATAAATGAAACATTTCAGATTCAATTATGTGGTGACTGTCAAAATATACTGAATTTTAAGAGTTGACCAGTGGGCCCAGTTACTCAGCTTTCCAAAACTGAGTTAATGTTAGTGTTACCAGAAGAATGATTGCATTTGTTGAATTTTATGGCCTAAGGCTCAAAATCTCTACCAACTACTATTATAGTTGATACTAAATGTAGCCAATGCATATTATAATTTTGCACAGAATTTTCTACATAATGACCTCGTCTGCTTGTAGAAATAGACTTGCAATGAGATGCAGCGTCACAGTTATGAATTTTCTGGGTAAACTATATTGAATAAGTATGCAAATACTTCTGTCTTCTCCAGTGGAAAATTATATTTAAAAATAAAAAATGTGTTGTGTTGAAGATTCTGTTTTCTAAAAAAAACAAACAAACAAACAAACAAAAAAGCCAACTGAAACAAAAGGTGTTTTATTATGCACATACAAAAAAATAGAGTTGTACAATTTTCATGTTAATTAAGTACATTTCCATATTACCGATGTGATATATTTTCCTTCAGAAATTCACATATGTAGGCTTGAGGGATAAAACTACCCAGTGGAATCTTTGCAAAGGTTCTTGCATATTTAAACTGGGCACTGAAAAGGCAAATTTTGGTGCCTCCTCTGGGTGCAGAGGAATTGTGAAAAAACAATCTTTCAAACCAATGATTATCAAGTGCCCATTTCAAGGAATCACTGTAGACAATGGGAAGCCTGGCTGCAGGGCTCCCATGTCTTCCACGACTGTATTTATTTTTCTGAGATCATGAAGCAAATGCCACTTACCACTTCTTTTCTGAATGAAAAATACAGAATAGTTCCATGGGCTTCTGGAGGGGTCAATACATCCCACTTGCAATTGTTCATTAACCAGGTTTTGTAAGGCACGCAATTTTTCAGCTTGCAGGGGCCACTGACCTACCCATGCCAGTTCATTAGTTTTCCAGGTCAGTTTCAGGGTACTGCACAAATCAGCAACCCCTATGAAAAATTAGACCCAAGTCTGACTCCCATCTGTGAAAACATGTCATGGCTCCATAATACCATGAGAATTTGCAAAACAAAAGGCTTAGTAGTAAGCCATATGTTATTCAGGATGTACAATTTGGATAAAATACTGGCTTTGAAAGCTAGTACTGCTCCCCCAGTATCAGTGAGTGCTTGGGGAACTGCAGTAAGTGTATCTGGGGCACCACTTAACTTGTGAGATGACCATAACATCCCTTACCTTCCTTTACTGAAAAACTACCAACTCACTCGTTGTGCCAAATAGTTTTTAGGACTATTGAACTACATATACTAATGCTCTTACTAACAACTCTAGATTTGTTTTCTATAACCTGAAGGTAGGACCCAGCATTTCAGATCACCCTAAGTTCTTGCTAACTAATAAACCCTTGTATAACTTGTGGTGAATATATATGACAAGACCGTGGCCAGCTAGTTTTATGCCAAAAGAATTAAAAAACTTTCATTGACATTACATTGTGCATTATGGATTGTATGAGTACATCCAATTCAGAAAAATGAAAAATACATATTTAAATAACTGTTCTGTTAAAATTACAGCCATCTTTAACTTAAAATAAGTATATATATTTTGTAGCATTGTGCTAGTATAACTGACTATAATAAGTGTGTGAGAGAGGGACATGTTCCATTGCCCATTTAACCCACAGAGAACTGATTTAGTTGCATGGGAATCTAATCTGACTTCATCAGTTTTAATTAGCATACCAATTAAGGAAGTCTTCCTTATTATATGCCTCAGTTTGGAAAATTACCAGCACGTCCTTCCCATACACTTCCCTCTGTTCTCCCCAGGCAAATAAAGGCATTATCCATTGGGACAACAAGGAAATCTGTGATATCAATGAAATACACTGTCTTGTAGGAGGCAAAGTAGGCACACAGACAACAGAGGCATTTTTATTTTTATAATCTGACAGTAAAAAAATAAAATTCTTTGTACAGAGGCAAAAATCTTTCCCAAGGTGGCTGATGTGATGCATCGTTGTTGCAACATATTAGAAAGAAGCACTTTTAAAAGCTTGTCTTGATTTTACCAGATTGTGTGTGGGGGGGGCAGATTTCCCACTGAAGCAACTGCATCACCTAATGAAGTGATCTATTCATGCTATAAACTGTACATATAAAATCTCTATGCTACTTGTCATAACCTAAGAGGAGATTCGTGGTTTTAATTCGTGGTTTTAATTCCTCTCCATTTTCAAATTCAAGAGAAAGGTTTTATTTCTTTTTTGAGTTGTTACCTTTTCTTAATGAATTGTATTGCCTTGAGCATGAATATGAGCTAGGAAAAGTGCATTCAAAGGAAAATTAATAAAGCTAACCAAATTGTCTTTTTTTTTTTTTTTTTAATTAATAAGTTCATTTATGGCCTTTTCTCGAGGCTACAATTTTAACAAAAATGTCATTACATCTGCTTTTTACTATTACCCAGCTTTTTATTTTGTAATTTGTACCATATTTTGGGGAAACAACAAAAATAGAACAAGGAAACCAACAACAACAACAACAACAACAAGCTAAACCCAAACAAAAGCAGCAAATTACAAAAAAAAAAAAAATACAAAAACACCCTGAAAATATTTTAAGCAAACAGACCATGAAAATGTGAAAAATTTATAGTTCAGAAAAAATATAAGTCGCAAGGGCATATGCAGGAAAACTTTGTAACTGGGAAAACATTTTATTTGTGTGCCTGTGACTCTGATAGGTGGCATGAACCACACCTCTTTTTTCTGAATAAGGGCAGGGTTTAGCACATCTAACCTGTTTCAGTACTGCTTGAACTCCTATCCTGCACAAAACCTTTTCCTTTTTTTTTTCTCCCAGTGCTTTAACACAAAGATTGTATTTGGTGTTGAACTATTGCCCATCTAAGAGTCTGCCTTTCAACTACTGAAGTAGTTAAAGAAATTTATTTCAAGATAACATATAAGGAATTAATTTTGACTGCAACCCCACTCTGATCCATCAGACTGAGTACCCTTTTTTTTTTTTTTTTTGTAGTGTTTAAGTAGCACATCATGAGACTGAAATAATAGCAAGAAGTAAAGATATTTTCAGCTGCTAGTTAGGATTTCTTTTCATATACATGTAAAGGACTCCCTTGCATGGTTCTCAGAGGAGATACTGCTTTTAAAACAACCTGCAAGACACAAGATAATGGCAAAGTGCAAAAAAAAAAAAAAAAGAATTATGGAATGAGTTGAAGCTGAGAATGAAAACAAATGCTATGCTGCTAATTTGGCTTTTGAGGATTTTTACTTTCAATTTATCCAATGCTTGAGTTGAAAAACTTCTATTGCATTGAATATATTTGCTTTGAAAAAAAAAAAAAGGAAATATTTCATGTGTCTGGCAGAGGATCCTAAATGTAGGAGAAATAGATAAAAAATTGGTGACAGCAGGTTACAAATTGGTGACAGCAGGTATGCTATCCTAACAGTGCAGATTTAACAAATCACATTTTATGTTCACTTTTCTGAAGTAAGTGCTGGCACTGTAAAAGAAATAAGTAAACCTTGCTCTTGTCCCATAGATTTTAAATTGTGTTGTGTACCTTAGAAATAATCCATTCCCAGTACATATTTTTGTCTAGTCAGTGGGGCTCAAATCATGTTTCTTGTCTTTTACAATTCTAGCATTAATACTGGAGTGTAATTTACAAACTATCTGCTGTGTAAAATTACTAGTATGAACACATCATTTACTAGGAAGGAAGTTTTAAACAGTGCTGGCTTTGAAATACCTTTTAAATTAAGTACATAAATATTACTTGATGTATATTTTAATTAATAATTATTATGAGTTATTTTAGTGCTTGTGAAGATAAATAGGCTAAAAGCAAATGAAAATTATATCTTAACTACAGACTAAATATAGCTCTAATTCCCTTAAAATTATTCTTCAGACTATAGACCTAGAAACAAAATTAGCTAAGGTGACATGTGATTTTGTCTTGTTTATGTAAAAAGTTTTTTTAATATGCATTATCATCTGCAAAATTAAGGAATGATACTGTACCTTTTACTAAGTGCTTAATCTTTGTACACCTAGTGAGCTATGCTCCTAATTGTAGGATGACAAGTATAATCTTATTGTTGAGCCATTCCCCATTTTTCCCTCTCTATACATTACACAAATAAAACTTTCAATAATTTTTTAACATGCAGTATTGTAAATTAATAGATACTCCATTTCTGTAAGCAGAAAAATGTACTCATCACAAATATAAACTAATCAATGCAGGATTCATCTTTGGATGAAAAATAATCCATTTGATGAAACACTTAAAAAAAAAAAAAAAAAGGCTTCTCTAAAAAATTGTTGGGTCCTAGAATAATAGACTAGTTTGAGTTAATAGGGCCTTTTAAAGGTTACCTAGTCCAAATCCTCTGTGATCAGCAGGGACTCCTTCAACTAGATCAGGTTTGTTAGACCATCATTCAACCTGACCTTGAATGCTTCCAGTGGATGTGGATAGGGCATCCACAACCTCTCTGGACAACCTGTTCCAGTCTCTTACCACACTAATTGTAAAACAAACAAACAATCCCTCCTCAAAACACCAAAACCCAAAAAATCCCCACGACCTAAACTGACCTTTTAGGTGAAAATTATTACCCCTTGTCTTGTCACAACAGGCCCTGAAAAAAGCCTGTTCCCATCTTTCTTATAGACCCTCTTAAAGTGCTGAAAGGCCACAGTAGGGTCTCCCCAGAGTCTTCTCCAGGCTACAGCCCAAAATCTCTCATGTTTTCCTCAGACAAGTGGTGCTCCATCCTAGGATCAAAATGGGTTGTCACTACTGTTCCAGAATACAGGGCAGCTTTTGTCTGGGGAGTGTTTTCTCTCATCTTTTTCTTAAGGTAAAATGCAGAAGAGTCTACAGATGGGATCTCAGTGAGAGTTATTCCAGCAGGCACAACATGAAGCCAGTATGCTAATGGAACCTCTGGTTCAGTACAGCATCTTGCTGTTAGAACGACACTGAAACTGGTGTTTGTTTGCAAAACCTATCCATAAAATGTCAATTATCTGGGGACAGGGCCATTTCTTACATCACCTCTTGTGTATTTGCACTGAGAACAGCAACGTCTTGATGTCATTTGGAGCCACAGTGAAGTAGAACTGACAAATATTTGCAGTTGAGCTGATGCATTTACCTAAGTATTTCTGTTTCAGATTGTCTTCACATTGCTCACAAAGAAGATAAAGAAAAAGGAAAATTGTATGTACCTTTCTCCTGCATTACATCATCACTGCCAGACCCATCAAACTTCTGGATATTTCAGGATTTAAAAAAGGATCTTCTAGTGCAGGTAGAAGTTATGAAATCAGCTGTGCTTTTTAGGAGTTGCTGAGATTCTTTATGCACTTTTAAAGATAATTATCAGCTGGTTTAACTGTAGCTTCTTGTTGCAATGCATATAATCAGTTAATCAGTATCAGCCTTGGAAATATAGGATGATTTAACTAATGCTCTTAGAAGCAAGTAAAGTGGAGAACAGCTCTGTAACTGGTTTGGTCTCAGCTTCCAGAAAAATTTAAAACTCTCAACCAGCCTTCAAATAGTACACGTTAGTACTTAAATTATGATCTAAGGGGATTTTTTTTGTTTACTTGTTTTCAAGATATTTGGAAAATGGATTCCAAAGGGAAAAGTACTCATTTTTGTACATATTATACACCTACTATTTGCTATATTTGGTACCTATTTGTCAGACCAAATAAATCTAATTCCCTAATGCACATGTAAAAAAAAGTGTAAGTGCTTTGTAATATTTTTAAAAGCGTCATTAAAGTTCATCTATATCTCTGCTCCTACTGCCATGTGAATCATGCTAAAAATGGTCTTCCTATTTTGCAATTTCACACTAATGTGTGCTAATATCTATGGAAGACTAGTTTTGTAAGAGTTGTCAAAACTTATGGTAGAAACACTTTACTGTAACACTAAGGATTTTTACTTTCAATTTATCCAATGCTTCAGTTGAAGGATAAAATCTTCTATTAGCCTCCCCTTTGGCATTCCTTGGACTTGCTCTCAGAGACAGCATACCATATTCTGTACTCTTACTATGTATTAGTATCTTGAATGTTAATGCTTAAGCATACACCTTCAAAACATTTCTGAGAATTTGTGCTGAAAGAAACTGTCTCAATAGCTTTATTTTAGTGTGGGGCCAAAACTGAGCACCAGATTTGAGTTGTGGCCTCACCAGTACCAAGTGCAGGGGAATCATTGCCCTGCTCCTGCTGGCCGCACTGTTGCTGACTCAGGCCAGGCTGCCATTAGACTCCTTGGCCTCCTGGGCACACACTGGCTCATCTTCAGCAGCTCTCAGCCAGCAATCCCAGGTCCTTTTCCCCTGGGCAGCTTTCCAGCCACTCTGCCCCAGCCTGTAGCACTGCCTGGGGTGGTTGTGACCCAAGTGCAGGACCTGGCGGGGGCTTTGCTGAACCTCAGAGCATTGGCCTTGGTTCAAGAAGTATTTGGACAAATGCTCTCAGTCACATGGTGATCCTTGGGGATGGTGCTATACAGAGGGAAATAGAGGTAGAAACAAAATTGATGGTGCCTTTGCTACTCTTAGCTTTGGCAATAATGGCACATTCACACACTAATAAACCAGTACTAAACTAATGGATTTTCTCTCTGAGACAGAACTATTTTAAACCCCTAACTTGGGAGTTCAAATAGGAAAACTGATGAATAGAATATATAGCACAAATTCTGAGAAAAATGAGCTGCACTTGCCAGGCAGTTTTTCTTGCCTATCTGCTGAAGTGGGACAAAAAAAACCAAACCAAACAAAAAACACCACTTACTTTCCATCAGCCTGTGAAATCACATGACTATCAGGTCATCTTTCATTTCTTTATGACTGTTTCAGAATATCTCTTTCCTCACCACTCCTCTCTGTCACCTGTTTTCCCTAAAGAAAGATTTGGAATTCTTCATTCTGTAGTAAAGGAACTGATATAACAACTAGGTTAGGGGTACTACCTCCCAAGATGCACTGGGAGAAAAAAACAGGATTTATTTCACCTCTCCAAAGATCCACCTAAGCCTAGTCTAATGGCTTGTGGAAAAAGAATGTGTCTTTCAAAGTATTCTGGTGCACAAACAAAATTCTGATAATGAAGATATTAATTAATTTTAGGTAAAAACCCTACAAAGGTATTTTTAATACTACCTAATAAAAATCCCACAGATTTTTAAGTGAAACCAGGATTTCCAGTAGATCCCTTCTGGATTCTGTAAGATTTATTGCAATATTCTGCTTGTACAGAAATTTTGTGTGCTTTATTCAACAGTATTCAATTAAACAAGAGTTGATTTTATCTGGTTATTGTTTGCAGAAGTTTTGAGACATTATCCCAAGCCTTATGAACTCAGTTTAAGGTAGTAAGGTACACTTAAACACCTGAGATAATGTCCATATTTTTAACCAACCTCTGCCAAAAGAGTAGAAGATAGGTATTAAAAAAATTTAACTGGAAAAAATATTTAAGTACTGTAGAATTACTGCATTTTATATAATCTAGCCTTTTTCTACTGTAATCCAGGTACATCTTTCTTCCCGTCCTTCTATTCCATTAATAACATTGTGATATCTCATAATGCATTGGTCATACTCACAACATTAGAAAAGTACTTCTAATCTTTTTTTTTAATTAATTCTTTTGCCATTCCAATTAGACAATTAATTTCTCCATGCTCAGAAATCATCTCTATAGAGATCTAGTTTAGCCAAGTCTTTTGTTTCTTCTCTTACCAAGCTCTACTTTAATTTAAAATATTATCATTGTCCAGCAGTCAAAACCACTTTCATAATTGATTCTCATGATAAAACCCAGGGTTGTTACCTCCTCTTATATATCCTGCCTTCCTAATAACTGGGAAAAGGGGTGTCATCATACTTTTACATGCTGCAAACAACCAATAAATTGTTTTCATACATCTGGCAAAAAAAAGAAAAAATTAAACATTTGGAAACTGACTCTAATGGCATTTTAAGATGACCATAGAAAGTCTATTAAATTGTGGGAAGTACAGGAGCTACAAGAGAATTTCACCGTGTTTTTTAAATATATTTCAAAACTGGTTAAAAAACCCCCAAACCAACAGCATTGCAGAGCTGCAACTTGTTCAATATTTACATCAGGGAAAAAATTCCAAATCTTCAGTCTGATTTTTATTTTCCTCTAAACTCTGTAAAATAAGAAAAAGATATGTTTGTTTTTTTGGTTTTTTTTTTACTTTAAGAGTATGTTTTGTTACATTATGTAATTTAATAACTATTTGCTGATGCTTCCATTTATTTAATTTCAACTCTAATTTTGAAATGAGGAACAAAAATGTCACCTAGTTAAAAGAACATCAAAATGTTCTAATGGTACACTAGAGAGAAACTGTAGACAGACTCATTAAATGGTGGGTCTTTATTTTTCCTTTCAGCTGGTGAGCTAGTAGCTAAATGTCTCTGTCAACTTCTGTTATGAGGAAGAACAAAACACACAGTAAATCTACAGAGGGAATATTATGATAGCCAGCTTATGCTATTTTGCCCTTGCTGCTTTTTTCATTGTCATCACTGCTGCATCTAGGTGTCTAAATGCCCTGCATGCCTTCTACATCATTCTTTTGTCAGAGGCAAGGATCCAGTGTTATTCAATACAATTTTCTGCTTTGACAGCAACCCCTAATAACTAGACAATGACAGTTGGCATCCAATCAGCTTTACATTCTCTAAACAGTTACTATATTTCCCTAGATTGTTAATGAGGATAGCACTGTGATTGTGACTAAGCCTTAGTTAAGTCATGATATGTGCCATCTCATTCTTCCCCTCTAATGTAAAAGATTTAATAAACCATTATACATGTGAAAAGTCAGCATCTGACATGCTTTGCACGGTTCTATTGACACAAAGGTAGGACCCGGTGAGGGTTTAGATGTGCTAAATTCATTCTGTGGAAATATGCATGTGCTTAGAAAGCTGCTGCTCCAATTTTGCAAACATCAATACTGTACATATCTGCATCTCCCTGCTCTCTATCTGATTGCACTACATTCTCCTGATAGGTACCATTTTAGAGCTCTTTCAACCTCTCAAGAGAACCTTTCCCTAATTCACACTATTGGCAAAATACCTTTTCTTTCACCACTCACACATGCTTTACACTGAGTATCAACATTTTACCTTTCATATCAGCATCCTGGTTAGCATCTCCTGAAGGCCTGTTAGAGACAGATATTGTTTACCATATCTTCCTCACCCATCTTCACCCCTTTGGAGTAAGGCTCCTAGAGTGCCCTTACAAAGATGATGAGATAATCTCACCAACAAACAGCAGATAAAATCCAGGTTCCACCTCTTGCTGATGCATTTGTATGACTGGTAAGGTGTAAAATGTGGTCATTGTCCTCAGCTGAGTCAAAGAGAAGGTGCAGGCAAGATTGAAGGGCCAATGGCTTAGAAAAAAGAGCTGTGGTATTATTAACTGTGAGCTGGAAGAGCTTCTTCAGAAGGAGCAACTCTAACAAAAGAGTACTTTTGTGGTTGCATACAAAGGACTCAGAAACTAGACAAAAACAAAGAAGATTATTATGGAAAAAAAAAAAAAGAATCAAAGAAAAGAAGAGAAGAGGAAAGCATAAGAGAAGGATAAAGACATGAAAGTGAAGAAGTTTGGTTTACCACAAAATTGGCATGTAGTAATTTCAGTGATGGAAGTTTTTCTAGTATTTTTGTCCATTTGTCTTTACACTCACAGAAATTAGCTCAGTGGTTTACTGTTAATTTCTTTAGCTTACAGCTTTTGTTTTATAGTATCTGCAATTTACTGGTTCACAGACATATTAAAATTTACTTCTTCAATAATCCTAGTAAATAAAATGCTTCAGTCTCCTATTTCAGTATCTCCATACCTGCACAATACGGTTTTCCCTTTTATTTTTTAGTATTTTTTCCTAGACATGTTTTTTATCCAGTTATATAAGCTGGCTCCCCAAAAAACAATACAACAAAAAAATTCCCATCTTTCTAACTGGTTTTTCACTGGTCTCTCCACAAATCTCTGGTAAAGGGTGTTAATTTCACATAGCTCTTGATTTAGCAATTATTACATGTTTTGCTTGGAGTACAAGTAAAACTATAAGATTAATAAAAGCTTAAGTGCTGTAGTAATTGATGAGTCATTTACCATTGCCACATTTTAACTTTCCATTCCTCTCCAATTCTCTGATTAAAACAAAAGTGTCAAAGTCATCCTAGTAAAATTCTGGTGTTCACCTGTTTATCAAGTGAGAGCATGAAACTTTGCACTATATTTTAAGAATAAGCTTTTGTGAGTGCTTTATCAGTGCAGCAAGATAGTATCACCTTATCTATATTATTGTAGTTAGCAATTGTTTGCAATTACTGTAAATCTGCCTTTGAAAAATTTAATCATGTTTGATCAGAAAAAGGCAAGAAAGACACGCAGGGGAAAATTTAATTCAGAAGTGAAAAATATTGAATTCAGTAGAAGAAAACTTGCCAGCATAATCTCTCCAGTCCTTCGAGATTATTATAAATTGTCCTTATTAGAAATATTTATTTCTATTGGTAGTATTTTGTCCTTGAGTAATCTCTTTCAGTGTAAGATACTATCTGAACAAACAAAATTATGAAGAAATGCTTCTTTATTTTTCTTTCACACACTTTTGTTACTTCTTGTTCTCAGCTGAAGCTGAGAGTGTCTCTATGTATCATTTTTTCCAATCCTATGGAGGAATTTTAAAAAATGATTGAAATGCAAAAACAGAAGCAGCCTTTTCATTAAGAATAGACTGTGTTTTCCAGACATCCTAACCATTCTTCTTTTTTCATCCCTGCTCTCTCCATGCAATGACAGGTACCTGTGATCAGGTAAATTGTAAAGAGATTAGGAATAGCCTTTCCCTAACAGAGAACAATAATGGAGAAGAAAAATAGGCTGAAAAAAATCCTGGATTATGAATTCTAACTAACACGAGGTATCTGCCAAAATGACCTCAGATCTCAACAAAAACGTGAGAAAAAAAGTGTGGATCAGAAAGCTAATGAGTCATTTCCCCCCTAATAATAATGAACACAGAAATGTTTTGTTCTGGGTTTTCCCTTCTGTTTATTTCTGTGTTGGCCCTAAGCATCTATCAGGACACCAAGTTATTTCACCATTCCTAAGGGAAAAATGATTCAGGAGGTGATTGATGGAGTTAATGGAATCTCACTTCTCCTCAGATGCCTGAAAACAAGTTATCCTCAAAATTGATTTGCTGTTTCTTGTAGCCATAGATCACACACTGAAAATATCACTGAAACAGTGTATTACATAAATTCTTAAACTAGTCAAAATCTGAAATGGTAAATCCACCCAGATGCATGCAAAGGTTGCCACCACAGTTTAAATTCAGACTAATCTTGTAAGTAAAAAGAAGGGTATTTAAGTATGTCTAAATCAACTTAGAAGGGCAAATTCTGTCTTATGGTGAGCTGAAAAATTGCTGTGAACCATTTACTTAGATCTTGGCTAGCTCAGTTATCTCTGCACCATACACTATTACAGACTAGAGGTCCATCCAGTGTGAGCAGCAGCAGCTGCAGAAGAAATCAAAACTTGCTTGTTAGGGAAAAAATTCTCAGGATGTCTGTATTGTAAGGTAGGAAGGAGGAAAGACTGCTTGCAGAAGAAGAAGAGCTGTAAATATTTTTGGAATATCTGATGATCCAGGGTTTTATTGAGATCTGTAGATCAGCTGTAGATCCTTCATTATTTTAAGTCAGACAAAAAAATTCTATTAATATTTCCTTTTGGTTAACCACTCTTTTTCATTCCTAGTGTTTGTTATCTTTTGGAAGCTTATTCTGTAGCTATTGTCTGGTGCCTTTCAGCTGCTTTAGGATTTCTGCCTCTAAACTGCCCTGCATTCTGTTGTTCCCCTTCCTCAAAGGGAAGATGACCAAAAAGAGAAAGAAATAGCACATGGCCATACTGAAGTGATGTCTAATGTGTTTGCCTTGCCGGCCTTGAAAATTTGAGTCAGAATTTTTTCACATTATAATATCTATTTAAAAGTAAATAAATTTATTAGAACTATTACCTTCATTTTATCTGACAGTAATATCCTGTAATTAAATATTATACTTCAAAGATTTTCTGAAGCAATATTATGAATTTACATCATGTCCTTCTTCCCTTAGTTTGTTTCGTTTCTCTTTGTGAAGATGAGAGTTATTCATGAAGCCTCTTAGCTTGTATCTAGTCCACCCACTTCACAAAAGAGGGGTGGAAATTTGAGTTATCTGCAAATTTGAATAAAGAGATAATCCGAGACTGACTCACAATCATGGAGTTCTTTTTCAGGAAGTTTCTATCACTCCCTGATGAATAGATAATGATATCACACATAACAGTCACTTATCACATACCCTTATATTAGGTTCATGGAGTTATTAGAACAAATCACCGTTTTTCTGACAAATAAGCAAAAAAAAAAAAAAAAAAAATAGCATTACACATGCAGAATAAACTATCTCATTAACTAACTAATGAGGAATGAATTCTGCATACCCCATGACAACTGTTCCTTTCTCCTTTCCTTTTCCTGCACTCTTTACTAGCCATTTTCAAGAAGACCTCTTTCTGACTTCATGTCTTTCTCCCAATGAGGGAGCTACTCCCCAAGATTTCTGCCTCTAAACCAAAGTACTTTCTATGGTTGTGAACACACACTTTGCTTAGCAACTTTTTTAACTGCATCCTATGCCTACTCTTTCTCTAATAAACGTAAAGTCATTTTGCTTTTACACCAGTATAAAAGTTTTGCCTAGTAGCAACACAGTTCTGCATCAAGCTGTTTCTCGGAAAATATTCAAATAAATGGAAGAACAGAAAGCTAAGTTGTATAGGAAAAACTGCTAAACAAGAAGAGGAAACTAATATTTATTGACTGACAAATCCAAGGGGAGGAAAAAAAAAAAAAGTAGTTTGGGCGTGGCCAAGTTTCTTTGACATATTTATGTCTTGGAAGGAGATGGGGAAAAATGAGTCAGAAATCTGTCATTGTGAGTTCTTGTTTGGTGGTTTTGGTGTTTTGTTTTGTTTTGGTTTTTTTTAATGTGATATGTATCTGTATGAATTCAGTTATTTACTACATGTGACTCACTAAGAATGTTGTTCAAACAAAATACCTCAACTAACTTTGATAAACATGTGAATTCTAAGGGACTGACTTCTTCAAAGTATTCATAAAGCAGAATTGCCAAAGCAGGGATAGTTAGTCACTCATTGGGGAAAAAAAAAATTGCTTGAATGAGAGCCAGTTGGGACATAAATATCGAAGCAACTGAATCCTCAGTGGAAAGCTGTGTGCATGAAATTGTTATGAATGCTATATCATGGCAGCAGGAATTTATCAATGATACTGCTTTTCCTTTGGGAGTATGAAACTAGATACTAGTATTACCTCTAAATCCAGACATGGAAAATTTATCCTTAATTAGCACAATCCACCAACTGAAAGAAATCCTGCATAAAATTCTGAGAATGCTTTTCAAACCCTCCCCTATGATTGTATTGTGGATTTCTTATTTTCTTTTTTTTTCCCCAGAAGCTTTTCTTTCAGCTACCAGCAGCCATGGTAGCAGCACAGTTTGAAATGAAATCAACAGCCAGAGGACCTCAGGATCAGAACAACAGATATCATTGACATGCCAATGCTTCCATATATAAAAGAAACTGTGCTTACTCCCATTTAAATTTACAGGCTAAAACTGATCACATTTCATTTCATTTTCAAGGAGGGGGTTACTCAAGCAACTAGAGCAATGCAGGGATAGAATCTTTCCCCAGCTTTCTTATTCTTCTTGTGTAAAAAGTGGTGTCATTCTTAGTGAAAACATTCTTGAAGTTTAATTCTTTCCATTCATTAGACTGAAGTACTGTCTCCTGTACCCTACAGGGAAACCAATTCATTAGTAGAAACACAAGTTTGCCCTCTTTAACTGCACCTCCAGGCACCTTGCAAATAATTTATGAGGTAGTGAGAAGTTTGACAATCAAAAAAGAATGGAAATTCACAAGGCAGGCTCCTAGGAAAAGAAATCTTAGCAGATGTATTTCCATTCTATTAGGATTTAAAAATAATGTCCAAATTCCTCACTCAGCAATAAAGCAGCGTGTTTTCAGTGATGTTTGATAGTTTTTTGTAATATGAAAATTTTTGGCTTCACTAAGCCAAATTAATCTTTGTCTTACCACTTGATATCACAGATAGACAAGTATGATGGTCCACAGATAACCTGGAAATATTAATTTTTCTTTTTTGTATTCTGCGTTAGAAATCCAGAAGCATTTCCTTAGGCTTTGGTGAACAGAAACTTTAAATCCTTACATGAGAGAAGCACAATACTCAAGTTCCAAAATTCTGAAATACCAAAAAGCCTGAGTAGAATACACAAAACTCCTTAAGAATTAAAATAAGTTGTCCAGCATACTAACCAGAAGTCTTGCTCTTTGTGCTCTGTTTCAAAAATCACTTTCTGTAGTGCCTGGGAAAAAGGATTTCATATACCTGTACTAGTCAGTTGTTCATGAAATACCTTTCCATCAATTCAGATAGAAGAGACAGCTCTTCAGAAAAAGCTCAATTCCAGCTCAATAGCTGAAGGTTTTTTTCTTTTTCCCCATGGATCTTTCTTTACATAACATCTCCAGAAAGACCATCTCTTTCTCAGGCACAATTATAATAGTATTCCCCTGTGGGAAAAGACACCTATATGTTGCCCTCCAAGGAGGGCAACAGCAAAATTGTCAAAGTGTAGCTCCAAGTGAAATAGTGACAAAGAGTTGACAATAGAAGGAATGGAAATTATTCTTGTTGTTCTTTTCTTCATATTCTATAAAATTATTAGGAAATTAAACTTTGGAACAAACCTAAACATAGGTTATCAAGAAGACAATATTATCACTCATGAATTTAATAAACCATCTAAAGAAGATAAAAGAACCTTAACCTTCCTATAATTCTTATCAAGTCTTCAAAGAATATTAAATCTTTTATGAGGTGCTGTATATGTCATTCCAAAACTTATTGTTTACAATCAGGAAGCTTTTCTTATTGGGCAACAATCACCTTACATTGCCAGTTAAAAATTCCTAGCCTCTTATTTAAAAAGTACAGCTGCATGTATCCATCAAATCAAATAACTCACAGATGTTATACATGGATATAAGAATGACAGACTTTTCATTCTGGCAAGTCTTGGCTATGTTGGGAGGGAAAAATCTCACAAAAATTTCTTCAGAGAGCAAGAACTATAGTCTGCTACATCCCTGTCATACTTTAACCTTAAACCAGAAAGAAGTTCTGACATGATGACTTAGTGGTTCCCTGAGTCCAGTTGACCGTCAGGATGTGCACATATAATTGTCACTTACAGTAAAATTTTTCAAAGTTTGTTGAAGGAAATGTAGCTGAATCGACTTTCAGCTACACTGAAAGTTAACTTTCATTCTTCCTTCCTTCCTGTATCTTCTTTTCCAATGTTTTCTTTGATTCGATAAAATAAAAAAAAAAAAAGTTAAAATATCAATTATAATAATTTTCCTATTTCAAGTCAGGAGGACAGGAATATATTGCACTGTCCATTGAGTACATCCATAAAGGAATTATCCAATTGTAGCATTCTCTGCAGGTCTGCTTCCCTGATTGAATGGATCAGGATGTTTCTTACCATACTTAATTTGGTTGTTTCTGATTAGGAACAGAAACACCTACACTGTAATATTCAGTGAGATAAACAAATATCATTTTATTTAGTTATTACTCATAAAGAGAAGTATGCTTTAATTAATGGTAAAATATGAAAGTGTATATCTAGAGAAAAAGAAACTCTTATATCTCTCTGCTTTGTTCTCTCTCCTGTTTGTTTTTTTTTGGGGGGGGGGTTCTGATTAGTTTTTCATATTCTGTTACTAAATATACTAAATATACATCAGCTTTTAAAAGTGATTGAGTATTTAGAAGCTGTGAGGCTTAGATCAGGCCCTGGGGTTCCTGCAGATATCAGGAGATTGGAAGCAGCACATATTTTTTCTACTTTATATTACCCACTTTAAAAAAAATCATATTTCTTGAGCATAATGGATAGACTGAAATGATTTACAAGGAAATAATTTCACTGAGGGACTTTGGGTTGGTAGTATCATATAACACAAGAACAAAAGTCTGATTGGTTTATGATTTCACTGGGAAACTGAAAGGAAATTAATTCTATTTAACTCACTACTTGTCAACTCCTTTGTTGTTGTTGTTGTTTGTAATATATGTACCTAACACTGTGTTTTATGTCTGGAGATATTTCAAGCTGCTAAAACATTTATTAGTCTAATAATAATGTTAGAAATGATTGAAATGCTATAAATGTTTAAAATCGCATATAGAAACTTCTGGGTTTGGTGTTCAAACTAAAACCATTTTAACTACAGTTTCTAAGAGAGCCAGGTAACCTGAAGCATGTTAACCAAGATAACCTGCAATGCTAAGGTTTTATTGATAGGTCTGGACTTTCTGAAATCAGAAAGATAGGTAAAATACAGTAGTAAACAAGGATTATAATAAGGCTGATGTACTATCCCTGCCCAGCTATTACCTTTCTTCTGCACATTTGCACAAACCAGGAATCTGATAACAAGGGGAAAATAGCTTTGGGGAGCTTAGGACAAGAAAACAGTGAAAGCTATGTGACTCACCCAAGTAATTGCCTACTGTATCTATACATCACATAATCATGGTGGGTCAAGTATTTCTGATTACTTTCTTAACCTAATGCCCTCTAGACTTGAGACGGAATAGGATTTAATGACTTACACAAGCTTGCCTTGTTCCCTGATCAGCATCACCATTCCCAGGTGAGTAGCTACTCTTTCTCTAGCCTGTTTTTACACTAAAAGCTGACCTCCTCTCCAGGTGGCTCAGTTCAGCTAGTACTTGCACTTCCCAGGAAGACACTTATAGTTTCCTTAGATCAAAGCATTAGTTTACAACCAGATGTTAATAAGGCCTTTGTTATCACAAGAAAGATGTAGACTGTTGTGGCTCTAGTTGAAATGCATCCTTTGGATAAGGATGTGCATCCCAACAGCTTAACTGGAGCCTTTGAGAACACATTAACCAGAGTACATGCAAATATCTAGTGGTTGATAAGCCTGCAGGTTATAGTAAATCTGTGAATAACCACAACACTTATGTCACAGCATCACTTTTTGTTTTCTCAAAAGCTCTCCTTCCAACAAATGCCACCATCTTCCACTGCTTTCTCACAAGGCTTTTTATTGGTTGACGGTCTTGTATTTCTGACTTGTCTCTGACCTGCCATCAGTTTCCCTCCTGACTGCAAGCATTTTAATACAGTGGATACTGGCAGAAACTAATTTAACCTTTGTGAGGAGACATCACCGTTGTGTGATAAATATGAGTGGGACTTACGCTGCCGCTGATTAAAAATAGCAGTAACATTTTGGTCACTCTTTTGGCTCCCAAGCGGGTCTGCTTAACCACTTATACTTCTTGACTAAATCTAGAGCAATTTGGTTTTCCAGTATTTGATTCTTCCTTGGTGCCTGCACAGGGAAGGAGGTGTTGATGTCTGGACAGGAAGCAGGCTGGCAATTACCATGCCCAGCCTGTAACCTCCCTAACTGCACTGTCTCCTCCTCCAGCTCAGACATTCAACAAAGTTATGGTAAAAAACACGGGGGAGGCAACAGATAGGAAAAGGGAAAGATCCACTGGTTGGATTAGTAATTGCATTTTCAGTGTCACTGCCTGATTATGGTGTATCAAAGAAGGGAAAAGATTGAGGTATTAGCTGAAATACACTGAAAAGAGGCATCTCTTCCTGATACTTGAACTAGGTGAAAAAAAGGCAAAACCAAGAAAATTATCTTAAATGCTTTTAATTTAATCCTCTACAGTTCACCCTTCTCACATTTCTTATTGTTTTTCCATATTAAAACAAATATGCCACAAAACGGGAGGAGAAGGGTAAATAGTAAATAAAACGTACTTTTGCCTCTATCAGAAAAGCATTTTAAAAATTCTGAAGATTATGAAAATGTTATTTTATTTAATATTTCTCACCCCGTGATGCATTTTTTTAAACTTCTACTGAGCTGAAAGTAAAGGATATTTTTAGATAATATGGAAATTTTGTGGTGCTATTTCAATAAAGCAAACAAGTACAGTTAACTTCTCATACAGCAAAGTTACACAAATATTTTATGGTTCACTCTTCCTCTAGTCACTGTAGAAACAACCATCCATCCTTCTGAGATTGTTTTTTAAATGTTTTACATGAAAAAATTTCCTGCATTTTTTTTTCTTCCCACTTTGTGAGAATGATCACCTTCTCACACCCATAAAAGCCTGATTTAATCCAACATATGTTTAAATCTTATCCCACTAAGTATTAAAAATACCAATACTGCAAAGCCATCTAGTGGGAGGTCTGCAAGCTTTATCGTCTTAAATTTTTACTTCAAAATAGTAGTGAAATGAAATAATATTATAGTCCAGAATGTGTATTCCTTGAAAGATCTAAATGTTTCTTCAGTTATTCAACAGAAAATTACATTTTAAAAATATTTTCGGTGCTGAGTTTATATTTTGAAGTATTCATTTCTACTATTTCAGTTTGAGCCAGACTGAGATTCTGCCAGCTCTTCACCCAGTGATAGTTATCAATAAACTAGGCAGAGATGGAAGAGAGCACTGTTCAGAAAAACTGCCATCCAGAGTGATTTATCATATGCATAAAAGTCATAAAAAGACTGAATGATCTTTCAAAATGGCATAATACATTATAGCAGTATTGAATAACAGAGAAGCTGAGATAAGAACCTTGTGATACAGCAAAAAGTAATGGAAGAGACTTAGATACAAAGTATGCTCACTGCAAAACCCCACACATTTCTATAGTGAAGTAAAAAAAGTAAAATTATGAATTAACTTACAAGAAAATGGCCTCAGAAGCAGGAAAAAAAAATCTTATTTATGAAGTGAAAAGCCATTCTTTGGTTAAACATGTCTGATTGTCAGTTCTGAGTGATACAGCTATGCCCATGTATTTCAGGGGTGAGAATTACGGACAGCAAAAATTTTCTATTTTCACTAAATTCTGGCACTGGTATATGACTGGTTTTGTACCTGGGATATATTTTTCTTCTTAGAAACATTTATGTCTTTTCTTTTTTTTTTTTTTTAAATTATTATTGATAGCAAATTAGTAAAAATACTTCTGAAGTAATATCTTTTTGTCTTAAAACACAACATAAAGAGAAATATTTTCATAGACTATATAGCAGAAATGTCTCATTCACTAGGACAGGCAATATTGGAAGGAATATCTATTTCTGTACTGACTATATCCCTGTTCCCTCTTCTTGCATTGCCAGTGTTTTTTCTGACCATTAGGACTGTCAGAAATGCAGATGATCATGAATGGAATTGAAGACTGTGTTAGTAGTGACTTTAAGAGGGGCATTCATCAGGCTCAAAATACCAGCTGTTGCATTGGAGGTTTCCAGATGAAGTTTCTAGATGAAGGTGGATAGGAGGAGGAGAATGCTGTGAAAGTGATTCAGTGATTAGCTGAATGATCATGTTTTTGCTGTCTAGTCCAGTCTATGAAAGAAAAAGGCATGATACGTACATATATTTAAAAACTTCAATGAAACGGCCATGCAAATGACAATAATCACATATAATTCCAAAGATAACATTCTGGTTTGCAGTTGAAATAATTCCCCAAAATATTTTCTGAAAAATATAGAAAAGCACAGTTTCAAATAAATTCTAGGCAGGATTTTTTCCTCAGACCTGTGGACCTACCTTTCCAGATATTGCTGAGGACCCCATTTTTACCCTCCACAAGTAATCAAATTCCATCAATCCATTGTCTTACCTGGGAAAACTAATTTCAGGACCAGCATCATGCTAAAGTAGCCCTGCCACTCAAAGGTAATTGAATCCTTTTGAGATGTTGCAAAAAAAAGGTAATTGGACCTTTGAGATGGCAGCAGAAACTTCAGTCTGGGCTTAAATATGCAGATATAATGTGTCTAGGATGACTTCACACTTTTTTTTGTCTCTCTGTTATCCTGTCTCTGAAGGTTCTGATTTTCTAAGTGATTTACATTCTACAATATTTGAATTTCTTTTCCTTAGACTCTGCTTTGCAGAACTAACACTTATTAAAATCAAACACAGACCCCCTTTGCAAACATTTGCAATTTGACTCCAACTCTAGCCAAGAATATCTAGATAGGCTTAGGCCAATTGATATTTGTATTAATCTGTATTTCTTTTTCATTGAAATTCTGTGAAACAATAATATCAAAATATTTCTTTAAAACATCTGTTTTGTTCTGACAGTGCAATTATGTTCAAATGTAACTGAAGGGTGCTGAAGGACAGTTGCTCTCATGAAAGCCACAGAGCTGTCCCCACAAACTCTTATGGAATGAACTGTTCAGATTTTTCAGTACTTTATGCTGTAACAGCAAAATAAAATGCCCAGAAATGAGCAGTGCAGGATAAGAACTGAGTAAAGTTGATATGGAAAAATGCTTGCCTAAAGATAAATAGCAGAAGGAAAGCTATTTTTTTCACTGGCTGGGTAAAACCTTAGGGAAGTCAACTGGTTGCATAGAATGAAAAAAAGCAGAGAGGGCAAAGCAGAGCTGATAAACTGCTGCTTTCAACAGAAGATAAATGACCATGATGGCCTGGCTTCCACATTTATGAGAGGAGAGTCTTTTTTATCTTAACAAGGAGTGCATACTTTACATTTCTGTTTTCAGCTTTATTTTTATGGAATCTGATTTTCCCTTTGAACAATTTTGATTTAGATAAAAAGATTCTTTTCCAGAAGTCTCTTTTTTTTTCTTTTTTTTTTTTCTTTAATAGTGATCCAGAGCATATCATATTGAGTAATATGTAATTAGGCCTTTTATATTCAGTATAGTGTTCCAAATTCCACAGAGTAAAAGATATGGATTTATTTTTTACTTGAAGCCACCTATAATCTTGATTTGCAGGACCACTTTTAGAAAAGATGGTCAAAAAAAGTACCAAAAGTATACAATGGACCCAAAGTATACAATGTTTCCCAGCAAGGAGTCAATAACAAGAAAGAAGTTTAGAATGGATGAGGAGACTTAAACACTAGTTCACATCTCAAGGCTGATATTGCATAACAGCTACTTCCATTTCTGTAGTAGCTTCCACTTCAGCACATTATTAAGAGAGTTTCCGTTACCCCAGGCTCCATTTCACACTCATTAACACCTCCCTCCAGCCATCATTATGATTCATTACAGAAGAGTTCAAATCTATTCAGAAATTTTCTGTGTTGAAAGGATCCATGCTGACTTTGTGGCTTCATTCCAGAAGAAACTCACAATCTGTGTGGACAGCCCCGACATAAACCCAGATCATATCATAAGAATGTGAAAGGATTTATCTGAATTTGCTCTTCATTGCCTTCTTTGACCATGGGCAGACTTCCTTCTCTTTTTCAAACCAGATTCTTTTACCATCTTCCCTAAAACACCTTCTCAGCTGCTGCCAAATGCATAGAGTATTTTTGTTTTGCTTTCTTAGGTTTTGCTCAGGTAGCTGGCTCCTCAGTCAGATAAGCACTGTGAGATGTGAACTCAAGTTCTGTCTCCTCACTGTTATTGATGTTTTTCTGGCCACAAATCCTGTCTCCCAGTAGTGCTGTGTCTGAATTACTGGCTTTCCCCCAGTGTATCCTTTTCTTTCCTTATTTTTTCTTAATTTTTTCCCCTGTGCCCTGAACTCACACATGTTGCAGTCCTTTTTCTCTAATCTGATTTACCAAAAGGTCTGTGAGCCTGAAATAGATTAGACTGTAATGCAAGTTTGTCTCAACAGACCAAGACTAGGTTCATGGGTGGTTGGGTTCCTAGTTTGAAAAATGCATAAGGAATGATTGTTCTTGTTTAGTTTCCAAGAGTCCCTTACATTACCTCCACATACTGACCATTTCTATAATTCTTAAATCAGTTAAATATACAAGGTTAAATATTTACTGAGTTAAAAGAAGGGTAATAAGGAATTTTCAATTTTGTAAGTAGATTAAGAAGGCCATTTTTATTGTTATTACTCCTTGGTAACTGAATATACTGGGTTTTAGGGAAAGAGTGGCTCATAGTAACATACAGTTAGGACCATTTCATTGTAGTAATGTCAACAAGGTCTCCTCAGGGCAGAGCAGCCCTTGCATCTTAAAATTCTCTGTTGTCAAAACATTTCAAAAACGAAAAGACAATCCTATGCTGTGAATTGAGATTATTTTGCCACACCTCTCTGCCTTTCAGAGAAAAGTGCTTTGAGTAATTGTGGCCATCAAAAAAGAGAAAATAAAAAATAAAGAGAAATTAAGTCAATAAGTACCTGAATGACCACTCCACTGGACAAATAGCTGAACAATGAGTAGTAATAGAAACAATTGTCTTTACAAAGTCCAGAGCTGCATTGTTGCCACGGTTGCACTATAGCTACAGTTCAAAGAATTAGCATACTGCAGTAAAAATTCAAGTGGATTACAGTACATAGCTACATTTGCAAGCACCATGGTTACAAAATGTTATACTTTCTACCCTTCATACTCTGCACCTGCATTGCTTTAGATACTAGCAGAAAAAATAGTGAAGGAAAACACTGCACATGAGGAACACATTTGCTAAGAAAATTTTTGCTAAGATGGAAGCAGGAGAGAGGATTTTTTTCAGCTTAATACCTCTAGATTTCCTTCCTCCTTAAAAAAACATCACAAAAGAATAGATAATAAAAAGTTAGTTTGTTTCTCACAGAAGGAAAAATAAACTTTTGCTTAGAAAGATTATGTTTGTGTCTATAAGCAAGGCTCTGCAAATTAAACTTTGCTCTTCAGGCTGGATTCTGGACTTTCATATTTCTCTCTTTAGCTGGTATGGAGTAAGAGTATCCAATACTCCTTGAGGCATCCCTAAGCTCAGAAACCTTCATGTTCTTCTCTAGGTTAGAATAGTTAATCTTCTCACTTTTAGGTCTTCTGTTATTGAATGCAGGTCTCACCCAATTCACTTCTATCTAGTTGGACTAGATAGTGAATTGTTCTCTAGTCTGTTCTACTTCCATAAAAATGGCTTGAAATAAGATTGTGATTTATCTACAGTAGATACCTATAGGCATCTTCCAAGTACTTGCCTTCACATAGAAGATGTCTTTATATCAATCATGGTGACATTACCATTATGAAGTAACCCCCTTCAGTTAACACACTGAAGGGGCTGCCCACATGACCTGACATTTGCTGATCTACTGCCTTCAGGGCAAGGATGCCTGTCAAGATAGTAAGCAATACATATACTGCCTCAAAAGCAGAATGAATAGGGAAGACGTACTTGACTTACCCACAGGCTTCTGTATATTACCTTGTTTGGGAAATGTTTCTTTGTCAGCAGCATAGTGTCCCTAAGCAACTTGTCACAGAGAAAAAAAAAAAAAAAAAAAAAAAAAAAAAGGGAAACAGATAGGTATGATCCATCTAGCACAGAATGCTTTTAATGAAAGTATTGTGCCTCTAAATGGGTGCTATCCATTATCTGCTCTTTAAAAAGGATGAAAAATCATTTTGCTCTCACCCAATATATGCCAAACAAAGGCACAATAAAAATGGCATTGAAATATATGAGCTCTTTGACAATAATATTAGTCACATCTTATAACCTGACCTTTCTGCTGACAGGGACATTCACTAGGGTGTTCTAAGAGGGCAAGCATTTTCACTAGTATGAAAATTCATTTTAACAGTCATGCAATAAAGAAACATCACTCTTTCCTGACTCACAATTTTTCTTCTCCACACATTATCTTCAGTGTTCATGTCTGCTTCCAAATGTTAAAAAATATTCCATTAAGTTTCCACAGTACTGAAGGAATTGCTGGGATAAACACAATCAGGTAATTAACCCACCATGGCTGCTGGTGGTCTTTTGACCATGGCTCAGAGTGCTTATAAGTATCTGAGAGCTTATGAGTATACTGACAGTGCTTATAAGTATCCCTTATCAAGATGAAATTTAAAAGCTCTATCACTCATGGTCATAGTTTTAAGAGACAATGGATTTAAGAAATATGCTTCAAGAAAAGCACTGCCAAGGAAAGGGACCTGGGGATCCTGACCAATGGAAAGTTGAGTATGAGTCAGCAGTGTGCTTTGACAGTCAGTCAAGGGAGGGGATTTTCCCTCTGTTCTCTGTATTAGGGTCAAACTTTGGAATGAGCTACCGTCTCTGGAAGAGTTCAAGGAACAACTGGAACTGGCAATTATTGCTATGTTTTTGGTTGATATGCTGATGATCAAAGGTTGGACTTGATGGCCTTGAAGATCTTTTCTAACTTTCATGATTCTATGATTTTAAACCTTTTTCTCTTGCTGAGAAAACTGCAATTTTTTATTTACCTATATTACTTCTTGGTAACATTTACTAAATTAGCTTACAAAAAATCCAACCAATCTAGCCAAGCCATGGTGATCCATAAAAGAGGAAAAAGAGTAGTGTATCACTGTCCACCTCTGCTTGCTTCTTTAATAGGATGTTAATATGTCTTCTGCAAACTCTCGCACCAGGTGCATTTGCATATGCGTACATCGGAATTTGTAAACAGAAATGGAAAACTGAAGCATGGGGGTCATATTCTGCTAGATGAAATGTAGAAAAGATATCCTCAGGGGTAGTAATTGAAGATAATGTTCCAAACTGTGTTTTCTGTCATCAGAATCACTATGGTCAGGATAACGTTTTTCCACAATTTACAAAAACCTGAATGGCCCAGGGATTAGATTCTTTTCACCTGATTCTCCAAATGTATCCCTGATATTATGACTCCAGTTTAGTTGATAAGGGACTCTAATCAATTAATCACATTTTCCTATTAGGTTTGTTTTGGTATATTAAACATGTAGCATAGTGATTGCTCTTTAAGGAATAAAGTAGAAGAGGGATTAGATTAGCATTTTCCCAAGAATCAAAAATCCTCTCCTGGTTGCATTAAGAATGGAAAAAGAGAAGATGGTCTCACTCATTGCTGTTATTTCAGAGAGATGATTTTTGGAGAATAAAGAAAATCACTAATGAATTTGCTGGAAAATAAATATGAATGTGAATAGATGTGGGAGTTTTAATGTTTTTAATTTCAGAGAAAGAAGAAAACTAAGAAAAAGCTCATTCTGAGGAAGAAATGAAATGACAGCAACAATAACTATTTTTAACAGACAAGAAAGGCAGTGGGTAAGTACCAAATGAAAAATGGAAGTTCCTAAGTGTATGCAATTTCTGGGGAGGGAAAAGATAACTATAATAAATAATAATAAAAAAGACTTTAGCATTAGAACTCTGCAAAGGAGTTTATGCATATGGAAAAGAAAATTCTGAAAATAGCTCTTAAAAAAACAGATATTAAAATTATTCAATCTAATAGAGAAAAAAGATGGCAATGAAATTATGGAATAATTGAAGGATACAGAAATTGCAGTCAATGTATGCAAAGAAAAAGGAGAGGGTTAAGTAGCATATTGCTACCAATTCAAAGTACTGTTTCTCCATCAGCTGGCAATCAACTACTACAAAGAAAATGTCTTGTCAAAAAAAGACTAATTTTCTTTTTAGAAGATATTAAAAGGCCTTTAGTTGTGCCACCCATGGTATTCTGTGACAGTATATTTTCTAGGTAGAAATCTCTGTGTAAACTTGAACACTATTAGCTTTAATTACCAGCTGGATGTGCAGGTGAGCAAAACATTATGTAAATAGAATACAAATATAAAATTTAAAGAATTCACTACATTAACACCTTGATTAATGAAAATCAAAGAATGTCAGAGATCTACCAGGACACAATAGTAACCAGACACCTCAAGCTGGGCAATGTTTTGCAGTTTTCCCAGAGGTTCATTGCTAAGGCTACTTACATAAGTGGATAAAAAATTAACTTAACATATTTAAAACAACACATTAAAATAAACTTGCAGTAAACTACAAAGGTTGCTGATAAAAGTGTGTAATGTTAGACTCAAAGAATTCATAACATCTCTGTAGAACATCTCATCATAGGAAGATGGCCTATTAAGGTAGGTGGGCACCAAAGAGTGGCTGCCAGTGTGCAGGTATTTCCCTTGCATACTAAAAATCCATTCAGAGAGCATATTCTTTTCATAGTAGCTACAGTGCAGCCTTCCACTGTAGGAAGGTTATTATCTAGGTCTAGTCATAATTTCAAGTAGCAACACTAGGAAAGAAGTGTTCTTCAAATTTTCTTCTTCCATGAAAGATCCAAGTGAACCAGTTAAGCTTGAGTGTGTCTCCATTGTAGTGCAAGCTTCTCAGTTTTGATGAAATTTATAACTGTTTCTAGAGGTTGGATGTAACAATTCTATGGGAAAGATCACTAGATGCTATTAAAAATTGTAACACAATCAAGATCAGTTATTCTTATGATTTTTTTTTCTTCTGCATTTGTCTAATTACTTAATTCAGACTTGACTGGCATCAGTGCATATATATACATCATGTATAGTGCTAAATACGCATGTTAAAATAATCTCAAACATTAGTCAAAAATACAGGATCCACTGAGAAATACTGAGTCTTTTGAGAAAGACTGAAAAATGACCAAATAAAATGACTTGAGTGCAAGCACTGTACGACTCCCTCAAATATAAGTTAAAAATAACATCAAACACTCTTTTATGGTATTCTAAATTCTTATAGTTTTGTCTTTTACCTATCTAACCATCCAATGACAGAAAATGCTGACATATTATGTGACATTTTTAAACTAAAGATAAGTCTCCTAGCCACCATAAAATATGAGCTTAAAATCTCCATACCAGTAGCCTAGAGTCTAAGCAATTGATCTAAAAACTATTATCTTCCAGCAGCAGTGGAATTACAGCTGCTCTGAGGTAAGGATAGCATCTAATTCTCCAGTATTAATCCACACATCCTTTACACTGCACAGATTACGCAGGGCTGTCAGGACTGGAGTGAAACTACAGCAGATCAGATTTATGCTGTGCAAAGTTGTAAACAGAGTGTTTGAACTTTCATATATCTCTTTGAATGCCCACCTGTGCACTGGTTTTGCCTGCAAATAAGTCCCTTTGTATAGGAAATAAATGTTCCAGGTGGTATATCCATGACTTAAATCAACAGTCCTATATTGTAAGCTGGAAAAGTTACATTAACTTTTGTCAGATTGTTCAGAAATTCATCATCCTAAACTGAAAAGACTTGAACTGCTGAACATAGTATACTTCACACCTTGAAGACCAGAAAAGGATCACAAATTCCAGCCACCCAGCAAAAAAGTGATTTTGCTTTCACAGTGTATTCTCCCTTCCTGTCTGTGTTTCAGAATCTGATGGATGTCTCTTCAAGTTCTGGACCAGGTGGAACATTACTTGATTATAAACTATCAGTGTGATAATAATAATGCCTACAGGTATATGCTGGTGTACACATGTATGAAAATAAGCTATATAAAAATTTGCCATCAAAATGAAACAATTAAAAACCCAGATTTCTTTAAAATTAGCTGCGAGCTCTGGTCTTTGTGATGAGAAAAGTTAATAACCTTTCTAACCTACCTTCAAATACTTTGTTACAATTAGAGCCATAACATGAAAATAATTAACACAGAAAACACTAAACCCAAAAATATGTAATGCATGATGTTAGCACAACTATTTATTTCATGACATAATTCTATACAGTCCACTTTAGTTAATATGAGAACAAGAGATATATGAATACAGGAATGTTCTTTTTTCCATCACACAGAACATTCTTCCTATAATTATTAAAAGCTAAAGCAACTTGGTACAATGACACGATTCAAGTAAAAATCCCTAGAACACAGTGTGTAGAATATTTCTAGAAATTGGAATAAATTTCTTAAGAAGCTGAAATGCATGCTGATGAAGAGAGACAGCATTCAAGATTTTATTTTCACGTACAATCACACATAGCAAATCACAGAATTATACAGAGTGGCCCTGTCCAAGCCATGTGCTGCCAGCTTGTCCAGGGGAATTGCCATGGGAGATGTTGTCAAAGGCTTTGCTGAAATCCAAGTAGACTCGTCCACCAGGTGGGTCCCGTGGTCATGAATAGAGATCAGGTTGTAAAGGCAGGACCTGCTTTTCCTAAACACACTGTCTGGGCCTAATCCCCTGGTTGTCCTGTTTGTGCTGTGTGAATGCACTCAGGTTGATCTCCTCAGCCTTCTCTTGGGACAACAGTCAGGCCGACAGGCCTGCAGTTCCCCAGACCCTCCTTTCCATCCCTTCTTGTGGATGGGCATCACATTAGTCAACCTCAAGTCATCTGGGACCCCCCTAATTAGCCAGAACTGATAATAAATGATGAAGAACTGCTTAGCAAGCTCTTCTGCCAGCCCCCACAGTACCCTCAGGGGAATCCCTCCTCACCCCATATGGCACACACACATCCTTTTCAGAAAACAGAGGGAGTATGCAAACAAAATTTAAAAATCTCAGAGGAGGGTGGGGCATTGGTGGCCAAAGTTATTTCAGTGAACATGAGAAAAATGTATAATGAAATATATTTCTCAGTGATAGTTTTATTCTTGCCTCACTCCATATGAAGCAACAGGTGTGTTCTTGAGATCATATAAATATGCTAAAAACTGTAATGTCCTAAAGTAAAAAAAAACAGGGCTCTTCATTTAATAATATATTTTTTTTTTAAATATATTGCAAACAGAATGTCCATAAGTTTATCCTTCAGCAGCCATCACAGTATTCACTATCCTAATCAAGATCTGCAATTCTTAAATTCCTATCTTTATGTATCAACTGCCTCCACAAAAACCTAAGAGAAAAAAGGAAATATTCTGAGCTGCAGAATGCTGTAACAGGAAACAAGTTTCATCTGACATAACTGAAGAGCTTTTTTGGTTTGAACTTCTTATAATTTTGAAGTAATATAATGATCATCCAAGCTCCATGATGGTTATGGCATGGTACAAATCTGAGATCCTGCAGTCAGCATCAAGGTTTGCATATGAGCAGAATCTTCCAAGGTTAAAAGTCACAGTAAGAAGAAAGGCAGAAAACCTCATTTTATTGATAGAGAACATAATGGAAAAGTATTCAAAATAGACAATATCAACTATTTGAGAATTTGAAAAAGCCCCATCTTCTTTAAAGAAAGAGAATTGAATTTCCCTGTAAGGTAATATTATTACCATTTACAACACACACAAAAAAAAGAAGCCATAAAAGCTAGCTGATGTTTAAAAAGGACAGAAAAGGACAGTGACAAACACCAGGCATCCCTAGTCATATTCATTATGGATCGCTAAAACAGCATGACCTTAAAACCCTTTGAAAGCAAAAGTGGAAAAGAGGAAAGTGACAATTTGTTACAAATTTGTCTGAAAGTGAATAAAATGAAACTTGAGAGTGAGAATATAGCAATATTTTTCCATTAAAGGAAAACACTTCAGGACTCTTTCATTTTCAGATAATTTGCCAAGACTAGTATGCAACAGTAACACTATTAGTACTTGAGACTGATCTCAGTGAGTCTCACAGAGAGACTCTCACAGTCTCTGTTACCTTACAACGACAGAAGAGATAAACACAGCGTCCTCAAATGCTTCATCTATGTTTCATTTTCACTGTTCTGTTGGGAAAACATTTTGACCTTTCCTTTGCACAATTCATTCCAGCGTTTATACCAGTTACAGTCTGTACTTTTGCAGCACTGCTGAGAGTTTTATTCTGCCATTACATACACAATGTTTGCCTCTCACATTTTCTCAAATGGGAAATTTTTGTAAAATCTCTCTGTTGCATTTAAACAACCCTGTGATTGCTTTTTCTTAACATTGGCTGAAGGATAACAGCCATAGCACCAGAAACAGCGAAAGGTCAGCTCCAGATCGCCAGAAGGGACTCCTGAATCTACATCAGTGCTTTTATTCTACCAGCATTTCAGGCTCACCAAAATGAGTCATGTCCAAACAAGTTCACTGTACAGGATTCCTGGAGCTGTATAACTGAATTTGAACAAATTCAGTAGATAAACTTAAGGGTCACTTATTGACTTCCACTAATACTAAGGATTAAACTCCATACTAACAGCTGGCTCTGAATATCTTTGGAGAAGAGGAGGTGGGAGGATTCATTGTACCTTTTTCAGACAAATCTTTGTATTAAGTAGTGACACCACCAGTTCTAGCCATGTCACAGGTAGATATTTTCAGTTTGATGAACAATAGATGTTCTCTATAAAATGCAGCAACTGCCAAAATTTTCTATTCAATCTAGCAAAAAAATAAGTGAAGGCAAGACAGGAGCCAGTCAGAGCAGATAACAGCAAGTTAGTGATGTTGATATTTGATAAATTTGAGTCTAGTATAAAATCTAATATATGGTTTTGCAAGTTTCAGTACCAATGTAACAACGATTTCCCAGAATAACCTTTTTTCCCTTCACAACTTTAAGATAGACTGAAAGAGTGAAAAAAACCCTAACCAAACCCAAAACCTTAGCCAAGTATGCTAGACTTTTGCGTACCTAAGTATACACCATTATTCATGATTGACAATACTTGCACCTTGAGTCAAAGGTGAATAGCATGTTTGCAAAATTAACATACAGCATATAATCTGGCACATCTGGCCCTTACAAGTTAGATCCTTGCACTACATCCAAGAAAGGTAGCATACAGCCAGCTCAGGCATACAAGATGGTGTATGTGCATTAAAGCAATACTACATCAAATCGGATGAGTATTTCTTTCAGCAGCTATTTGGCACAGTAATATCATTACAGTACACTATACAAAGGAGGAAATTACTACTGCATGCTCTGTCATTCAGTGTAGAAAAATGACACAGCCCACCAGAGCCTGGGCTAGCTCAAAGAGCCCTGGTGCTGTGCCAGGTGTGGGAACAACTGCAGTGTGGGGTTTGTGCCAACAGCTGAACCTTTAGAGCCACTTGCTCTACAGTGGAAGGGCTCTCACTGCAGTCAGGGGGTGGGTAAAGGACAAGGAGGAGGCTCTGCAGTTCTGAGGTTCCAACAGGAGGTTTGTTCAGGTTGAACAGGTCAGGAACCAAAGAGCCCTGAGCACTGCTGTGCTTGGGATTTTATCCAGCACCAGAGCAAGGGGTGGGCACCAAACACAAGACAGGGAGGGATCAGCAGGGGAACAGTGAAGGGGTTACAGCATTTCTTTGGGGACAGCTGGGGCAAGTGGGAGCAGAGGGCAGTCACAGGGTCCAATGGGACATCGAGAATTAGGAAACACCCAGGAACACCCAGGGGGAGGAACGATGAAAGGATTGGTTCAGGGTTGGAGTGACATGGAAGGTGCCAGAACAAGGGGCAGGGTAACAGTGATTGAGACGGAAGGGGCTGGAACAAGGGGTGGGGAAATGCCATACAAGGTAACTTAGGGGAGGATACAACTTCAGGAATAAACCAACTTGAGGAGAACATAGGGGAACATCAGAAAAACCATTAACATTAAAACTTTAACAATAAACCAGTTAAATGAAATAAATACATACCACAACAGAAAAACTCAAAAAAGTCTCTTGCTCCTGTAGTAATGAACACATTTCTGTAACAAATATAGATGTGCTCAAAACCTTTACATGAAGCAAGAGATATAGTGGGATAGAACATTGAACACATTTGCCCTAACATTGAAAACTATACACAAGGCAAAGTAAAATACCTACAAGGCATGCATTTAAGAGATCTCTGCACATGCCCAGACCCTCCTCTCACAGGGGAACAGACTGTGCATTTCAAAATCTTACTAACTTTAAAGCAAAGCAATGGCCAAATGTAGTTGACACTGGCTCTTCCTAAAGGATAAGTAGGAAATTGAAAACATTTCTTCACATATTTAAGTCCTGCAAGAAGCAATAAAATGTCTGAGAGGTTGTGCTGTTTGGTTTCCATAGCTACAAGTAAGGGCTTTGTGGTCATGGACATGTAGTGTCACAATTTGATTGACAGATCAATTGAATTAGTATTTATTTAAGTCCTTCCAATCTAATATATAAAAGTTATACTTGCAATCTATAGACATATCAGAAAACCCCTGAAGTCTGTTGTAACAAACTGAGGATATGTCACCACATTATATACAAGATTTGATTTGCAGAGCTTGCAAAAAGACTTAGTAGCCTTCAAAATAAATTTATTGCTAGACCTAAAACGCTAAGAGGAAATTAATATTCAGAAACACAGTATATGAGCTGAATTACTTTATCTGGATATATTTTAAGGGATTATATCTGGCCAAGTTAAATAATCAAAGAGTTGCTTATACTAAACTAGAGACCTACAACTGTCATAGTTCTTAATATGAGTATTTGTATTTCTTTGGCTCATACAGCCCTACAACAGAAAGCTTGTCTCTAGACATCTTCCATATCTTGTTTAGCTATATATTAATCTTAACTACTCTCTTGAAGAAGCAATGTAGCCAACTCTAGCCTTAGTTTCTGTTAAATGTGAGGATGTTAATGAAGTTTCTGTCAGTCTACTTCAGTGTAGGAGCCTTGAGAAAACTTACAAGTGAAAGCTTTTTTATTTTTTTTTTTTTTCAGCTTGACAATAGAACCTCTGTCAGTCTAGAGAATGGGAATAGAATTTCATGTCAGACAATAGAAGTAGCTCTGAGATCGTTCAAAAGTCGTGCAGAAGGTCCTTGTTTGAGGTTTGTTCAGATTCTGGCTCTGATAACACAATTCTCACCATCTGGGTATCTGGGTCACAAAATTGGCTACTGTAGGCCAGAGTTTTGAAAAACATTTAATAATTTAGGTAGTAACTATGTATTGGATAATGGAAATTAATCTGCACTTTGCTAATTTAGTTGTGTGCTATTACCAAACTATGAGCATTCAGTGGGAAAGAAGACTATAAAGATAAAAGTTCTCATCAACACCCTCTGTGTGCTCTCTTCAGGTGTTTGAGACCAAATTCAAGTTTATATCATACAAAACAGGGATAGGAAATTTGAAATTCTAGGATATTTTATACATGTTACAGGAATACCCCAGACCAGAATATTTGGTCTAATAAAGTCTCTCTCCTTTTCTTGAAAATGCCTTTAGTCTACCTTAATTCAGAAGAGCAATTTTGTTGTCTCAGTACTTAGGATACCCCTTCTGATGCACTTCTCTTTCTGAGAAAGATTCTATATGAGCAACAAAACAGCTAGTTCTCCTAGCTATTTCTTGCTACTCCTAGCAATCAGCTTGCAATCTATTGATTGGGATATTTATTTATACCATTTTCTGGGTTTTTGTTTGTTTGTTTGTTTGTTTGTTTGTTTGTTTGTTTGTTTTCCTCTGAGGGGATTTACTCCCGGAACTCTTCCCACCTAAAATTTTCTGTTACTGAAAATAAAATAACTGCATTTTTTCATCCTTACTATCTAATTCTAAGACATAGTAGAATGCTGGGGTGCTGAGAAAAAAGATCATTTTGCATTTTTTCCTATCCACAGATATAGATCCTCATGTTATATTTTTTCTTTCCAGTAGTCCACTTGAGAGATACTGTTTCTGTTTTCTTCAATTTGAATGTTTGCAGTGTTAGAACATTATTTTTAGTAGAATAATTCTTGATTTACACAAGTGTAAGATAAGCAATTCTATAAAACCATCATTACCATAAACAAAGAAATTATCTATTACTTTGTAATGTTAACATGAAAGTTTCTTGCAGCACTCTAAAGTATGATCAATTCATGCTGCTATAATTGAGCATTGCTATAAGTTATATCTTGAGTTCCATAATTTTATTGATTATAGAAAACCAGAGAATTATTTTCTTTACAATCACCTATTTACTTTCAGTTTATTAGATTTTAAAATTGAAGTTTGTTCCAAAATAGTAGGATGTCTAAGATTATAAGTTTTTCAGTTTATATTATAGATTATAAGTTATTTAGACTTTTAAAATAGTCTAAATAAAAACAAGTATTCTCACTTAAAAAACACTAAAATGTAATTTCTGTATGGCATATATCCTATAATATGTTTCATGCATGGTATACTCTTGTAATTGTCATCAACAATATCAGCTGATTTCTGCAAGTTCCAGGCCTCGAATTAAAATTCTGTGCAAGACAGTTTTTTCAATTTAAGATTCACTATCAGTTTCAATTGATATTCGTGACATAATTCAGACGAGTCTGCTTCACATGCAGCTAAATCTTTCTAAATCTAAATATAGACAATATTATTTAAGCTCCCTTAATATTATTTTGTTTTACTGCAAGACTAGCCTTCCAAGCTACAAGTGAGGCATATTGGGTTTTAATGTAATATACAGTGTTCTGGTCTGGACAGCTAATGAGAAATTTGGGTTAATGTGTATCAAAAATGCTTGAATTCTTTGGGGTCTAGTAAAAACTGCTTATGGAGATGCAGAAATTTCCTAAATAAACAGATGAAACCATGTATAGGATCAGGGCAATTTTTCATGTTCTTTTCCTCAACAACCTGTATATGATTCTAATTACTTTCTGGCTTTATATTTGATCTTCAGTCATTTTGTATAATTAGGATGCATAAACATGACTAAAACAGAAACAACAAGTTTTGAAGTGCTATGCACATATTACATATTGGTAATAATTAATTATTCTCTTTGTTTTCAACTTAGTCAACATACAAATATTTACTTATATGCTTACCTACAAATTTAAATATTTACATAACATTTTTATCAGTATTAGTTGCTGTATTCTAATGCAGAATTATCTTGAAAGCAGAATTAAGCACTTTACAATAATGTAGTCAGAGAGTAAAAATGAAGGAATCTTCAAATTTCTAAACTCTGACCAACTTAATTAACTATTCAGTTTCATCCAGGATCAGTGAGACCTACTTGCACTGCACAATGGTAGAGAGCAAAGAGAGCAGAGAGCAGAAACTAGTGAAGACCACTAGAATGGAAAGCTTCCATTGATACACTGCTGGGCTCAAACAAGCACAAATGGCAACAGCCTGGCTGCAGACTTGGATATGTTGCTTTCAGGAGAGCAGTTAATGTTTCTGCAGAGTGCTGCATTTACAAACCCACCATCTTTGCTCAGCATTGATTCTGATAACTTAATGTAGCTCCTGTATGCAGTAATATCCCAGCAAGCTGTGGATGGAATGTTCTTGGCTGAATCTTTTATCAACAGTAGCTTTATTGAGTTCTTCTGTAGCATTCCCCCAGACATATTTAATAAGGCAGATCTTTCATTGTGAATACCCATCACTCTTCAAGCAATAAAAGTTCATTACACTGTAATTAAGGAAAAAGACCCACCACTTCTAATATATGCCAAGAAATGTTAGCAAGATGGGTTCTACCTTCTATGTACGATTTTGACATAAAATAAATTTGTTCTGTGCAAAGCTTCTTCATTTAGGTTTAGGTGTATTTTCTCCCTTAAATGTTTTCCAAGACCACTGTGGTAGGCAACAAATTTTATTTTTCTCAATGCCTTTTACTTGCCTTGTTTTTCCAGTTTGCCTCACCATGTATTTCAACACTCTCCTAAGAGAAACTTTATACTCCCGTTCTGCAATCTTTCCTTCAGTCAATGTAGTCCTTTAGAGTACCAGACTTTACAATTTGCATGTCTGCCAGAGCTAAGAGACCAGTTCTATTTCTCTTTAGGTTGTTGCTGATGTTCTGCGGGTATAAACAACTTATTGAAAATGTTACTCATCATAATAAAATGAGAATTATTTAGACATGATTTCATCTGGTCAACTCATTGTAAATATTGCTAATGAAAGCTGTGAACAAATGTTTCCATTTCTGTATTTAACAGTGTCCAAAATGTGATTTTATGTCACACAGGCAGTTTTCTGTTAAAAATTAAAGGGGTATGTATTGAATTATTTATGCTATTGTAAATCACTTTGGGTAGCGATAATGGACTTCAGAGTTTTTCTTTTTGTACTTGGTCAGCTATGAATGGAACCTAGTTCAAATCAAAGTTTCAGATTGCACAAACCTGAAACAAATAGAGAAAAAAGAAAAACAGAATCTTGCTGTTGCATTTAAGCTAGATGTACAAAAAAAAAAAAAACCAAAACAAAAAAAAACAATCAGTGACATTCTCATAAAAAATATCTTTAAAATGCTAATCTGGTTCAGATATTTAAATGGAGTAATGCCAAGTAAAGTAGTTTAAAATATTTTCAATCTCTCCAATGTCACTTTTTTTCTAGTTTTATTTCCCTTTAGATACTGTTACAACTGTATTTTCATGAAAATAGCATACATTTACAAAAGCCAGTGATGGGTTTCCAAAATTGTAAGGGTAGAAATTACTCTTCCATTTGACCTTTTTGACTGTCCCAATGGCAAAAAGGACCTTATAATATCCAGCTATTAAATGGGTCATCAAGGTAATAGGGCAGCATGGCAGGAACTGATTGGTTATTGTGTTGTGGGCCAGTTTCAGAAGCAATCTGTGGACGATTTCTTTCAAGGACAAGGTTTCATATTTTGAACTCTGCTGGTTAAACAGAGTTACTGCTGTGAGTCTTTATTAAGGTTGAACAAGTAGAATCTGCTGATCTGCCAGTTGTTCCAAAAGATTGTGCTCCCGTTGTGAGAATACTTCACCTCTTTATGCATGAGTGACCTTCTAGTGGGATCCTGCTGCGAGATGTGAATGTGGCCATTGCGAATAGACTGCCAGCAGAACTCTAAGCAATGGATATAGTAGCCAAGCTTTTGCAATTATGGGCAGCAATACTGAATTATATGGTCTGTTTTAAAATTACCACACTGTTTCAAAAAACCTACAACTGATTGCTTGGTTTCCTAGCTAATTTCTATTACTGTGGACATCAAATAACTTTAATTGGCTAAATCTATTTATGGGAAGGTTTTTATGCGTTTCAAACAAAAATCCATAAATAGTCATTGCACTAATTATTTAATTATTTCCTTCTATTTTTTTTTTTTTCTGTGAAACATATAGCTGACAATGAGAATGCTATATTACAAACACATTTGCTCAGAGTCCATCAAAGAAAATTTATACACCTGACCAGTTTTTTCTTTATGAGATGGTGCTAAAAACTTATTTTTGGTAGATTTTATTGCAGATAACCCTCCAAAAATAACCACCAGTTTGGATAGGAATTAACACTCTTTTATGCATTTCTCCGGTGATGCCTCCTTTGCTATAGCCCCTAGAGACCATAACTCTGTTTCTGGAACACCTAAGTGTTGATGGTTATACAGAATGGAGGAATACCTTCCAGCTTCTACCTTGGCAGAGTGAATGATGGTGACAATTTACACCTGCAGTGTTCCTGCATGGAAAATTATATTCTCAATTATGTGCATCTGAACTCTTCATTATTGCTGTAAAATGCTGGTAACTTGAGAAGAATTCCTGAATTTGGAAAATTACAAGCACTTTGCAAACCTATAACATACAATTATATAAGTGACAAAACCAAGAATCTTTATTGCTTTTTTTTTTTTTCCACATATATTGTTGTATGGGGTTTTATACAGTGAAAAAATACAGCTTAGAGATATATAATCCTTTAGTTAAAATGAGAAATAGAATCCTTCTGTAGAAATAAGACAGATAACTGAAAAGTAAGTTTGTAAAGGATAAGAAATAACAGAATAATTTTATGAAGAAATAAACACATATCTTCTCTTGTGACTCTATGTATCCCTCATGAATGCAGAGTGTTAACTATTTTCCGGGGAACGAGGATGCATGATCAGCAACTTAATTGCTTAAGGGGTGAATACACAGAGGTAAATCTGCTTTTAAAACTTCTAAGAGACACTATCACACTTCCTATGTATTTTAAATAGTACAGGATGGTGTCACAGTCTGGGACAATGTGTATCTTTCTGATCTTTGACATATTCCCTCCTTTTTTTATTGTATTTCACATCAGTGCTCTGTTGCCATTATTTAGCACCAGGATTTGGTGAGAAACATTTTCACTGATTAATCTGATTTTAAACTCAGTTCCTGTAACATATATCTTTAAAATCATTTGTGGGAGGTAATTTGACATACTGAATGGAGATTTAAATGTAAATCATAACATGACTATTTAGCTGAATTGTCTCTTTTCATTTAAATATGGATCTTTATTTCATGACCTTTCCAGTTTTAAACCCTGTGTGTGCGTTGCCTTTACTTTTTAATTTTCATCTTGTTTTTAAAATATGTCAAATTTCAAGTAGGTCCTTATCTGAATTATCCTATATTCTATCATTAAGTCACCAATAAAATTCATTCCAATTATCCATTTCTCTCTGTTTCATACATTTTTTTACATAAAAATCTTTATTTGTGCTGATAACATGACTGTGCCTATTTCACATGCATGTGACATTTACATCCCTGAGAAGAATTAAGGGGCCTGCTTGCCTCTCAGTTGGACTATGAGCTGTAGAATGGAATTGAAATGGCTCTCAAGTGTTGGAAGTTTTACTGTAATTGCATGGAGCTTAAGGTCAGAATTAGGAAGGATTTGTAGAAGAGCTGGAGGAAAGTTCTAACCTTCGCTATAGTTTTGTTAGGTATAATGCAATTGTGTAAAAATTCATTTAATCAATTTTAACTATCTCACATAAATTTCTGCAGTAATCACCTCCTATTCTCAGTTGCTGAGATCAGTTCACATTCTGTTTACCAGAGCTGCACTATGTAGGAGCACTGTGGTAAGTCTGGACACTTGATTTCTGAAATAAATTTACCCTGATATAAATAAAACTCAGCACAAGAAGTATATTTTTTTTTTCAATTTTATTTATAAGAATAGCTTTTATGGGTGTTTTTATGGCCTAATTTTTGTAGGGGTGTTTTTTTTGGTTTTTTGGGGGTTTTTTTGGGTTTTTTTGGGGTTTTTTGGGGGTTTTTTTTGTTTTTTTTTTTTTTGTTGTTGTTGTTGTTGTTGTTGTTGGGTTTTTTTTGATTTAGAGTTGCATTTCATGCTCTTACCAAGCTTCAGGATTTATTATGAAGATAGCACTTTTTGGTGATAGAGAATTCTATATGTGCAACATAATTTTATTCCTAATAGGCTGTGAGCTCATTAACTAAATTACTTGCAGGATTACTGATAAAAATGTGTTTATATTTCCCTTTCTTCTGGCCTACTACAATTAGGAGAATAACCGTAATCTTTAGAAAGGAGTATCTTAAGTGTGTTTGTTATATAATGATAATTTATTGTTACAACATTCCCAAATTGTTTATTCTGTTTATGGTTGCCTTGTCAATACTAAATTTTTTTCATTAATTTTCCTGAAGCAAGAAGATTATCAGGGTGGTACTGACATCTTTGATTTTCAGTAGCCATTTATTCCTGTTAAATTAACAAGTATAGACCTTCCAGCTCATATGGTAGAGTTTTGAGCTTGGATAATGAGAACCTGTATAATGACATCCTTTAAACAGCAAAATTACAGCTAAGTAATTTTCTCTTTCAGATATAATATTGCAATCTCTTGAGTTTGGTCATTAAATATGCAGATATGTTACCATGCTGCCACCTTTTCCTTCAATTTGAGTTTCAGGGATAACTGAAAAACTTTTAAAGCTTCAATACTGTCTTGTTCAATTTCAGAAGTGAAAATTTCAAAGGAGTTAAAAAAATGACTATCAAAATCTTCTAAATCTAAACAGAAGAGTTTTGTCTAGGTACATTTAATTCAAGAATTTATATTTTTTTTACATTAACTCTATTTTCTTTCTTTAATTCATAGTTTATCACTGTCATTCCCTAAATATATATCTCTGTGTTGGAAGTGTTTTCTTTTAATTAATTCAATGCATCTATCATTAGTTATTTCTCTTACGAAGCCAAGGAACGTGTTAATGAGTCTTCTAGAGCAATGTGTCAGTTTTTAAAGTCCATTAACTTTCTATGACTTTTTACATACTCACACTCATTATGAAAGTATTTCCCCTGATATTGAAATCCAATTTAAATTCCAGCCATGAATTTTCAGTGATGGAACATGTTTTTTAATTGCTCTATCTTTCTATTCTCAGTACAGAACTGAGATAAGAAGTTGCATGTTATATTTTTAAGGTCTCTTCCACACATCTTCAATGACAAATGATCAACGTGAGAAAAAATTCACAGTTATGAGACTCAAAGCTTTCAGAAAATAAAGGTACCTCTAGAATTTGATATTATTTCAGATGTATTGTTAGTCACATTTTCTTACAATAATTGCCTTAAAACTTTCTTAGTTCCAAAGGCTATGAGTACAAAGCCCAGCAGATCTTCCAAAAATATTCCCTTATGTCATATTTTGTCTCTGGTCCACAGAGAAGAAATATCATCTTCCTTTGCTAGCTCTCTTGAAGAATGCCACTTTTATTCTTGTCATGTCAAGACTGCATATGCATATAATGAGATTTATCATGAAAATGACATGAAGAAAATCTAAATTAGCTTTATCCTTATTTCCAGGTCTAGTTGATAGTTTTGATAAGCTTCAGTCTCTCTGTGAAGCCCTGATCTGGCCACAGAACCACTCTCTTCTAAGTTTTTGACCAGAAAGAAAGCCAAAAAATGTGTTCCAGATAAGTGCAGAGGTGTGACAGTGTGTCCTTCAGTCCATTTCAAGTGATAACCAGAATTACAGGATGCACACAACATGTATTTGCAGGTGAGTTTAAGTGCAAAAGTGCATAACTGGCACATAAATTCCACAGAAGTTCTAGTATTCAATACAACCCTAAACATTCCACTGAGCTTTTGAATAAAGCATTGAACAAAACCCACATATCTGCAAGAAATAACCAGACCATGTGAAAGTCTTAGTCCCAAGTTTTTTAATCATAGCAGAATGGAGTGAGTTATTCCCAGAGTTTTGAGCAACACATTTGCTATTTATCTTCATTTCTTGATGAAAAGTCACTGCAACCTAGTAAGATTTTAAAACGTAGTAGCAGATGCTTTACTTTAAAGTGAATGATTGTGGAACTGAAACAATTGAAACCACACTGTACTATGAAGATGCAGTTTGTTAAAATCTGAAATATTTTTGTTTGTTTTTAGTAAAAATCAATTTTCAGTTAATTTAAAAAAAAAGATGAATTGAGATGGATGCAAATCTAGTTGTAGGGAGATACCACTGGTATGTAGGTTTCACTGTGTTCAGGAGCTTTATTTTATTTTTTTAAAGCGTGAACCTTAGACAACTGTAGATACAACTTTGGCACTAATGGAAGAGCCAAAGATCCCCTTGAATTATTCTGCAGCAAGGTTTCTCTTTGGGTCACACAATAGTGACTATTTCTTTCTACTCTGCTTTAAACCATGTGATTGTCGCTATGAACCATGTCATATACCTTGGAGTACCAGTAAGTATAATTTTTCTTGGCATGGAGTGAATTAGGTATAGACTTCATCATAGCACCACATCAAGGAACATGATAGTGTCATAGAGAGTTAAAAGCATAAGGTAATAGAAATGGGTAAGTTCTCATTTCTCTAGTAAAACCGTTTTTGTTACATTCACTTTCAAACCATCTCTAAATCAAGTGCAGAGCTGCTGCTCAAGTTGTCTCCAGTTTCATTGAGATCTAGTTTTATTAAATTGATGTGCCAGGAGCAATGGTATCTGCCGAAATAGTGCTGATAGTTAAATCTATGCTTGAACTATAGTTGCCCTGAAATTAAAACTGGAAAACAAAAACAACCCTGTAACTAATATGTCAGATCTTATTAGATCTTGGAAACTGGCTATACTTCATTTTGAGATTGGCAAAAATGATGAGCATTATCTGTATGCAGTTAAACACCCATGACACTTTTGTTCCTTATATGGTTTCCTTATAATGATAAATTTGACTTTTTGCCAGGGATATAAACAGGGCAACTAATTAGATTCGGCATAGCATTTAACTGGTCTTGTACACAATTTTTTAAGATAAAACCCTCCGTTCCATTTAAATCATTGCCTTCAATCACATCTTGTATTATTTGTCTCTATTTAGAAGGTAAAAATTTGTATTTCCTTTTGGTTGTGCACTAAATCTAAAGCTTCTATAGTAAAAGTGAGAGCAGCAGTGCAGACTCCTTAGTTCTACTTGTAGTATCCTTGATTGACTATTATTTGAATGATGAAAAATTATCAGCTCCCTGTATTTGCTCTCATACAGACAATTGGATTTTCTTCTGAATATCAGTTTAGTGTATTGGTGCTGCTTCCTCAAAACCATGCCATCAGTTTTCGAAGTTGCAATAGGTTCACCTTTCACAGTGCATTAGTTATAAAAACATCCCCATCAGAATCTGAAGAGGGCCTCTGCACTCAGTGCTGCTCCATGTCAGGTACCTGAGAGACACCACCAGGGCATCTCAAGGCATCCTGTCAATCTCTCTGAAGAAAACTGTGCATCTGGTCTTCACATCAGGGATCCCTCAGTTACAATCAGTTTCTGGTTTGTTTGGGGTTTTTTTAATCATTCTATACTAATGCAAGTAAGTTTTTCAATTTAATGCACTTGTGAGGAAATTCTGAAAACAATGGAGTCAATACAGAAGAAATATATTTTCCAGTTCCTCTTGGAAGGGGAGAAGTTGCTCCCTTACCAAGGGAAATAAACCCTTCTTTTCACTATATTGGCAACAATTCTACTAAAATTTGCACAGAGCTCCATTCACATGCAAGAAATCCTTTACAAAGAGGAATTACCTACATGACAGTAGGGCTTTTTTATACTGTACATCAAAAAAGACAATGATAACTTGTATAAAATCTATTGCTACCTTCATATATTTTGATTTTTCATAGGAGTTGAGCTAGTTTATTTATTATCCTAATCATTTTCTGAAAATGAACCAATACCTTATATTAATAAATAGATTTGTTTCATGTTCATTTTTCAAAGTTCATCTGACTTCACAAATTAGTAAACAGTTTTCCTCTAACATGTTTGCTAGAGTTACTCTGATTTATTATTTAGAATTACTTGTTTAGTAAGACTGAATGGGTTCACGTTATCCAGTTCTAGAGCATTCTTCTATATTAACTCAATAAAATATTTCACTTAAAATATCTACGTTGTTACCCAGTTTGATGACAAATATATAGGTTATGCAAAAATGGAATGTATTTTACATATATTTGAGATCTATAAGGAAATAGATAGTGTGTATATTAAGGCAACACATTTTATGGACCTCAACACACAACAAAAGAATGTTAAACTTCAAGTTTTAGTCAGACAAAAGAAGTTCTATTGATGCAAAGAGGCAATGCAGGGTTTTTGCTTAAAGACTAAAATATGTTCTTAATAAGGTTGCTGTCAACCTCCAGCACCAATAACTCTAGGTGTCAAAACCTGATGGCTTTATAATATCTTGAGAAAAATAATTTTAAAAAAACAAACTTAAAAATGGAACACATAAACTCATAAAAAAGTAACATCTTATAAACTGAGTGAATTAATATTTTCTGATCTTTCATTTAATTAGATCAAATCTGATATTCTAGGTTATGATTCTGAAGCACTTACTACTGCCATTTAACTAGTAAAAAAAAATTGGACATGAGCCAGCAGTGCCCTAGCAGGCAGGAGGGCCAACCCTGCCCTGGGGTGCATCAGGCACAGCATCACCAGCTGGGCATAAGGGGGGATTGTCCTGCTCTGATCTGAGCTGGGGCAACCTCACCTTGAGTATTGTGTGCAGTTTTGGGCACCACAACATAAGGATCTAAAGCTGCTAGAGAGTGTCCAAAGGAGGGGAACAAAGATGGTGAAGGGCCTTGAGGGGAAGCTGTGTGAGGAATGGCTGAAGGCACCTGGTGTGTTCATCCTAGAGGAGACAGAGGGGAGACCTCATTGGAGTCTGCAGCTTCCTTGTGAGGGGAAGAGGAGGGGCAGACACTGATCTCTTCTCTGTGGTGCCCAGGGACAGGACCTAAGGGAATGGCCTGAAGCTGTCGGGGAAGGTTTAGGCGGGATATTAGAAAAAGAGAGTGGCTGGGCACTAGAACCCAGCCCAGAATAAGGTTGTTTTGATGTCTCCCTAGTTTGGTCTACCTAGTCCTTAGCTAGGCAGTCATCTAGATAATTTATGTGAAAAAGTGGAAGATCTAGATGATGCTTGAAATTTACTAGCTAGCATCTTCCAAAAGCTTACAAATAAACAGATTTTTTTTGTTATCCTGATCTTTTAAAGTTTTTAAAGTTTTTTGATGTTTACATTTGTGTAATAGAGTTTTTTCATGCACTTTCATAAAAATAATGATTGTTTTGCATTCTTTTCCAGAAGAAAAGAAATGTTATGGAATCTTGGTTTGACCAGTGTGGTTGGAGAGGCAGCTACTTCACCCTCCAATCCCTGGCCACTTTATGTATTCTATATATAACGAGGTCACAAAATTAAGTGCTCTCTTTTTTACCTTGTACTTACAGTGAGTGCATGTGGTTCATTCATGTCGTATTGCGACTTTTTTTTTTTTTTCTGAGAATGAAAATTTACTCTCTAGAATGAGTAACAAACAACAAACAGATGATTTCTTCTTACTTTGGTAAATTCTTGGTAGGCTCTGGATGGTCAGACAAAAGCCTAGCCTGATTTCTCCTGTAATAATAAACTCATCTATCTTAGGCATATGAAATCACCTTTCTGAAGAGAAGCTATTGTAACTTACATAATATCAGCACAACTGGACCATTATAAAACTACTTTCATCTTGAACAGTTTCTATTAGGAAGTTCTGAATCTTGTTAAATTCTTGTGTCTCATAAATCAAAGGCTAGATTTTCTGTCAAGTCACACTTTCCCTTAACAGGAGGTTAGTTTCCAAAAACAGCTGTGTTACTTGAGACGTGTAACTTGCAGATCAGTGAAGTGAAAGGCTCACCTCAGCTGGAAATGATATTTCACTCCCAAAAAGTCATTATGGGATGCGATGTGACAAGGCATGCCCTTCACTTCACTGATGTGCATACCATATGGCACAAAATGCCACAACCTGTTCAAGTTTAGGATGTGCAACTCACGCAGCTGCATAACTGTATTTTTTTCTTTTTCCTTTTCTCATAGGCATTAGTGTGAAACTGTGAAGCAGGAGGGAACTAATAGGAAAGTGTTTCAGTCAAGTGATTCCTACCCATAAACATAATTCTAAGACTGAAACCAAACTACTTATGCGTCTCTATTCCCAAGAGACTGCAATGGTGTGAATGGAAAGATGCACTGCACTAAAGTGGAAGATATCTCTGTATGTACTTTGCCTGGGGTAGAAACTAATTTGAATCAGTAAGAACTATTTCAGGCATTTTTCTGTTGTCCACAAGTCAGAAGAGGTGCACTTCATTATGTATTCCCCCTTCTCCTGGGTCAATCTGTTTCTACTAGGTGGTCTTTGCTTCACACAGCCTTTTGAGCAGTAGGACGTGGAAGTTGGGAGTGATATGCAGTAAACATGGCTCTATGGAAATGCACTTACTAAACCAACCTAAAAATTTTTTTCAGTTAAGGTGTACTAGGCACAATCAAGGATTATATTTAGATTAATCCAGTGCCTTAATATATTCCAAAATTATATGCAATATAATTTTTCAATGTTTTAAAATGTTTTCATTTAAATGTAATAAAAAAAATTAACAGTGCCTGTTCATCCCAATTTATGATTAAGTGTGGCGATTATGAAGGATTTTGAGTTATTTCCAGAATTTGCATAAGTATCCACTTACAGGTTTCCAAGTTTTTGGTTTTATATATATATATATATATATATATATATATAATATACACTAATGTAAAAGAAAAACAAACAAAAAAATTCCCCAATGAGTGAAGTATACAGTGCACAACTTCAATGGTTGAATTTTGAGGGAAAAAATATGACACCTGTAAATTAATTGAATGATGAAGACCAAGTTTACTAATTCAGTCTTTAAGTGAAATATGTATTTCTATTCTTCTGGCCTGTAAAATTTACCAAGAATTTCAGAAAAAAACACCTTCCTTAAAGGAGTGGTCATTATTCCCACTTACTTTATGTCAAAAGCATTATACAGTCATTCTGAAAATTTTCTTAGTTTCAATGAACACCATGCAGGTATGACTATTAAACATAAGTTTGTGGGGTTTTTTGGGTTTTTTTTATTTTATTTTTTGCTTTAAGGATGATTAACACCAGTGGAATAGGTTGCACGGAGAAATGAACAGAGTTTCCATCTGTGGAGATTTTCAAAAGATAGACGGCCATGATCTTGAGCAACCATCTTGTGCAGGGGGCTTGCCTTAGACTGTCCCTGCCCTCCTCAGCTGCTCCATCAGTCAATGAGTCTATGGCACGGGTCTCACATCCCAGAAGGGCCTCTATCACAGCCCTGATGCCTGGTAGTGGAAATGCCATTTTGAATAATGAAAGAAAAAAACCCGAATTCATTGATGTTTTAAAGCCTTCTACATTCAATTCGCATTGTGAACAAAATGTGTAAGGCTAAATTTCTGCTTGTTTTTAACCAAACTTTTACCTATATCCCTAATAACAAGTGGTTTTAGGCATTTTCTGTGTGTGAGAGGAAAGCCATCAGAATTTTTTCTCTATTTATAATTATTTTGGATATTTGTAAGAGTAGAATTCTTTTCTCTGAGCATAGGAAGTACATTTACCTGTAATCCTGTGAAAGTGGACAACAGATCTACTATAACATGGGAGTTCTGCTGGGGTCAAGCAAAGTTGGGATTTCCCTGGATTTTTCAGAGACCACAAGTCTGAGATCTCCCCCATCCCCAATATCAGAACGGTAGGCCTTAGAATAAACATAAAAAGCACTAATTGCTCTTCCATTTTCACTTGGACATCAACTTTCTTGCACGAAGTCTTTTCGGAAGAAAGGAATTAGGTTTTAAACAACTTCATGTTTCTTTACAGCAGTCTCATTAAAAAAGAAGAAAGGAGAGGTGGTTTCAGTAATGGTACTTAAATCTGGAGTAAAACTATCAATTATTGAAATTCATTAATTAAGCAAAATATTTGCTGAAAGTTGCTGCACACCTCTCTCAGTTTGAAGATTTTTCTATCAAAACACAGTCTCATTAAAATTTTACATGCTAATCAGTATGTTTACAATTTCATTTTGTGAGTCTACAATTTTGCACTGAGGTTTTGAATTCTTTTCATTATAATTTTATGCCAATTAACTCAGAGGGGAAAAATGTAATTTACAGGTTTGCATAATTGCCCAGATGTTAAGATGTAGCACAAGTTGAAAACAGAAACAAAGACTTTTTAAGCTTACAATTTTAAAAGAAAATAGCTTAATTTAGTTTGGGTTTGGCTGCTAGTTTTTCAAATCTCTTTTTGGAGTTAACATGCAGTATTGTGACTTTGATTAAAATCTAAATGTTGTTTTAGTGTTCTAGTTTTAAGTACAGCAACTTTGAAGGGAAGACTTGATACAAGCATGGAAATCTGGGTTTTTAAAAAACATACATCATATATTTGTCTTTCTACAAAGGATAGATAAACAAAATTTACTTTCAGTGGGAACGTTGAAGGATAAAATAATTCTCCATTCATAAACTTTTGGTTAATTCTTTACCTATGTAATTAACTTTGCCTGTTAAAATTCCTTTTTGAGTATATTTATCACGAAGTTTTTAACCCGCTTTTATACCTTTTTGGTTCTCCTTTTTTTACAAAAGTAATTAAGAATAATTCTAGTTTATTATATTCACTGTCCATCATATGTGCTTTCTGGGCTTTATGGAAGAGACTGACAGTGAAGAAAGATAGCCCACATTGTGTACAAGGACAACTCATGGATATCTGTGAATATTCTAGCTTAAAGAATTGGATATATACAATCTGAACACTTAGAGAACTCCACCTAGTTAGCAGAGGAGCAGAACCATCCTGGTAAAGGCATCTGTTTAGGTTACACATAATTTTAAAAATTACAAACTTACTACCAGTTTTGTGTCCTATTCCTCCCTCTGCTTCATTAAAAAGAAAAGGTAAAAATTAAAGTAGAAAAAACGTGGATTGTTTTTTCTCTGATAGCTGGACAGTCTAAGTTATTACTACTGTGTTATGCAGGTAATCTTTGCTGTAGGGTATTTATATAATCAGTGTAAAAATGAATTATAGAATGGCTAAAAACCTCACACTTCAGGTTTCAAAAACATTTTTTTCAGGAATCTATGGGGAACTATGACCTTATCTAGAACATGTTCTGGAGAAGAGGCAGCAGATCACTTAAAAGTTTCTATATTTTTATTAAATACCCAGTGTTCACCATTCTTGAAGACAATGTTTTGGAATACGTTGACCACCAATGTGGAGACTGGTAAGTGTCAGAGAAAAATTGCTTTAGAATACAGCTAAGAGTGAAAGAAAGAGAATGAAAAAAAAAAATTTTCCAAAAAGATGCCAACAGCACTTTATGTGCAACTGATATGAAGAGGAAGTTGTGATTTGTACCAGAAGAATCTTAGTTTTAGGGGGGGAAAGTATTTTGAAGTAGCTATCTTCTGAAAAATACATTTTTCTCTTTCTCTGGCCTCATATAGGATGCCAAAACTCTTGTAAGAGAAGGTAGATAATGTGTCATTTAAATTTCCTCTACTACACTCACAAAAAAAAAAAAAAAAAAGCCCCATGATACCTTTATCTGTTTTCCTTTAATACATGTCTGGATTGTTGCGATTTTTCCTCTGGATTATCAGATTTGCTATTACCTCCTGCTGATTCACTCACAGCTTCAGAAATGGACAGCCTACAATCATAATTGAAAGCATTACTGCTCTTTCTGTACCACTAAAGCATTATTCATAGAACTTTTAAATGCAGGTATCCCTTGTGCAGTCAATGAACATTTTATTTAGATAATAAAGAGGTTAAGCTGTTTTCTTGATAAAGCTCATAAAATACAGTAGAAATATGAAAACAAACTAAATTTGGAAATGTGTTTGAATAGTTTATGGGTAAAAATTAATGAAGATACGGAGGTGTGCATTTTAATTCTCCTGAGATACTATTCTCTCTGGTGTATTAATAGGAATTATGTGGGTTCTAACTCTAAATTAGTGATACATGTGTGTGAAAACATGTTTGTGAAAGGGCTTTCTAATATGAGAATATATATTTGCAGGTCATCTTTGAGAAAATCCTTTTGAATGATTGAAAACAAAAGCTGAAATGTCATAATCCTTGAATAATTTTATCAGCTTCTCTAGTATACTCCGTCATGTTATCCTATTAAAGCCATTATATATGGACTTCTCTTAAAGAACAAGATGAGCACAGACACTAGAGGCTAGTGAGTACTGCACTACAGCAGCTAAAAGCCTCTCAAAGTACTTCAGAGAGACAAGCAGAAGGGTTTAGTTTGTGTCTGGAGTTTTTTTGTTGAGGTTCAGAATGAAAAAAATATGGGGGTTTTATGCATCAATTGTTCATAAAAGGTTAAATGTGTGGTAATAAATAAGGGCATATATTTCAATAATAATGCTTAATTTAAGGGAAAATAGTAATAAAAGCATTAATGAGAAGCATGGACTCCTAGTCTTCAGTGTGCAATTCATTTTGCTATAAAAGCAAGTTTACTCACAGTTGAAGTCATACAGTTGACACCAAAAAACTGATATCATCTGCTTGCAAATCACATTTGCTTCCATTTATACCTAGCATTCTTAGACAAAAAAAGCACAGATTACTACACAAAAGAAAAAGAAATATCAATGTTTTTCAGCTTTCTTTTGTCATTCATCTGGCAGCACCCTGCTGGAGTTTGTTTCTCTGTTTTCTGCCATGCAATCAGATGTCCTCCCCCTCCACTGTTTATGTATTTCTTTCACAGACAAAAAGGAATAATTGAAGAAGGAATATTTTAAGCTAAATCAGTAGTCCCCACTTTTCCTAATTCCTGAGGAAACCACTCAATTTGATTGATTCACTAGGATAAGTATGATTATATATGCACTAATAGAGTACTATTATCCCCGGATCTCCATGTAGGCAGTAAAAGAGAGCTGAGGGAGTGGTACATTTGCAGCAGTAGGATGAAGTGAAATGATGTCTCAGAGTCCCTGGAGAGGTTAGATTTGAACAGAAGTAATGAAATAATGCAAAGGTCCAGCAAGAATAGGAAGAGATTGCCAGGAAAACAACGATGTAGCAGTGAGGCAAAAAAAACCTGGAAGCAATGACCTGGGACAAGAGAAGAAAGATCCATTGGGTAAGTAATAAAATGAGTCAGATACGTCAGGAAATGGAACTTAGCTGAACTTAGATGAGTTGAAATTGTAGATTCAGCCAGAAAGGCAGCAAGAAAAAGGAGGGTTTATAAAAAATGAAGGTGAATGCAAAGTATTCATCCATACCATAAATGTAGGAACTAAATAAGCCTGGTAGAATAGTGATGGGCAGAGTGTCTCTGACAATTGCATGATGTAAAAAAGAAATAGCTCTGCACATCTACATTCACAACAGCCTTTACAGTATTTGTCTGAAGGGGACTTAGGACTCCTGTAAACACTGATTATATAGAGATTCCAAACATGTAGTGTATGTAATTCCAAACTAATTCTTCACAAGCAAATGAGTTGACATTTTTTCAAAGCAGAAAGAGAGAAATACTCCTTTATGAGAGATATGTAAGGTGGGCAAAATTTTGTGGAGACTTGAGAGGGGGGGAATAGTAAGTGAATTAGAATTTCAAGAATTACCATTCTCGAAAATAAAAGAAGTTAAAAAAAAATTACCAAGCATCTTCATTCTTGGGTGTTCCAGCCCTGCCTTTTCTAATGATTCTCATCATTACATAGGTATTTGTTCCATAGTGACAATGTCTAGAATCTGCAATGCAAGAAGATTCTTTACAAAATGATAGATTATGGAAATTTTTTCTTTCCCTGAAGGAGTTTTTAAGGTGATTGTCACTGTGGTTTTTTATTCTCAGTAGTCCATAAGTCAAAAAAGACTATCTCTATGACTATACTTAGGGCTGAACATATAATAAATTTTATTTATATATATATATATATATATACACATACATACATACTTACATACATACACACATACATACATACTGTTATTTCACAGATAATGCTCACTGTTATTCACAGATAATGCTCACTAAGGAATTCTTTGGATTTGTACTATTGATATGAAAGAAGAAAATGAGGTGGAAAACATTAATAAAACAATAGCTCTAGAAGTCTGATCCAATGATGAACGGTGAGCACCGACAGCTCCTGCTCTTGGAGTCTATATGACTGTTTCGATATTATGAAATGTGCTAAAGAGACAAAGAAACCAAATGAGATAATTTAATCTAAAAATATGACTTGAAATTGATTCCCCTGATCTGTCATCCAAATATAAACAATGTAGGGTTTTTTATTGTCGTACAGAATAGCAATGCAGGTATTAAGCAACTCAATGATTTTCTTTATCTCAGAAAATGTGTCTTCTCCATCTTTGAGTGCCTTTAGCTGCCTTTTTCCTCCACTCAAGTTAGTATTTTTTAACAAACATATTAGTGAAAAGATATATTTGGGACGTTATCACAGACTCTGTGAAAGTTTGGACTATTTTAGATTAAAAACTTTTTCAGATAAAAGTAATCTGCCACAGAGGTGGAGTTAGGGTGAGTACGGGCAAGTTCAAAATATACTCTCTGGACTCATAATTCTCTTTGTTCTACCTGATCCATATGTTGCTCTCTTCCTACTGTAGCATAGGAATACATTCTGAGAGTCTTCTTGCAGAAATGTTAATGTGGTTAAGATTTTGCTTAATTTTGTCTTTTTTTCACAATTTCTTTCAATATTAAAAAAAAAAAAAGAGAAGATTAAAACCCTATTCTAAAAGATTTTTTGGTCCCACACAAAATAATTGCAGTTTGTTGAAAACACTCCTTAAATATTTTGTTTCTTAATACTGGTTCAATTTCTAAAAGCTATTCCCTAAAAATATGTCCAAGCAAGATTTGAAAAAATATCACAAGAACAATATCTGCAATTAGTTCTGCAGAAGTCACATATTTCTCTTCTTCCTCCCAAAGAGAAAATACGGAAATATATTATATACAATATTGATTGCACAAATAATTATGGCAATGACTGTTTAGTACATTGCTTTTGTAGCTAGGTTCTTAGATTTTGTTTAGATTTAATTTTCTTGACTTCAGTGACCAATGTTTTTCTACTGATTCAGTTAATATCTTCACAAAGTAATTATTTCACAAATTAACCAAGTGGAGTTGCACAAAACAAGTCAGAATCTGAACTGACATCAGGTGCAAGGTCTAAAAGCATTGATTGAATCTTTAATATTTTAGAATCTGAATTCTATTGAAAAAGATGAAATTAAACTATTTTTGAGATAAATCTCCTGCTTGGCCCCCACCTTGCTTCACAATCATTAAATAGTTCTGTAGTGAAAGAAAATTGTGAAGTTCTCTTAACAAGATTTGTCCTTGAAGATCATTTTTAATCCATGTTTATTCCAAATAAACAAGGCAAAAATCCCTTCTGTGTAACACTCTAGTGTTTTGTTTTATTTTTTTTTTTCCTTATAGAGCACAAACTGAAAATCATCATATGTAATTCCATAACTTATTCTAAGTACACCAAAATATGTAGGTAATATTTATTCTTCTATTGCTGCATGAAGTTTCAAATTTATTAGCAACTGCAGATTTATAATCATCACAGAACTAAACAGATAAAGAGAGATCCATCTAATTTGTTTTTACAACTTCTCCTTAATGAAGATTTCAATATACCTTTTTACAAAGGTATTGAACTGTAGCGACCAATTCTTAATTTGTGAGTTGTATAACTACTGTATAACTAAAACTACTGAAGTTCTTTCTTATGAAGTATAAATATTTTGTTAGAGCTTCAAATTATTTGAAAACATTCACTTTAACAAAAAAGCAGATGTGTCTGATGACAGATGGATCGGACAAACTCATTTAAATTACAATCTGGATTCATTTTAACAGTCAGAACCCAGCAACTGGAGGATATTTTTTGGTGTCTTGCTTGAAAAAGTTGGTGGTTTCAGCCTAATTTTAGTAAATTATCGACTACATCATATGATTGCTAACAAGAACTCTCAGTTAAATCTATGAGGCAACAGGATTAGAAACAGGTGTCCATTTCAGCCCTGGAAATGATCCTGCAAATAGACATAGCGTGGTTGTACTCCTTAACCTAATTTGCCATGAAGAATGCATTTTATCCTAAGTTTTACTGACTGTTAGACACCATATAACATTAACTTTTTTTCCAAATTTTTCTTCCTGAATATATTCACTCCCTTTTAATCTTGGTTTACTTCTGTACTTTCATCTCTGTTCCTGTTAACTGAGGATACCATTTCTTGGTCTGAAACAGAAAAACTATGACAACTTTTTAAGTTCCTTTATCTAGAGAATGTGCCCTAGTATATCCCAACTCAGTATCAGACTAAGAGCAGGGCACAGGACACGTACCAAACTCTATCCTCTTTGGGAAGAAAACATGAGTGCACTACCTAGACAGAAATAAGCCTATTTCTGCCCTTCATGCCCTATTAAAGCCCTTAATTTATTGATTGCAAATATATGATATATGCTTAGAGGTTTGGACCTATTATTTACTCAGGTCTCAACTGTAATTATCTTACTGTGAAGAAGTGTAACTAGAATATTTATATTGATAATAATGTTCTATTTATAAAATTTTTAAAGTCATAAAAATAGTGTGCTATGTGCTGGACTAGATATTTTTCCTTAAAAAACCTATTAAATACAGTATTTTTCCCATAAAGTAGGTCACTTTAAATACAAACATATGTGCTGTATTTCAATTAGTTATTGAGAATACCATGATGCTCAATAAAGAAGCTGATCTATATATTCAATGGTAAGGATGGTTTAATTTTGGATGCTTATCAATTAGCCCATTTCTCTCATCTGCTTGAATGTGCACCCATAATAAAATACTTGACATCTCACAAATAGCAAAAATTTACCTTTAGCAAGTAATAACTGAATCTTGGTATATATTTTCCAGTTCCAGTCTTATAGATTTTATTTCTGAAAAGAAAGAAACTGAGAAGTAATACCATATAAAAATGTTTAAAAGTTTGTAAGTACATGAGTTTATTTTAGATTATTCCAATAAAAGATGTAAGGTAGACAATAAACATATGACAATAATGAAAGACTTCAATAAACTGTGGTATTCTACTGAAAAGCAACTGGAAAATAACATAAAAATGCTTGCAAGCCCTCGAAGCCTTGTATTACAGCCAAGATCCCTGGAAGTACAGGCTTAACAACCTTCATTAAATTTTAGCTGAAAAATAGAGAAATAAACAAACTTATAAGCACATGTTTGATAACAAACTGAGCAGTTATCAGTGTCTTGGAAGCACTGAAGTGTCAAACTAGCCTCATCTATAACAGCAGATTTAGGATTGGAAGAAGCAACCAAAAGGTAGATCTTGACTGAGAGAATAAAATGAGCTTCTTATGAATTTACCATGCGATACACAGAAAAATGGTCATGATATTGCAAGATAATATAAGACTAATTGATCAGTCACGTGCAAAGAACTATTATCATTTAATAAATTTCCATTTGTATCAAATGATGTTTGAATATTCTCATTAATATATTCATCAATTAAATACTAAATGAAGAATTAATGGAAAATAAATTATTTCTAAGTCCAAGAAGATTGAACCAATAGGGAAGGGCACACTTTGACTAAATAACAGGAAAACAGAATTGCAACTGTTAAGGTTGAGATAATCATGAGATGAAACTGGAAGAGAACATGCAGCATCAAAGAAACAATTGCCAGTACAAGTCAAGGTGTATTTTCTTGTACTAACCAAAGACAATAAACTAGATGACCTGCTGAGAATCCTTTTAGGCCATCATTCTATTTGAGAATTTCAGACCAAATCTGGGAAAATAATTACTAATGTTTGAATTTTTATATACATTAGCATTAGTAGTTCTACTTCTTTTGTTGTTCTTTTGTGCCACCAGTTCTTCATATTCTTTCTTTTGCAGCAACTAGTTAGTGTTCATGAGGGTACATCCCCAGCCATTCTTTTAGTTCCCATCTCTGAACCCTTTGTCCTAGAATGTGTCTAATCTCTTTTTGAGCCTGCTAATATTTTCCGTCTCCACAACCTGCTGTGGCAGCACATTTCAGAAGATCAGTAACTGCTGAGGACATCATTGAGGCTGTTTTGAACTATTCTTCTGTAAGCTTCATTGCATGACCCTGCTTTTGATATTGTAGTATTTAGTGGACCTTTAGTGAAGGATCTGTCTTCAGGTAATCCTCTGACTGCATGGTTTTGTGAACACAGGCACATCCTGTCAGCCTTTTCCTTACCAAACAGATGCATCAAGTCAGTGATTTCAGAGGGCTGGGAGTGAGGGTTTCAAGATCTGCTTCATATCTTCCATTTCCCAGTTCAGCATGCTTGAGGTTGAGTTGGTTTTCCTTATTTTCACTTTCATGAAGGTGGCCTGCTACCTTTCTACCTTCTGTCTCAGTTTTGTGAGGTTCATCTGCAGCTCTTCGACACTGATACTTTTGACAACCAAAAAAAGCTTAAAGGAGCATCTATGACTGTTCTCCAGGTTACTGGTGAAGTCATTGAACAAAGTTCTTACTGACAGTTCTCCTGAAGGAACCACCCTAGAGAGAGATAATTATGTCCTAACCCTTTGCATCACATCCTTTAACTAACTTTAATCCACTGAAAGATCTTTCTCCAATCCCTTGATGTATTTTTTTCCTTTTGTAACTTTTGATAGGGGATCTTCTGAAATGCTTTTAAAAATCATTTATGCCCACTGAATCTCCTTCATAAACTTTGGCTCCGCAAGTCTACAGAAGCCATGCTGATTATAAAGCCTTAGTTTATTCTTCTGTCAAACCAGTGACAATAGTCAGTTGCTGATCTCGACTTTACAGAATCCCATCCTTGGCAGCTTTTTTAGAGTTAACAATGTCAATGTCAAAGTCCTCTGGTGGTGGCTGTTTGCAATGCTAGGTCATACATTTTGTCTAGCTGACCAGCTGCTTCATATTTGAGAGATTTCAGAGCTCTTGACTGAATGCCATCTGGTTTTGTTGATTTCTTGACATCTGACTCATCTAGATGACATAATAGTTCCTGTATATTTACTTCAATCTGATCCAGCTTCTCTGACCTCTCTGCTTCAGAGAAAGTAAAGGTCAGTTGTTGGTCTTGATCCACACCTTCAGCCATGATTAACTCTGAAATAAAGAGATTATTGATAGTTTAGTTTTGGCCTTATCAACTGGCATATACTCTTTACACCAAGCATCCTCACCAATTCCCTATGTAGTTTCCTGCTTTTGATGTGTTTAAAGTACTGTTTTGCTGTCTATTTGACAAAGTTTTATAAAGTTTTAGTTCTGGCCTTTCTGGTTTAGGTCTCTAAGTTTTCTCTTTACATTTGACCTGTTGTTTTTATATGTATTTCTCTTTTCCTTATTTGACCAAGATCTCCAATTTTTTTAGAGGTGAAACTATTAGCTGCAACAGCCTCCTCAATTTTCCCAGGAAGATGTGAGTGGAAGTTTTGGACTACTTTGGTTTCTTTTTGAATTATGGCACACATAAATGGTCTTTTAACAGAGTATTTACAGAAGCCTTCATGTAGCATGCAGGCTTTTTGATCAACTTCATTCTGTCTTTGAAAATTTCTCATTATTTACAATTCCATTTCTTGAAATAAAGTATCAATTTGTGTGATTTGTCTCTGTCCCACTGCACTCTTAAAAATAATTGCACTGCTGTTTTATTAGAGACCAACTCTCCCATTGATTCTTCTCGGCTCAGATCCTCTGCATCTCTCAGGTAAAAAATCCCAAACAGTCTCTTTTTCCATGAGCTTTAAGACTAGTTGTTGCAGTAAACATTCTTTGAGTCTGATTTTTTAATCTCTGCATCATAATGCATTGATTGAGTCCACTGAAATGTCTGCAGCCATCAGGACAAGACACATCCATTACAACCTCCACTAGTGGTTATGGGAAATAACGCTCTGGTTGTAGAGAAGGGCAAATTCTGTCAACCACGAGCATGTGTAAACAAAACAAAATCAAATCTAAGTGTACAGAATTTTTTAAACGCTGTAAAGTAAAAGATAAAAATATACATTATGTGGATGAAAAGAACATGCAGGAATTTGTGAACAACACTACACATTCCAAAACTCTTCTGGAAGAATAAACTCTCAAATCAAAGTCACTTTGTTAAATTTTCTGAGGGAACATTACTAATTTCTTTAAAGGACTGTCTTTAACACTAACCTGATATTACAATGAAGTGAAATACTTTCAGATGTGCTAAAAGATTTACCAGTAGCTATAAATTAGGTAAATTTTTCAATGTAATGAGGTGGGTTTTTTAAAAAAATGTACACTCAGACCAGTGCAGAACTGGATTACATCCATATTTTTAAGATAATGTGTTATGCTGTAGAAACAGAAAGATGGGATAAGAATAGTGTTCACAGTTAAATGCAACTTGACCATTTTTGAGTTTTACTCTTCTGAGAGGTGAGACATGCTTAATTATTCAAAGGAATGATTTTTAAGAAAATAAAAACTAAGAAGATCATTTTTCAAGGTGTCTGAAAAAGTTTTGTCTTTTTTAAAGTCTGGATCAATACTGCCCTTCTCTTGATGGCAACTTTATTACTCTTTTTCACTTTATAACTTCTATTTATACTGAGTCCTTTGGGTCCTAAACTTCTTTTTCTGCATGTCTAGCTGCTTGTTATAAAACCTTTCTCTTTCAGTACTTTGACAGCACATCAACCAACAAATCTCACTTGTGACAAACTCTAATGATTGAAGCACATATCTTGATTCCTCTCAGTACCTCAACACATTTCTGATTCAATACAGACTTTACTGTTATTAGCTCATCTTGCCTTTTACTGTCTCTTTTCATCCATCAAGCATAAAATACGTGTCACTTCTACAATCATCAGATTGGAAATCTGGAAGGGAGGATGCGTGGGGCAAGAAGAGCAATGTTATCTTTAGCTTCTATCCTACCTTTTCAACATGCTGGCTTAGAAAATTTTTTTTTTAATTGGTCAGTCTTTCACCAAAAAATCTTTATGCTAATTTTATTATTACTTGTGAAAACTATGAAATGAAAATTCACTTATAAAATGACCTACCATTAGACCTGTGTCTTATTCAAATATTGGAAAAGCTAGCATAACAATTCTGTACTTATGAATATCTTTATACATCTTTTCTGGTAGATTTTACAGCTCATCAGGGTCAACATTTCTTTCACAGTACAGTTGCATCAAACATGACAGTTAAGACAACCCCAACTTTAAAGGTCATAAGTAGAATGGTTTCAGTGCAAGTAATTACACTGGACATTTAGCCATTTTATTATTGGTTAGGGTTTTTTTCTTCTCTGTTTTAATGTTATATTGACACTGAACTATATGTGGCCATGTCAGTTCTGTTCTGTACTTGCATATAAGCACTGAACTAACACTGAATGTGATTTGAAGGGGCAGAATATTTCCACATGAATGTTTCAAGGAAGGAAGAGATGCTGAAGGATGTTTGACAGTTTAAGCTTTTAATAGCTATTCTCAATGTCTGTGTGATAGGAAGAGTTGAGCTGGACAAGTCAATCAGTCTACCAGGACAAACCCAGCAAACTATAAATATTTTTTGCTAGAAACTGAACCTAAGAGAAAGAACAAAAGGCAAGGAACACATCATTCAGAGTTTTTGGCTTAAAGACTAAGTGAGGACTAGAAAGATGGTTAGAAACTGTGATCCACACCACCCAATTATATTAAAAAATTAATGAAGTTTTTACACTCATTCTCCATAGATCAATTATTCACAGAAAATCCAAACTGAAAAATATGGATGTAATATTTAGGGACAAAGAATTTCATTGAAGTAGTTAAAAACAAACATTTTGTCTTCTATTATTTTTTTTTCCAAACAGTTAAAAAAATAGAGTCTTCATTCACAGCTATAGATTTTGTTAACTGTAGTGACTTTTTTTAACAATATGGCCTTGTGGCAAAGCAGACCAAGAGCTTCCCAGACTACTTTAGGAAAAGTAATGCCAGCAGATGTTCCTGCCAGAGGTGTTGCTTCCCTCTATTCAGTATTGGTCAGACATACAAGAATAAGCTGAGAGAGCTGGAATTTTTTCATCTAGACAAGAGAAGGTTCAGGAGCATCTTCTCCTTGTGCACAAATAGCTGAGCAAGCTGTTCTACCTGATGTGACTTCAGAGGGAAGTTGGACTAAGTGATATTCAGGGATCCCCCCCAAACTCAACCATTGTATAGATGCCATCTTCCAAATACATTTGTGAATTTAAAATGTATTTGCAATTGCTTTATAATGTGGACTTAAAGAGAGTTTTTCTGTATACAGTGAGACGATCACAGAATTATTTGAATATAGTTAATTCCCAAGAGACACAAAATATATTAATTATATGTATGTACATATATATATGTGTGTGTGTGTGTGTATGTAATTATAAATATGCTATAGGATGAGCAGAAAACAAAAGATTAGAATTGTTATTTGTCACCAGACCTCCTGTGTACAAAACAAATGGGCAGTCAGATAATGTTAGTACCATTAAGCTTCGCATTCTAAAGAAAAACAAATTAAATAACATATTTTTAAGGCAGGGCAGGTCACTAAGACACCACAGAAGAATTTTTTTTTTTTTGCTTGCAAAGTTCAAGATCAACATCATAATTTATTTGTCTGACATCCCTATAGAGCTTTTGTTGTGGGAATTTTTCAAGATAATGCATTATGTGCACTCTAAAGCAATGTCTTCAGTACAGTTTTCTGAGGTAGACCTTTGTATTCTGCAAAATAGTAGTAATCCATTCACATGAATGGTATGTTGCATACATGCAGAGTTCTACACTGAAAAATGAAATACTGGACTAGTGCCATGAGATTTCTTATTTTTACCGTTTTTAGAGAAGACCCTGCATATTTTAAATATGGCCTATATTTAATCTACTCTTCTGGAAACAAAAAACAACATTGAGGAGTCTTGGAGAAAAAATTCACCAAATCTTACTCTAAAACAGAAAGGTGTAGGGGAAATTTCTTTAAAGAAATACTGTTCAACTTCTGTGATTGCAGAAGAATATAAACAGCCCCAAATTCCAGAAAATGTTCAGACTTCCTAAATATGGAAACTCTTGTTAAAAGTGGAATAAACTTCTTTATTTAGGCTTTCTCTTTCTCTCCATTTATAAGCTAATAGCAGATTAATTCTGTTTTGTGCACATGCATGCTTTCTTTTATTTTATTGTCTTTTATCATTGTGCCCCACACTGGCCTGTTGAAACTTGCAAGCTGGGATTGGACAAGGGTGGTGGTATGAAACCATTTACAGATTCTTCCTGAGGTTTGGATACCTACTCTGAAGACCCAGTAGCTTATACTATAAGACACTTCATGTATTAAAAAAATATATAATTATCATTAGTGTATAGTTTTTATACACCATAAAGCCACTAATAGATTGCTAATAAATTAATGAAAATTAGATTAACATTGACAAAAAAATGGGAATACTCAGGAACAATACTGAATTAATTTCAAAACCAATATTCACACAATTTCTACTTGGTAAAAGCCAATCAGACAAATTTCTAACACAGTTGATACTTGCTAGGTTTATCCTATTGTCTCTACTTAATGTGTTTACATGTGTGTCTAGCTGCAAAAAGCTGGATTTCAAACTGGCTTACACATTGGAATAGATAATTTAAAAAAATATTTTTGTTCCCTTCAGGGTGAAAGCTGCAATTTAATAAGTTTTTGGTATTTTTAGGTTTGGGGTTCTTTTAATGTGTATGAGGAAAGGCTGTTGGGATTTGTAGTTTAATATTCATTTAACAAAGTGTGTTGATTCATATTTCCCAAAGAGATTTGAAAAACATTTAAAAAGTTGTTCCAACATCTCAGGTATATTGCATACATCTTAAAGCATTCCACTGAAGATTTACAAATTGCCTGTGAACAGAGATTTGGAAGAATCGTATTTAAGTAACATGAAATTTCTATCTCACACTGGAAAAATTAAAGATTGAGCTATGTTGCATGTATAACTTCTGCTGTAGAATAGATCTTTTGTTATTTTTTTAATTATTCAAACCATGGATTAAGTATATGGCTTATATTTTAAATGGCTTTTACTGATTCATACCCAAACCCTTAAAGCTGTTCATACATTTATAATACATGTGCAGAAGATTAGAAAGAGTTTAGAGTTTAGGTCCATGGGATTTGTTGTATTAAAGAAGGGGAACATTTTGTCTGTAGCAATATGGCATTGTACAGCAGTATTAATTATTCTATTCTGCTTTAGTGAACAAAAAAGTATTGATCTACCTGGAAACAAACCACTGATTCTCCTGCAGTTCACCTCTGACAGAACTGTCCAGCATTCAAATAGCTGTGTATTTGGATTTCTTTGGTTTTGGGTTTTTTTTTTTTTTTTTTTTGGTTTTTTTTGGGTTTTTTTTTTTAGATATTCTATTTATCAAGGATCAGACTGAAAACACATATAAAAAGCATGCATACTTTTTTTGTATTAACACCACTGAATTAATACTTTAGGAATAATATTTCCTTAATGTGGGAGCTTGACTGAATCTTGACAGAATGCAAACTTGCAGCATAGCACATTGTAGAAGAGGATTGAAATATGCAGTGAAGTTGTTCAAAATCTCCATCAAAATCAGAAAATTTTAAGGTTTGTGACACAAAAGCAGTGTTTCCCAAGAGAAAATAATGGAAAAATGCAAAAAGCAGATAAAGTTTACTCAGGAAGAAGAACATTGAGAAAGCCATTTCCACTGAGTCACTGTGCATCCAAAAGCCACATGCCAGAACATAAAGCCAAACATCAGATATGCAGAAAAGGGCCAGGAAAAATAATCTTTAATTAGTTCCCAAACTCAGTGCGTATCATAGTTAACCACTCCTGAAATCAACTAACTGTTCCACACTATTGCAAAAGGACTTTTGATGAAGATCTGAAACAAAAAAGACACAGACAGGTATAAAGAAAGATTCTGATCTGCAGTAGCAGCTTGTATCATGAAGGTTATTTCAAACTGTAACAGAAAGTGGGACTTTGTCCTTTTTATTTGTTGCCCTGGATGCATTCGTCTCAGAGGGAAACAGGAAAGCATTCATGCCAAATCTGGAAGCAAAGCATGCTTGTGCATAAAACATGAGCCAAACAATTCAACAAGAGGACAACCTTTTTGCCAGCTATTTCAAGTCATGTTGGCAGGGTCAAGATCTGCAGAATGTAAGTTGCTGCTTTTATTTTACTTTGAGTTATTAATCCGAGAGTAGATTTAAAATATATTGAATACTTTCACTTATGTTTCATGGCAGCAATTTTAAATTTAAAATATGCAAAAGAAACTATTTTATTTGTGATATCAACATTGTCATCTTTATCTTATTTTCTTCCCAATCTAAATATAAGCCATAAAAACAAGTAGTTTTATTTTTAACGTATCTACTGCTTCTGTTCTAAAGCACCTATCTAAACCTTTCGTGCACAAGCTCTGAAATCATTACACATAGAACACAGATAGACAGATCATTTGAAGAAATTTGTTCAAGAAATAATTTTGGTGAAATGTTGAGGAGCAGTAGAGGAGATTAATAATTTATTTTTATGCTATGAGATAATTTCTTTTTCTCATACGGAGACATATTTTTCTGTTTCCTGTAACTAACATTTTAAACAACATCTATGCAGCTACAATCACCTTTCATTTTGAATAGAAATAATGTGTTTATGTGTGTACTTATATACAGATACATGGGAGAAAGACATCTCATATTTCTACAAAACTATATGGAAATCAGTATGATCACCATGTCTCTTATTCACACAGGAAGCTTAATGATCTTGAAGTGTGCACCTTTACCAGATAAGAGGGGAAAGAATGCTCATATTGCTGCTGTTGTTTATGTGGCTGTTTCAATGCATGGCCTAGAGCTCATTTGTTAATGACCATGCAAATATGCAGCACATTTGTAAAGAATTAAATTATTTTTCCTCATGCATATTTATGTATGCATGTGTATTTTGGAACTCATTAAAGCAGTTTACAAAAGATTCTGTAACAAGCATCCCACTTTCAGCATTGTCCTGGAAATACATTTGGTAAGGACAAAATTCAGAAATATACTTATAAATCCCTGACTTTAAACATCTAAACAATCACTTTTATTTCCCATCACACACCTGGAATAACATCCTCAAGATCAGACTTAGATTTAGGTACATTTCTGGATTCTTGCACAGAGAGAACTAAGTTCTACCACTTCATAAAAATGAACATTCCTGTTACAAAAATGTAGATAAATCATTGTGAGTTAACCCTTATCTAAGCACCCTGCTGCTCACTCAACCACAGCAGTAACCCCAGTGAAAACTCGTTTTTTCAAAACTTGAGAAGTTGAGACAAAAACAGATTAATAAGTGAAGGAAAGAGAAACAAACAAGTGATGCAAAGGCAAATGCTCACCACCTCATGCAGATTGACACCCTGCCAGTCTCTGAAAAAGTGCCACCTTGGAAGCCAAAACTCCACTCTCCTTATTTCTCTGTCCATTCTTATTGCTGAGCATGACATTATAGGATGTGGTATATTCCTTCATCCATCCAGAGCTGTCCCAGCTGTGTGTGCTCCCAGCTTCTTGCCCATATCCAGTCTACTCACAGTGGGAAAAGAAGGGTGCAGAGTGGGGAAATGACACACACTAGTGTTATCAACACTGTTTAGCCACAAACCCAAAGCACAGCACCATATGGGGCAGCTGTGAAGATTATTAACCCCACTCAAGCCAAAGCTAGTACACAGAGTAACTGTCTGCATTTTACTTAAAAAAAAAAAAAACCCAAAAAAAACCCCCAAAAACCCCCCAAAAAACACCAAAAAAAAAAAAAAAAAACAAACCCAAAAAACCCCAATGACAAATAGCTTCTGTGGTAAAGTATTTTTACTTTCTCTGGTATAGTATTTCCTCTGAAAACAAGATTTTCTGAATCTTCTAAACCTTTTTACAGTATACCCACCATTTTCTTGCCTTATTTTGCTCAGAAATAAGATAGAGTGGGTGGATTTTTTGTATTTTATATATAAAACTTACTCTGTGGTGAGTCTAAGCAGCGGCTGAAAAAACTGCTGTCAAATGGAAAACAAGAATGTAGGATAAATTATATTAAGAAATACTCATGAGATATAAACCAAATATGTATCGGTTTGTGATTTTATTGGCTTATTTATTGACTTCCATGTGAGTTGTTTGAAGAGAGTAATATATTATTATATATTAATAAATTATATATATATTATATTAAAACATCACTGTCCCTTTCAGTGGCATCACAGCCCATGGTTCTGCAGAACCTTCAGGTTAGGCTGGTTCTGTCAGACACTGGAGAGCTTTGCAGGTCATGTGTGCACATCTGCTTGGCAGCCTCGTGTTAGGGTGACATGTAAAAGATGGCTTTCATGAACAGACAAGCAACAAAAACTCATTTGTTTCCCCCAGCATGCTCCATCAGGTAGGTATAATCCCCTAGCATGCTCCATCAGGTAAGTATAAACCCATGCAGAAAAGGGATTTCTTAAGTATTTTGTTTAAAAAAAAAAAAAAATTCAAAGTCAGCACAGAAGGAACTGAACCTGTCCTATACAGCAGGAAAGAGTAAGCCATTAGGACATAATTGTCTGTCTCTTTTTAGCATAAAAAAGTCAAGCATCTCATACAAAAAGTGACAAGGAATTCCACAAGGGCAGGACTGTAACAAAGTGTGTGAAAGAGAAAGGATGTTGTTGACACAGGAAAAATGGATGAAGGGTGGAGAAGAAAGTTACAAAGATACCATCTGTTACTTTTTTAGTATAAGAAGCCCTTTAGGGTACTCTCAATAGTTACAGCTCCTTCTCCGAGAACATAAAAAGGGGTTGTTTTGGGGAGCTTTTAAAATTACTTTTCATTATTATTATTTTTAAATTTATTTCCCCCCACACCATTCTTCTTCTAAAACTTTGATAGGTGAAAAAATTAATGGGAGATGAGGACTCTGAATCCACCTCTGCTTCCCATCACTACTTTCTTTTAAGTTCCAGGTTAACTTTTTAAATCAATCTGGATAAAGATCTTTTTCCATTATTTCAGTTCTTCAAGTATATATTTAAGGCCTATTTCTGGGACATACAGAATTTCTGAATAACACTCTGTGTCTTTATAATAATACAATACATAATGAGTGAGCAACTGTAACATATCTTCAGATTTAGAAAAGAAATATTAAAATTAATTCTGCTTTATTCATATTTGCAATTTAATCTTTCATAGCTGTTAAATGTAGTATTAGTCAGGGTAGATAGAACACATAAAGCAAATTATGAAATGCAAGTATCAAAGATGAAACGTATCTAGATATTTAGGTCTATATTCATGTATGTGAATACAGAATATTGTGGTCATAGATGAAAATACCTAATTTGGTATAATAAAAGAAAGAATAAGAGAAAAAAAAAAGAGAGGGAGTCTTCAGAAAAGCTGGAGAGAAAAGTAAGGGAAGAGAAATTATATAAAGTAATAGCTGAGAGGACTAAGTTATATATAAAAATTCACTCCTTAAGAAACAAGCAACTTTAAAGAAGAAGATGCTAATGCAAATTGAGGAATGAAATGAGATACTAAATTTACATTGGATAATGTCTCAAACACTGAATAGTCCTACTGAGGACCACATGACTAGCTCAAAAATAAAGTGCTATGCGGCATGATCCACAGGGTAGTGATAAATTGCACATAAAAGACAGCATGGAAAAATTTTAGCGCATTTCAAAGGTCAGCTTTCAGCACTATTCTCTACAAAGCCCTTGCTAAAATACAGAAACATTTGCAGAGCAAGCTGTGTGATTTCCAGAAGTCCTAGGAATAAATTCACACCAACCTTACATTCTATTCACAAAATATTTAGGAACCAAGGAATGTCTACTAAAGTTGAGTATCTGACACAGTGCCTCGTATAACCCACAGTAATACAACATTGCAGTAGAATTCTCAAATCCTTTTCCAAAATGATTTTTGAAAATTATAAACTCTTAAGATAAATTGTCTTATGAGTCCTAAAATATGCAGTCCTTCACAGTAATTTTTGCAAAGATATTAACTGAAATTGTCTTTTACAAATCATGAATTAGGATGCCATTCATGATGAGTTATAATGGTGTCTCAGCCACATGCTGATCAAAATATTTTCTTCTGTTCTTTCCAAATCATCCCCTGATTTAGAGCAGACATTTATATTATTTTTGTTATCATGTAATACTTTATTTCTTATACTAATAATATTTGCTTTCATTTATTTATATATAATGTTCTTGTATGTTTGTAGGATGCCACACATATTTGCATCATCAACTGATTCATCATCACATTCCTGCTTTTAATACAAGTGTCATGATAAAGAAATGATTAATTCTCCACAGACACAAAGTTTTTATGGTGAATATTATGCCATACTTATTATTACTCTTTGTTTCTCATTTGCTATTAACTTTAGATTTTTTTCGATCAAAAACAGACAAAATCTTCTAAAAAATCATAATTCACTAAAGTTCATGTAGTTATGCCATGTTTAGTTAAATAATGCTTTGTTACTACCAGTTTAAATAACTTTAAAAAAAAATAGTTCTGCTACATTGCTTTGGGGATTGTATTGTCACACTTTCGAACTAATTTTGAAGGTTAAAGTAATATTTTGCATCATTGAAAATATTAGATGAGCAGTTAAATATTTCACATTAGTCTTTAAATATTATTTTCTAATGAAGTAATGGTAAAACAAAAATGAAGAAAAATGTTAATGGAAATAGCTAGGCTCTTTAAAGTTACTGATAAATTAAAAAAAAAAAAAAAAAAAGCAAAATACCTCTAATTAATATTCAACTACTATTTAAGAGAAAAGCCAAACTATGGTCATCTAGTCTCTAAGGAGCAGCGCAGTTTACTTGCAATATTGCAGCTCTTTCACAAAAAGAAATTAAATCAGCCCTTGCTGTTAATTTAGACAACTTCTTCCCTCAACCTATCTAAATAAAAGTAATATGCACGAAGAGAAAGATAATTAAGATAAACTACCCTAAAGTTAACACCACCCAGATTTTAAAAGAAATCACCACCCAGAAAGTTTAAAACTTTCGATTTCCTTTGAAACAAACAATTTAATTGATCAGATCATTTAAAACCTCTCTAATTAAAGTACTCTCATCATATTCCCATTAATACTCTTAGTAGCAAGGGACCTGATAAATCTCCCAGAATCACAGAAGGAGTCAGGCTGGAAGAAACCACAGTGATTTATGAGGTCCAGGCTCCCTGCTCAAGCAGGGTGATCCCAGACGACACACCATTCTGTCCAGATGGTTCTGGAGTATCTCCAGTGAGGGAGACTCCACAGCCTCTCTGGGCAGTCTGTTCCAGTGCTTGGCCCCCTGCACATTTAGGTAGCGCTTCCTGTGCATCAGTTTCTGCCCATTGGCTCTTATCCTACTGCTTTGGCACCACTGAGCAGAGCCTGACTCCATCCCCTTGGACAGCTTCCCTTCAGATAATGACAGACATTGACATTCCCTCTCTGACATACCTTCCTGAGACTGAGCAGGCCCAATTTTAATCTTTAAGGTTGTATTTTTCTTTTGAAATGCCTTGCTATATTTTTTTCCTTTTCAACTCAGTTGGAAAGGTGGTTCAAAAACTGCGGCAAAACTGAAGTACTGAATTTCTCTTTATAACAATAGATATGATAAAAGTGCCAAAATCAGAAATACACCACATTTTTCAGTAGTCTAACGTTCGGTGACAATGTGATTGTGCTTTGTCTGACGGAAGGCAGCTCAGATCTTATGTAAGTTTCATTCTCCCAAACATCCCATGCTGAACATTCAAAGCAAGCACTGTTTCCTTAGATCAGTATTGCTCCTCTTGTTGACTTCTTGTTTCACTTTATGCCTGTTGTGTTTCACCCTGATAACATTCACCACTATGAAGTGCCTTGCCTGAACTTGCTGTGGTTCAAAAGAATTTGTCGTCTGTCAGAGGACCTAAAACAGATCCATGTCACTAGATGAAATTTTATTGAAGGCAAGGAGCATTCATTTCTCTGGACCTCCTACATGTACTCCTGTTATTACGCATCAGGAGAGACTTGGCCTGCCTTGCCTCCAAGACAAGATGCTGTCTTATGCCCAGTTTGCCATCTACAAGCAACCCTAAGTTCTTCACAGCAGAGATGCTCCCCTGCCAGTCAGGGACCAGTCTGTGTCATTAGTAGAGACGTGCTGTGACCACATGCAAACCTGTTTTTTTCCCAGGTGCGAGAGACAGGAGAAAATGATTACTGGCCCAAAACAATAGAAGTGAGGGTGAGGGGTGGTGAGGGAAGGCGGTGCAAGTTCTTAGAAAGTGGGATGTGCCCTCTACCCCAGCCCCTGGAGCCTATAGTGCAGCCCAGAATGGCTGTCAGTCACTGGCACACCTGGAGGAGAGGGCCCAGGACACCAAAGCAGATCAAAGCAGTTGCACAAGGACACACAGTCATCATAGCCCATTGTTTTGGATTTTAGAGGAGCTGAGAACATGCTGGATTTCAAACAGTAAATCACAATTTTTGTGTGTATCTGCCGTGGTCAGTGCCAGGAGCCCTTCCCTGTGCCATATCACTGTCATGGCTGAGCACTTGCACACTGCCTTCATCAGGGTTTCCAGCCCTCTGCAGGCACCCCTTCTCCAGGCCTGCACCCATCAACTGTGCTCCCTACCACTATCAGGCATGAGCTGAAAGAAAAAGTTTGAAGCTTTTTTGCAGGAGTAGCTGAAAGTTGTTATTCAGAACTAGATTTTTTGAGAAGTAAAAGCTTGTGATATCCTCCCTTCTGCAGCAGCAGCAGAAGGCAGCCCCCCTTACCCCAAGTTTCCTAGGAGAGCCATTCCCTATCTGCCTTGCCCTTGCACAGGTTATCTTGCTATGTGATTCTTTTTTTTAGGTGAAATTTTTCTTTTGCCCAGAATTTTTGGGTCTAAATACAGATTCTCTGATCTTTGCTTCTCTTTACTTGAAAGGAAACCTACTGGGTGACAAAAACTTTCACTGTAAAACAGTATAGTCCATTCATGGTTAGCCTAGCCCCAGCAGGATTTTCACCACCAGAAATCTCACTGCACATTGTTTTGATGTGGCTTTCACTGCAAACTGATATTTCCTATGAAAATAAATGCCTTTTCCTAGCTGAATTAAGAAGTATAAATAAAAAAAAATACAACTATGCCAATTCTGTAGAAAATCAACACTTAAAAGACAGTGGAAAATGAAACTTAAGTTATATAGCAGTTTTACTGAGGGAAAAACAAAGTGTCAGAAGTTCTTATTAAAATATAGCAACAGCACAATGCTTGGAGACTTTCACCAAGGAATCCCTAAACCTGTTCATTTTTTTGTAACAACATCTGAAACAGACTGAAAGGATGTGGGGAATTAGGAAGGAGGTCTCAGTGAAGCATAAATTGCAAATTCCTTTCTAAGTAGGAAAATCTAACTCCATTAAGTAATGGCACAGTTTTATGTAGCATCAGTGGTTCGTAATTTCAGTGGCCTGAAATGTGAGGTAGCATTTCATTTTGGGAAATGCACTTCACAGAAATGTGTGCACTTACAGGTGAGCAAAACACCATCAACAACCATAAAACTGGGCAAAAAACAAAGGGTCTCAATAGAAAAATTGAACATTCTACCAGAATGGACTTAAACATGCAGAAACCACTGAAGAATGCATGTGCCTAATCAGAGTCTGAAAAATAAATGTAAGCTAATGAAGATACAAATTTTCAATATCTCACTAGGAAAAAAAAAACGAAAAAAAAATTAGCCATAGTCATAAGAAGTAATGCTTGAAATATTATAGCAGGGACAAAAAAATATTAATTTATGTAATTCCAGAGAAAAGTGACTGTAGAGAGGTTTAAACCAAAATTAAATAACTAAGCTAAGACTCTATATTTGATATCTGCATTTCAATGCACCTTCAGAGGTATTCAGAAATACTTTGATAAAATCATACATATTCTTTAAGATGGATGAATTTGAGACTTTGGTCTGAAAACTATGTTATTCATACTAGGAAACTTTGATTTCTTAGGAATTCAACACAGATACTGAGAAAACAAGATGCTAAATAAATAATTTATGTTGTTGGGATAAGACTGCAATATGAAAGTGGCAAACAGATCTGAGAAAATTAAGAAAAAAATAGGAAAAAAAAAAGTGTGCTCACACTTCTTTTCAGTAATGATCTATAGGCCTGGTTTGAAAAGAAATGCATTAAATATATCAGGTAATATATCCCATATCTGAAGACAGCTGTAAAGTTTGGATCTTAAAAAAATTATTAAGATGAAAGTTAAATTAAAGTCAAGGAAGTTTCTTTTCAACTAATTTAAGGTCATGCCCTGAAGTGATCTGCAGGGGATAAAAATATGTAAAGTTTCATTAAATAGCTTTCAGAACCTCATTAATAAAATAGCATAATGTGGTATAACTATCAAAAATACATATTTCGGCACAAAAAAGGAACTTAAAAGTAAAATAATATGTTGTAGTAAGCTATGCTCTTTCTAGAGTATTCCTTTAGGAAATAGTTTCAGAGTATCATGTTGCTACACCACTTTTAAGAACAAATATTTACTTAAAATCTAGTGGAAAAAATACCCTTTATACTCTACTTTCAGAAAGTATTGAAGTTGTTGAGTGCATATATAAAACATTTGAGAAATAATAATCTTGATAAACACTTTTCTTACACAATCCCAGTGGAACTAATTTTCAATAGTAATTTTACGAAAATTGACTTTTCTAAAGTATTAAACCAAACATTTATTTTCACCTATTCTGTGATATTTTAATGACAAAGTCAGAAGTGCATAGTCATGAGTACCCAGTGTGAATTTTGTACCTTATTCCCTTTATAATTTATAGCCTTTTAATAATGAATCATGTAGAAAAAATTAATGGTCCATTTATTGTATGAAATACTTCATTGAAGAGCAAGAAGTAATGTCATAAAAGGAAATTAAAAAATACAATAAGAGAAGCAAGTCAGAGAGGCTGGAATTACAGTTTTACTTTTCAATGTTCTCAATATAAGTAGACAGGTTTTCAAAGCAATTTATTTCCAATGTCTTGAAGCAAGATTTTATGAGAAACCAAACTTTCTAAACAACACATAACAGTGAGAGTACAATTATGTCAGCAGACTATGGAATCATAATACTAACTACCTTTTAAGAAGACTTTCATTTAATGTTTTTGATTCAAATCACTATTAAGTAATAAAAAGTATTCTCAACTCTGTACTGAAATGTGTGTGCAGCTGAGTTGAACTCAAAAAGCTTCACAGAGGTTCATAAGTTTATAAATCCAAATGTTGACAAACTGATATTTAAACGGATTTGATTTTAATTTAGCCTCATAGGAAAACTTTCAGTTTAGGTCAGCACAAAATCAAAGATAGAAGCCATAAGGTGTAAGGCCTGGGATAATTTGTACTCAAGATATTTCATATAGTTAAATCAGTGAAACAGACTAATAACCTGTGAATCTTCAAAAACAACAGGCTTTCTCCTTGTGAGACTCTTACAAGATAATGGCTCAGTCAGTCTTTCAAGAAGTTACACCTACCCATTCAAACAGAAATGGAAACTAGGCCTACTGAGATTGAATCTAGATTAAAGGTATTTCTCTCTTCTTTTTCAAAATATGTTTTCCAATGTCTATAACCAAGAAGAAAAACAAATTTCAAATTACACAAATAAGGGAATAGGTTCATATATTTAATTATCTAAATTCGGTCTCTTTCCCTGTGCTTTGTTAAAATACCCTTGGGATAGAAAGGGAAAAACAACAATACCCTTTTGGCTTTAAATCTGTTTTCTCCATAGATGGACTGTCAGATACCTAATGCAGACATTTTAAAAAGGTTTTAATCCAACTAGGATTGTAGGAGAAAAAGTGTCTCTAAAAAGAGATACTAGCAAACTGGATTCCTGTAACAACTCATTTTACTACATGTCAGAGAATTAAAGTATGCAAATTAAAAATAATCAAAATCGTATTGCAAGTAGAAATCAGGTTCTCAAACTAGAAGGAACTTACTGAAAACAAAAGCTGAACATTACAGAGAAAAATAAGACAAGGCAAACAAAAAGATTTTTCATCACTGTACTTTCATCAGTGTTTCAGAACTATTTAAATAATAATTTTTTAAAAATGCAAATACATGGCTTATATTATTGCTGCATGGTTATTAAAGACTTCTTTTTTGAACTTTCATGTTGGTAATAATTGGGAAAGAGACGTTGGACTGCTTCATATGTAAGTATTTAGTAGATGGAATTGTGGCGTTTACCCACCAAGTGTTCCTGAATTCATATCCTATGCTGGAAAATGTTGACTCAGGCATGATTTACCACTTTCTTTATAATATTTATATATTAAGACATATAGAACTTACTCTGTGTTGCTACTCTGATATTTCTCTTACCTGACGGAAATTGAGGCATGATATCATATCAGCTGCAGGATTTACTCTAAAGCATGAAATGGCAGTTGATATCTAGAAATAAAGACTATATATATATAAGGCTGCTAAGTGTATTTCCTAAGGACTGGGTAGAAACACTCTGGACTCTTTCAATCTTACCTGGATTCTCTCAATGTTTCTCAGTACTACAGAGTCATGGGGTTTTTTTGAATAAAGTTACCAAAGTGGTTCAGTGCTAATACATGTGGAATATATGGCTTTCAAAATCTGGCCTGTTTTTAAATACATGGGATGTTTATAAATAGAGAAAATATATTATAAATTATATAATATGCATAACCCCTAATGTTTTCATCATTGTGTTTTGAAAATGCTCAGTATTTTTCAATGGGGCTAAGAATTTAGTTTTACATGAAAGCATATCCATTCCTCTTGCAGATATTGGCACATAATAACTTTACTCAGCATATCTGGGAACTACTGAAAGAATTCCATCCTACCAAGAATGTATTCACATCTTTAATATTCATTTGATGTTTAAGCACCTACTGAATTCAGATCAGTAAACTGTAAATATGGCTAAGTGCTGGAATTAAAAGATCATCATATAATTTTACAGAAGCGCTAAATATGTGATTCTTATTTTTCATATCTTTCACCTTTTGTGTTTACAGAAAACAGGAAATTATTTTATACTATGATATGTATAATTGATTGACTGCTTTCCCTGTTCATTTGTGCATAAATCCAGCAGTTTGTGTCCATTCATTCGGTGAGTACTACGCTTAGAGGCACCTGACCAAGTAATAAAATTCATTGTTAATGTGACAGGCAAGGAACCACCATCTACACATTATGTACTGCCAGATATCCAGCACATATATATTTTCAGCACAATAGTTATACTGTGTGCATATATTAACAATCAGAATAGTTCAAATAATTGCAATGTATGGACTATTTTGCATAGTTTCTGCATCATATCTTGTTATCTTATTTTTTTTAAATCTGGTATTATAACTCATATTTAAGCTTAAAAATTCTTACTGTCTCAAGCTATATTTAGAAACTTATAAATGTCTAAAACAGGTATTTTTTATCCATTCTTATACCTGCATACAATTAAGAATAGGAATTTTCATCCTAATTCTACTCTCAAAGTAATAACAGCCATTTGAGCTCAAATGTATATTTCACAAAAACATCAAAAGGTACTCCTTGCATTCTCATTCTCCAAAAGTAAGGGAAGCTTTGGAAGGTGCCTCTAAGGAAAAAAAAACCAACAACCTCTTTCTTCTTTTTTGTACAGTTTAACCCTATTAAATAAATCCTCTGATGGCTGACTTACTTTTATTCATGTTAGAATAAATCTAGTGTCACTTCAATTAAGTTGAACTGAATCATACTAAATTTTTAAAGGGATAAAAAGTAGGTTTTCACTTCTAGCAAATCTAAAATAACAGTAGGTCTTTGTCACCTATCTATTCAAGGTTTTCATTGAAATCATGTTTAAAACAGGTGGTCTCCATCAGCTTTAGTGTATTTGTTAATCCAACTAAATTCAGGGTGGGATTAAGCATCAAGCAAAAATTAAGGATGTGAATACATGCTTGGTAGGGTAGAATTCAAATGGAGATGATTAAGTTCCCATGTGATTATGGGATTTTTTTCTTAAAAATTAGTAGGAAGAGTCAATAAGCCCATCCATACAGAATTATCTAGCCAAACCTGAAACTTTCAATTTTGACCTTACAGTAAGGTCACTTCACTTGACAAAACTACAGATTTCAGAGGACCAAAGCCAATTTTTTTTTTTTCATGTTTAACATACATGACCTTTTCACAAGACTCTTCGGAGACATCACTATAATTCCCTAAAAGTTTTTATGACTCCTCAGGGCACAAGGGTGACTGGTAGGCCTTAAACCTGAAATATTATAATTAAAAATATATTTTAAAAAATCTAATAATTAAAAAGACAAATTTATGTTTGTGGAATAAATAGATTATTTGAGCTATGTCATTATTTTTTGTATAGCAGATATCTAGGAAAGAAATTGCAATGATAGACAGCAGATATATTGTATATTGCTGCTTCTTTGAAGTAAGACAGAAGAACCTCAGAAATAAAATTCATGAAATATAGCACAGAACTTTGCCATTGTATCCATCAGAAGAAAATTAATTCCCTAGAGGAGCCTGCCAAGTTTCCTAACAAAAATATCCATACAATTTATGCTTCAATCACAGCCAAATTCTTTCAATTATATGAAGACTAACTGGAACATCAACAGCCTCTCCAGTGGGCTATTCCAATTTCATTACTTTTATGCCAGTAGATGACAGGCTGTTGTTGAAATTGATCTCTTTTATAAGGTTCATAACATCCTCTTCAAATTACTGTACATCTTCAGATTTTCTTCTTTTCTCAAAGGTCTTAAGAAAGGTTAATAACATCAACAATATAGTCTTGGTTAAAGTAGCACTACTTAAAAGAATAGCTTCCACTAAATTATGGTTTTGGTCTTATACTATCATCTGGCAAGGTCAGGTTCTGTCATCCTTACTTTTCTGCTTATTTACCTACATGAGCAGTGATTCCAATTATTTTTTAACTCACAAACAAGATATTCCTTAGCTGTAAATAAGCCTGGCAAAACTCTAAACAGCTGCCTAACTAAATGGTCAGAACTTCTCAAGATCTATCTGGTGCTATCCTTGGACTGCTGTTGGTCCTTCAATTTCAGCTAATGTTTAGTCCATCATCTAACAGACTTTAATAGGGATTTTTCTGCACTGTAACTGAGTCACTAGAGATGTACTTCAAGCATTTTAAAATGCACATACATATACTTTCAAATGAAAACTGCTGGTTTATAAAACATTGCTTAATATCTTCATAGGTAGAGCGAATGGAATTTTTTAAACTGCAAAAAAGTTTCTGAAAAGCAGAATTCCCATCAATACTAGCTGGAAATAAGCTAGTAGTCAAATCTATTTAGAATTCTTTTGAAGATGCTTCAAACATTGCCAACTTTTAGCATTTGTGCTCAATTTTTTCATGACTGGTGTTGGCCTAAGGTGTGTGTTTTGGGAAAGCTTCAGTGGAAATTGTTCAGCTATCTTTGACACATGAGTTGAGGAAAAAGGTGGCATCTTCTTAATAATGCAAAAGAAATTTCATAGTGATACAGAATCAGACAGACATGAGGACAAAATTTTGGAGTGCATCCTCTAAGATAGAATGTGAGAATGAGAAACAAGATCTGTTAAAGCAGGAAGTTACGATTAGGGAAACAAAAGGTGACATGTTGGACAAGAAAATTAATTAAGAGCTGCTGGGGCAAAAACATAAGCTCAGAAAAGCACTAAGTCCAGACATAGATCATCACAAGAATGACTGGAAAAAGGGAGAGGAACTATGAAAGAGGAACTAAAAACACATTTATGACAACATCTGAATTTTCATCTAAGATGTAGAAAGTAATTTTGTGTTAGCTCTTATAAGTAGGGATCTGGACACTTTTTTTTAAAGCCACAAATTTATATTTATCATTCTATTCTAGGATTTTTTTTATTTTATTTTATTTTTGAGAAAAGGAAGTGGCCCTTTACAAATAGGTTATCAAATATGTCAGTGATTTGCAATCACACCAGCTTGGAAGACATTAATACAGACTTTCTGCCTTCATAGTTGCATCCTCTACTTTTGAGATCATGAAGTTATCCTTTGGCTAATTGCAGAATATCTTTGATGTTTTGCAGTTTCCTGTATTTGTTACCCAACAGATGTCCAGTTCATTGTAGTCACCCTTGAGCTAATTGTCTTGTTGTCCTGAGTTTTAATACTTGCCCAGTAGTGTTTTTGTTTGTTTTCCTGTTGCTCTCTTCAATCCTCAGGGTCTGCAGCAGATGCTTATTATAGTTTCTCTTTTGTCTTCACTGTTATTCTGTCTGTATGTGAAATACTTTGCTGACATTTCACACTTTTAAAACTTTTGAAGAATTGTAGATGAAAAACATTAGGAAAAGAGATCTGGGAAAAAGTGGTCATTAACATCTGCACAGCTAGTGAAGATTAGAAAAGACACACAAACTGCCCTGAAGAGAAAGAATGTACTATTTCCTTCAGCTCAGAAGGCATCACTGGCATACTTTCCTCATAAGCCACTGTTTATTGAGAAAAAATAGCCTTTTATTTGAAGTTTATTTTATACCTGATTCTTTTGTGCTTATTCTTATCAACTACTAAACAATAGTAGCATGCCCATAGTGACTATTAATCTATGGGAATGGTATCTGTGAAACTGCACACCTGCTGCTCAGTAAATTAAAAGGTCTCACGAATAATACTCTTGAATATACCAAAACTCACCTGCAGTTTGAATAACTATAATGATAGGACAAGACTTTCCCTCCTGGGTCATCTTCAGTCCTTGGAAATGAGTTTTGCCTAATCTATTTCCTGAAAAAAATCTAATTGTATTTATAACAATTTTATTGACAAACTTAACCAAGTAATGAGATGCTTCATTCCCCTAATGCTTAATGTAACACATATCTTAGGAGACACCTCAGTCTACAATGAATCTTATAACAAAAAAGGAACCAAGCACTGCAGTATCCTCTCTTCCTCCCTGTTTTTTAGGGGCATCTGCTACCCAAAACTCATACAGACTGACTGCAGTCTCCTAGGTTTTATCTGAGGAAGCACAGATCGACCTTTAGGTATCAATAATAGAAAGTATGAATACAGTATTCCTGTGTAGGTCTTCTGGCATTTTCATACTCAAATCTCAGCAGGGATTTGTAAAAGAATGTAATGATGCTGAGTGCACATATTGGACTAAATACTTTTGTTTGTTTCTCAGTCCATAAATCCCTTCATCAAAGATATGAAGACAATATTCTGAACCTTACAATTAAGTGAGAATACAGGTTGACAACTTCTTAATTTCTTCCTAAATCAAGTAACCTTGGTTATCACACAAAAATTTTCTTGTACTATAAACAAAAATAATTCTTTCAGTCTTTTAGTAAAGATATGTAGTATGAAATGGTACAAATTCAAAGTGTGATACTCATTTCAGAATTATACACCTAGACCTCAGAATACCTTAGACATTTCATAATAGTGCAAAAGAGTGCAATATATTCTTTACACATCCAGGTAGCTATGCTGGTCAGAAAACATGTGGTCATCATATTGATTATCTTAAATTTTTCTTAAACTCTCAAAACTGCTTCTCTTCAAAGAAGGAAGAGAGGCATGCCTGATAAAGTCATTTAGAGTTCTGCCTTATGTTTGGAGGGGACATAGGTAAAGTAATGAAAACAATCCTTAGTCCATCATGTTGCTGTACTATTAAGAAACTAAAAGCTATTTATGCTGCCAGCCTCTCCTCAGTATTTTGTCTTGTTTTTTAAAGAGGAAAGTTAAACTGCACCTTCAGCAATGCAAGTGATGATGCAAGTAAGTTTGACACAGCACAACAGAACCAGGTCCAGAAGTTGGCAAAAAAGCATCGAACTGAACTGGCGAGATCAGCCAACAGTGCATGATCTTATTACCTTGACCATATAGCCAAATTTATTCAACATTAATATTTTATACACAGGAATTCTGGTTGTTCCTGCACCCACAGCTTATATACATTTATACAAACCAGAGAACATTCAGTAACATCTAGGCTTTTCAGTACAGAACTGAGGTATGAGAACATGGCTTTGATTTCTGAATCACTGATGGGGGATTTATGTCATGTAACTTTAGCTATTTAAAAGCAAGGCCTTTCACTTAGAGATGCACAACATCAGCAGCAGGGAGATAGGCATGTCACAATGTAAATTAATTCCATTTATCAATCTTTTCAAGATGAGTGATTACATAGTTGCCTGGTTTTCTTCACTTGTCACTAGATGACAATTTACTCTAGTCATCTACCTTCTAAATGGCTGGTTAGGATAAATGCATCATTCCACCATCATAAGATCTCATAAACCCTATTTAAAGCCGAAAATGTAACACACAGACTGTACATACTGGGAAATAGTTAGGCATGGCAGTATCTGCACTTATTTTTTTTCTTAAACTAGGCTTTTTAAATGGTATCTCTTTTTACTCTCCTAGGAAAAACTATGCAAAGAAACTACGGTAAATAATGGTTTTGATGAACAAGCTTTTCCACTACAAAGACAAAAAAATGTAGGACCATATTTCACTCCTTGAAAAGGTTAGCAAACTATTTCGTAAAGTGGTTTCCTTGGGGCTCTCCAAAACAACTGGGCCAGTTCTATGCAGAAACAATGCGCAGAAGATATAAGGGGACTGGAATCTTTTGAACCAGCAGCTGTGCTACCTGCGGCTCTCCATAACAAGCAGACCAATTCCATGTGGAAACAGAATGAGCACAAGATATAAAAAGATCAAAATTGTTTGAACCAGCAGCTGTGCTACCTGCAGCAGTTAATCTTTTCTGGCAATCTGTTAGAGACACACATTCCTCAGGCTAAGAGGACTAAGAGGCTTTTGCTGACTGCTGTTCCTCTGAGAGAAGCTAAGTCCAATCCTCCCTTCGTATTACTGGAACAGTTAAATAGTCAACTCATATATGTATTAGGGGAAAAAAGTCACTTTCATTTCCTTTCTTGGAAAGGACATTTTTGAGCAGTTGCTTTGAATAAGCAACTTTGAACTGGCAGCTCATTTCTTAAACCAAGTTTACTTAAACTAAATGGTAAAATCTTTTACTATAAAGAAGCTAAAATTGTGTAAGTTGAAATGTATTTAATAATAGGCATGGGCAAAAAAAGTATGCTCTCCTAAGGACCCAATATCTGCAGTGAAGACAAAATACATTTTTGTACTATTACTTATAAATTAAACCCTAAGTTTATCTTCCCTTTAAAATACTGTGATGCTCTTGGGCTTTTTAGGTTTTTTTATATTATTATTATTTTACTGTTAGATACTGTCTCTCTTTTACTCTCATTGGATAAATAATTTAAATAAAACAGATTTATGGCCCTACAATACTTGCCCTCTTTTTTTTCTAAGACTTATTTCTCCATATATTCTCTTTCACAGTTTGAGGCATCTTTTGCATTATGGATAATGATCTAATGCTTCAGAATAGTTTCCATTTCTAGCTTTGCTTTTTCACAGTTACACAATTTTATCAAATATTTTGTTGGTTAGAAGAGGAATATTTTATATGTGATTTACATGACAGATATAATTTGTTCAGTCACAGAACAAAGTAGCTGTCTGGGCACATTTCTTTCAACAACTTTTGAGAAATGGAATAAGGGAAAAGGGACAATTTCCCCCTAATGTTAAAAAAAAAAAAAAAAAAAAAAGTTATTTTGCATTTGTAATTATCTGAACACAGACAAAAAAACTGCAGGCCTAGGGTTTTGGGAGCAAGCATAGAGTTAATTAACCTTATGATAAATTTCTAGGCTTTCAATCTTCAGTCAATCCGCAACTGCACTGGGAAGCTCTGCTGCTGCTTTCCTTTTAGGTTCCTCCATCAAAAAATTGTGTAACAGTAAGTAATGCACTTTTGTGTGTGCCAGTTAAACATCCTGCCCAGATTTTGTACCTACCTTTATGCCTGATTCTGAACAACAATAAGAATGTAGAGTTGTCTGCAGGCATCAGGGAGCCCATGTATCCTGAAAGGTGTATCTTCAACTGCTTTAGCAGGTTTCCTGTAGTATGGGCAGGCAGGAAGGCAAAAACAAAGATAATTTTTTTGGTTCTCATATTTGATATTTGAAAAAATGTGAAAGCTCTTCTGGAAAGGTAATACTCAGGAAGAATGAAAAGGAGCAGCATATCCTATTCTAATCATTTTATGATTATGGCATATTCATTTACTTTCAAGTTCTAAGCCAGTTCTTTAAGAAGAGCCACATAGTTCTTCTTAAAAAGAAGAAACCATGAGTTTGTTACATACAGGTACCATCAGCTACTTTTTGATGACATAAAAATTATTTATTTCTGATTTCCTCTCTGTCATATATTTCACTTTCTTCACATACCAGTGTTAAAGGTTTTCCCAATGCTACAAAATCAAATAACTTTATTGACTAACACCAAAAAACCCCCAAACCTTTTCCTAGGTTCTCTTTATATAATTTTATAAACACACATCTTTTGTCATGTTTCAGCTTTCAAAGAGTACAGTTGTAGTAGCTACTATATGTGAGCTGGTAGAAATAATTAAATAGATATATGTTACATGCATTATATACATGTATATGTCATTTTCTAAATACTTTAGTGAAGAAAATGCTGACGTTATAAGATGAAAAACTGTGTAAGCTTTGTTCAAGGAAGGTACATCATTACTGAAGACAAAGATTTCAACCTTTCAATCCAAAAAAAATCTGTGTTCATTTTGGTCTTGACAGTGTTCTAAATTTTTCTAGCCTAAATTAAACTATTACACAGCCTGTTTTTCCTGGAGCATGAAGTTCAGGCATGCTCTATATACTGAAAGAAGCCAGAAGAAATACTAGGGGTTTATGCCATATGGAAGTATACCAAAGGCTGTTTCAGGTAATTTTTCTCGTGTTGAAAATAGAGATCTATATTTGGTATTTAGAAATCAAGTTCTAGATGGATTATAACTTTCTCATTGAAGGACTTTTACGATATTTTCACTGAGGTGGATTAAGGACAAAAATGGAAGAAAGTTATTGATAGGATTTGAAGAAAAAACATACATTTTCAAATACCATCCAGTTCTCAAGAATTCAGATGAATCCTCACATATTGTGAGAACTCACATGAAATATAGTACAAATATCTCAGAATCTGTATCTTTTTCCAGAAGATCATGTTCCCCACTTCTCAGTGTACATCAATATCCTCTGCAAATATACTAAAACTTCAGGAATTACCACATAGAGAAAACCCAATCCTCAAGACTAACAAACTAACATCTACCAAAGTAATACGGTATAATTCTTATTTCAAATCAGCTTCAAAAAGATATGCTAATGAACATAGTTATTCTTCACTGAGAAGAAACTGACATTTTTATGCCCAAGAACTTGGTTTAAAACTCAAAAATAGCACTGTCTCTTGAAGAAACAAGCCATGAATGAAGATTTCCTAAATGCATTATTTATTTATTCTGGATATGAACAATGCTCTGAGCAATCTGATCAAGTTGAAGATGCTCCTTCAGGAGAGGGGGGTTGGAAAAGGTGATCTTTAAAAAGTTGTCTCTATCTCATATTATTATAGGTCTTTATATTGCATACTGTGTTTTATATTCCATACAGGGAAAGGCTGAATAACAATGGACAATGCTTAAGTCTAAAGAACAGATGACCGGGGCTTTAGGAGACAGTGAGAAACCTCTCTAAAATATAAACTCTTAAAACCTGATTCATTTTCTGTCTCATCAGATTAAAAAGGTATCTTGAATGAAATATGGCAGATTCAAAACAAAACAAAAACAACCAAAAAGAAAAGTGACTCATACAGCTTCTAGCTATGCTTATGCTATCCACTCATAACATACTGTGGATGATAAAACTTCCAATGTATTCAAAAGAAGACTAGTGGATGGGAAATTCATTGAAGATTACTAAACCTACAGGAAAACTAGAACACCAAGTCTTCTTGCTAACAAATGGTTACAGTCTCTAACAATGTATTTCTCAAAAATCCCCATCTCTAATGATAATAACATCCTCACACCAGTAAATTGTTTGTTTAACATAGAAGTGACTTTTTGGAAAGCGCTAGTTGTAACATTCAGTTTCTAGGGAAAAGTTCAGAATTATTGCAAAAATATCAGAACAAAAAGTTGTAGAAGACTTCAGATGTGACAAAAATATTCAGTACCACTGCTGTTCAGTAGGTGCTGCCAACACAAGTAGAACAAAAAGGCCCTGGGTATTCCAGTGGACACAGGCTGAACAAAGCCAGCTGTGTGTTGTGCCAGAGGACAAAAGCATTTTGGAGACATTAGGTATTGTCAGCAGTTTAAAGAAGGTGACCATTCACCTCTGCTGAGCCCCAGTGAGACACATTTGGAGCATTGGATCCAGGCCTGGGTACCCCAAGAAAGTGTGACACGCATTTAATAAGCTCAGCAAACGGCCATGATTAAGGAACTACAGAATCTGTCATATGAGGAGAGGCCATGAGTGCTGGGAATGTTTAGCCTAGAGAAGAGAAAACACAGGAAGATCTTACTAATGGAAGGAGGCGAAGAAGATGGACCCAGAGTTTTCTCAGTGGGTCCACTACAGAACTAGACAAAATGGCCAAATTTTGAAAACAGCAAATGTCTTCTGAATGCTGAAGAGCACTGCTTTTACTGTGAACGTGGTCAAATTTTGGAAGAGGTTGTTTAGAGAGCTTGTAAAATCTCAATCCCCATACATATTAAAACCCAGACATAGAATTGAGCAGACCTTTGTCTGAGCAGTGGGTTTGGACTAAACAATCTCCAGAGATCCCTCCCAAACTCATCCATTCTGTGAATCTAGGACTACAATCTATTAGTAAAAGCAAATCTGTCCTTAAGAAATTTCATTAAGACACACACACAAAATCCAAGTATCTAAAATGAAAATATTAACACCCCCTTGATTAGTATTTTTTCTTTCTAATGATTTTACTAGTGGGATATGTACTACAAGTTAGATTTTATATTGGTTCCTATAGGACAGAAATAACAAATTAAGCCATCTGATGCCAGATAATAAATCTGGAAAGAAAGTCAACAACATGTGGGATGAACTATGAAGATAAGTCTGAGCTTTTTTTTTTCTTTTTTTCCTGAGGGAAAAAAGATTACAGAAGACATACTAATACAAATCAAATAACAATGAGAGAAATGACAAAAATATACAGATTTTTTTTCGGGCTAAAATTTATATACATCTTATGAGTGTGTAATACTGTTATAGCTTATATGTAATAAAAATGTGCAGTATTAGGTTGAAAAATATACAAACATTTGCAATTTTTCAGGTAGGTCTGATTGAAATTATAATTAAAAATTCATAGATTTAATCAAGTTCCACATTTCAGATGAATGATCAAACCTTAGTTCTGTCCACAGAGTACAAAAGGATGGTACTCTGACAGATTTTTCCAGTCATACCTTTTTTCTGTTTCCCAAATGCCAAGAAAGCTCAATATGCTCAGAACATGGTATTTTGCAAATTTACAAGGCTCTGATCTTTGTGTTTTGGATCAGACATCAAACCAGCATTTTGATGAAACATTAGCCATTTTCAAATCATAAACATTTATTGTGTGCACTCACTGTCCTGGGAATGGAGACTGGTCTGTTTTGGAGTCAATTTATGTTTTACATCTTCAATTAATAATGTTTTATCAGTGCAGCTTTGCAAGCTTAGCACACTAAAAGAACACACTATTATTTCTTAACAACAAAGTAAACACCAATGCTCTAGAGGAAGACCAAAATGAGAGTGTTTACTGATCTCAGTGTTCTGTTTTATTTTACTATAGAATAACAGAATCACAGAATTGCTAAGGTAGGCACCTATGTAGGTCACCTTGCCCAACTGACCTGCACAAGCAGGACCACGTAGAGCTGGTCACTCAACACCAAATCCAGATGGCTTTTGAACACCTTCAAAGATAGAGACTCCATAACTTTCCTGAACAATCTGTTTCAGTGCATTACCATCCTAGCAGTATTTTTTTTCTTATTTTTTGTTGGAATTTTATGCAATTTACTGGAATTTCTTTACTACCATCCCTCAGGAATTTAAATATATTGAAAATATTCCTCTCAGCCTTCTCTTTTTCAATATAAACAAGTCTAGCTCTCTCAGCCTATTCCCATCTTCTTCAAATCCTTAATCATCTTCATATCTGGAAGTATGAGAGAGTTGCTCTACATTTATGCCTACTAAGCTGAAGATGAAACAATTATACTCACATTTCCACATACTAAAATTATTTATGTAGGAATCAAAGATAGTGTGCTCTCACTGCCACCACTGTCACTGAACACATCACAAAGGCTGAGAGAACTTTCTCCTCTGTTTGAAATGAGATAGAATCTTCTCAGAGTAGATGGGTCTATCAGGACATTTATCTCAGGCTGGCCAGATAATTTCATCTAGATGAGGATTATGTATCTAATTATGCTTGAGATTTCAGAAAGACCTTTTTGAGGGTTCCTGATGTTTAGTTCTTCATAGTTTTCTGTTCTGCTAGAGCTAAATACTCACTCTACAAGGAATACAATATCTACCATAAGAATCTGAATTCTGCTTTAGGGTAGACACATCCAGAAGTTAAATGCTGCATTAACCAGTAAACAAATAATTAAGTCCTTTTGGCTGAGACTTCTAACACCCTTAGAGTCTAAAATATATGAAGAAAAAAAAAATGAAGTGACCGTTTTACTGAAAGAATGAGCAATTCACCAACAGGTGAATTTGCAGGAAATAAGTAAGTATATTTACAATATTGCATGTTTAAAAGAAAGCAAACACAACCCCTCACACCATGAAAGTGTTAAATGACATGTTACTATCTATAAATACTGACTGAGATAATCAATTTCATTTTTATTTGGGAGAAGTAAGGTTTAATTTTCTTTACAGTCCATATTCAATATTTTCAGTGAAAAAATACATTTCTTATACAAGTTCTTTATCATTCTATGTTCCTATATACTAGGGAAATATTTTATTAATCTGTTTCCAGAAGTCAATCATTTCAATAGGAAGAATATATTAAGTTCAAAAGAATAAGCTTTCTTTAGAATGAGAACAAAGCCTTCATACTCACAGGCTTAGAGATACTCACTAGAGATACATGCATTTGCTTCAGCATTTTGTTTGACAAAAGCATGCTTCATCATTTGCATTAGATTCACTTAAAACTTTCAACATATTTCTCCTTTATCTTTCAGCTACTTTTATGTTTCCATTAGCTTTATATGTTCTTATTTGGGATGGAGAATGGGAAGCAAAACAGTTATGGGATGACACCCAACAATCAGCTAAGCTGGGTCTTACATTTTTTCAGATAATCTCTTTATCTCTCGCATACAGCAGTGACACTCGACTCTGCTGCAGCTTTTACCTTGTGCTGAACAAGATGCTTAAAGTTTTGAGACTCAGTGGAACTTGCTGTGAAGGAGGAGCACCAGAAAATGTTCAAGGTATGAAATGGAAAATTACTTTGAGGGAAAACTGAACCACCAGTACTTAGGAAAAGATATTAAAAATATTTGTTTCCAAAATTAACTTTATTTTACCTTATTTCTTACTTCTAACTGTGACTAAAGGTGAAAAAGCAGAATGACATACAGCAGCCAATATGATTTTGACAATTTTTATTAAATAACAACCTACTAAAATTACTATTATTAGGTTAAATTTAACTTCATAAATATTTTTGGTGGCTCAGCACCAACTATTCATTAAACTCCAGGTAAACTAAGCTCTGTCCCTTCCTGCAACCAGGAAATTAGCCACTCCTTATATTTTACTATTTATGTCATGCCTAGATCATATACCTTCCACCTACTTGCATGGACATAGACATAGACAGACATAGACTTGAACATAGATATGTACATGGCACAGGGTACAACTGCAATCATCCAGTGGGTGCTTCCACCATTACAAGCAAATAGCTCTTGCCTTTGTGGGTTTGCAGGTTTGCAGCTTGTGATGTAATCAATCTGCCAGGCCTCCCCATATTTATATTTTGACGATTGCTCTCCATAGCACAGGGACTTTACCCACTTGTAACTGCTTGTCATGACTCATGTTTCATGACTGGATAAACACGTATTCCTCTATATAGTCCAAATCCACCAAAGCAAGTCATATTCCATGATTCTATATGAATGACTGAACCTCTTCAGTTTATTGGTTTATTGCTATCTTGCTCTCTCTTTCCTAACAGTAGATACTCCATTGTACATGAGGCAGTATTATAACTTCTGGAAAAATATCGACAATTTAGTAGAAGAGAGGAATCAAACTGAAATTCAGTGAAACTCAGACTCCATGAAGAAGAAAATGCCAGAGCACAATGGATTGTAAAAACTTGAGTTATTACTTTGAGCAATTTGATTTCTGAAAGGCACACTGCAGTGTTTTAAGAATCACTTAAAATCCTTTTAAAAAGGATTTAAAAACTCCCCTATCATTTACTTTGATTAACACTCATTACTTCTTTAGATGCTATCACTGAATTGCTACCATTACTATTAAACTAAAACCTGGATTAGCGTATTTCACTTTATTATAGTAAAATTATAACATAACTATTTCAAGAAAGGAGCATTTTAATTTAGTTTCTTTAAAAATACTCATGTGGTTATGCTCATGCAGATTAAAAAAATTGCTGTAATTAATTTAAACATAATTTCTTACACATAAAAACACCCCAGAAAACACAGTTACTTCTGTTTTAATAAAAATATTTTCTAGCCCACAGTTCTACAAGATGAAGGTGGAAAATGTGCTAGGTGCTTTCAGATTTTGAGAGATATAGATATGCTATTTAAATCAGGGAAATTTGGCAATGAATCATCTTCAGTTTTGGAATTCCTAAAGCACATAACCCATTTCTCAGTTTTTACTGAGATTTTACTCAATTTTTCATACACAAATATCCCACAGAAATGTGTACTTTTCATTATGGAAGCTCTCTAGCTAGGCTTACACTAGAAATCCAGTAACTGGGTGTATGGTCAACAGCTGCTGAGTTAGAAAAAGCAGAGTTATTCACTAAGGGAGCAAGCTATTTTACATCATAATTTAGAGTCACTTGAATGAAAGTATGCCCTGCCATTATCCCATCTCTAAAACCATTTCAACCTTCCAGATATTCTCACATTATAACTTTTAACTTTGCAGAGTTTTGAAATCGTATCTGTGCCTGTGTTACAAAAAAAGTAACACAAATACAAAAACTATATTCATAATAATTTGAGAGATAACTTAAACAGATATTCAATGTTCTTTCTATACTAATTGACTTCCAAATAAGGAATTAGCCATGCTTTGCTTGGCATTAACCAAGTTTTGACTGAAACAGTGAAAATCTAATGCAATAGAAATTCTAGCCAGTAGTTTAAAATACATATTTATGAAATTAATAAAAATAATAAAAATGTGTAAATGAAATATGACTTGTTTCCTGTAGAAATTAGACATAACACAGTACTCCTCAGCTTTGAGATATAATTATCCGTACACAGACTTTTAGAAAACAATTTGGGCCATAAGTTCATTAGCCTCTCTTCTAGCTGTAAAATGTGCATACTTTCATTACCTCCTATTTTGCCTCCATTTGGCTGACAACATGTATCAATGGAACACATCTGCAGTGATAAAAGATCATAAGCCACAAGATGAGACAGATGGAATAGATACAATTATTATTAATTATATAAATGCCACCTACAATTTCGAAGTGTTGTTCACTTTCTAAATGAACAGTTTGAACTAATTTCTAGTTTATAAAAATATTGAATTTTACTCTGAGCTGTCAATTCATCTCTAATTTTTCAATTAATCATGCTAATATGTGGTCTTCTCTAGATTTCTATAAAAAAAGGGTGTTGGTGGGAAAGAGATCTGAGGCTTCCAAAACCAGTTCAAAGTTATGTGGCTGGTTCTAATAGGTTTTTTTTTTTTTTTTTGCTTTTGGGTTATTTTGTCTGTGCCATTGAATATCAACAAGACACTTCTTAGGGGAGAATAAAACTATGCTCATACTCATGTGAACAAATACACGAGTACTATACTAAGTATAGTACAGTTGTTCTCAACAAAATAGTTGAGAGCATTAACCTCAGCAATGAGGCAAAGAAGAATAAACTAAAAGGCAACTGAGGGATAAAATGTCCAAGGAAACAACAAAGGAAATTAAGGCATCTGTGCAGAGAAAAGAACACATACACTAAGAAAGAGAAGTTCATTTTCAAAGGTAATTATCCAACATAAGGCATGTGGCAGTGGTTTGAAGTTGAGCAAGAGCATACAGTATGTGTTATGAGATTGTCACTACCCATTATTTATAAGGACATAACACATGTAACATTCAACATAAAAGAAATGTTCATATGATAAAACCATTTGAGTGTGAGCTGTTGCCTTTCCACATAAAAGGATCAATTTTTTATTTGCATTTTGATTATTACTTTCCTTATGATTGAGGATAACATGCTTCATATGTTGTTTATTGCAATTATCAGCCCAGAATAATCCAAACACAAGTAAAATGATGACCTTATGTCACTGCTATTGACATAGTAACTGTTTAAAATTGAATTGCAGTAGAAGCAGAGAATAATCACCAAAGTTCAGAAAAACAGATGTCTTGTAAGAATTTTGCCATGCTCTTAAGAATTTTTAGAGATACAGCAAGAGGAATACATCTTATGGCCAAATAAAGTGTCGTTCATAATGTCCATGGAACAGCAACATTAGTGATTCCTTTCCTTTTCAAAAATTCCCACAATTATCGAAATCACTAGCAACAATTTGCTGAAAGCTCATTACTAATAAAACTAGCATCTAATCTCTTTCTCAGTCCAATGATTTAGTTATGCTAATTTTCTTTATTTTGCAAGCCATTATTTTCACAAATCACTTCCTACAGCTGGCAGTGACTGATTTGTAAGGTATTATTTAGACTGGAATAATATACTTTTGTCATATTCTGAAATATTTATTAATAAATTTATAAAACATGCAGGAGCTCATCATCAGTAGTTTTCTGTTTTTCTCTTTGCTATATAAACCTAGAGGTGCAGATTTAATAGCAGGATCTGTTCATAAATTGTGCATGCCCATATCCTAATCCTAAATGAATATAATCATCTCCAAATATCTACAAAAACTAGACAAGTTCTTCAGTTCTGATCCAACTTTTACAGAACAGCTCCTTAAAAATTCAATGTGTAAACAGACATTCTACCTGAATCTTTTTTTACATCTAGTGCGACGTACAAAATTGTCTGCAGAAGGTGACTGCAGCAGTGAGCAGATGATTTCAGCTGATCTATCCTTATGAGAAGAACAAGTTAAAATGGATGATAGCTATCTTACTGTTAAGCTCATTTTTCAGGCGGGCAGTCATCCTGTCCTGTTAAGAAAGATAAATTTTATTGCCTTTTTTAAGATTATACCTAACAAATATGATGACTGTTTCTGTTTTGTTGAATTGTTTTAGGCTCTGAAATTTTTTTTAGGTTATTTTATGTCACATACCTTACCTAGGTATTTGCCTACCCTTCTTTTATTGATGAAATACTTAAATAATATAAATATTGTATGGCCCATTATGGCAGGTACTCCACAGTAAAAAGCTGCTTTCCAAATTTCTGACACAGGAAAAAAAAATTAGAAGTCCTAAACATGCACATTAGGAGAAGGTAAAAAAAAAAAAAAATAAGACAACAGATATAATGAAATAAACCAAAGGCAGAAATGAGTGAAGATTGTTTACCAAATATTTTTTACTTTAAAACATGTTGATTCATTATACCCGGAATTGCTATCAGAACAAGATAGATTTAGACAAATACAGAAACTCAAAAACTTTTCTTTTGTAAGAACTGAATTAAAATGATAGTAATTAGATCTTTCCATAATATTTTGATGTACAAGAGACATAAAAAATGGCAATATTTTTGCACCTAGCATTGCTCAGTACCAATGACCACAGTGCATTTTGTACATGTAAGTTATTTGGGTGAATTTTTTGCATTTCGTAATTGAAAAGGTTTCTGAAGCAAAAGAAGGTTGTCACAAGGATAAGATATTAAAGGTAAAGAAACCCAGGATAAGATTAAGGTCAGCTTCATTTGCCAGAGTGGTTCACAGAAATGTCCTTTCTGTATGATCAGATGAAAAGGGTACAGATCAAATGTGTACACCTCTGAAAGTAAAAAAAAAATAGTCATGGAATGGATGTACTTAGTGGCAATTGTCTATTTTTCACTGTGTAAATAGGCAGGCAGCACAGTTCAATATGGAAGGTGATTCTGGTACTTCTTTTTAACACAATGCTTTTATACAATACAGACAGTTTTAGACAAAAGAAAAGACATACTGTCTGTTACTATTGCCACCATATTTCGAAGTCACAGCCATTGTCTGAAAATTAAAAAATTAGAAACCAGCTCAGTCAATATTTACTTCCATTATTTTGTACTTTTAAAAATTTCATTAAGAGCACATGCCTAAAAGATATCTGATACTTTGAAAGCCTTCTTGGGTTTTTATAACTTTCATGGTCATGTAACTTAAATGATCAGATATAACCAGTTCTGTCTTGAAGGATCACATAAATTTTCAGCTAAAAAAATCTACCAGGAAAAGGATATAAAAGACAAGAGAAAATTCTTAGCATATGAGGAGCAGCTGAGGGATCTGAGGTTGTTTAGCCTGGGGAGAAGGAGGCTCAGGGAAAACCTGATCACTCCCTGCATCTACTTGAAAGGAGGCTGTGGCGAGGTGGGAGTCATCTTCTTCACCCAAGCAACAAGTGAGAGGGCAAGAAGACAGCCTCAAGCTGCACCCAGGGAGGCTTGGGTTAAATATCAGGAGGAATTTCCTCATGGAAAGTTTTGTTAAACACTGGAATGGACTGCCCAGGGAGGTGATGGAGTTGCCATCCACAGAAGTGCTCAAGAAACACTGGCCATGGCATTTAGTGTCAAGGTCTTGTTGCCAAGGTGGCAATCAGTCAAAAGTTGGACTTGATGTCAGAGACCTTTGGCAAACTAAACGATTCTCTGATTCTTCTTGGTAGCTACAGACAGAAAAACCTTCAAAGAGAGAGTATCAGGAATAGTAAAAAAAAATGGTACTAAAAAATGTAAAACCAAGACAATCCTAAAAAATTTACTAAAGGCAAATTTTTCCTTATTTAATAGTAGCTTGAATATGACCATCTGACTCCTTATTAGCTGCAATATAGAAATAAGACCTATGAAGTCATAAAACTATGCTATCTCAAAAAGCAGAGAACACGAGAGAAATTGTCTTCATTTATTTCCATTTGCAACAGACAAACTGCCAGATCTTCCAACTGCTAGATTCTCTGAACTAAGAAAATAGAATCAGTTGAAGTGATTGAATAGTGAAAATTCCAGAGGATCAATAAAGACATCGTGGTGCATACTTACGAAAGTGAAAGTAATTATTAAACTAGCAATATAATGCTACTTTCCTACATTATAAATTAAGTCCAGGTTCATATTAAAGCTTATCAAAGGTGATATCAAGAAAGATAATGATTTCAAACATTTCGAGAAATTGGTAGAAACAAAGCAAGTGGAGTTGGAATACTTATAATGTCCAACTGGCAAAAGAGAGTCTGACAGAGAGCTGTCACACCATCTGTTGTCCAATACAGTGTCTTTCAACAATTCAACACAGAATCTGTCTTATTGTCTCCAACACTATAATCCAAAGAAATTCAGAGTCATGAAAAATTCTATTACAACGTCATTATTCCAAAAAAGTAATCCATTAATAGCTCTTTCAAAGAATTTCCAAAAATCATTCTAGTCCAGAAACAAGAGGGTATTTCAGAGTACCATACAGGGGATACAACTATTCTTAGATCTTCAGAAGGTGAAGAAAACAGTCCACTTGGACATCTGAAAATTTCCTTCTAAATCAGTGATGATGATGTTTAAAAAAAACCATCCTAAACCCTGACCTTGCTAGACAGTCATAGAAATCTGGCTATGTTGAATGTCTATCTCTTGTCATCTGAATGTCAATCTATCTGTTGAAATGTCTTCAACGTTTAAGACTGAAAGGACATGGACCGAGCAATGCAACATCTTGCCAGCAAAAATACTACCATACTAGAATTTTTTTCAGACTAAAAGAATTAAGAATCTGTCTTCCTACAGTATCACTGTGGCAGTATCTGACGTCTCTGATTAGGGATAAAATACTTTATCTGAATTATAAGAAAAATTATTTTAATACTCAATTTTAGTGTTCAAAACCACCTTATATGCATTCCTTCATGTATCGGCATTGCCCTTTGAGTCATTCATATTGATGAAAACTAGAAAGATATTGATACATGAATATTCTCTTTTTATTACTTCAATGCATTTTGTAGTAGATTTGATCTGTACTTATTCCGAATGTTAAGAAACCTCCCAAAACTTTGGATCCTATGATCTGTCATAGGACAGATCATACCAGATTAACCTTCTCGTACTAAAACAATTTATTTCCCTGACTGTGTGATCAAAAAGCCTTGAGGTGTGCCTTGCATGCCATCTTTCTTTCAGAGACTTTCTGGTTAAATGAAACACAGAGCTCTTAGTTTCACCTGTGGTGTAATTTTTTCTTAAATCACATAGCATAACTTTATCCTGGGTTTCTTTTCACAATCAGTCAATCAATGTCATCAATTATGAGAACAACTGTAGGGAATTCTATTTAGTAAAGTATCATTGAAGGTCAGGTAAATTTTCTTATTGTATAAAAATAAATAATTAGTAAGATGAAGGAAAGAAATCAATATAAGAATTTTTTTTCTAAATTCCCTTTTAGTAGATAATACCAAGTACTGATATTTATCCGTGTTTTCATATGCAGACAAAAGAACTTCTGAGATAAATATAGCATGTGAGAAAGACAAATAAAGCATTTTAAAAGCCCTCTCTCCTCAGTCAAATAATTTAAAATATTGGCAAGTTTGAACATGAAGACTACAAAAATAGATGAGCAACATTTTTAACTTCAGAATATAAAATATAATGCAACACCTAGTGTGAACTATTAAGTTAGAACTTCTGTAACACAGAAGAGTACTTGGAAGTACACAAAATGGAACACTTGCTAATACATTTAAAGTAGAAATACATGTGTTGGAAATTCAAAGTTCACCCAAAAGTGCATTAAAGAAAGTCTTCCATTAATGTCAGCATCTTTGCCCCAGCCCAATAAATTCCATGAACAGGTAAGAATTGCTTAAGTTACTGACTTGTGACGTGAATTGCAGAGTTCTTAAGGAAGAAAGAAATAATTTCGAAATCATCCTTGCTTTAGGTTGTATGGGTTTTTTGTGTAAACTATAATCCTTGATAGCCTCATGAATATAATTTAATTTAAAATACAAAATTCAATCGTACCTGCTTTATTAGTAGCAACAATAATTTACATAGTACCACTTACATTATAAAATGTATATTTATAAAATGAAATTAAATACCATTCATTACAAAGTGAAAAGGTAACAAAATTATTACAAGTTTGTATCGTCCAATGTTTAATTTGCGAATCTCACCATTATTAATTGAATTGTTAGTGCTGTGTTTAGCATCAAACTCAAAATTAACTTAGTACTTTTACATCTTATCAAAATACTTTAAAATTACTTTAAAAAGAATTTTATAGTAATTATGCCACGAAAAAAATATTTTGAGATTGTTCTCACTTTTTGTGATTATTCTGATAAAAATACAGATAATAAAAATTGTATATCCTTTTGATTGTATTCTATAGCACCACTCTATTAGGAGTTAAATTCAAAAAAATTTGTCAGGATAAACTTCTCTAACTGACTATATTTCACTTTTTTTTTTTCCTCTATGCACTTGCTGTCTCATTTCACATCACTTCTTTTGACATTTAAAGCTAAAAAGATTAAGGTTAAAGAACATGGGAACTAGAGGAACAGGTTTGAAACCTAAAATGTTGCTTCATGCTTTCAAAGATCCACATAACTCTAGAAACCAAATGGAAAAAAACACCCATGCCTAAAATTTTTCTACCAATAGAAATTATCTGAAATGTTAATGTCTTCGTAGGGTTACAAAATCAAACTACTTCAAAGGAAATAAAAATAGAATTAATATTTACATAGGCTATTGTTACAGGAAAATATATTAGAAATAAATAGTTATCATTAGTCTATTTCGGTGTTGTAAAACGAAGATATTTTTACAGACATGAGTGTTGAAAATTTTGTCTTTGTATGTTTTTTGTCTTTAGATAGAAACTAATTTTTAAAAAGCAGTGAAAATAAAATTCCTATTCAGACATTTAGGGAAAATGTCAATCTAACTAACAACTATTTTTTAAGTGCAAGTAGATGAAAATTGAGCTGAAACATTGAATGAGACTGTGATGGATGGAGAGCTGATGTGTAATTTTGTCTGTGAGATGTTTGTTGTGAAAATTAATGAGCTAGTCTGAATAAAAACTCAGAAGAAAAATACATGTGGGAAAAAGGAGTTAAAAAAAGAGTTACGCGAGAGAACTACTTCTCAGAAAATTTTGAATGTCTGTTAAATGACAAATAATCTTCTTGTAACAAAGTTGGAGAAGGGTCTGGAGCACAAGTCCTCTGAGGAGTGGCTGAGCAACCTAAGGTTGTTTAATCTGGAGAAAAGTAGACTGAGGTGAGAAACTTATCCCTCTCCACAACTGCCTGAAAGGAGGTTGTAGATGGGTGGGAGGCAATTTCTTCCCCTAAGTAATAAGAAACACACTGTGAGACAAAAACCTCAAGTTGCAGCAGAAGATGCAGAGATAGGATATTAGGAAAAATTTCTGCACTGAAGAGGCAGACAAGTATTGGAACAGGCTGTCCTGGGAAAGTGGGCAGCTTAAAAAGTTTAAAAGATGTGCAGATGAGGTGCTTAGGGAAATGGATTAATGGTGCACTTGGCACTGCCAGGTTAACAGATGGACTTGATGATCTTAAAGGTCTTTTCCATTGTAAATGACTCCATGATTCTATGAACTTAAAATCTCTGTATGGTCTAGATACACCATGGAGAAGGCCCATGTGCTATTTTATACACACGAAACTAAAACTCACAGTCTTGGTGATGTTACCAACAAGTTGCAAGCAACACATAAGATGTGTAACAGAGGAATTAATTATTACATTGCTCAGAACAACAAAACTGCAATAATATGACAATTTTAATTCAGGATAAAGGACTAGACTAGCTGGCAACTTGAATTCCTTTCATTGCTGTTAAAGGCTGATCAAAGCCAAGAGATGCCTTCCTGATTGATACTCAACAGTTCGAAGGCCAGTAAGGCTCTTAACAGCATAGGCATGGGAGAAGAGGGTGGATATTTTGGACACAGCACAATATAGGAGGTGATGGGGTGGCAAAACTTTATGTGATTATTATAAAAGTAAAATGTCTTTTTATCCTAAAGCATCTGGGCTTTACTCTATGCTATCAGCTAAGGAATCCTGGTAAGAGAAAACCAAAATATTTGAACTCAGATACAGTGAGCAAGAGTACAAAGGGCAGAACTACAATTAAGCAAATGCCCAAAGCTTAGCAGCTGGGTGAGAAAAGAAAAGAGATTATGAAAAAAACAGTAGTACTGCGATGCAACTGAAAAAAAATTAAGATTAGATTTTATAGTATAGCTGGAATTCTGTTTCAAATGGAAAAGGAGTTCCATGGATGAGACAGAAGAATGACAGCTACATAAGGGAAGTCAGTGGTATGAAGATCTGGAAATATGAGGGGCAACACAGGAAAAAGAGAAGAGAAAAAAGCTTGGATTTGAATATCAAAAAAAGTAATGATTCATAAGGTTGAAAAATAAATGAGAAAATGAAAAAAAAAAATACTAATGGTACCTATGATAATTTTAGGGGTTAGCTCTTATACTGGTTGGAGAACAGGTTAGGAATGCTACCAGTCAGCTGTGAAAGAGACCTCTGTTACAGTTAAAGCATCACAAAAGCAGTGCAGGTTCACTAAGGCAGGAAAAAATGTCTTCTGAAATACTTTAAAGGAATAATCAGCACAGTTTTCCAGCACTGAAGATGTACATGAAATACAGACTCAGAGAAAAAGAGAACTTGGGAAAATAAGAAGAGTATAAGGAAGAAGGTACCTACACACACAATAACTGGGATTGTAATTTAAAAAAAAAAAAAAAAAAAAAAGGGCATACATCTTTATCTTTGAATTATAATATCACATTTGCTTTGTGATATTATATGTGAACCATGTGTCGCTTAAATTAAGAATTTATTACCTGATCTTCTCAAACTGTCCACAGAGAGGGTGTGCCTATTTTCAATTATGTTGAATTATGATGTCAAAGATCACTTCTGTCTGGACTTTTCAGATCTAAGGCTGGACAACTATAAGGTCATCAAAAGGGCGTATGCAACAGCATCCATGCAAAGACCTGTAATTTTGTTTATGCTTTTTATCTGAATCACTTTTGAACTGACCTTTTGAACCAAATGTTTCTTATTGCATGTGTAGAAGAATAAAGAGGTTATGGAGGTACCAGAAACACAGAGCTTCTGCAAAGCTTTTTGGTCTAAAATCTTATTACCTGATCTTCTCAAATTGTCCAACAGTGAAACTGTTAAACAAAACACTTCTTCCTAATTCTCAGTTCCCAAGTGCTGCTGTCTACATAGTAATGACTTAATCTCATTTACAAGCCTCACCCTTGTAAGGAATTTTTAAAGACAATATACGAAATTCCTCTGTTTAAAACCTTTTCCTATATATAGAACTGGGTATGCTGTCATTAACAAACTGTGAAGACACAGGGACAAAAATTATTTATGCCAGACTGCATTTAGGATTCTCTACACTCTTTACAGCAATGATAAATGCAAACTCTTGAGTTACAAGTCTGAAATCGATAAACAATATTGACTGAAACTCCATGAAAAATATTTCTCCCTAACACATGCCAGGTTTCAAGCTGAAGCAGTTTCACAGAGTGGTTACGAATATCTGTAAAAGAAATTAACTATTTAATTATTAATTAAACATAACCCTGTTTTTAACATGGACATCCTGGCATACTTAAGGCTAGCAGAGCTGGTTGGATCTGCTATGATATGGTTTTAAATTACAATTATTAATTATAAAATTATGTTACATGGTGCTATTCAATATGAATCAGCTGGACACACAAAATAACAAGGGCACATTTGGGGCATTAGTCAGAAATACAGATAATATTGATAGTATTTATTGAGAATTACGAGAAATGGGAATATTACTATATCTTTATACACCTATTGCAATTTATATTGCAATTATTAAGCAATTCATGTCACTTAATATAAAGTGCTATTGCAGGGATACGGCACAATCATTTTTTTTCCTTAATATTTTATGTTGTGTACTTTAAAAGTAATTCCTGTGAGAAATTCTGGCTGCTAAATTAAGTAAATCAATTAAGAGATAATTTAGTATGACCTCTTAAAACTTTGGGATTATTCAATTAGAAGCCACTAATATATGAAACAAGTTAAAATTACTTCTTTCTGATTTGTTTTAATATTTTGACTTTACAATAGGTTAGTCATTAGCAATTAACTAGAATGGCTTTCTTCATTCATTGAAATGGATACAGTGAGGTGGATTTTAAAGGATTCATAGATACAATTGGTAATCCTATGAAAATATGCTTCATCTTTGCCAGTTACTCCATTTACTTTTCACTTACACATCTTAGACCTTCTTAAGTCCCCAAACCAATTGCTGAAGCCAGGCCTAAGGGTATAGTTCTCTATACATTCATTATGGTGATCCAGTATAACTGACTGCCTTTGGAGATATTTGGTCAGTCTGTGACCTGATGAAACAATCCTCTTAAAGTGATTTTAACAGTAGGAGAAGCATACTTGCTACAGGTTTTAAAACTACAAAGAATTCCATGTAGCTCTATCTTACCTCAAGGCTTCATCTCTGCTGATACTGATGTTGAGACAGCAGGCACTTCCACTTCATCCGGTTTCTCTTCAGCAATACACTCTTTTCACTTTTGATACTATTATTCTGAGTGGTACTTTAACCTCCTATGCTCAAGAACTTTCTTCTACCCTTACTTACTCTTAAATTACAAATGCTTTCTGATGGGTTATTTATCGGTTTAGAGCATTTTTCTGACAGCATCCTATTAAACTTGCACAATTTATTCACATGGTACAGCATCTCAGTCATCAGATAAATTAATGTTGCAAATCTACTATAGACTACTTGATAAGTCAGTTTTTAAACATTGCAATTAAACTAAATGAAAAGTGCAATTTGTCAGTGCTGCATTAGTACTAAGAGTTAGTTTTGTGCAGTAAATCCTACCACTCAAAAAATGAATGTTCAATTTTGAAGTAAGAAAGGACACAAAAGGACACAAAACATCACTTCAACAAAGACTCTAGGTTTCTGGATGTGTAGTCTTCTTTTTCCTGTTTGTCTTCTTATTTGGAAACAATCCTACCTAAATTGCTACCTTTGTGGCTAAAATAGAATTTTCCCTTAATAAATTTTCTGACTAATCACATTAATTCTTTTTCCTTGCCAATGTTTCTGGAATTATATTGCATAAGGGGAAAACCTTTAATAGATGACACTGAATATAATCCCCCAAACCAATCCTCACTAAATCACAGTTTAACGCTGAGAACATATTTCTATTTTCCCTATTCACTCGCAAGTTCAGGGCTACAGGGTTGAATTCAGGCTGGGAAAGCAGGGAACAAAAATTCAGTACAGGAAAAGCTATATATTGTAGGCTATCAAAGCAGAAATGTTGAAAGACAATTTGAATTTTTTTTTTCTTTTTAAATGGCCTTTACTGAGTTTTTGCTAGATAGAAATCAGGTACTTATTGACCAAGATGGTTTCCAAATTACAGAAAGAATAAAGAAACAGTGGTCATAGTTCAGAGTGCTGACTAAAGCACCTAGGTATCTAATAAATTTTTTTCAAAAAATAAGATACCATTCATTCTCAGTTTAGTTATTGGTTTAACAAAATGAATACTGGTGGCATTGCACATGATCAACAGCAAAACCAAACACAGAAGTTTCACATTTATGCCAAAATTCATTAATTCCTCAGCTACTGGCACAAAAAATGTTACTGAAACTGATAGAAATATTTTTATCAAATATCTATGCTCTTCCATGTCTGGAAGCCAGCTCATCAGCATCTTTCTTGCACCCAAAACATGTTACAGGCCTCCAGAAGTGATCTGACAGGTACAGTGCAGAGGAGGATAACTACTGTCCCGGATCTGCTAGTGCTGACCTGGATGTTTTTGGTCTTTGTTGCCAGGGCACACTGCAGGCTGATGCCCAGCTTTCCATCTACTAGCATCTCCCCATGTTCTTCTCAGCAGTGCTGCTCAAAAAAAAAACCCAGCCTACAACATAAACGATTCTCTTCCTTCACAAGTGCAAGATGTGGTATTTATCCTTGTTGAATTTCAGGAGGTTCCTGTTGGCCCATTTGCTCAGCCTCCTACACGCTTCTGGATAGCTGCTATCAAGTGGTCCTTCCCCTTTGGTGTCACCTGCAAACTTGATGAGGGTACACTCTACAAGCTGCTTCAGCTCAGCTTCCTGCAGTTGGAGTTGAGGTGCTTATTCCCTTTCCTGACCAAGCCATAGACACTTAGATGATAAAGTTCAATATTTACAGTGAATTAATATTTGGTTTTTTGCTGCTTACAACACCTTTTGGGAGATGTTGCTTTGTTTTACGTCTTCTTTAAAAACAGCTAAAAAAACCAAAGAAAAAGTAAAATCTGAGTGACATTTCAATTACAAAAGCTCAGTTTCTTATTTTTTTTCAGTTTCTACTGGCAGCGGTAATGCTCCTACTGTCATTTTAAAAACCAAAGAAGCCATCTGCTCTCGAAATACACACAAACAAAGTAAACCCCAAGTTTTTTTAAAGTATACATGAAACAACAGAGATAATAATTTTTTTGCAGGTTTATAATGGTAATGAGCATAATCCATCAGATTTTAGAACATCTCTCTTATACAAAGCAGAAAATATAATATTACAAAGGGACTGTCCTTGTGTTGCATTCCAAGGAGACTGTGTTAATTCATTAAATTCAAATTTTTCCAAGTTTAAAATTATTCTGAACTCTTTGCACCCTGTTCCTGTTTAATCAAACCAGGTACTTTTGCAATATACCAATATACTAATATTTTAAAAAATGTTTTAAGGGGGGGGGGGGGGGGAGATAATTTTGGGTCCTTTTATTAAGGTTTTTGTCATGATTCTGATTATGGCTAACTGATCTACTAAGGACATGATAAACTCATATATATCCATCCACAATTTATCATTATTCAAGCTACAATAATTCCAGATCAGTTCAAACAGCAGTATCTACTTTTTGCATGACACATAACCAACCACATGACCTTGAAGCTTTAATCCATATTTGACCAACCATCTTAAATCTCCTTAATTGTAATAACACTGCTTTGCCAGCCATATGCCATAATTTACATAAAGTAAGTGTTATTGCATGAGGCATAAGCAATATCTTTCATTGACTTGATTCTTCTATTCTTGAAAGCCATGGCAAAACAATTAACTCAAATGAGAGTGTAGGTCTTAGTCCTTGATTATGGGTATGAATATGATTCCAGTTGAATACATTTCTTGAGGTGTAGATCTGTTAATGTACTCTGGTTTCTTTACTGCCTCAGACTAGCTATGAAAATAACTGAGCAGAGGCTGTATATCCAGAAGTACAAGCAGAGTGTATCCCTGCATCACTGTTACAAAACATTGGTAGGGTCAGGTTGTTTTGAAATGTTAGTCACCTATAATGAAGTGTGATAAATCACAGCCTGCCTAATAACTTTTGACTCAGCAGTCTTGGCTTGTAATTCTTCGTGAGAATTCCTGAACTAGTTCTATCAGAATTAAAAAAAAAAGAAAACAAACAAACATGAAAAAAAACCCCAGCCAGCCAACCACCAACCAAGGCTTCTTGGAAAATTAGCAGACATTTATAAGACATTCATCTTCACAGAGGGCATAATATCTATTAGAAAAAATGCATTCAATGGAATTTTTATAATTTTCGAAAAATGTTTTAGAATCTTTAGCCTCTAGTCTTTCCTGAACCCAGCTGTGTCCTTGATCTACTTTTAACATGGTTATGATTTTTTAGGAGTAGATCTTGCTATGTCAATTTACTGGAACAAATGGTCCCTCTGCTTCCCTTTGAGATTTCTATACCTCAAAGCAATTTGTCCCCCAACTTATTTTGAACTCTCTCATTTTTCTACTACATTGTCATTGATTTGAGTTTCACGTTTCATGAAGAACCATTTGCTTTTTCTTGTAGGAACTTATTTCTTTAGACTTCTTTTGTGGCACTACTCTCCTGCTGCACAGTTTAAAGTGTTTTCTTCTTCTCAAAGAAAGAGTAGAAAAAATTTAGGTCTTCAGCTGATAAGCTTTGGAATATCATCACACAACTATTTTTTTACCTTCTCTATTGATGACATTCTGCTAAATCATTATTTTTCCTTGTGTCTTACATCATCCTGAAATGCATTTATTTGAATTTGAAACCATGCTTTCTCTTTAACTTTACTCAAAGTGATAATTAGGTTGTTATTAGAACATATTTTCAGAATTGTTTTAATTTTTTATAAACCAGAAATTGCAAAGAGACATACCATAATCAATGATGCACAAAGAAGAATGACCACGTCTCTAACAACCTCAAATACATTTTCATAGTCTTAATTTTCATAGTCTTGATTTTGCAAAAGCAGGGATTGTGATTTTCAGTCATGGGTAGCAATTAAAAAATATAATTTTTTCTGCTTAGCTAAGTATCTAATAAAGGTATTTCAAATCAGATGAAGATTGAGAAAGTTTTTAGTTGTTCCCACTAGATCAGCTGTATATTTTTTGTAGTTTTTCATTTCCTTTACTAAAAATGTAAGTTTCATGCCACTTGTGAACCACTCACGAGAGTATCTTATTTTTTTTCTTTTTCAGAAGTGACCTTTGAGCTTTCTTTAGCTAAGATCAGGAAGCAATTGCAGTTTTGGTTTGCAACATTGAAGGCAAATTGTGATTAATGAATAGGCAACCAATTGGCCTTTGGATCCTAGAAACTGAGGGAAGCAGAAAAGCAGTTGTAGCAGTTGTGAGAATGGGAACAGAGAAGGAGGGGATCCTGGGCTGCCCCACTCACCAATTAACAGAAAATTGAGGTTAGAACCTCACTCCAGGTGCAGCTTTCCCTGCTTGAAAACAGCATCCACCACCCTTTCCAGACAATTTCAGATTCTGTAAACATAGTTTAGACAGAAAAAGATTGAAGATGGACACTAACCTGATCCCATCATCATGATAGTTTAGATTTTATAAAAGCAAGGAGTTCTGAAAGCCAAAGCCCAGAGTCACAAAGAAGTCAATAGTATTTCAGGCTTGGAGGAGAACAATGAATGGCTTTCTAAAATTTACATTTTGCAAATGCAATGTAGCATTTGGGTAAAGCCAGTGGCAATTCCATCACAGCAAAGAGGAATTAAGAGCTTAATTTTCAGTGATGTCTGTCACCCTGCTTCTTGCATGTTTTCCTTTTAGCCTTCTGATGTTTTTGAATTGGAGTCAGTTCCCACACACGTTTCTGTAAACAGCAATTGTTTTTTGCATTCCTCTCTGGAGGAAGTGAGAAATGATGGACTTTTGGATTGACCAGTGTGGTCAGAGAGGTGGCAACCTTTTCTTCCAATCCCTGGACACTTTTGCAATGATAAATAAATCGAAGTCTCATAATAAACTCCCTCTTTTTCCTCCCTTCTCTGTGAAGAGTTGTCATGTGTGGGGGGTTCATTTCTTGTCGAATGGCAACAGATGTCTGCACACAAACTGGAGTGATGCTGTTGTAGCAATATTACTGTTGAATAGTACAAAATTAAACATGGCCAGGGTTTGGAAGGTGAAGAATTAAAACACAAATTTGACTACAGTCAGTGAATCTGTGTTCAAAGACAGAGAGAGCATGTTAGTATACATCTAAACTAGTGTTAGACACTCTACTGAGGCACTTAAATTAGATATACAGCTGTCCAAGTATTCTCTGTGGCTGCTGAGGAGATTTAAATGCCTTTAGAGGCACTTAGAAACTCCTGAGATTTAACTTTTCTTTCAGAACACCCATTTCTATGCAATGGAAATATAAACAGCCTTGGGCAAGGGGGCCTCTAATTTCATCATCATGATTGTTTGCCTAAAACAGGGAGATCTATAATCAGTCAAGGACTGTATTTGTTAAAAAAAAATTGTTGATGTAACTTGGGGGAAAAGAAAAAGCAATTTATACTACATTGTGTTATGCACAGTCTTCTGTTTCTGAGTGGTCTCTTGAGGAGAAAATAATTGAGAAGGAAACAAAAAATGCTTTCTATTTGGTGGAATAATTCTTACCAATTTGGTAAGAGCATCTTCTGTGGTGAAAATGTAAGCTAAATAAACTCATGCCAAGTTGAGAAAAAAACAGGATGCTTACAGCAGTTTGTCTAAAAGAAAAAATAAAACACTGACTTTCAACTTATATGAAAAGTATCCAAATTATTTCAAGAAAAACAGATTTTTCTATGTCTTAAAAAGAGAACATCTTTAGGTGATTGAAAGACAGAAAAAAAAATCTCTGTCCAATATATTTGTAAATATCAAAATTCTTAGAAAAATGGAGAAGATTTTTTGCACATTTCTGGCATCAGTCTGTTTATTGTGCTGTGCTCCATGATTCCAATAAAATTGGAAGAATATAAATTTGCTTTGATCCTGTGGAGAAAAAATGTCAAAACTTCTTGAAGGGTATATAGCAGGTCCTCACATTTCTTTGGCCATTAGACATATGGAATTGAAAGGGTGGTAAATTTTACTCCCTGTAGTTGTTCCCCTCAAAACAGTTTGCAAACAACTGACAAAGACAGTGCTAAGATCAAAGAGAAGTGATTTTGTTCTACTGAGAATCACCGAGACTTTAACAGAACTGCACAGTACAACTGCAGGTGGAAGGCATCCTTGGAGGTCATCAGGGCCAACCCCACCCTGCTCATGCAGGGTCACGTAGATTCAGTTGCCCAGGATCATAGATCATGTCCAAACAGATTTTGAATACCTCTAAGATTGAGACCAAAAATTCCTTGGGCAACTTTGCCAAAGCTTGGTCACCCTCAGAATTAAAACTTTTCCTGATGGTCAGACAGAACCTCCACAGTTTAGTTTGTACCTATTACTTCTTGTTACAGATACAAACTCTCAAATATGAAACAAAAATCAGCAAGGTGAAGTCCAGAACAAAATGAGATATAAGATAGATATATAGACATATATATATATATATATATATACACATATACATATATGTACACACATATATATACACACACATATGCATATATATATGTAGATATATACATATGTATATATATAAAAATTGCTATTTCTGAAAGTCTAACAAGACAGGAAATATAGGCTATTATTAACAGAATTATTTTCAGGCAAAGGCAAATTAGATTTAGTATTGTATTAGTATTAGTAAGATAGTGAAAAGTAAAACTAGACAAGGCCATTATGTTACTCCCATGCAGTACTTCCAACTTTATATAAATGTCATCAAATCTTGTTTAAATCAATTAGATGATGATACAGACTTACAGAAATATGTTTTAAAAATAATATTTAATTTATGGAATAAAAATAAAAAGAACAGCCCAGAGACTTTGAATCCTTTCCCAAAGTGGACAGTATCACTTTGAAATCTGCAACACAGTTTATCACACATGTCAAAAATGCAGACCAAATGAAGCACAAAAAACACACACGGAAGAAGGAACATTGTACCTTAGAGAATAGACCTCAGAGACAGAAAATTGTTCCTCTTGGCTAAGAAAAAAACAATTGATAAAGCCTAGACTAGAATTTCCACTTGTGCTGTCGAATCCATTTTCACCAACCATCAAGATATCATTTGACAGTAGAATATAATTTCCTGCACATTAATTGTAAGAGTTGTGTTTTAAACACAACATAGTGACAGAACACAAATCTCCTTAACTAGTGTGTGGATAAAAACATCAAAGAGAAGGGCAGATTTGAAAAGGAGCAAAGCATAACTCTGATGCATATTTAAGATTGCAACACTGTGAAAAAGCTCTGATAAAAATGAGCTACTATCTTCTGAAAATGTGTTTGCTGTAAATTAAACAATCCTATCATTTTATAAATACTGGACAGAGATGCAGAGCCCTGCTTCACTGATTAGGGTATGTGGATATTACCAAAACTCCTGAAATTATATAGATATTTGCAATGGAAAGTTATAGATCCAGATAGGATATTAAAATCATAGAATCATGTCGGCTGGAAGAGATTTTAAAATGTCCAATTCCCCTGCCATGGACACAGACATCTTGCACAAGACAAATTTGCTCAAAGCTCTGTCCATCTTGACCTTGAACACTTCCAGGAATGTGGCATTTACAAGTTCTCTGGGCAGCTTGTCCCAGTGTCTCACCATGCTCATTATAGCAAATATGTTCCTATATCCGACATAAATCTGCCCTCTTTTAGTTTAAAACCGTTACCTCTTACACTACAGGCCATGGAAAAATCTTCTTCTTTCCTTAAGGTTGCCTTTATTTATTGAAAGACTGCTGCTGTAAGATGTGCTGTCCATAACCACCTTCCTCTTTTTAATATGTATCAACATATCTTTCAGATGATCTGTCACATGATATTACCATGCAGGGAGGTAAGACTGACTTGGAGTTTCAAATATTATGCCACTTATAGAAGATCACTTTGTTCTCACATATGACAGCAGCTAATGTAAATAATTGAAAAAAACCATGCAAGCTATTTACACTGAAAACAAAAATGCAGGAACCTCTGTAAAATGTGGAAGGTTTCCACTGACAGATTTATGCTTTGTCTGTTTCTTTGTAATATTAATTTGTAGTTTTACCTGGATGCAATATTCTGTGACAGCATAGTCATTCTCTATTGGTAGAAGACTGAAGTCTTGTAGTATCTAGGTACAGAAGAAATTCAACAAAAAGTTGCTACAGTGAACTATAATAGTGGAATGGGTGATTTTTTTTCTTTTTTTGGTAACTTCAGAAACGCTCTAAAAGTTCATTTATTCCATATGATGGAATAAATAAAATTTACAATAAATAATAAAAGTTTATTTATTCTATGTAATAGCTTCTGTTTTGTGCTTCATCAATGCTTGGCTGAATTTAAACGTTTCAGAATGTTCAGTGCAACATTCAAAAGTAGTTTTGATGCAGTTTTGGACCAGAAGCTTTGATGCTTGACTGTCAGAAGAAGATTCAAAGTCATTATCATAAAAATTCACTAGAAAACCTTTAACAACAGAAATTTTAAAATTTATATACATGTATAAACTTTGCTATATTTTAAGATATGTGTATTTGCACATTCTAGTGAAAAAATTGTGTTTCTTGATACCAAGAAACTATATATAAAAATAAATATGGATATGAAGAGGAACATACACACACACACACATAAAGATCTGCCCTCTTTTAGTTTAAAACCGTTATGCATGTGTGAATCAGAATTTGGTCTATATGGATAATTTTTCACACAGTGACTGCTACATAAGAAATACTATGAAAATATTGCTACATATGAAAATATTCATCAATGCACAATACTGATCTGAAAATTATCCATAAAATAAAAACCTTTGGTCTCAATCTTACTTTCCACTGAGAGAAAATAGCACATTCAACATTCATTTGGCAGATTATGGGTTTTCAAATAGCGTAATGTCAAAAATATTGACTCTATTTATCATTTGGTTTTAATATTTTTTAATGATTTTATTTATGAAAATATAATTTTAAATAATGCAGTGTCTCTGTCATTGAGATTTTTCTGGAATTCTCTTCAATGTAGTGATGTTTGAATGACAGGACCAAATAGCATCCCTGCCAAAATAAATAGCCAGTTTGGAGAATATACAAAGAGTTGAAAACTGTAGTCATACCTTAAAGTATAAATGAAGAAACTGAGGAGGGATTTACTGAATGACCAGTTACAGTTAATGGCTAGTATTATACCTAAGTAGCTTTCGTGTTGTAGCTAACATCCTCTTAGAAATCCTAGGCCCATCAAATTCTATTATTGCTTATTGAGCTCCAGTTAGTTTATACCTAGACATTTTTAAAGTGGATCTGGGGTGGGCAGGTGAAAGTACACATGCAACAGATGGTTTGGGGCAGAATCCATTAAAATGTATAAATGTTTCAGGCAGCTCTAATTACAGTTATATCATGGAGCATAAAATAAAGTATAGTATTGCATAGGGAAATTATTCCTGGGGGAAAAAAAAAAAAAAGGCATCAACTCTTATTTGATTGTGGTCAAGGTCTTATAAAAAGTTAATCTGACTAAAGGAACAACAGAAAAAGAGGAAATGAAGAAATCGTATTTTGGAATTAGTATGATATTTAGACTGCAATTATCAGGTATAACAAACGCATTTTCTAGTCCATCTACTAAAAGTACAAATGAACATTTAGTAAAAATAGTGACTGCAAATGCAACAATAAAATAATCAAATCCCAACTCTTGCAATTATTAAAAAAAAAAATACACATACACAAAAAAAACCCCCAAAACTCAAAAATTAATATAAAAGGTTGCTAGTTGAAGACTCACTGTCTGTAAATGTACAAGTCCAAAACCCCTTGTACCATCAGGTACATCCCCATATCCAGCCATCATATGTCTCTATTTACCAAGTGCTTTGAAAAAACTTAATCCAATCCAATCTGATTTGTGAAACAGTATTTGTTCATTTTTAAATATCTGTTTTCTGAGAGTACTAAAATAATCACATCATTCTACTTTGTGAGGGAGGATTGTTGAACTGTTGTTTATGGTCAGCTGACATTCTCCAGTGAATTTATCATTCATTGTTCACAAATAGGTATGTAAACTCTTCACCACCTGTAAAATGAATCTTCATTACACTGCTTTCAGGTCTCTCAGGATTATCCTAAATTTAACCTGCTCCTGATAGTGCCCTTGAATGGTTCTTCCTTTTAATCCTGTATCTTCACAAAAGTTATGTTTGTTGTCCACCAAGTGACTAAGTCTGTACCCAATCACTGTTTTCTTGCTTACCTGAAAGTATTGAAAACTCTCTCTGTTGATGTTTTTTTGAAATGTTGATTATGTCTCTCCTTCCATTTGACAAAGAGCGTCTCCATAATAATTGTGTGCTCCATATGATCTCTTAGATCTTGGTTGTTCAAATAATGACAACTTCTTTGGTCACTTGGCAGACATCTATCTATTCACAAATCTATTACCAGCACTTAGTCACATTTTATTACATGTCTTCTCATCATAATTTGCAAAGTCACTTTTAAACCAAGAACAGATACTGCAATGCATTTGTAACTGTGTCCCATTGATAAGAACAAAAGCTTGTGCTAAAGCGTGTTTTCAAAGTATTCCTTAACATAAGCCTTCTAATATGAGAGACTTTCTCTGCTAATTACTGGTTAATAATTATTTGCTCATATGAGATAAGATGAAAGAATTTCCAATCCAACAAACTAAGGTGCAACTTTTGAGTAGGACATTAATCTCTTGCTGTTGCTGAAACATACGCTGGTTTTATGCTGTGCCAGAATGTCAGTGGGAATTATTTTTCTGGTGATTTCTAAGAAGAATCTGTCTGATGATGCTTTGCTTGTGCCAGAAAAACAAAAGCAAATTTAAAAAATCCTCTATAAATCTATTTCTTTTAGGTAGTTATATAGGCAGATTTGATTTTTACCTTCCAATGAGTGTTTTAGCAAAAGAATAAATTGTAATTGGGTTTGAAAAAAAATATGGCTGGGAAACACACTGCTACAACTTATCCTTGAGGGGATATCACCTTATATCTTCAAACACTTCAAACACTTTTGTGTATGTGATGCTTGTATGTAATTTCAGATATTGATCCTGTGTCATTATCTGACCTAGAAGATGAATCCTAGTGTATCCTGGATTAAAGGCTAGAGTTTTTCAGGGACCAAGCCTTTTATGTAGGTCTAGGACACACATAGTAAAACCTACTGTTATTTTGATGAGTCTTCAGATATTAGAGTGTACAAGTAATTTAGTAGCACTGTCTAATACAAAACTTTTAATATTTTACCTTTTTATAATATATTTATTGATATTTGTAGATTATTTTTAGACAACATGAACATGTATATTAAATTCTTAAAGGCTGCTCTAACAATGTTACTGTGTGTACCATTCAACTATTAATTTTAAAAGATTTCCTGGAAAATTGGTATACCCTTTTTGCCTGAACCTTATCTCCCTAAAATAATATACGAATTAATAAATGAGCATTAACAGTAATTTAATCTTCACATACTGTACTAAAATGTAAGTATCCACAGGGGAGATTTTTAAAATAATTTGCTGAACTGGAATATAATAAGATTTATTCAAAGCATATAAGAGTTTCAGTCAATGACAACCAAATAAAAAATTTTATATGCATCAGAATGCAACAGTTTTTTCTGCTGTCTGTAGATAAAATTTTTCCTAGAAAAATTTAAGTTTTTTATGAGTGTGGGAGTATGCCAAATATGAATCAACTTTAGTTCCCCCAGCTTTTAATAGAAGAAATATACTGACCATTCCAACTCAAAGAAGTTGGGAGATGTCAGAATTAGGACCATAAGAATGGAATGATGCTTGTCCTTATCATGGTCTATTCCTTGATAATGACAAAGTATAATTATAGAGCAATTCCCAGCAAGTTTTAACAAGCTTAAGGCACGGTACTTAATAATGCCTCTGAAGAAGATTGGGTAAGATCACAGATATCTGTTCTTTTTAAATCCTTGAAACATATCCTGACAAGACTGTCATTTCTGGAACATTCAGAGGACAATCTAAATGCAGTGTTTCAGAGCACAGCAAACAAAAAAACTCAAAGGAAGTAAAACCTATTTGTCACCTACAAGAAATATCAGAATGCCTATTGCGTAATAGCACAATGTTTATTTCTAATTCATGTTATGAATTTAATTTAGCATTATAAAAAAATAAGACCTCCAGAAAAGTCAGTAACAAAAACAGAGAAAAGCTTTATTAGCTTAAAAGAAAGAATGACAGAGTTTTGTAATAAACCTAGAACAAATATTACTTCATAGGAAAATAGAAATGAAATTTTTTCAAGAAAATGGAAGTGTTGATGTGGTCAAATACAACTTAATGTCTCCAGAAGGATCACTTTCTAAATAGATAGGGTGAAAGTCTAAAAGTTTCTTGTTATTTCTGAGAATGCTATTGTCTGCTTTGGCCAGGTGTATTTTCCTTACTCAAATTCATAAGTGCCTATGAAGCATAAGTAAAATGTGTGTTTCTCAAATTAGAGGAACAAATTAGAATACGGAAAAAGTTGGTGCTGCCCTCTGCAGACACACAGGCTTTGAAGATTCACAGAAAGTTCAATTTCCTGAGAAAATTAGTTAGTTAGCTAGTTAGTTAGTTAGTTAGTTTGTTTGTTTGTTTGTTTGTTTGTGGATCTTGGGAGGATTTTTCTGTTGGTTTTCATTTGTTTGTTTAGCTGGGGGGTTTTTGTGTTGTTTTTTTTTGCAGATGGCCCAGGCCAGTTTGGGACTGTTCAGAGATCTGAAATAATAAAGCACACAAACAAGTAATAAAATGAAGCTGGTAACATAAAAAGAAAGCGGAATAAATTGCCTTGAATGCACTGATCTGAAAAGAACTGTTGAGACACAATGTCATGGGAGTTCACAAACTCTTATTTGGATAGCAAATACAAACAAAAAGTGTTTTGCTATGAAGACCAGTGGCTAAAAATAACAAAGAGTGGGGGTAAGCAGAGCGAGGCTGCAGTGACAGTTAACCCCCATCAGATGTATTGTCACCACACAGACAAGGATGGTGACCAAAGCATGCACACACTCACACACACTCGGGAGTACCCACACTCTCATTCAGGGGTACAGGGAAGGGTTTCAGTCTGTGCAAAAACAGTGCAGTGACATCTGATCAGTGACAGATGTCCAGTGAGGGAGAGGGGCACTGAGTCTTGGGAAGTCTCTGTGGGTGCCATCCCAGACCCAAGCAGAGGCTTCCTGTCACAGACACACTGCTCTGGAGAAGACCACACAAAAGGGAGAGGGGGCAGGGTGGTGTGCTCCTGCCACACCCAATGCCATGTCTATTCTGAAACAACTATATCCTCAACTTACGTCCTTAAACATATCTAAGACTCACTGTGTACTACTAAAATTCTTTAGGAATTAAGGATGTGATCCAAGTGTTTTGCTGAATTGAGGCCTAAAGAAGCAGAAAACTTTATTTTCCATGTAAATCCATATAACTAAAGGGAAAATCCATATAACTAAAGGGAGACAACCCCTGTTGGGTGGAATTAATAACAGTAAATCCAATCCCATTTTTCCTTTGATGCCCTTGTGTCCACAGTTTATTGTTTTGGGCACAAGCAAGAAGTCCTTTAAGAAAGACCATTACATGTTTTAACAAACTCCTCTTGCAGTATTACATTTCCATCTGTTCCACTTTCTGTCCCCAATCACTCCTTCCAGACAGTCATTCTTTCATGTTGCCAATAGTTCTGATTTTCTCAATCTACAACTGTCCCAGTAAATCAATGCCTTAGCCAATTTTTCAAGACTATAGGCAATGAGAAGTAGCTTTTAATTTTCATTTAATAACTGCTCTTCCTCGATTCATCCTTCGAAACTTCCACTGAATGGAAAGACTCTGGAGCCAGTTTGTGTAAGGACTTTGCAATGCCGTGCCAAAAAGGATGATGCTGGAATGACAGGATAGATCTTACTTCAACAGTCGTATTAGAAAGAGTATAATGAAAGCAACATCCTGGAATCGATAAAGGAGAATTGTAGTTACAGAGATGTATGATGAGAAGAGTAGTTGGGTGAGTCAAGAAGCAGCCTGGGATTAGTAGAAAAGAGAAATCATCAAGGAGAACATTAAAAGGACTTTTCCAGCCACCTGAGGTTGAAGGACAGAGCAAATGGAAAAAGCAGTCATGGTTAAAAGAGAGAGTTTGAGAAGAAAAGAAAGTGAAGAAGGAAGGAAAATCCATTTCCAAAAGGTGTTAGATTTGGGCTTGTGGATTTGGCCTTTTTGTTACATTATTTTTGTTGTTTACTTTTGAAGGATCATTGAAATAATTTGTATGCATATAACTGAATAAGATCTTTGCTTTGATACATCTCTGATTGATAAAAAAAGTATATATATGTGTAACCAAAAATCTGGCTTTGTTAGAAGAAACAATGAAAAAGGTATATATATATGTAACCAAAAATCAGGCTTTGTTAGAAGAAGCAATGAAAAAGGTAACCTCCTTTGAATAGATAGAGGCATAAAAGCCTTGTTAAAGCATTTGAACTCATACCTCAACCAGAACCTCAGGGAGCCTCTTCTCATGGATGAGAAAGTTCCCTACTCTCCAGGGAAATTTAAATGCTCTCCTAGAAAAGATTACCATTTCCCTGGTCCAGTCAGTTGCTAATGTGCAGAATGTTTTAACTTCTGTGGTAAGTGCAGCTTTTGATCTGAAACATCTTTTCAAAGTAAGGAAGGTGGCATGTTGGAATTGAGGAAGTTATTTTCTTGTAGAAGACAGATGGAAAGAGACAGTAAAAGATTCCTAATATAAACCTATAAAGCCTAATTCCTTCTGTTTGTCACTTGAACAAGTAAACAATTTGAAAATAAATTTTGCTATAAATTCAAGGTAATTGTGAGACTGTATTGTCAGCATGTATCATTACTATTTGTTGCTCATTGTGCAACTAAAATATAGCAGACTACATATTTCTGCAGAGTTCCTGCAAATCATGATCTTACATTGACTTATTTTTTAAATGAAAAAATCATGTGGTTTGAAGGGTTTCAAAGATAGTTCAGCCACGAAAGTTACATACTTCACTTTAAACCAAATATTTCAAACTTTTAAAAACCAAACTCTTAAGAAGAACTTGAGTCAAATAATAAATAACATTAGTCAGATTTAGTGTGGATTGAAATTCAGAGCAGCTATGTAGCACGTTATATAGTAAATAAATTCTTTGCTTTATACACCACTTAGAGTGTAATTTATCATGTTCTAAAGTAAAACAAAGAAACAAACAAACAAAACAAAAAAAAGAAAAAAGAAAACCAGAGAGAAACATACAAACCTAGAATAACTTAGAGAACATTTGTCTGAAATACTCTATGCATGATTTCTGGTTTTATCCTTTCATTTATGCAGATTAATTGCATGCAATTTTGCAATTTTAAAATTCCTGTAATTTAAATTTGCGATTTTAAATTCCTGTAATAATGTTGCAGAAGAAAAAATATTTAACAGAAATCTCAGACTTTTCTGTGGCTCTATTTGGAAAACTAAAGCAATGAAATAATGCCTATAAGCAATTCTCTTGCAGATATTATCTGCTGTATCTTACCCATGCTTTTGAGGACTGTCAATGAATAAATGTGGAGGAGCCCAGCTTCTAGAAAAGTTAGCAACTTCTTAGCTTCAGATGTGTATATTGATGCTGTCATGTGAGCATCAGAAACCAAAATATATTGCCAAGAAATTGTAAATATTGTATTTATATAATTTTCCAGTACCACAATTGTTTACCTCACTGAACTTACCCTGACACACAGAATTTTAAAGTCCTATAATTACTAATAATAGTGTCATGCCTTCCATGAGAGAAAGTCATGGAAGATTCTCAAGGTTTTATGGTTCAATTGTGGTATACTGAAGATAGAATTATATAGGTCTTTAATTACTGCATTCTTTGTTGAAAGCCCTAATAATAGGATCCAAAATAGTTGAAAAACTTATCTATGTTCTCTTAATATCTGATAAAATTGTAAAGGGTTTTTTAAATTATGAAATATCTTCTAGCATTTTTTTCTGCTACCACCTAATAGCAATACTATAAACATTACCAATATTCCATTTTTCAGATCAGCTTAATTCACCTGAAGGTAAAAAAAATACACTTAGTTAAAATTCAAATTCTTTTAAGAATTCAGACTATATTAACATGGAATAAGGCATTTCATACTAAATGACAATTTTAATCAATCTTGATGGCAGATTACTCTTGGTAGCTTCCTGCTTGGAATCTGATCTATTGCTTTTTAATTCACAGGCTTCTGTGAAGAAGGCAGCATATTTACATAGAAAATCCATTGCAGTCTTGGACCTGCCAATATTTCAAGTATCAAAGATTAATTAAGGTATGCTAGTGATTAGAAGCCTACATTGGAGATAAACACACTTTGCTAGAGAAACAATTATAAAAGAGGGAGCTCGCACTCCCCTACAGATTCCTAATCTTCTATTATGAGAGATCCAGATCAACATGTAGAAAAATAAAGGGGCTTAATATGGGAAACAGCAGCAATGTGTAACTTACTGAAAAGATCTCCAAATGGAAAATCTGGTAGGTTTGTTTGTTCATCCCCACTCCCCAACCCCCCAATCCGCTTCCTTTTTTGGTTTTTTGTTTGGTTTTTTTTAAGGGATTTGGCACACTTCTCAGACTTTCTATTACAGAAGGAGAGATAAATTAAATGGTAGTAGTTGTTCCTACACAGAAGAATAAATTACTTTTAAAGTTTAAATTAATGAAGGATACTTCAAGACTCAAAACAGACATAGAAAAGAGAGACATTTTGATTTCAGAAAGTAATGCCATATTTTTTAGCCACTTTTAGCTAATACCTCCCTGATCCCAGGATCAGACCTGGCCCCTGGTGATTTCTACCACTGAGATACCTTCCCTCTTACTTAACCTTTGCTTTGTCTGAGAAACAGTGTTAAAAATAGTGCCTTGCAACCAAAGGGAACTATAATCTAACTTGTATTTCCTGAAGTCCGAGAAACAGCTTGATTGTGATAATACACTTCGTCACTTTTTTATTATGGAGTGTGTGTGTGGTATTTAGATCCCCCCTGCTTTAGCAATAACTTCTGAAGACTGTTAATTAGTCAAGCTATATTAATTATCCAAATACATGATATTTACTACATACAATCTTATGCCTATCAGAGTCTTCCAAAACTGTCCAACAATAATAATAAAAAAAAAACCAATCTGAAATACTTTCTTAATGGTGTGCAATATCCTTTAAATGGAGCCCACAGCTCTAAATATCAAATTCAGAGGACCAGCTTCAGCCTTTGGGGAATAGTTACAGCAGGCTTAATAGTAACAAGGAAGACTTGACCCTTTGTATTCAATACCATGAAAGCCAACATTTTTCTGGATTCAGCATCACATTAGTATTAAATAAGCATTAAAGAAAAATAATTTTAAAAAATTACTTTAGCTGGTTTTACCTGAACTGACACTAAGGTTGTCAAAAGGGACAAACTCTCCAAAATGGAGATATTCTGAAAGAAATAAAATTGTGAGTGAAAAGATAGTGGGTAATATTTTTCTCTGATAGTCAGAAAAATAACAGCAATTATGACCCTGACAAAAGATTTCATGATCATAACCCATTTCTCACTGATATCTAACTGAGCTGCAGTTTAACAGCACACACTGCTCAACATTTTTCTTGAAGCTGATCTGATACCTGAAACTGCATCAGTACATACATATGCAGAAATATTTCATTGTTGGTAGAACAAAACACTGGATTCCTAAAATTAAACAATCTTCCAGCTGTATCATGAGGAAAGTAATCTAGCAAAGGTTCTCAAAGTATGCCTGCCAGTTCCTGATACCTCAAAAATAAATTCCTAAAAAGTGAAAAGAAAATGTTAATCTCTCCAAAAGCAGCCTGACTGAAGGTTTGTGGGCCATCTTCCATAATCCTGTGTTTTGTAGAATCAGGTGTGCTGTGGGAGACACAGATCTATCTGCTTTCACAAGGAAGATCAAATCCCAAACCCCACTTATATGCCATAGCAGGAAAGAAATATGCTGCTTCTGGAAAGGAAGGAAAACATAGTTTGAATCTCTTCTACTACACATAAAAGAATTCTGAATTAATTGACAGAGATGAGATTGAGAAGAAGTATAAGTGAATGTCTAGAGCACTTTCTTGGAATATAAAGCCCACCAAACTATAAAGAACTTGTATTGAAATGCACAGATGTTAGAAATCCAGTCCTGTTTCTTGTAAAGTCAGCCAAGTATTAATAGTAAACTCAAAAGAGCGATTTCCTGACTGGGTTTTGGAATTTTTTTGTTTGCTTGGTGAGGAAAAGCCATGGACTCTGCAAAACTCCTGACTGAAAAATGTCTGAATATTAGAGAAGGCAGACTCAGCTGTTATCTCAGTATTTTCTATTGGCCATCATTAGACAACCTACTTAGCTTTTTTATTCTGCCTTATGAAGACTCTCTGCTTTGATACAAATCTTAGGCACTTACTTCTCTATCCACACATCATGTAGGAGACTCAAAGCATTTTATTTTTGAGATTCCATATGAACTAGTGTCATTGGAATTTGATCATTTTATGAATACAAATATTTAGCAGTTTTGCTTTTCCTCTTGTTTTAAACAAATTTCAAAACAATGACATAAAGGTAATTTGAATACACAATGAGATATCACTAGGCTACATAGAAAGTTGGTGTAAAGATACTTTTTTTTATGATTTCATTGATTATATTTAGGCTTGTGTATACGCTTGCAGCCCATACATGAAAGAACACACAACCCATTTATTCTGTCCTTCCCAAGCAGATTTAGCAGTGTTTTACTCTGTTAATAGCCTGTGTAGCCCTGCAGCATTCAGACTGACCCAGTTCAGACTATTCCTAGTTATAGTGAGGAGCAATTTCTCTGCTGTGCTTCAGCTGTAGACAGCAACCAAACAGTAAAAATATCTGAGAAAAACAGTTCCATTTTTTGTATTAATGCCTTGAATATGTCACAGTTGACTGAACAGGATCACAATCAAAAGGTGGCCAAATTCCTTCTCTGCCTTAAAGAGAAAATAATAATGAAAGGTCACTTAGTAATCTCATAATCAGCAGCTTTGCAACATGATCATGTCAACAGAGGCGTGACAAAAGTCATGACACCACCCTTCCAATTCTACTCTTTTAATATATCCTGTAGAGATAAAAGGTACTTATCAGAATTCTTCTACAGTGTCAAAGAGAGTGCTGATACCTCTGCAGAGCAATATTTTAAGTACACTTTTATAAATCCAGTGTAACTGTGGTTTTAAAAATAAGTAATGCTTAATAAGCCTGTACTCTGCCCAAATTAAGCTTATTTCTGGTGTTATGCTGTTATGCATCTAGACTTAAAGTTCATGCAAGGATCAAAAATTCTTGCCCAATGTTTTGACACTGGGTACATGGCCGCTGTTGACTGTAAGTTATTTAGTTTCTCAATAGATACTTTCTAGTTGTATCATCCTTGTATTGCAGGTGTTTGCAGGCAGCCTGCAAGTGTCTGACAAACTAACCCCTCACCCTTCATGCACGTCTAAATGTCTTCCCTTATTACAGAAAAGAAATTCAATGCCATTGCATGACCTTGCTACAGACAGAATATCCTTGACTGCTGTCATGTTAAAAACTGCCTTGTAGGACTAGGTCCCCACATACTCACAGAATCCTTCTTCCTACCTAGGTGGGCACCTGCTTGTATGAAGGCTGAATTACTCCCAAGATCACTGCTAGAAAAATTGCATGGTAGAGATGTGGTACAAATCAAGTATCTTCTTTTGGTTATGTCACAAATTGCTTGGAAAGAGAAAGGAAATAATTTTGAGGGTATGCATTTCCTATAGCAAGCTAGCAAATTTTAAAAGAAAATTAGGAAAAAAGCAAAACATACAAATAGCATGCCTTTCTTTTCAAGCTATAAAATCAAGTTTGTTAGTTTACTGTAAAAATTCTTTCAACCTGGTGAAGCCATACTTAATCTTGACTGTACATATGGAACATAAACAGCCAAAATACCTTTGCACAATTTTTTATACTTTAATCCTCTTTATCCCAACTAAGAAGTCTTTCTTGTATTACTTTCACCAATAATGGCAGCAGTAGTTCCTAGCTAGTATTTTCTACTAGAGTTGGAATTGCCAGGATTCTTAGTCGCAAATTCCTCAAGTCTCAAACAAATCACTGTTAGATTATGTAATTTCATCTGATTATATATTTAAATACTCGGTCTGGGACTGCTTTCACCAGTGATGTTTCGTGACCAAGCCAATGTCACTGCAGTCTACTACCATAACTACATCCCACCACCCAAGCAGGCATCCAGCACCCCAATTGTGGCCTTTCTTGGCAGACAATGAAGACCTCTGCAACTGAACAATGGGCTTCACTGACAAATATAAACTAATAAAACTGCATGTAGCCAACCATCTAGGTCAATGGCTGCACTAATTTCTGTCAAGTTACTGTCTAAGACCAGCAAAACAAATATAAACTTAGTTATTAGTGACTCAAGTAGAACCTCACTGTTATTTCTTGGGGGAAAAATATGCTTAATGCATTGAAACTGCCACCTTCTTCTCTACCTGGGATTTTAGTTTAACGTTGTATTAAATAAATTACATGATTTTCTGCTTTTGGTGTTGCTGCTGTGAAGTTTTTTGATTGCTTCCAAATGAGTCAGTCTCTTTAAACCTTTCCTCTACCCATATATTCCCCACTTGTCTAGATATTATTCACATATTCTATTAAGTTTTGCACACCCTATGCATAGTTTACTACCATATATGACTCAAGTGCATCAACTAATCTCTGTTTTTTTAAAGTTACAAGATCTTACATTCTGTCTCTCTATATATAAATTCTCAATTTTTACTGAAGTTAAAGTTTTCATTTAGATGGAAGGGCAAAATTTTTTTGGCATCAAATTTAAATGTTAAAGTCACAGTACTGAAGAGGTGAAAAATATAGTAAATGTTGCAATAACCCTGATAGCTACAACTTCATGTAAATGAGGCATTTGCAGAAATTGAAGTCAAATTCAAGGGAGTGCCATTTGTTCTAACTTCTGTGTTTAGGAACTGGCAAGGCATATATGAGGTTACTGCTTTTAAGCCAGACCATTAAAGACAGCCTAAAAGCTTCTTTCATCATTTCTGCATTTGACCTCTGCCTGGTGTTTCATAAGATCACTGCCAAAATTCGAGCAATATGAGAAGAAATATTTGTTCACAGCAGGAAAATGAGTTTAGACTTCTCTAGTTAAACAAAATATTATGAAAGAGTAAGCATTGAAAACTCATTGCTTTGGGACCCATTCCCTATCCACCAGTGATATTTGTTTACAAATATTTATATTTGGGAGAAAAAAGATAAATATGAAAAACCTTCTAGTAAACAAATTATTGACAAAAAAATGAAATAGTGCTGCCTCTGGGGGTGTAATGAGAGGTGATAAGGACATTAGCCGCTCTTATTCTGAATTTCCTGAACATAGGTCTGTTTATTTCTTTTACTACTCTGAAAGCCTTTGAAGTACATAACAGTGAGTTCCAATGAGTTGGAACCTACTGCTTCACCATTTTGTACTTCTTTTTTTCTTGTCTTCTACCACAGGGCCAGTATTTTCTGGCTTTGACAAAATATACAGTGTTCACTCATTTTCTTTGACAAAGGCAAAATTTCCATTACTTTGCTAATGCCAAAAAGCCACTGGTGGAAAAGAAAATAGTGTATGCACAGGTGCAGCATTAGAGAGAGTAAAAAACCCCAAAAAACTCAAGCAGTGTGCATATGTGTTCTGAATGTTAATAAATGGATTTGTGTGTGTCAAGACATCCATACAACCACTTCTCTTATGCAAATTGACAACTACAGGATAGAGAAAAGCCACTCCTGGTTTTGATTATGCACATCTTCATGGGGGTACACATGGAAGAAAAAGGTTGTTTTGCTTCAACATAAGGATTTTAGAAGTCTAACAGAAGTTTCCATTGAAAAAAAAAAAAAAGTTTAAAACAACAATCATACATTCCAGATGTGTTCTATGCAGGTCTCAACAGCCTGTAACTTTCTTCTGCAAGTTATAATTGGAGACAGAGCAGAATACAAGATACTATGTATCTTGTGATGTAAATATGTTGTCATTTGCTTCTACTTTGAGGTTTAAGCAATATTAATGTGGACTAGATAACTCACTCCATGACAGAGCTCAAGTTATTTTCCTACCTTAACTCTTTTTTTCATCTGAATGATAGGAAATGCTGTGTCATCCCTTCCCACCTGGATAATTTGGAATGAGAAGGAAACTGACTGACATATGAAGCATGACAAACATGGAATTGCAACAAAGAAATACTAGGCACACCATGCACCATTACAATGGAGCAGCCTCAGGACCTACTGAGAGTTCAGATTTCTGGAAAGAAACTGTCATAATCTAAATGCAGTATTTGCTAACATGATGTTGGAGGATCTAATCTTTAAGTTTAAAAACATAGCATTAAGATACTTTAAAAAAACTTTCTTAAGCCAAGCCAAAATTTATGTCAAAATGATGGGATTTATCACATCTATTGTTAGGTGTCTGTATTCTAATCTTATTATATTAGCCTTCCTTTAGGCAATGATGAGAGTAAGCATATTTAGGGCATAAAGTCTCTAGCCTGTATTAGTCAAATAAATTGTGCCTTGAAGTGTCTGCAGAAGTCTCCAGGATAAATAAATACAGACAATGTGCATTTCACCAGACAAAAACATCAATTTAGATTTAGCTAAATATAGGACTAGAAGAAGCAGATGCTAAAAACTCTCTGGAAGGAATCCTATGCAGCCTCAGATGCCGTGGTTTTCTAGACTGTGGTATTAGTATTCCAGCCTTACTCCTGTTATGAATCACACGGCATGTCACTCCAGCTACCTCCACTCATGGCACAGAATAAGTTCTACGGGAAGGAGAAGCAAAAGCTGAGTTCCATGAGTAATCTGAAAGTTGGTCTCCTAAATTTCAGGGTCAGTTCTCTGCTACTTCTTTCTTCATTCACCTCAGGATTTTAACTCCACAATTTCAAGATTACTATAGCCAATGTTTCTATTAGTTATTCTCTCTCTTACTCTTTCTTCCATGTATGTGAATAGCAGATCAATCTGTGCATTGCCCCTTAGACCATGCAGTACCTGTGTTGAGAACCTGACATTCACCAGAAATCTTCTGGGTTCCTTATATCTTGCTCTGTTGCCCTTCCATAAGACATCAAGATGAGCAGCTGTCCCCCGGGTCCCCCATTCCTCCACTTCCCATTCCCCAAGAGCAAATGATTTGAGTTGTTTAAAGATTTTTCATCAGATTTTTCATCTTGATAAAGTGGCCTGAAACAAACTTTCAGCACAATGTCAATACTCATATCTTGACCCAAAAGAGAAGTATGTTTTATTAGGGAAAAGATACAGCAATAATAATTCCAAACCAATGAGCTCAGCTTTGTAAAAATGTTTACTGTGATTTATTAGATGATACACAAGGCAGCACAGCAAAAAATCCACACTCTGTGCCCCATTAGCAATTCACTTACTGTTTGACCTTCAAAAGTTTTTTCACGTACCTGCCTTTAACTTCATGGTAAGAAGAACAACATTTCCTCTTTGCCTTCAGTTTAAAACAGTACTCAGAAAATCTGACTTATTGTATTTATTTGAATATTATATGGAAGTAGCAGTCTTTCTGAAAATTTGAAGGAGCTTTGTTCAGGGAACATTTTAAAAGCTGTATTTTTTAGAGTACATTTTGTTCTTTCTAAGCTTAAGTGATTACAAAATGTTTGCAAATTTGTGCTCCTGGAGTCTCTTTAGTAAATATGCTTACATCTTTTCAGACCATAAAACTCCTTCTGGCTGCTAAATTAACAGAATCCTAGAAGAGTACAGAAAAATATTTTCTTTCAAAAACTTACCTGGAGTTAATCAAATATATATTTTATTCCTCTGTAGGTGGCAAATTTAACAAATGCCAGTTTATTAACAGGTGGAATATGTATGGGAAGTAGATATTTCTTTGTGCTGTTTTCTCATTAAATTCTGCATTAGGAAACAAATACAGGTATTTTCTGTATATCATCTTGTGTATACATACAGACATTTGGATCTTCATCATGAGTCAAGGTAAAATACAAAGGCTATGCCATGCATTAATGAAAGAAGCTGAAATCTCAGTTCAACAATACCAGCAGCAAGCAACAGCAAAATTCTTCTTAGTACATGAAAAAAAGGTGAAAAATAAAGATTAGCCAATTTATGGCAGATACAAGAAATTACAATTATTAACTACAAATAATAAAACTTTGTCATATACTATAAAATAATAAACTATTCTGCATGCCATATTATTGAAAAATAGTATTTGAAATAGTTATCTCTTGATAACCAGATGCCAGTATATCAAGAGATTGTCACTTCATTTCCCTCTATTGTTCCTGTGCCCTTTGCACTTTTGTATATTCTCTAGGTTTTTGTGGTTTCTAATGGGTTTAAAGTAAATATCTGATCAGAAAGCAAATATTATAATCTCAGATTACCCTCCTCCCTCCATTCAAAATTCTGTCTGGATGGTTGAGCTTAGTTCATTAACTCTAGAACCTGACATCACATTTACTTCATGGATAGAACATGTGGGAGAGATCTTTACAACTTAGATCTTTAAGTAGTGTGTTATTTGCAGAAGACTGTAAACATATTTTGAAAGATTCCTCTTTCATTTATCCAATAGTTACAATCGTTTTCATAGAGGCATTATTAGCTTAAAGTCTCTCCTGATATGCTGCTATTTTTAGAAAGTCTTTTATTTCTCCAGAAAGTTCATTAGGGCAAGACTAAATTTAAATACATAAGTATGTTCATAGGATCTGAGTGCTGAGGGAGCTGTCTGATTACATTGTGGAGTCACTCTTGATTGTTTCTGAACAGTTATGACTGGGGAGGATCTCGAAGAGAGCAAATGCCATTCCTATCTTCAAAAATAGCAAGGAGGAGGAATTGGAAAAATAGAGACTGATCAGGCTCACCTCTCTGGCTGAGAAGATGATGGATATAATCCTTCTGAACAGCATTTCCAAACACATGAAGAACAAAGTGATCGGGATTAGTCTTCATAGAATTATGAAGGCAAATCATACTTAGCCAAGACATTAGCCTTCTACAATGAGGTGACTAACCTTGTGAATGAGAGGAGCGTAGTGGACGTCATTTACTTTGACTTTACTACGGCTTTTAGCCGTGCCTCACATAGCATTCTCTTGGACGAGGTGATGAAGCACAGTGCACATTGAGTGCACAATGGAGTGACTGACATTCGGGCTGAATGGCTAAGCCAACTAGATTTTAACCAGCAGCACAAATCCAGTTGGAAGAAAACTAGTAGCAGTGTACCCCAGGGTTTGATACTCATGCAAATAATGTTCAACTTCTTCATTAATGACCTGGAAGATGGACATTGTATACCCTCAACAAGTTTGCAGGTGGTCCTCCCCCTTCATTATCCACTTTCCCCAAGCCCAACCCCAGCAGCACAGAGAAAGAAAACAGAAAGGAGAGGAGCAAGCAAGTTCATGATTCAAGATAAAAGCAGTGATTACTTCTTACCTGGAATATTGCATCCATGTCTAGTGTCCTCAGCACAAGAAAGACAGACCTGTTGGAGCAAGTCCAGAGGAGGGTCACACAGATGGTCAGAGGGATGGAGCACCTCTCCAGTGAAGACTGGCTGAGAAATCTGAGGTGGTTCAACCCAAAGAGAAGGTTCCAGGGAGATCTTAAAGGGGACTTATAAAAATGGAGGGAGGGACTTTTTACATAGACATAGTGATAGAAAAGAGACAATGTTTTTAAACTAAAATTTAAAAAAAAAATGTTAGATTAGATGTTAGGAGAAAGTTACATACCCAGAATGTGATGAGGAACTGGAACAGATTGGCCCATCCCTGGAAGTGTTCAAGACCAAGCTGGATGGCACCCTAAGCAACTTGATAGTAGTGTAGTAGGTAGTGTCCCTGCCCATGGCCAGGATGGCTTGCAAAATGATGACACTTAGCTGCCTTCCAACTCAAGTCTTTCTGTGATTCTAAGATTTGTAGTGTGAAGATACCAAATGCACGTATCAGACTTTTCTGTGCTACTGCATAAGGGTGCTTTTGTGCTCTGCTCTGTACTTCCAATAAACTCTTCGAAATTTTACTTCAATACCAAAACTCTTTTTAAATGGGTTAAAATAACTGCTATTTACTGATGTGTATTTTGAAGATTAACTCGCCAGAATAAGGATCCATAAGGAAAAACCCATTCTGGAGCTTATCTCCACAAAAGTTTTAAAAAAAAATCAGTTTCAAGAGGCCAGTTTGCTCTACTCAGCATATATAAGACCACTATGTATATCCTTCTATTACACTATTCACATTATGTGAGTCCTGAGCATAACAAGGCTGTCATCCCCTAAATCATAAAACTTTGGCAGAACTAATATTCTCCTCCTTTTATAGATATGCTGCTATGCTGTACACCTATTGAGCTACACTTATAAAAGTAATGTTTCAGAGGTAGCATGTTTAGCCTTCATCTCATTCATATAATGGCCACTATCAAGCAATTTTCAAACTAGCTACTTCATTGGTCTTTTCTGCTAGGTCTGCTTTTATGGTCTTATATATCAAAAAAGAAAAATGGTAATAACATTGCAGCACTGGTAAACTCTTCCCTAGGTCCATAGTGATTTATTTCTAAAGAGAATGTTGTATTCATCCAGATAAATTACATAAAAATGCAATTTTATCTTCCCAGAATATTGAGAAATTGTATTTTCAGATTCCTTAACAGCATTGTATTTTAGTTGAATTGATGACATGAATTTCATTAACCATTTTCTTCAACTCTGTATGTATTGTTGACTCTTGGTTTCTACTCAGTCATGTCCCTTAGTTAATTTTGTTTGTTCATGTTACAAGGATTTTGCAAGGTTCTGAAGCAGTAAAAGGTAAAATCAGGAGATTCATTCAGCTGGTAAGCTGTCAGTCTGTCATAACTTGAATATTGATTTTGGGGGGTTGGTGACATTCCCTAGATGTATGTGTCAAGTTTGTTGACAGAGAGCTCTCTACTTAATTGAATGTGATGTCTGTATGTGAAGTGATGAAGTATGTCAGTGATGTATATTCTCTTCCTCCCCTACCATTCAGCCCCTTACAATACACACAATGGAGTGTTATGAAATTCCATACTGCTCTTACAAAGCATTATTTAACTTCATAAATTGAAAAGCTGGGTCTGCTCTAACATGATTTCCTCACAGGTATGCTTTCATTGGCTTGTGAGACAACAAACAAGTCCTGCCCTTTTAAAGTCCCTTTCAGTACTCCTGAATGTTTATGTGAAAGATAAAGGTGACTCTCAGGTGGCATAAAACCTATAGGAAAGATATATTTCCTCAGTGATCCTAAATCACAGATAATCATCTTACAAACCATTCCGCACCTTGCCTATTTAAATTATGAGAAAGGAATGAGAAGCCAGGGGACTTTGTCTCTTCAAGTATCACCATATTTGATCCTGCAAAGCAATTTAGGTGTCTTTCAACAGTACTTTTTTTCTGACAATTATTTTGATTCTTGCTCATCTAAGGGGACTTAAGGTTCTTAACCATGAAAAGCAGAAAGAGAAAAATCTCTTATAAAACTGGTGGAATATTCCTGGCTTGTGTCTAGTCTTCCTTGCCTAGAATAATGAATAAATGCATATGTTTTTAAAACTAGGTTGTCAGGTTTCACTTCATCTTCTTGTTTATGAGAGTTGCCTCTCACAGATTTCAGAGATTTGATTTTTTGCAAAACGAACACTTGATGTTATATTTTGAAAAACATAAATGTACATTTGCAGATATATGCAAAGGGGAATTGTGATGCTGCGATATCACATTAAATAAGAGAATATATGTATCAGAAAAATACACCTATCATCTCTGGAAAGGCAGAGTAGGCTCAGCAGGCAGGTGCAACTCATTACTTCAGACAGCAATTAATATCTTTTTGCCAGCCAGGAAAATGTATTCATGTTCCAACAGAGAGGTGGTAGAAACAAGGACAAAGGGAATCAACTGACTAGCAGAGAGCAGTGAAGGTAAGGAAAGGAATTATATTCCCATCATGCAAAAGGAAGTGCACCCTGATCTAACCGAACTGATATCACCACAAGTCAAAACCGATGATCAACAGCTCAGTGTCTGGGGTTAGGAAACGGAAGGAAATATGAGAATGTCTCTAAATTAATAATGAAATTGTACAAGGTAGTGGAGCCACCTGTCTAGCAACATGAATTTCCATTTTCAAAGTTCATATAGCTGTAATAGCTCATCACTATAGCCATCAGAGAATTTTCTATTTTATTGATAAATTTAAATGGGAAAGAAAACTGAAAACAAGAAGTCATAATGTAGCTGGACCTAGTCAAAATATAGTACAAAAGAAAACCAATAGCTCTTTAATGCTTTAATACTAACCTGGTGCCTGTAACTATGTGTTTAATCCTCTTCAAATTAAAATATAATTTTCTTTGTCAAAATCTGCATTCCAATCTAGGTTTTTTCAGCAAAGGAAGTTTGAGTCAGAGCTATTTTATATTAATATGTTTTCCTTTCTCTGTCTCTACACTAAAATATTGGTATCTACACTAACATGAGAATTTTTAACAGGGTGCATAATAAACATGTGAATTTAACTTTCTGTGGAAAAAATTCCAAATATTTAACATAGTGAGTAAAAGAATAAACTTCAAAAATTCTTTATCTGATGTGAGTTTGAAAAGACAAAACTTACCTTATTATACCCTTGCTGGCTGAGGGATTACAACTGACAGGCAATAACATTGGAATTTCTGTGCTGGAGGCTGCACCAACTCTCTGAAGAAAATATACTGTTTAAAAAAAAGATAGTGATTGTACTAGGAATCCAAATAGGCTTTCTAAAATCTCTCTGCTTTAAAGAGAATTTGACATTTAAAAATTGAACTCCTTTACAAAGTCACATATTTTTCTGATGTGTTTAAGTACTTTATGTGTTCAGTAAATGTCATAATGCCATTAATTCTCTTTGCAGAGACATGCAATATTTTTTCTGTTATCAAGAGGGACCACACTGTTGTGCAACCAGTGGTGTGTTTTGTTGAACACTGGAAAGCCAGAGTAGATTGGCCTGTAAAAATTCAAAACTAATTGCTTGGAATTTAAGATTCAGTGAATGTTTACACCTCAAGTAACAGGGTAAAAACAAATTTTCAGGTTATACAAATCTTACTCTTTTCACCTAGTTAGTAATTTTGAAAAGCGTATCATCCTTTTAAAAATAATTTCAATGTGGAATTTTTTTGGCATCTTGGTATTTTTATCACATGACTAAACTAAGCAGGTTGCTAAGCAACCTTCTGCAGCCAGGGGAAAGTACAGGCAAACTGAACAGAAGATTTATGTTGGTGACTATAATACTAAGAACAAAATAATAGAATTCATTGTTTTTCATTGTTTTTTAACTCTTTGAGCTAAACATCTGTAATTTACTCTTCCAAAATCAAGAGTCATTTGAGAAACTGTTGCAGCCACACAACTTTTGACATAACTTTCAGGGAAAATAAATGGGTAAATAATTTGTTTAATTGTGCTTTTGCAGCCTTCAAGTATTTCTGTTCAGTGTCACTATGGTTTTTACAGAAGCTTTTGAACATGAGGATCCTCCTCAGTAAAATAAGGGAGCATGTGAACACCTGCTTGCTTCTTCTTGCAGTGATAACAGGCAAAAATGAGGATGTGCCAGGGCCACCAGTGCCGACTGGAGACAGCTGGCACGAGGCACACAGCCCTGCCCCGCACCCACAGGTGTGTCCTCAGGCTGCCTGGGCTGAGTGCAGACACCACAGCTCTCACCAGCTCCCAGGGAACAAGGTAACCTGGCACAAGTCCCCTTCTGCTGGCAAACAGCCTCCCTGCACAAACAACTTCTTTGCTGCAGCACAAGCATCCAAGCAATGGGATTTGTGACAGGACAAGGTTAGTTTAAATCTCCATTTAAACAGCTGTCTAGATTCATTTTCAAGTCCAAATTTACCCATCATAAACAATGCTTATACACCACCACATATTCAGATGCATGTCACTCATGGGCTGGAGCATGCTGGAGTAGGATCACTGGCTCATGGAGGCTGAATACATTAAAAAAAAACACGTGCCAATATACCATCCACCCCATGACCTGGAGGCAGGCTTTATCTGGGAACTGCCCTGTGCTTTGGATTAGAGCAGCCTACAAGAATTACACATGGAAAACACAGCTCATGAGATCCAGATCCCTTCATATTGCACCATCCACTAGCATACCATAATGCAGACAGCCAGATCCTGTGCAGACTTGGAAGGTGGGTTTACTAGCACTCTAATAATATATGTTAATAATAAGCCCATAGGTGTGTAATTAATTGAAATTCTGTTTTACAATAGTGCAAAAAACAGCAGAAGATAAAACAGTTGACAGTCAGTAAGTGTCAGATAAACCAAGCTTGTGAAACAATGGTCTGAATAGATAAAAGCCATTTGAAATTTTAAACAAAATAAATTTCTGCTGCTGTTTTCTGATTCTTGCTGTCTACAAAACCAAAAATATTTACGTTTTCATTGTAAAAGCTTGAAACATGATTTTATTCTCATATGAAACAACTGACACACTACAAATTTTGGTAACTACTCAAAAATATAATAAAATCTTATTAATATTAGCTCTGTAGTTAATCTATGTAGTAAATCTATTATTCATATGCTTCCATTATTTCCTTGAATTTTCATTGTATCTCTATTTGTTGATAATTTGGTTGGGTTGGAAGGGACCTGAAATATCCTCTAGTTTCAACCTCCCTGCCCTGGGCATGGACATGTTTCACTAGACCACATTGCTCAGACCCCCATCCAGCCTGGCCTTGAACACTGCCAGGGATGGCACATCCACAGCTTATCTGAGAAACCTGTTCTAGTGCCTCACCATATTCATAGTACACCATTTTTTCCTACCATCTAATCTCAACCTACGCTCTTTCAGTTTGAAGCCATTGCCTCTTTACCTGTCACTACTTGTCCTTGTAAAAAGACCCTCTCCAACTTTCTAATTTGCTTTCCATTGGAAATATACCTTTATTTTCCATAATTTAATTTTTAAACTATCTAAACTTCTGCAGATCTCTGATGTAAATCAGAGTTTATGCAACTCATGATTACTTTAAAAACAAAGCACTGTTTCTCAGAAATAGAGGTTAGCTTCATATTTACCAGGGCAATACATTTCAATCTACAACTTCTGAATTAACTTTAGAATACTTTGGATAAATCTGTAAAAGAGTGCTGATGACAAGAATCCTTGCCCTGCTTCTCACTTGTGCTGCACCTTACTTCACAGGCCAGATGCTCCCATGAAGTACCTCTGTTTTGTGAAAGAGAAAACTACTTTCAATTTCAAGTAGATGAATGCCTAACAAAAGTTAATTAATTTCACCTCAGAAAACCATTGTTTGAGAGAGGAATGCTCTCAGAAACTACCACACAAAGAGAATAGGCTACTTTCTCAAGGTTGTTTGCAGAGTCGGTGACAAGGACAAGAACTGTGGCCTCTACACCTCCTGTTACTGCTGTCTCCAAGACCTGTCACTTCTCCTTTACACCTCAGTGTTTCAGGCAGAGCATGTTCTGTTACAGGTCTACCTGAGGTAACCTAAAAACTAGCAGTTATTTATATAAAGAAATATTATTCCCCTTCTACATGTTGAAGAAATTATTGAGGTGAATTAATTCGCCCAAATTCACAAAGGATCTCAGTGACTGAAGACAAAGTACAAATTTTCTCTCCCCTTATGTGTCTAAATCCAATACCCCACTCTCAGCAACAAAGCATAACTTGTTAAAATGGTATCAGATCTGTTCAAAGAAAAATCACCTGGAGGTATACTCAGAGGCTTGTTTATAATCATCAGGGACTAGAAGGCAGACCACCAACCCAGCTCTGTACACAGAAACCTGAAAGATAAGAGAGTGCACAGACATCATATGTGTTCTCAAGGCTACTTGTTTCTTTAGAGACTTCATTTTGCAGATGCCAGGAGGCCAGCTGGGGTCACTTCAGCTTAGCTCCCAGCAGTGTGGTAAATCAGATCCTGTCTATGTACCACAATAGAACTTCTCATTTGGAAGAAAAATCTATGCTTAATAATCTATCAAGGTGAAGAAAACACTGCAAAGGGAAATGCAGACTGTCGTGTCTGTGAGAGCTGACAGTTCAGCTGGCAGCAGAAGTAGATCCAGGAGTGAAGTACACAAGTCCTGCATTCATCTCCCTGAGTGATAATTCTAAAACCACCAGTGAGTGTTTGCCACCAGTAAGTGTTATTCTCAGCTGACTGGAGAATCAAAGGAAAAAGGATGATAACACTATAATCATCAGCAACTTGTTTCTTCCCATAAGAGGCTGAGAGTGAACTTCACGCAGAGTTTTTAATAATGCTTTCATTCTACTGAGTGAAATCCTGACTTCTCTTGCAACCATGAGTATTTCTTGCTGCTGAATTCAGTGGGGCTAAGATTTCATCTATGATTGTTTAATCATGACAATGAGCACTAGTATGTGTATTTTCGAGAGCTCAGTGCTGGTTTTTTCTTAAAATATGGCACTTTGCTGAAATGCTTAAGGAGAAATCAACTCTTTAGAAAATATAGCTAAAATGGACTACAAAGTTCAAATTGATAAAAGCCTTCTGGCATTTGGCTTTGCAATATGTTAGATTAGATTGCAAACCACAGGGATCAGGAGCTAAAAATGTCAAAGCAAATTCAGTGACAGCAATCTTGTAGCCAGGGTCTTGGTATCTAATTTCTGTAAATGGTAATAAAGCATTAGAGTTTCTTACTTAACAGAGTTGTACATCTACAGGCCAGGGTCAGGATGTTCAATTCCCTGCTGATCTGAAGGAAAGCTGATCTTTGCTGATTATCAAGTGAAGTGAATAAGCATCAGGATTTCTGGAATGCAAAGCAGGGGTTACAATTTAAAAAAATGTAGCAGCAGCAACAAATAATCATCAGTAATGTTCATAAACCTTTTAGGAAAGTTCTACTATGCAAAGAATAACTGGTATTAGTAACAGACCCCTTATCTCTGGAAAACACATTTGTTAGGCTTATAAACAAGATATAAATTATGTATACCCTTGCTGCTGTGACAAAATACAACAAATACATTAAAAAAACATTTCATTAAATTTTAAATAAATTGCAGTTTTAACTCATGAGGAGATTGTTTCTTTCAAGTGGTTTTTTTCTTTTAATATAACTTTGTTTTATCCTTATATGGCAAAAGTTGCTGCCAACTCCTTCAGAAAAAAAATATTACCATTGATGCTGTAAAAAAGAAAAAATAATGACTCATATAGCCACCAGGAAAAATATTTTTTTTCCAGTGAACAAGATTAATGGCCCTCTACCCTGGCCATTACATGGAGTTAGAACAGAAAATTACAGTTGCAGTCCCCAAAATTTTTGCCAAAAATTTGAAAAATAAAAAGTAATTCTAATTAGCAGTCACAGACATTTCAGTCCTTATGATTTTTCCAAGAGGTTAGAAGGGTTTTTTTCCTCTAAAACATTTGAGTTTTCCTAACTGGTGCTATAGCTCTGCTAGCATAAACCACTTTCTTTCTGTATCATTTTAATCTTATATGACAGCGATATTCAGGTATTACAAAATTATATGATTTTTTTTTACATTTGGTTGATCTTTCTGTGCTTTCCCTTTTCTCCTCATGTTTATCACTTCTTTTCATCCTCCATATTCTGTACCACTCCCTCCAAATCAGACAAAATTCTCTTGTCTGCCTCTATAGGTAAAGAAAGACTAAGAGGAACATTACAAAAAATGGTAGTGGCAGAACTTGCTCTCTAATGACAGTTTTTGCAAATAAACCCCAGATAGTCTAGTCTACAATATTGCTATTAATATATCACCTACCTACAAAACCTGTTTAATTTAGGAGGAAAGAAGGCATTAAGTGGATTTTGCAGACTGTGCATGTTGCATCAGTTACCATATCATTTTTCTGACCCATTAGGTGCATTTGTGAAAGGTCAGAGGTTCTGGATTGCAGAAAACTGAGGCTGTTTGGATCTTCTGTTCTGACAGATTCTATGGCAGCTGAAGCAAATCAGGCTAACTAGTTTTGTTATAAAAAGTACAGCTGATCCAAACCATGCTTTCAAATACATAGCTGCTTTATCCATTTAATCTTATTCACTCCAAAACAGAACCTTTTCAAGCATGAAAAAAATTTGTAGGACCATTCAGTTGAGTCAAATGCTTCCTTTACATCAAAGTATAATGAACGTTTCATGCTTCTTGTTGTTTCAGTGGTCATATGTACAACTGAGAAAGGCTAAATACGGTGTTTGAAGCTGGTCCTTTGTCATAAAGCTGGATGTATCAGGTGGAATGAAATTCCCTTCAAAAGAGATTTTCAAAGCCACTAAGCATTGGCCTAACACTCTTGACTGAAGCTAATAGACACTGCAGGCAGAGCTAAGGTGTATGGTCTCCCTGACAATTTAGTCTGACAGGCTGAAGAGAAGCCATGGGAGAATTAAGCACTTAGATTGCAGAAAAATAGTCTCAAGAGAGATACCAAAATAAAATCCCAGTGATTAAATTACAAATGCTTATTTGACAGATGCATGTCTAAGCACTGTTGATATAGTTCAGAAAGGAAATGTTTTGACCAGGACAAGTGAGCATTCCTGTATGTTCCTATGAGAATAAGATGAATTATGGCTAAAATAAGGTGTTTCCCACAGTATCTGCTGAAATCCCTGGTGAGTACTACAGAGTAGGGAGACTGAGACCCATTTTCTAAGATTGAGAGCATTGCCTTGTTTTAGAAATCAGTAAAAAAATGGTTATTTTTTTATTTCTCCAAGTCGACTTTAATATTGAGTTGAGGTAATTTGATACTTTATGCATTTTCTTGGATTAATTAAAAAAGACAGATTAAAATATGTCAATTGTTGAATTTTAGATAGTTCAGTTCAATGCTATTTTACTCTAATATTCAGAATAGCTACTCTGAAAGTTTTACTACTTAAGCGAAGGTTTTCTGACAATTTTCTTGAAAGTAGAATTAGATTTTAGACAAAAAGCAACTATTAATTGAAAAATTTTGACAGAGACAACATTTTAACACAACCTATATTATGGAATAGTTCCAACTTTCACTTTGAGCAGTGGTCTAAGAACCCTCATTCTTTGAGCCTTTATTGGTTTTACCTACAGTTAAAGAAAAATATTTTTCTAAGAATGACAAGGAATCTGGAATTTGCACTAATGTTCAGTCTCTAATAAACTGAAATCCTATGAAACACTGAGTGTTCCTTTTAATGTGAAAAATTACATAAAAAGTGTCATTTTTCTCCTGGCCTGAAAAAGAAATTAATTATAGAGCTATTTTAATTTTATAGAGTTCTTGAAAATTCTACCTGTGACAGTATTCAGAATGACCTTCCATTCCTCTGACAACCTTCAGGCATTAACAACTCTAACTAGAAAATCTAGTTTGAAATGACATTGTGCAGTTTTTCTGCACTGAAATGCAACACACTGTTTTTCACTGAAGCATTCTTGACTTCGAGTCATAACATGGAACAATGAATATTGCATAAATTATTTATCTGGGACAAAAACATAAGGAGAAAACATACTTTGTACCAACAGCACAGAAAGAAGCAGCCAACCAAGTACACAACCAAAATCATAAAACAAGCCTAAAATGTCTAAAGTGGATGGATGGATCTCCTGCAACGTCTCATGTAGTTTTCTTTGATTTAGAAAATTATAAATTTATTTCTGCATAAATGAGAGAAAGAGAGAGAAAGAGAAAGACCACTCTCTGGAATCTTCCTTTTTATTCATACATCATCCTCAAGTGTTGAATGCTTTTAAAACTTTTCTTGATGTGTCAGTATTTTAGCAAAGATTTTAGTATCATTGGAGAAAAAAAAAACCAACAAAATAAAATCATTGAGACTTTCCACTGCAAGCATAGGTTTTTAACCATCCCAGTTTATAAAGTTGGATCAATATATTTGCAAGGTACTCCTTGTATTTTAAAAATGTGAAATTTTCAGAATTTAAAGGTGACAGCACTGTTAAATAGCAATTTTATATAATTCACAGGGGCCAAGAAAATCTTCTTACAAAATTTCAGTTGTTATATAACAATTCTATTTCTAATACTATTTAAGAAGGCTTGCAGAAAAATAATGGAGTTGGCTGATTACTAATAGCAGAGAAGACCAGAGCAAAATGCTAACTTTTATTTGGAGTGGATTTTAAAGTGAATATTAAGAGACCAACAGTGCAAAGATTATTATTCAATTATCCACTTATTTGTTCCATGTGTATCTCTTCCAATCAGAAAAATTTATATCTGTGCATAATAAAGAGTTAAAACACAGAAAATAGCAGGTGGGGGGGTTTTGGGGGGCAGGTTTTTGGGTTTTTTATTATTTTTTTTTTTTCCTAAAAAGAAAGACTATTGGAAATTTTCTAACCTAGTTACTAACTTTACAATTGTTACAGTTTTAACTTGCAGAAACACAGTAATTTTTCTTCTATTAATTGTGAGTAAAAAAATGTTTCCAGTCTGTGTTTCTATGTTTTCACATTCTATAAAACCTCTTTTCCTTCACATCAGGTGAGTTATAGACTTTTTTTTCATTAACAGATAACTTCTGAGAGTGCTCAGATGGAAACTGCAGAATTTACTTATCCCAGAGCTTTCCTCTCCCCCAAATATCAATCTAGTTGCAGTGGTAAAATGCTAAAATCTCACATCATTTTAAATCTAATTTCTTTCACCTTCCAAGTAATCTGTAGGTATTCAGACAGAGCATATTTTCAATTATCAACTTCAAGGGTTCTAAAGTTTCTTTCCTTTTCTTAATTTTTTTGTTTGCTTCATGTATTTTTTTATATTCTAGACCTTACTCTGCAATACAAGTACAGAGAGACAAATAGAAGAGTTTTATTTGTCTATGAGACAAATAGAAGAGTATTATTTATCATTTGAAAAGAAAATAACCCAATAATATCTTTGAACAGGATAGTCTGCTTGTAATTACGGTAATTTTTTAGTACTAAGATTTGATTTTTCTTACTTCCAAAACGCTAATCAGTTTAATATCTCCCCTAAGATCTTGTGCATGTCCAAGAAGTGTAAACTAAGAAACCACAAGCTAATTAGAACCTTACAATCTCATTGCCAAATTCCAATTCACAGTCCAAACCCTCGTAAATTAGGTTTATATGAAATAGGAATCACGTTTTTAATTATCTGCTGTTATCTCTCTGATATATGAATTTTCCAAGGAGAATAAAACACCCTTTTGCCCATTTTACAAGCTGTTTCATTTCTTAGACCTAAGATAAGGAAAAGAGAGTACCATAGAACAGTTTGGTTTGGATCTAGAGATCATCTAGTTTCAACCCATTTGCCATGGGCAGGGGCACCTTCCACCATATCAGGTTGCTCAAATCTCCATCCAACCTCAACACATCAAGGCGTGAGGCATCCACTACTTTGGGCAACGTCTCAGCGCTTCACCACAATCAAAGAAAATAATTGCTTCCTACTCTCTAATCTAAACCTTCCTTCTTTCAGTTTAAAAGTGTTATCCTTAACAATACCTGAAAAAAAGCTCCTTGGGGTCCTTCCAGGAGGCCCTCTTTAGGTACTTGAAGGCTGCTAGAAAGTGTCTCCAGAGCCTTCTCTTCTTCAGCCCCAGCTTTCTCAGCCAGTCCTCAAAGGAGAGGTGCTTCATCCCTCCAATCACCCTCATGACGCACCTCTGCACTTGCTTGAACAGATTCCTTCTCAGGTGGAATCCCCAGAACTAAGTGAAGTATTCCATGGGGAACACACAAGAGTTGGGGAGAGGGGAAAAATCACCTCTCAAACTGCTCACCACACTTCTGAAGCAGTCCAGAATAGGACCGGCTTTCTGGGCTGTGAATGTGTATTGTGCACTTTCCCAGTTCATTTTTATGTTTTTTTTCTACCACCATCCCCAAGTCCTTTCTGCAGGACTGCTTTCAATCCACTCACCGACCAGCCTCTATCCATGTTTAAGCTTGCCCTGACTGAGGTGCAGGACCTTGCCTGAGTTGAACTTCAGGAGGTTTGTATGGGCTCACCTCTCTCACCTGTCAATGTCCCTGTGGACGGCATCCCATCTCTACAAAACAGCTCAAAGTGCACTCAATTCCACTGACTTTAGCCCTGACAAAGATGTTAAATAACACTGGTCCCAACGCTGACTTGTGAGGGAGATGCTTATCACTGCTCTCTGCCTGGACATTGAGCCACTGACCAGAACACTTTGAGTGTGACTATTCAGTCCAATTCCTTATCCACCAAGTGGTTCATCCATCAGATCTCTCCAGTTTTGAGACAGGGCAGTGTCAAATGCTGGGACAGTGTCAAATGTTGTGCACCAGTATATTATCCATCAAAGCTGTAACCCTACTGTAAAAGTCCACCAAGATTGCCAGGCATCATTTGCCCTTAGCAAAGCCTTGTTGGCTGCCAACAATCACCTGTCACTTTTTCATGTGCCTTAGCATTGTTTCCAGGAGGATCTTCTCCATGATCTCACAAGGAACAGAGGTGGGACTGACTAGCCTGCATGTTCCTTTTTAACCCTTTTTAAAACTAGGGGTTATGTTTTCTTTTCCAGTCAATGAGAAGTTCACCAGACTGTCATGACTTTTTAAATATGATGGATAGTGGCTTAGAGAGTTCATTTGTCATATAAACAATGACAGGTTGTCGTTTGGAGTTCACAACCTGGGTGAATCAAGCCACTCTTTTGGTTTCTCTCCTGTCCCATGTCTACAGAGGAATTGCCATTTTAGCCCTTATTAACTTGTTCTGGCAGATGTCAAGACCAGTTATTTAGAAAAGAATACAAAACTATGACACATAATCTACTATACAATCATATCATTCAAGGAGGATTTTCTCTGATCACATATTTCAAGATAGAAGAATCTTATTTTACACTTACTGCTAAATCTCATGTATCTTCTATATTTTTAACGGCCAGTGACAATGTTTCAGTTATCCTCACACTTATAAATGTATATGAATTACTGCAAACTAAGAGCAAGCCATTAATAGGTGGTAATTTGGTCACTAAAAGAATTTATTGAATTTCAGATTTTTTTAATGACTTTAAAAAAGTAAGTTCCCTTCTCTCTGGTAATATTTCTCAATCTCTGTTGGTTTAAATATACTCTTTGTCTTCAGCCAAACAATACTGCATGACTCAGTACAAATTATGAATTATGATATCCTGCAGGAAAATAATTTAATGTGTAAAATATTCTACTTTGTTGATATTGTGCGACATATAACTAAAAGATAAAACTATATCTTAATTGCTCTGTGCTATTCATTATTCCACAAAGTTTCTTCTTATCTGAAAAGACACACCTGTGTGTATATTGCCCTCATCACCGAGGTACCTTGCTAATTTTGCAGCCAGAGACACTAAAACATACCAAAGATGAGAACTGCTCCAGTTCTCTCACAATGTCGTGGTATAGGACTTGGAATTACCAAAATAATAAAGTTACTCTATAATAAATTTTTATTTTTCTAGATATTCTTTCATAAGCTTGTTTGGTGTCCTCTCTTTCAAAAGAAAACTACACAACATATTTAGAAACTAAGGTAGTAATGAGCAAAATTGAGATACCATATGGTTTTCTAAGATCTCCAGTTTCAGAAATATCTATCTCATAATGACTCAGGTCTCACTAGTAGCACTACACTCCTGTTAAATCACAATTAACTGTGAAATCATAACCATTTCCTGGAAATAAGTGCTCCTTTCTTTGAGCATTACATTACCATAAATACGATGTCGCTTTGACTTACCAGTAACAAAATTATTTAGCTTCAATATTTTTTTTTTTATATTTCCCAGAAATCTGCTTAGTCACAGGCAACATATATAAAGGACAGCTTCAGTAAAAATTATCAGTTGATATTCATCCTTCTTTGAGCACATTGGTACTGATTTCTAATCACCATATTATTTTTGGCATTTTCTGTGGCAAAAATTCATTCACACCTTCCCAGTCTAATTCTAGGAGTTCTTTTTCTTTTTAATATTCGTACCTTTTTTGAACTTTCTCACCAGTAAATTAGTCTTCTTTTGAAACACTTAAACAAATACGCTGCTTGAAATTCTCTTTTTATTTACCACTTTTGTTGTTTACTCTTGACCCTGATCTGATACAGTGAGTTTTCAAAGAGAGGATATATTATGCATCCAAACAGAAGAAGTTATGCTGTGTACATAAAAATAAGTACATGTCTTTTTGACACTCCACAAATACCTCTTTATTTTTCAAGATATTCAAAACACACAAAAAAAGATCAATGGAAAGGAAAAACACCACTGAAGTCAAGTTTTGAATTGAAAGAACATTTTTGCTACATCCTCGTTATTCCTTAAAAATCCCTCTTGGTGATATTCTACACACTAACATTACTGACCAGACAAACCTTCAGTGAAAGCACTGGGGAAAGGTGGTGTTTGCAAGGGCATGCCACTTTGTTGGACGGTTTCTCTGAAAATTAGCTCACCAAAGGGAGGACCACATAGAAGTGATCTGCCTTAGAGAGATCACAGTCTCTTATAAAGGTCTACCTATCATTATTCATTTGAAGTGGATTCGTATTGTATTGTATTGTACAGTGCTCCAAATATTATTGAAGAAAGAGAAAGAGAGAGAAGGATAATGAAAGAAAGAAAGAGAAAGACCAAAAGAAAGATGTGCCTTGGGGTACAAAATCCCATTCTGAATTGAACTGTATAGGCTTCCATGTCTTTTAAAAATGACACAATGTAAAGCAATAATCTGGCATGAAGATCAAGAATAGGAAAATGGAAAAGAAAAAGAGTTCTGTTAGACTGGGAAAAGGTGAGTTGTATTATTTCTTCTTCTTAGCATTAAGAATGTTGTAAAAATATATAAGGGTTCATAAATACCTTGTCCAGTTTAGTGCACTTTATAGTGCTGAAAGGAACAGAAAATGTATAAACAAAATGTTTCTTCAACAACTCGATGTATATAGGTTTCTGAGATATTTCCTTTACCATTTTTAAAGTATTCAATGGTTATTTCATAAAAATTAATCCCCTCTTTCCATATGCTTATAGTGTATTTTTTTATCTCTTTGAGTAAGCAGATAACTTGGTGCAAGAAAGGTAAGGATATAATTTGCTTGAACTGTTCCTAGAAGTCAAATGTTTTGTATAGTTATAGCATTCACTTATTGACTTTCTAAACATTGTCTTTTTTCTGCTTGCCATGAATTCTGGGCTTATCTGGAAAAGATTGCATTTTGCCTTGATGAGGATTTGAAATGGAAAGCCTAAATAGAGTGAATGGCACTGAATATTCAGTTGTTTGCTACGTGTCCTTTTATGAATTTATGACATTTGAATTTTATAACAGAGCCCTGAAAAACAATCTTCCAGTTCACAGGAATGTAAAAATCATTAATGTTTTGAGTTATTCTGAGGACACAAACAGAAAACCTTGGCTTGAAGAAAAATAGAGTACCCAAACAATAAAAATTTTACAGAAGTCTGATTATGTAAAAATGTCAGTCATTGACTAAAGTCAAAGTAGGAAGCATTTTGACATCTTCCAGTGAAGTAACTTCACAGCATTCATTTTCCTATTTCTTCTGTTTTCAGCCTTGCAGGGGAATAACTCTAAGTAATTACTCATTCTGTTAAAAAAATGCAGGAAAAAAGGAAGGGTATGTTTCTCTATTTTTATACAGACTTTACAAAAGCAATATTGTTTCATATATGGGAAAGTTCCTTCTTCTCATTCTCCTGCAGCAGCAGCAAAAAAAAAAAATGCCTGATAAAACTGGAGCATGTGTATGTGTTTGCAATAACACAAAATTTAGCAAACACTCTTAACATAGAAATCTCTTTCCTTTTTAGCTTTGACTCTACTAGATTTGAAATTCACCAGATCAAAATCCATGCAACCCTTACACAAAGCACCAAGTAACCTCAGTTTTAAACTTAGTTCCAGTTTTGCATTCTTGTACACGTCTTCAGTAAGGCTAACTAATAACAGAGGTGGTGGATATAGAGAATCTTTGTGAGAAAAATAAGAAAAAAAAAAGAGAGAGAAGAAAGTCTTTTTCCTTAATCAGGCCCTCTTCTTCTCTGTAGGGATGTTCAAACAGTTAAGAGAGCACCTGCTGTTCATGGGGGGAGAAACATTAGTTCTGCCAAAGGAAGTATTTTGCATAAAGCCGCATGGATCAAGAGTGGCACCCAGTGGCTGATGCTTTGCCACGACAATGCCGTTCCAAAAAGCTGTGCTTCCTTGACCTTCTGTCTAATGTGCTTTCTACATGCAAGGAATAACCCTTATAAGCCAGTCTGGTTTAATAGGATTAAGCCAAATAGTGTTTGGTAGGGTTTTTTCCTTTTACTAAAGTCTTTTAATATCCTAAACAGCATGCAATGCATGATGCTTTCAAATATCAGTTTTATACAGGTTTTAGGTAGACTTTTACTAGTTAGCACTAAAAATAGCGTGCAGCCAACATGAAAGAAGAATAATGAACTCAATGTGAAAGAAAAATTAGGCAATTAATAAAAACAAAATGGCATCTTGCCATAATACTGTAAGCCTGTAAGTTTAAGCAGTGCTTACATGTAACAAAATGTTATACTAATGTTAATTAATAATATATTATTATCGTAATATTAATAATGCAGTAAGATTCCATTATCTAAAAGCAAGCATACACATTATTTCTGAAAGGAATTACCTATTTGGTTGCATTCCCTTTGCTTTTTCCTTAAGCCCTGATCAAGCTAGTGAATCAACACAAAAGACTGCAAATTCCTCCAGACACAACCTGAGTTTTAAGATTTGTAGGCAGGATTAGCTGAAAGAGAAGGAAAAGAAAAAAAATATCTATATTTAAATTTTTGTCATTGTGCTACAGCACAGTTAACTAAGTGATGTTCCCTTATTTTTTGTGAGTGAGGGAACAAATAATATCTAAATTACTCTTCTTTCAGAGTAATCACTATGAGGTTTTTTTTCTGCCTGATATTTTGGGTAGGAGTATGACTAGCTATGTGACAACACAGCTTATTTATTTCATTGTAGATGGTTAATCACTTCTTCACCACAGAACTAGTGAGGTATACACATACACACACACACACACACACACACACACACATCACTAAGTACATAAATAAACATGTCTTACTCTCTTTGGGTCATTTATTATCCAAATAAGATAAACACTATCCTGCTGAAATACAGACTGCTGAACAGCATTTGTTGAGTTACTGTCCTCATAAGCAATTAGGTAGTGTTACACTGATGGTAAAGAGTAAAAATTGCAATTGAAAATCTGCAATGTTGGAAACCAGGACACAAACTTAGAACTTCAGATGAAAAAACATGTAAGACTACTCCTGGAAGATACAAACTGCAGAGCAGGTGGTCTAATCCTCAGATAAATTAGGTTTCCTAAAAAATAGAGGTGCATTTGAAAACTAAACACCTCCCCCCAGAAAAAAACAACCAATAAACAACCCCACTATTATTCTTCTAACTGTATCTTTGTTAATAAGCTGATGCTAAGGAAAGCTTTTCAATAAGTTTTCTAACATTCTCCTAGAAAGATACTCTTCCAGTGGTATTTTCAAATTCAGCCACACAGTTGGTTTTTGGGTTTGTTTTTTTTTAGAAAACAGTATAGTACTCTGTTCCAAATGAAGTGTTAACTAGTTAAGACAAATTTTTTTTTGAAATACCAGAAAAATGCTGTCTGCCTCTTGCAGTCTACCTCTTGTCTCTCTCCAAAACAGTCAGTTTTGGAGGTACCACTGCTTTCTGTGAAGCAGATTCCAGTGTTCTGGCTGAGAATCCTAAAAAAAGTAGAGTTGCCGGTATATTTTATATTCCTTCTTTTCAGAAGTAGGAACACAAATGCAGCTAGGCAGCCTTACAAAATCTCTAAATTCTTCCTACCAAAAGTTGAGCAAGAGCTCAAAATCCATTACCGCTTGACAGATGATAAGGACAGAATCCTATGGTGTGGATATAAGACTAAATTTTACCTGATCTTTTAATACAAACTTCTAAAAATCTGCATATATATATATATATATATATATGTATGTACATTAGAAAATACAAAATGCTTTCTACAAAAAGGCTAGTTGCTTTCATACTTAAACTTTAAGAAACAAAAGGGTTTATGGTGTTACCATTCCAAGGAGACATTCTCCTCTGAGCATTCTCTGTACTGCCCTTCTACCTGCCAAAGATAGTCTGATTAACACTTCCCTCTGGGAATCATTTCTGCTAGACCAACACTCTGCTTTATCAGCTCCTTTGCAGCTTAGTGAAACAGCATCCATGACCTTTTGAAACCTCCTTGACCTTATATTAGAGTTTTCCATGGCTGAGAAATGTGATCACTTCTTCCAAAAGAATATTTGACAGCTATATTCGGTCACCCCAGAAACACTGTTGTCCTGGTTGCCACTGGCAAAATAAAAATCTAGCAGATAGGTGTTACTTGAAATAAACAAAGCACTCACCCATGGCAAATTTCCTCTGCACGCTAGAAAGAAGTTTACATTTCAGCCAATAAACACTCACATTAAAAAAATTACACTTTATACAAATATAAATGGCAAACAATGAATGCTAAAAACTGCTCAGTGTTAGTTTTTAGAAGAAAAAAAAGGTGTAAAAGTAATAAACAACTACAACAGGATAGTTCGGGATGACTGGACCTTAAGTTATGCTTGTCATGTTTCAGCCAATGAAGGCCATCAGAGAATGTTTGAGGATCAGGAGAAGCTATTTCACTCCATTTGGAAAAGATGTTTCTTTGCAACAAGGGCAGAGGCATTTTCATATATGCTGTTCTTTGTGCTATGTCTGTTACAGGAAAGTTTTTAAGGAACTATATAGTTACTGCAATTAACACAGTTCTACACCAGCTACATTGGAGAAACTCACTGCCAGACCAAGGAATTGCCTTTCAGTCTCATTTTACAATAGCTATCAGTTCACGCAATTTTTAGGGAGGCATTCTTATATACTGAGATATCTTGGATTTCCCATCCCCCTCTTGACTAATATTATTACTTACAATTCAGACATTTTACCACTACTATCAAGTATGTTTAACCATTCCAGTTTGATACAAGTGAGCAAATTATATACCAGAATTAACCTCAGAATGGCATGCATTAAGTTAAAAAATGCAATTTTTAATTGAAAAATCATGTGAATCTTAACCTCATATACTCTTTTAGTTTTCAGCTTAAGTATGCAGGTTGTTTGTCCACTACCTTTGCACGTGGTAAAGGCAATTTACAGTCCTAGCCAAGAAGTCTCAAATCCAGTTGATTTGTTGCCAGATGTCTGAGTCCTTCATGAAACATTATTTGATGTCTCTGCCTTTCAGGTAGTATCCCTGGGAGCAGACACATTGCTGTTGTCCAGTGGTGGGCCCCTTTCACCGTGACCATTTGTCCCTTTACCTGTCAGCCATGTAGCAGACCCCACCATTCTGGTACCTGCATCACTATGAAATACAGTGTTGCACACTAAACCCTTCTTCTGCAACAAGGGAAGCAAGCATCAAAAAGGTGCCTACAGAGAACTCTTCAGAATTCCAGTTACAACTATGCATACTTTAGAGCAAGCAAATCCTCTCCTGGCATCTTGGCGAGTCATAATTTTTCTCCAGACCTTTAGCCAAATTAATCCATGTCCTGCAGCTTATTCTATGAGAGAAAAGAAAAAAGTGGCTTTATGGCTGGAAATGAAGACTTGAATATCATTATGACATGCATGATTTTAAGAAAGTACTCAATGCTTAGAAGGTGTTGTAATCATCACTAAATTATAGGTGAGATAGAAAAAGCAACAAACATGGAATAATGAATTGCTGCTCGAATATAGTAGTCCTCATGCCCTGATCGCAAAACAGCAAACTCAGGAGACTGAATGGTCACCTGGCAAATCAATGATAGTTCACAATCGCATTTTTTTAGTCTTGTCCCAGAAAACCAGTAAGCTCAATATTTTTCAGCTTTCATTATATTTCAGAATAAATTGGAAGAGAGGAATTTGGTATTCTACATGGAACAATAACTTATTCAAGCATTCCAACATTTTGTTTCTGCATTGAGCAAACTTTCCACAATAGCTTCTGCTCTGAATTTTTAATTTATATTTTTAATTTAGTTTTCTGTAGGCTCCTTTGCATTGCCACATTGTGATTCAGCTGAGCTCAAGTTCACAGTGTTGAATAAGCCTCCCAAGCAAGCTAAAGAATTTTTATGTCTTAGATCCAGTTGACTAGGTTGCTGCATTAAAACCATTGACGTGTGTGAACTAAACCTTACTCACTGTTAGTGTTGGGATAAAATATTCAAGACCATAAAATCTGCTCTCAGAAACTCTGGAACCTGCTTTAGCATTAAAGGTAGTATTAACACATACCATAAGATAAATCATGCTTGTCTATTATTACAATACATAAGTATACATAGATATAAATTCCTTACCAAAACAAAAAATTACTGTGACAGTCTATATCAGCAACAGGATGGAAAAATCTTTATTTTAGTATCACACCAAATGAATATTTTAACTGGCACACTGATATAAAAAAGTTGCTTTTAGAAATATTAGAATATATATGAAATTCCTAGAGCATATCACAGCTGCTACACAATGTCATCCTGTTGCTTAATTACACTTCAGTAGAAAAAATAACATATAGGAAGAACCTGGCTTTACCTGAAGATTACCTGTAGTAATGTTTTTGCTTTAACTAAAGGCACATATCCAGAAGGAGGACAAAAAACCGGACATATATCCCCCAACTACCCCTTCAGAAAAATTATTTTGTATGCTATGTATTTTCACTTACATATTCAAATTTCATTTGTTTTGTAAAAGACATAGTCTCATCCAAACTAATGCTAAACAAGGTAAATGCCCTGGAACTCCAAAATCAAAGTCTTCTTCCTTTTTGGAGTCTAGTGAAGGCAAAGAAAGCATCTTCTGTTTTCATTGACAAGGATGAAATCTGACCTAGACTAGTCTCAGAAATAGAAAAGTTGTTGATTTCATCAACGACAAAATTTTATCTGTCCTTTAGTGTTTCAAGTTGCAAGGAGTTCTTTTCTGCATATTTACACAACATATCAACGATCACTGGACTTTTGAAGCAAGCTATAACTTATAGAGAACATCCAAACTTCAGAAGATAAAATCAAGAAGCCCGAGAGAGATGAATACTTTTAGTAACAACGCAGATCTTGTTGGGCTTTGTACCACAAAGTTTGGAGAACATTGAGTTAAGGAGGTTCAACATGTTACTGATAGCACTTGTGCTTTCCACGTAAACACCCAGTTTAATCAACCCAAGTTCATATTTAAATCTTCTGTTACATCATGGTCATTCATTCTAGTGGTATAATTTGCAGAATTTAAAATAATACCACACTGGAAAAAAAAAAAAAAAAAAAAAAGAAAAAAAAAAGAAAAAAAAAAAAAAAGAGATAGAATTATTTGCATGAATACTTTGCTTGCTACAAGTCTTAGACTTCTGCCCTCTGGAATCTTAAGGGAATTGTTAGATTCTTCTTCTGACAAGATGAATTTAAAATGCAAGATACATTTTAATTTTCATTCTCAAGTGTTCTGACACCTATTCAGCACTGGTCCCAGAGGAATGAAGAGATGTACATTTGAAGTGTATGCTTCCCAATTCTCATCTGAGCTTTTTCAGCTTCATCCTTCTTCTACTACATATCAGAGATCTTAATCTGTATTTTGATGTCAATCAAGAGAGTCATGACTCCAAAGAACATTTTAGAAGACAACTAAAATAGCCAGGCTGGCAATGGGTATTCCAGCTTATTCTCTTTCCTTCAGACAGCAAGGAGAAAACTTTGGAAGTGACAGCTCACTTTTCCTTTTCGAGCATTTCCTTTAAAAGATTTTGATTGCTGGGCCCGCTGATGCTGCAGAATTTTTTTTATAGCATGACAGCCATTGAAAGGAACAAAAACTGTCAATACCATGTTTTTCCACAAGGTGCAAACAGCTGAGCCAATCTGAAATTCTATTATTTGCAGATAAAGTGAAAACTGTGAGAGTACCAGGATGTACCTGTATTATGCTTAGTTTATTTGCTTCCCAATATACTTTGAGTTAAATATTAATTTTCAGGAAAAGGTAACCTGCACCATAAAACATAGCTTAAAAAGAAAAAACAAACAAACAAACAAAAAAACAAACTAAAAAAAACCCAAAAAAACAAAAAAAATAAAAAAAAAAAAAAAAGGATGAACAAGCTGTTATCAGCTATGACTGAGTGAAACTAAAGATCATGCCAGAGAGCTTAATAGCAGTGCAGTGGTCACAGAAGCCTGGTGTTTAAAAATTAATTTCTAGTTCGAAGCTGTTACTGCCAGTGCCAAGAGCATACAAAGTACATTTGTTCATCATCAGAGCTAGTTTCAGAGTAGAAAATTCAAGAGAAAGAAAATGAGGCCTCTCCAGTTTCTAAAATAGATCTGGGAAATGTTTAAAATCTCCAGGCAATGAAAAATAGATTTCCAGAAAAGAATAGCTAAAGGGCAAATTAGAGAAATATCTTCTCACATTTTACATGCCTATAAACTTGTCCACTTCACAAATGATGGCCTTCTATTAATTTGATAAAAAGCTAATCAGATGTAATTTAGTTTTCTCTGAAATAGATATTTAGGGAACATATTCTGCTCTCTCCATTCCCACTTGAAAGAAAAGAGATGTTTATTAGACCATTGACTTCTTAAAACAGAAACAAATATTATACCACTTTTCATGCTGTAAGTGAAAAGAGAAACAGATTTGCAAATTCAGTCACTGAACTGTAAATACATTTCTGCAGCTACTCACAAGCACAGCAGAAAGATTTCATTGTACCCATCCAAGATGTCACCATGTGCATTGAGATCAAACAGTTTGTACTTTCATCTGTGAACACTGTGAACCTAAAATTCCTGAACAAGTCTGAACACACCTGACCAGCAGTTCTAATATTTTAACAGAGGTATTGAGAATATGTTTTATCTATCCAGGCACTATCACCTGCTCCACTTCCAGTACTTCAGTGAATGAAAGGAGTGACCTAATGAGATAACATTTCACACTGCAGGAGCACCAAAAGCAAGCAAGCACATTTTGAAATTATAAAAGCTAAGACTGTTCTAAAGACCTGCTTTTGATGGTTGATAGCATTTTTTCTGGATGAGAAGTGGATGGAAATAATTTCTACTTTCAGTATAGGAAATCATTCATAGTAAACAAAATCTGTACTGAGTTCTGTTCAGAAAACAAAGATTTATTTATGTGAAAATTATTATTTAGACCTACTAGAGAGATAGTAAAAAAAGTCCTGAAACATTTTGTGGATTTTGAAAAGTTCTGATTCATTTTGTGTTGTTTGCTGCTCTCTATTCAGGGCATGTCAGTGGTCATCTAATACTTAGAGTTTGTTTCTCTTCCTTGACTGGTTGGTTAAGGGTTTTTAAATGGAACAATATATTAATCATTTTATTGCAGAAATATTTATTTGCATGCAAATACATGTCTATAAGTAGAGTAGCTATTCACCAAAAATCCATTGGAACAATGAGGCATTCACATGAATATTTGCAAATAGTAAATAAAAAGGGGGCAGGAATGTGGTGAAACATGACAGTGGTTCAGACTTTAAATTCATGCTTTCCAGCATCTAGACAAAAAATTCTGTTGATCTGATTATCCATTGCATGTATTTTGCTGAGCCATTTACATTTGTATGAAGCAGGAGCAATGTAGGAATTACTCACTGGCAGACCTGACTCACCCATTCTCATTCCAGCTGCTCTTTTGGTACATCCAGTTTTGCAAGTAAATGATGGAGGAGAGCCACGCCCCAAATGACTGGCTGCAGTAATGTTTCACAAGACTTTACAGCAGAGTTAGAAATAACAGTTAAGAGATTAATCTTAAAGCAGCAACAAAATATGAATAAAATTAATAATAGTACTGATAATGAGCCTTCAGCCTAGCAGCTGAACAACATAACAAGGCCTATGGCTGGCAGCTGATGTTAGAAAACCACAGCCTTTTAATCAAGTACACATTTTCAACTGCAAGGGGAAGTAATCAGAACAGGTTACACAGGTTCCTCTTGGCAACTTTAAAAACAAGACAGCATTTTCTTTCATTGCAGGTGAAAAGTTCAGGATGTCCTATGGCCTATACTCTGAAACTAAATCATCACACTGAATATATCTGATCACTTATTTGGAAAGGGATACTGGCTTTGCCATCTGCTAACTACCACAGCCATTGAAGCTCTAACGCTACTGGAATTGTCACAGCTTGAAACTCAAGAGAAAGCAAGACTTAAAAGGAGATGAGAATTTTCTGAAAAGGTTATGTGAAAAGGGGAAACAGGGTTAAGGAGACAAGACAAGGTTAACATAAATGATTGTTATTGTTATGAAGGTTGAAACAGATACAACACATTCTGAGATTGAAGTTAGTCATTCTGAGTTAATTTATTACAATACTCATTTTTAATAACATATTTAATTATGGTTTATGGACATATGGAATTATGGAAAGGACAAAGGTGGCCAGTACCTGTAGAACAGACAAGATTTTTATAAGCATGAGAAAAACAGAAAAGAATGTTATATTTCCCCTACTGTGCATGATGAACACTCTGCAAACCCCAAAATCAGTTCCTGATGTGTCCTGTGTTAAGTATACAATAATGCCACAAATAAAAAAAATAACCATCATTAGTTAGAAAACAGTATCTTTATCTCCGTTTTAGCTGTACAACTTTTATAGAAAGGACAAAGCAGGACAAAGAAGTGCCAATGTTTTTCTGTACCCACTGCATCAATGTTTAGTACACAGGCTGAGGAGAGCACAGATACTTATTAAAGATGCTGACAGTGGCATAAAAAGTAATTACAGTATTGTGCCTCCCTTTATAACAAACAACTCTACTTCCCTATCTTAGTTTGAGGTGACTCAAAGTCTTAAATTAGAATTCTCAGGGTTTCCCAAAAAGGCAAACACTGCAGGATTTGAACAAGTGGATATGCTTACTGCTCATATCTCTTACTGCTGACTGTAATTATAGCATTTATTCTATATATAAATATAGAATTTAAACCTTAATGACAACAAATGCAGCAGCTCCACTGCTTTTGTACTTGAGATGTCACTTTTAGTTTTTCCTCAAACACTGTACTAAAAATGGGGGAATATTCAGAGGGTAAAGTAGATTTTTTTTCCCTTTCCTGCCTCCATTTTTCTCTTTTCAACTCAGGTAGTGGGGTCCTTGGAGAGACTTCCATACAACACACAGAAGTACTGATGCAAACCCTTAAATATATATTAAATATTTCCTGAAAAGGATAAGTGAAAATGAATTGTTTGCAGCAATTTTTCCTGTCTCAGAATCTGAACGAGGTTTGTGGAAACTGGTGACTGACTACCATCTCTGCTGAAAGAGAAGAATCTATAACTAAGAAGGGCTAAGATTTTGTGAAGAACAAGACTGTCTCACTAATCTCTTAGCACTTTGTGAGCAGGTAATTAAATGCATGGAAAAAGAGGATTCAGTGGACACAAAGTATTTGGATCTTTCAGAAATGCTTGAGAAGATTCAACGCTAAAAGCTTAAACAGGAACAAAGCTGCCACAAACATAGTCTTGGAAGGTAGGAAACATTTTATGAGATAAAAACTGATGTAATGAACATAAAACAAAGGGTTAAGGCTTAATTGTTTCTGTCTGGGATAAATAACCACAAGTGATGTCCCATGGGGAAGACTTTGAGTTCTGTCTTGGCTGTCTAAAGAGCTGGAAGATGAAGCCTAGAGGTATCATTGGTCTCCCTGAGTAGGCTGGTGTCCTGTACAGCTACCCTCTTAGAGATTATTGCATTTTTCCAGTACTTTGGGTTTATGCATTTACTGAAGAACAGAAAATATGTGAGGTAAATATTAGAAAGAAATTGTACGAAAGGTTACAACAAATTAAAGGCCAGATCTGAATCAGCAGCAGACCCCTATCTAAGCATGGGAATATGCAATTTATGTGGCTTTTCAGAGGGCATCTCATGGTAGAGATAGCTCAGCCTACCTTTAGCTAATACCTCAGCAGTTTACATTATTCATAACCTCTGTTATTTTGTCTAGGCTTTTGCTTTGTTCCTAATATTGCATCTGTGAGAGAGGAATATCCATTTTCTGTTGGCTTTATTTTTTGTTCTGTTCACTTTGTTTTAAGCTTCATGTCTTATCCATCAGCAGCAGTTTAGTAAGGCTTATTACATTTTGACAGTTTGAAACATGTAGCTGTGACAATAAGGTGCTGCTGTAGTGAAAATAGCCATTTCTATCAAAGGATCGGGAATATATTTGATAGTGAAATGGGGAAATGTAGTACAATCCATTTTTGCCCTTCTTTTGCTTCTGTGAATGTTATCTCCTTTCTAATTAATTCCTTCTTACTCTTTTCATAATTTCACAGTGCTGTAGGTCCCATTGAGTAAAGTAACTCAAGCATGTGCATTAACCCTGTTAATGGGGAGAACAGCCCCACACAGCAGCAACATCAGTGAGGGATCACTGGATGTGATGTGGCACTACCTGAGGTAGTCCTCATAGAGACAGCCTCAGTACTGGGAGCTGCAGATTCCATATGTTTATATGTTTTAGGGAATACCATAATGAAAGGATCATTTGAACAGACACATTTCCAGTTTGCATGAGATTATTATTCCAAGGACTGTACAAGTTCACATGTTTAAAGCATTCATAAATCTCAGATTTCTGTATCTTAAAAACTTCCTTTATCTCCTATTCTGCAATATTATTCAATTAGTTTTTTAGGGTAGAGAGCTTGTTATATTCCTATTTGTTTTGTTTTTTAATTTGCCAAGTGCACAATGATACTAGCATGAAACAGAATTTTAAGAAGTTCTGTGAACAATTTCATTGCTCTTTCTGCATAATTTCTTAGCCATTTGCTCCCACCTTTCCTTGTTCCATGTTTGCCCAGATATCATGGACAACTGTGGTCAGACACCTTCAGCAGAGGGGACATGCAATGAGACCTTTTCCCTGTGAAGTGATGCCCTGCCAGAAGACTTCTGCCATCAAGATCAGTGGATCCAGGCCTGCAGCCACAGCCTGAAGTCTACAATGGACCTGAAGCAGCTCTTTACTGGGGAGGTTGTCTGCTCAGTGATGTTATCACGCTTACATAAATGTACTACCAGAAGCTTGGTAGCACTTTCATGGTTGTCACAGGAATATATAATCTGGTATATTCTCCATTCAGAATGAGCCTTTTCAGTTAAAAGAAAATTTAAATTCCTGGAGATCTGAGATTGACATCCTATAGCACTAAATAGGAGCATCTTTTGTTCCTAAAAGCTCTGAGAAACAGGACAGTTATACACAGGGCATGAAAAATAAATAGAAATCCAGAATATTTATGAGTATTTTAGATATATGATTTATATATACAATAGCGTTTGAAAGCAAAAAAAAAACAAGTATATGATTTATAAAAATAATTTTCCTGCAATACTTTAGGAATTTTATAATTCCTTGTCTTTGTTTTGCACTTCAATGGATTACTTGGCTTTGTCAGACTATCAATGCATCAAAACTTTTGCTAAATTATTTTAATTTAAATGGGAGTATTTACAGTTATTATACCATATTAATATTCCAGTAGGCATAAAATTTTCACTAAATAATATTGAATAATTAAGAAGAAATACATTATTGATCAGATAGGAATGGTTTCATACAATATAAAATGCTATTGTGCTATGTCTGTATTTTTAATATCTGCTATTGAAACATCAAGTTGATATTGGTAAATTACTTTCTACTGTATAGGCAATGGAAATTTTAATTGCAAATCAACTGCTATTGTAGAGATAGAGAGGACATTACCTAGTTTTGTAAATATGAATATGAACATCAGTCTTGTTTCTTCTCCACTCCATTAAAAAAAAATAAAAGGAGGTTTAAATTACTTGAAGATAGTAAAAGTTAACTTTTCTACTTACTGTACTTATTACTAAGCTGTTTACTTACTGTAGCATCTCAGTATTCCTTTTGGATCACTGCCCAAAGGGATACCTTATCAAGTAATTCATTATGTATAAATGCTATTCTTTGTTATGTGCTTTGTGATATTCTCCAGAAAAAACCTGAAATAAGCATTATGATGACCCTGACAGTGACTATGAAAAGGAGATTGTATTCTGAAATGAGAGTAGCTGAGACTTTTCTTCCAAAAATAGTCTGTTGATGTAGAATTTCACAGTTTGAATTTTCTGTGGAGTCTCTTGGTTCCTGTTCATAAATGTTTAAGGAACAGTCTTTGAAAATGCTCTCACACAGAAACTTTTCAGCCCTACTTTTCTTTTTTGACCCTTACTTTGAAAATGAATCTTACGAACATCAAGCAAATCTAATACAAAGGTGATGTTCCACCTATATATTAACCTTGTGTCTTCAGGAAATTAACTTCCTGTGACCTTGTTGTTTCTTTCCTTTTCCTCTCATGTGCACACAATTTTGATCTTGTTTTCCAAATCTGACTCCGTTGACAGGAGAGGCCCAAAGTCTCAGGGGCATTATCCAATCTTGAGGACCTACATACCTGAGCACAGCCCAGCTAGCCACTCACTGGCCACATGGGATACAGCTGCACACCATCTCTTCCCTGAGGGTGTAGGAAAACTCCTGTGTCCTGCACTGGAAGGAGCAGCGAGTGACTGGTGATTCAGTGGGATGGGCCAAGAGCAGAAGCAGGATATGGAGATAACAGCAAAGGGAATCAGTAAGGGAGTTAAATATATTGTGAATCTAGAGAGAGACAGGGAGGGGAGGGGAGGGGAGATGGAACACCTGCCATAAATGCACAAATAGCACACACAAAGTGGATATTAGTTCAGATTCTAGTTATTCTCAAAATTTCAGTTAACATTCCTAAGTGTCATAATCTTCAATAGACTCAAAAGGCAGAGAATTAGATGACTAAAATAACATAAATGCCATAAAACTAGTCAGCGCAGGGTACTACCAGCAGTCCATCTCTAGGAGAATTCTAGGGTCAACATCCTGAGATGCACAGTAGAAGCAGAGAAGTAGGCAGCATAAACATGCTGAGGTCTCTTGACAAAGAAATATAATGAAGCTATGAGACTGGCTGCAGCTGGGCTTAGGAAATGGTGAATGATTCTTTCTATAGAAATTTTCTGCAAACCCTTGGGTGACACAATTGGAATCTGAAGTAACCTATACACTGATAAAAGGCACTTCTTACTGGCCAAATTTAAAATGTTAGAAACAGCTGTTCCTCAGAATCCTAATGCTGTGTGTAGCTCCACCACCAAAGGAAAGCAGCACAAAAGTATCTCAATTAAGGTCTGGAAGAGAGGGTGATAGCAATAATTTTATTTACCATTCATTTTTGTCTGAAAAGAGGATAATATGAATTACTCTTCACCCTAGAGGGAGTCAAACCTTCTACCTAAAGGTAAACAACATTGACAGCAATAACAAAAGTGCAGAGGTAATTATAACTCAATACAGAAAAGCATTTGAGTAAAGATTTTGAAAGGAAAGTGGACTTTATGTGTTCTGGATTACACAAGTACTGACATATTTACTGTCTTACACTAAAAAACCCCTAAAAATTTTCATTAAGATGGCAGATATTTTAGGGCTCCGTGATTTCTCTCTTTTGTATATGATAGAATTCTATTTAAAATCCTAATTTTTTCAGTAAAGTATTTGATCAAGCAAATACAGAAAAAATGTACTTGAACAGCACAGAATAAAACAATTTTTATCTGTATCTCACACAAAACATTTTGTCTTCTTTTTTCAAGTTAGTTTAACCAGTCATAAAATTCTGTTTTGAGACATGTACTTTTACAACATTCTGTTTTGAGACTGCTGTTTACAACATGAAATTTCTTTAGCAAGAATTACATACCTACACTAGGATTTATATTACAGTATTTTAGCACTTAGATTGTTAGATTGTGCCTGTAGGGAAAGGGAATGACATTCATGAATATGTTTTGTTTGGGTTGTGTATCTTTTATTTATTTCTCTTTGTTATTTTACTTGGTTGAAACCAGGAGATATTGTCTGTCTTGCATTTAAGGAAACATGAGTCAAATTTCTCAAGGTGGAATCAACCTATATAAAATATAAAATGAATCATGCAAATGCTTGGACTATGATGGAAATAAATCTGATATAAACAATTATAAATTATTTAACTTGATTTAAAGTGTCAATGAAATCTATCGATTTCATCTATTTTCCTATTCATCTTAATTTTTATATTGCCATTGAACCATTAAATAAAACACATATAACCTTTTCAAAAACACAACAGTAGGTGCAAATACAGCAACAATCAAAATAAATATACTCACTGCTATTGAAAGAAATGGGTTTTTTGGTTAAATACACTTGGGAATATTATTTTCGTCACAGCAAAAATATAATTTTACTTTAATCCCTATAGACACTTTAAAATTTACAGAAACTCCAGAGCTATATTGCCATACAAATGGGAATATTCTTGATAGATTGGGTTACAAAGTGTAAAATTGACTGCAGAGAAAATCCTGAAGATTTTTGCAGCAAGTGAGTCCTGGTGCAGGGGTGCGGGGGAATCATGAAAGTGTTTCTAATATGGCATTTGCAGGTGCTGAAATGTTATTACTGAGCTACCAACTGCTTTGAGGAGTCAGATGTGAAAAATTCATTTCTGGTATCAGAGGATCCACCACTGAAACAAGGTAAGAAAAAATTTGTATGCAAGTGGCTTCAGTTTCTGCAGAAATCTTTTGCACATCATGAAACCTGAAAGGCTCCTCATTAGGATTCATTTGTAGATAAATGAACATGCTTTGCATGAAATCCAAACAGAAACTCAAGTGAAAAAGCTGCTTTTTAAAAGCCTGGAAGCAATTTCACAGACATTGCAATGCAGCAGTTTCCAAATAATTTATTTAAATCTCTGACTGTAGGTCCCATTTTTTTTCCAATTATGAATTGAAAGCACAGGTTTTCAGCATGTCCTGGTAATGCTGTGCTGAACCTCTAAACCATTCAAATTGAAATGATCATGAAACAATAGAATACTGAGTAAAATCTCAAATCAGTGAGAATAGAATAACCTCAGGTGTTGGAAAAGGACTCCACAATCTCACCTTTCTCAGAGGCTACCTGCACTCTGCCAGGTTTGCAACTTGGTGCTTTAGCATCTAGCTAAGGTTGGATCAAGGAACAAACCGTAAGTGCAGGAGGAACCATGCTGGTGAGGGCCATGGCAGCCCTCCTGATGCTCCTGGCATCATAGGGTGAGCAACAGGAGAAAAAATAAAGGTCCCCACTCTGGCATAATAAATATATTTTAACATTAAATATTCCAACAGCCACAATGAAAACAAAACTTTACACAAGAATAAACCATATTAACAAACTTATCTGTATGTTTACCTGTTCAACATAGGGGCATCAAACAACTAGGGATTTGTCATCTTAGCCGGTAAGATCAGTGGGATACACTCATTCCTTCCAAGGAAGGACATTCTTACTGGTGGTGGACTTCAGCCTAGAGCACAGGTGCCCATCAGCCTGGGTAAATTCAGCCGTACTCACCTGGCACTGGTGTCCAGACACTGGCAGGAGGAGCTGTGGGATGGCTGGAAACTGCTGGCTCCAGCCAGCCAGCACAGGGCATGATGGAGCATGCCTCATCCCTCAACCAAAGTGGCAGCACCTCTTGGAAAACATATTTGAGAAAGGGAAAAAATGCTGCATGGCAGCTGTGAGAGAGAGGAGTGAGATAAATCAGAAACAGCCCTGTAGACACCTAGGTGGAGTCCATGAAGAAGGAGGGGAAAGAGCTTCTCAAGTCACTGGAGCAGGGATTCCCTCAGCCCATGAAGAACCACAGTGGAGCAGATATCCTCCAGCCCGTGGAGGATCCACCACTGGAGCACATGGACTGCATCTCATGGAACTGACCCATGCTTGAGCAGTCTGTGAAGAACTGCTGCCCATGGGAAGGACATTGGCAAAGTTAGTGGAAGACAGCAGCCTGTGGGATGAACCCCATGGTGGAGCAAGGGAACAACATGAGGCAGACCGATTAGCTGGGAAAATTTATTTTAGTTTCTCAGTATAAACTTGTACTTACCTTGACATTTCCTTTTCTGTTTTGCCTCTCTGCAGGAATATATGAAAATAAACCCCTCCTTGCTCATAATAATAAAATTTCTAAAAGCAGGTTAGCCCGTTTTGAATTCCTGAATTACCTTTATTTAAAATTATCACGTCTTCTAGTAGCTTTGAGGTAATACATGAGAAGATCATGATCTAAACTAAGAAAAGAAAAGCAATAAAGTTACTTTCTTGTAACTGGAAGCCAATATCAACTGTTCCAAGTGCAGCAAGTTTTAGTGAAAAAAAAAGAAAACATGTACTTTTTTAAGCACCTAAATACATATGAAAAAAACTTTCATATACATTTTTATTGAATTAAATACAAAATTTCCTTACATAGGTAGTCTTGGCCCATATAATCAAGTCCACAGCAGTATTAGTTAAGGACAAGTAATTTTATACATAAATTAAAAAAATCCTTGACAAAAACATGAACATTATGCTGAAAATTTCATTAAACGTACCATGAAAGAATCATGCTGATTCTTAAAATTAAGCAATATGATACAAATTCTAGATAAAATGTTGAGGTCTGCCCTGCAGATAGGGGTGGAAATCTTAACTCCAAACCATGGGTCAGCTCTCAATCAGGATGAGCTGGTACCCACGCCCAGTTTCCTCATTTGGTTTATCTAAATCATTTCCAGAAAGTTCTCAGTTCTCCTTGTTGTTATTGGTTGTGTTTTGCTGCAATATTTTCCATATTCCTAATCGCCTTCCCCCATTGGACTATCCCCACTTTCTCCACCCTAAACCCCTCCCCCGTGTTCATGCTTAAAAGTATTGTTACCCTGGACCTTCCCGCTCTTTTCCAGCCCGTTCCCTTGTACGGTGCACGGCTTATGGTTTGTTACTTTCCTGTTATTAAAAAGTTCTGTTTTTGGATGACTGAATCAGAGTGTCTCTCTCACAAAGACGCCGAAGGTGGGTGACCCAAGACGAAGGGCCGGTTATCTCACCTGGGCTAGAATTGGATGCTTCAATAAAAGAAAATGTATGACCTACATACCCCAAGATAGCAAGCAAGAAGCTCTGGAATTTTGAACACTAGAAAAATGCTCACAAATTTTATCTCATTAATTCTGCATAAAATTTATTAAAGGAAAAATTTTAAATACAGGAAAAATAAAACAATACTTTTTATCAAATTAAAAACCATATTGGTTTAATCAATTTATTTATTATGCATCTGGTTTTGCCTGTGTTTTACACATAAAGCTAATAATTTGATTTGGTAATTATTTTTCTTTACCTCATTCTTTTACAGTGTTAAAAATAATATGGAAAGGAGACAAAAGTCCAAGTAAATAGTCTCCTAGTTTTTTTGCTGCATGGATTTGAGCGCCACTGAAGTCCTCTGTTCATCTTTAGACCACAGCATATTATAGCAACATTATCTCCATACATGACACCAGAATGGAGCTGGAAAGATAACTTAGTGCCTCTCCAATGCAGGATCACTCTCAGCTATTTCATTCCTGACAGACCATGTTAGTTGTGTACTCAGAGACTCCATTAACTCCTTAGACAACATGCAATGCCTCGTGAGCATCTGTTAAATTTCCTGACATCTGAATTGAATTGAATAATAGGTACTTCTATTCTACTATTGAATAATAGGTACTTCAGCCCAATTTTTATTGTTCAGTCATAAATGAAAATAACAGAGATTTTTTTATTACTTTTCAGTAGCTGTGTTGGCATTTTAAGATAGTTAATGACCTGCTCTTCTGAAATTAAATAGTGCTTTATTTTTAAATCTTTCTCACCAAAATGGGAAATGACTAGGCAAAAAAACATGCCATAGAAAAGGATGGAGGAATTATACTGGATATAAGCTTAATATAAACCAGTGTCACATTGTGACATTGTAGTGGCCTGTAAAAGGGGGAAACACCATACTGAGATGTACAGTCCTTCCTTCTACTCTTCACATCACTCACCTGAAATAATAATAGTAAATTGCTTTCCCTTTGCTTTCTTGGTCAATGCAATATGCATTTTCATCTCTTAAGGCAAGTGTATATATTCAAAAAAATGGTCTTGCTTTCAAAACCTGAAGATTAAAAACTCCTATATTTTCCTCAGATTAAGACTATCCCATTTTAAATGAATTTAAGAATGACAAAATAAGCAATTTAATTTTAAATTCCTTCATGATGGCTTTTACCATTCCACCATAACCATGTGCTTTGCTTTACAGAGGTGGCTTTGGCACCATAAGGATTTGTGCTTTCTTCTTGGTTTTGATTTATTTGTGTTGTTCTTGCTGTTGGTTGGTTGGCTTTTTTTTAGCATACATATATATATACGTATATATATATGCATGCATGCATATATAAATATGTATATATGTATGTATGTGCATACATATTACATAGAGTAAATAACTGCAAATGTATAATTGTGCTGATAAATTTTAATTCAACTTTCTCATTATCAACATTCAACACTGCTGGCCAACTCCTCTGCCACACTCTCCATGGGGATACTGAAGAGGCTTCAGCAAAGCTCCACAAAGACACTTTCTTTTTTCTTAAGTGTTTCCTCTGATACAGCTGAAGAAGCAACTGGAAAAGGGCTCTTTGTGGCCTTTGCTCATACCACACATTCATGTAAATTATATGTTCATATTGTGCCATGACACATTCTGCATTCATTCTTATACTACTGATTAGTCTTTTCACACTTTCCTCCAACTTGTGGTTTATTCTAACTGCAGAAGATGCAGCACACTTCCTGGTGTCACAGATTAAACTGAAACACCTTTTTATTTACTCTCACCATACTCCTCCTGTGCAATATAGAAGTCAAAATCAGGTCCCTGGTTAGGCCAATGTGTATACTTCAGCCACCTTTGGGGAAACCAGGTTTTCATCCCAAAGAACCACACTCAGGCTTCAGTTGCCTTTCATGTCTGAAAACTAGCAGATACCAAAAAAGTAAATAATTATTTTTATTTATTTTATTTATTTTTATTCTGTTTCTTGAGAGGAATGCAGACAACACCTCTATTTTCTCAGCATGGTGTTCTGCCTATATGGATGATACAACCATATAGTAGTATTGGTTACTACAAAATATACAGGTCACACCTTGCAGGAAAAAAAAAAAATATTCCTAGTTTGCATCAAATCACAGATTCTCAACTTTCCTCCTCCCCACAAACACCAATGCACTTGCATGCCAGCATAGGTATCAGTTTCTTTGAAGCTGTAATTTGAAGGACCAGTTCACACTGCCCACTGACAACAGGGAGACTGAGTGCTGGGAAAGATCAAGACAGGGCTTGAAAGCTATGATTTTGGAAACCTAAGAAATTAGTTCCAATAAGGATCATAGTTTAACTCACCAGACATTATAAAGAAACTAAAACTGCCAGCAAAGAACAAGACATATGAAGGATAGGGGTATGTGTGAAATACTGCCTTTCTTGATGCTGATGATTTAGGGCTCAAGGGAAACCTTGAATTCACAGTTTAAAATTCTGTCATGGAGCAAGACATCCCCACTGATCTTCACACAGGAGCAAAAAGGTCTCAGATTTTGCTTTTAAGAAAATGACAGCAGAGACTGAAGATTAGATGTATATTCAAAAGGAGTCATAAAGGAAGCAACAAAAGAAGATGAAATTTTAATGGAAAGTGAATAGGCATGGAAACACTTTATGAGAGGTAAAAATGGTGGCAATCAAGAATAAAGGAAGGGAAAGATGAAGCTCAGAAGAAACATATTGTTAGTGAAAAATAACCTTTTAAGGAAAAGTAATAGGGTCATAATTCTCTAAATAGCTCAGGAGCCCTCTGGAGGCATTTCCTGCATGCAGTGCTTGTGCAGGCAGAACCACAACAGGAACACAACCAAAGTTATGATGCCTGCATATTTTACCAAGCATGAGAATTTGGACAGACAGATATGCAATTATTGCATATTGTTGAAAGACCAACTGCATTGCAGTAAGAGATAAAAATGCTGCTATTTTACAAAAATGCTGCTATTTGATAAAAGTATGCACATGTCAGAGAACTGGAAATAGGAATTAATTGTATTTCTATTGCTGAGGCTAGTTGACCTTAGTGGGCTTGGGTTTTTAAACAATGAAAAGTAACACTTCTTGAATCTCTGATTTGATTTTTGTTTAGATAGTGTGCCATTTTTAGACTGTCTTAATGTCTGATAAGTCTGTGGGTTTTTGCAGATAGGATTTGACAGTGAGTAAGGCCAGCAAATGAAAATTCCTGATTCTCATTTAATTGTTCTATCTCATCTGAGTGTCTTTGGAGTGCTCAAGGAGACATTTTACAGTTTTCAGTACAGTTGAAAACTGCCAGGTTTATTTCCACAGACCTTTGCTATAATTTTAAGACTTTATGCTTCTAAAATACATTTTTCCACCTTTCTCTTCAGATCCTGTGTTCTATGATTCAATTTTTGGTTGGCATGTTAATCTTTTTAGTGATATCTGAGTGCTTAGGAAATGATCCATCAGACATTCAGTTTACCACTGAGCTTATATAGCAGTTAATTTTGCATAAATATGATACTATATAAAATCTGGACTATAAAGGAGTCAATGTATGTTACATGAAAAGCAATGATTAAGAAAACAAGTGAATCACTATGACACTGTTAACTGTACTTTGTAAAAACTCCAAATTAAAGTCTACTATATAATTCTAAAGACCTGAAATATGGAAGAATCTTACACTGACTGCAACATCAACCCTTCCACTGCTACATGAGCCATAGCATATCAGGAAAAAAAAGAAAAAAAAGTGAAGGTATTGCACTCAACAGCATGGTAGAGTTCCTGCACTCCAGCAAAGTACTAAGGTCATACATCTTACAAACCCTGCTGTCTCCTGTGGATTTATTTAATAACAGAAGGATGTTTCTTTGGGTTTTTCTGCTGTAAGTGATACACACTTCAATGAGAGGAATTTTTTTTACCTTATTCTACAATGGTGGCTTCACAAGGAATTATTATTTCCAATTCATCAGTCTTGTAGAGACAAGTCAGAAGTATTAAAAAGTAAACCTCTTTAAGACGTGTCAGCTACATTTAGAACAAATGTACTAAATACTCGTCACTTGTGTATGTTAAAAGAGTAACAATTATAAAGAGATCATTGCTCCTAATACATGTCAAAGCAGAAGAATTCTTTTTTTGTTCAGTAATTTCTTTGTGTGGTTTGATTGCTTTACACCCGTTATGAACTTCTAGTACTACTCATATATGGAAGAATAATGACAAATGTATTACATCTTTCTGAATTCCAGGAAGCCATAGTTCTTGTTACATCTGTTTTGCATCCTTCTATCAAAATGCAGAGTTTATGACCTCAGAATGGAAAAAATCCTTGGTGAAATATTCCTAATAAAGAGAAAATGCTGAGGCTCCACCAAACCTTAAGTTAGAACATTAATTTTTCTGGCATAGACATACTTTGCAACTAGAGAACAATTTCTTGGTAGACCTTTCATTTTCCTAATGATTTAACAGTCTTTAGAGGTTTTATTGTCATTGCTGTTACATTTTTAAGAAAAGTGAAATGGAAAAATTTCTTTAAAAATGGAAAGAATATTTTCCATTTGATTATTATAAAAATAAATATTAATAGATCGTCACTGTTATAATAAAGAAATTAAATATATTTTTATCCTGTGGAAAAATAAGTGACAAAAATAATGTGACAATATAAAAACTATAAAGATATTCGAGAATGATCCTTGAATTCCCATATGTAAATGACTCTTTTATTCTATTATTTTGCCTTAAATCACCTGCAAGCTATTCTAATTCTGGGAGATGCACAATACAACACTGACTCCTGACTTGGCTTTGTTCTCATTGAAATACAGTAAGAATGAGAATTACATCATCCAAACTGAGACGCCCAAAATATGTGAAGATATTTAAATCCTGAAAATAACAACAGTAGTTGTGCTTGAGCAAAGAAATAATATTGTACATTTTGCAAGCACTCTTCAGAATTCTGGTAGAAAGAAAGAGGGCTTATCAGCCAGAGCTGTTATAAACAAGCTGCAGCTTAGGTTAAAACTTCCTTCAATAAGGAGTGCCTAACAAGCCATTTCCTAGTGAAGCATTCAGTAGGTCAAAAAAGTGGGCATTAAAATAACTGATATTTTTAAACATTCCCTCCGAGGGTCAAAAGTCAATCTCATATCCTGCTACTTTCAAGAAAAAAATCAAGCACTGGTAACATATTTCCAATGTTCCAGAATCTTGCACAGGCTGTCTTCCTTACCTGCTGCAGGCTGATAATCCCTGCTCTCTTCTGGAAAAGTAAGAAATAAAGGTTCTTATGTATTCATCAAGATTTGGCTAAAAGAACGAAGTAAATATTGACAATGTTGATGAATAATTAGCATTTGGGGCACCAAATGAAATTGCAGCCTCCTCATTCTCATCCTGGTTAAGCAGACCTTCTATCGTATAGTCATTAAAAAAATCAAAATAATAATAAATTTTATAAAAAGATAAAAAGAAAAATATACCAATCCTACTAGCCACCCACAGAAAAAAAAAGTGAAAATACATTGAACAGGAAATTAATGCAAATCTCTGGACAAATATTGTTATGTATTATTTTCTTCCATTCCACAAATGAAATACAGCTCCTATAATGTGTATAATGATTTCTGTCAGACCCATCAAAACAAAACCAAAGCTGTGTGAGCTGTACTTTCAGTGTGACCACAAACCTCTGCTTCCACACTAATCTGCACACAGATGTAAATCCCTGTACATGCATATTTGAAATAATGGAGGAAGGCTGAAATCACCCGAGTTTCTGTGTAATGCTAGAAGCTAGCTGATTGCATTGCAGGAGGATTCCCCTCCTCTTCTTTCTCTCCTTCAAGAAAAAAACTTCTTATGAAACACTGGAGATTGTCCATATCTAAAGGCAGGTTACAGTGCATAGTTATGCTGGGGGTTTTAGGACCTCTAGGTCATTGCTGAAATTTCTTGATCATCTAGTATTTTAGTCTGGATTTTTTTTTTTTTCCTTTCTCTCAGAAAAAAAGGATTTTAAAATCTCTCTTGGCCAAACACGGCACACTATGCCTCCCACAATCATCTGGTAACCTATTTAATTTTCTTTCTCTTCCCTGTTCCCATTATAGTGCTACTTTAGGTCAAGCAGCACTAGTCTTTGATGTACCATTTAGTGTGGCCAGTGTGGGATCTCTAGTGTGAGTGTCAGAGAAGATATTCTGTTCTGAACAGAAGATATTCTGTTCTGGATTTGGGGTTCTGTTTGTTTTGTAGGGGTTTTTTTGCATGAGTAATTCCAGGAGACTGGACACAGTGTTGCAGGCCCCTACAGCCCTGTACTAAGGTACTTAAAAATCCCTAAGATGTAACTGCTTTAGGAACAGTAAAATGATTGCATTTGACTTGAATAGCTCTCCTCCTACTAGAGAGAAACTTTAGTGTTACTGTAATGCTGAATTCACCTTTCAATATACATCATTACTGATTTATCTGCCACCACCACGCCCCACACCTCCATGCCATGAATTTCTACATATTCTAGAACACTAAGACTGAAATTTCTGGATAAAGCCACAATGAGCAAATTCTTAAAAAAAAAAAAAAAAATCTACTTCTAAATATAAAGGCTACCCATAGATAAAGTTACAAACTTAAACACTGAGTCTAAAAAACAAATAACTGTATAGTCCCAATTTTATAAGGTGAAATTTAGAGCCTTATAATAGAGCATAGTTGTCTATTTCAAAACACTGTCAAAGCCATAGAAGGAACTTGGCATAATTAAGCTACCACAGTGAGTACTGGAAATAAGCACAAGAGGAAAGTATTAGTTCCAAGCCTAGCAGAGGTAAGGTCTGGTTAAAATATCCTGGTTAATGCATCTGGACAAAAATCACTACTGTGTTAACTATAGAAAAGGAAGTAACTGCTTATACACATGCCACCCCAAATTACAGAGACATCTGCAACCACCCTGTGGATACTTGAAACCTGGATTGTGTAGAGGTAATGACTCAAAGAACTTTAAGTAAAATCCATATTATTGACTTTGGCATATGGTTTCATTTGCACGTTAATTCAAACAGGGATGGCTCTCACTAATCAGATTATAACATATGGTCAATAGATAGGAGAAGATAACCAAATTCTAATTCTAATCAAATTAGTCAATACTAAATTGAAACATCTAATGGTTAGATGTTCTTTTTGCAACCTATACAAAGTAAAACTATACTACTTGGATGCAGTTTAAAATTTGTTTTCATTGGGCTTAAGAGAAGGAAAAGGGACAAAATTAAATATAATAAGTAGACAATCCATAAAATACACTAAGCTCATCTATTCTTCACAAAAATATACTGGGAAATGGCCAAGTTATTTAAATTTGCAGAACTGCAGAATGCTGCTTAGCATTCACAACACTCAGTAACATTAATACTATGAATGTCTCACAAAAGCTCAGAATGCTTCTATTTTGGGTAAAAAGATAATAATTTTCAAATGCAGTTTAGAAAAGAAAGCTGTTCAAAACATCTTTGAGAAAGCTTCAACACAGCTCTGATGGGTATACCTTGACTCCAGTTTTAATCTAATCCTAAATAAGAGAAATTTGTTTACCAGCTTTTTTCAGCTGGTAAACTTTTTTTATTTTCAGTGCAACTTCATGAAGTTAGTCTATTGCTTAAGGTATACTCCACTGTTAATATCACAATATCTGCTGTCCCAGATCCATGAAAGCAACTTCCTCCACAAAGGGAAAACTACAATCCCCATGTCAGTTTTCTATCACTTTTGTGTTTGTGTGTTTTGTGTTTTTTTGTTTTCCTTCCATCTGTTGTTATGGGACAAAGTTAAAAAAAAAAATGCTCAGCAGCATAACAAAACCTTGAGCTTTCAGCAGAGCTAAAATACTTACCAGCTGACCAGGGAGTAGGGAACTGGTTGTTGCAGGGTGCTGATAACCTAATTCTTGTATGTAGCAAAAGAGAGTCCTTGGTTCCGGGCTGATTCTGGGAAGGACAAATGCAGTTATTCTGCTTGCAATTCTGTCACTTTGATCAAGACTAGCAGAAGAGGTGGGCAGAGCCATGTAAAATTAACCATTTACATGTGGCAGGAACCGAGAAAAAATAATACAGCAGATGATCTTGATTCTTCTTGAGCAAGTCAGAATGCAGAGTGCAGCAGAAAATGATGGCAAGAAAGGCATTTAGCTGAAGATCTGAGCCTGGGAAACTTACGTGATTTCATGCTTGTGACTGGCAAACTGTGACATTCTTTAATCTTGATACTAGAAACTACGTTTTCCAATAAAAAGACAAAAGCATATCTATACTTTACTCCCAAGAAACTTAATTCTCTCTCTTTTGAAAAAGAAATGATGTTTGCATAATTCATAAAAGCATCTATTTTTTCTAATATCTTCATCTGAGTCCATTACTTTTGACAGAGTTACCGTGCTGTTTTGAGAACTTTTTTTTTTCCTTTTATAATTTCAAAGTTTTCTGTGCTGTATTTCTATTGAGAGATCTACTTTTCATTCTGTGAAGTTTACCTTCTGTGCTGACACACCTCCAAAGCCAGAGCAAAGGCAATAAAGCAATGGCTGCCACAGGAACTGGCTATCATTTGTACAGGAAATTTTCTCTCACCTGAAGGTGTCAATCTGTTGTGAAAAACATGACTGATTTCTCATCACTAAAACTATGAAATATAAATCCTCACATATCAAGTTTACAATCTTTTTTTTTTTTTTAATTGTTCCTTTACAAATTCTTTCACTTCCTTTTTAACCTAATAACCCAAGACTTCTCAATTTTTTCTCTCATGCTTTTGAAATTCCTGTTAGGTCTGCTAATGATATTTTTTCCCTCACTACTATCTAAGCACTAGAATCACAGAAAAGTTCACAACTACATTTTGTAGCTACTACCTTTTTCATTTTACGTTGATAATGCTAATATCTTTGTCTTTTTAGCAAGGCTGCGTCTAAAAAAAGAATCTTACTATTCTTACTACAACACCTGAGATGGTTTGCTGGAATACATATAAATCTTTCAATTTCCATATGAGTCATCTTATAGTTTTCCAAAATCTGAACTTACATTCATATTCTGTCATCTGCAGAATTCCTTCCCTTTTCCCATTGTCTTTGCCACTAAATTCAGTAGTAAATATATATATCAGAGTGATCAGTGAGGAAAAACAGGACAATTTTCAAAGACTTCCTTTCCATGACTGCTGGTCCTAAAGAATTTTAGATTGATAATATTTTACAAAACAAGGATATATATATATATATATTATTTTCTTAACTCCAAGCACTAGGAATGAAAAATATGGGTTGCATTCATATGGATGGTACACTACATGGAAAAACTAGACTTCAATCTGAAATAAGATAATTTCTCTAAATATAATTAAATAGCTGGAAGCTGCTGCAGGAAAACTGCTGTCTGCATCCAGGAAATATATCTGGTTTTCTGCTCAGTAAACCTCTTTTTTTAAAAAAGAAAAAAAAAATTTTTAATTTTTAGCAATCTTAAAAAAAAAATAAAAAAATTGAAAACCACATGAGATTGCAGGCTGTCCTGCAAAACAAAAAAAAAAAAAATGAACATAACGTTGGATTTTTTTGTTAGTCTCAATGAAGAGCATTCAGCAGAGTCAGTCAATATGACCAAAATGTGCATTTATAAAAACTACAAAAAGACTTCCATGCCCATGACAGGAGGTGATTCAACTAGCTGTCTGGCAGTAAAGGTTGTTTACCAGGTTTTGGATTCCTAATTGGGTGCCTAGCTTGCTAAGTAGCAGCTGGTCTTTAATTAGTTGAAAAATTATTATCACTAAAAGTTGCCATAAAAAGAAAGAGAACAATATAATTAAAGTGTTAGAATCCATATGGTGGGATATGTATCTTCACTTGTCAATAGCTGTTTTTCCTCTCTTTTCCACTCTGCATTAATAAGGAAAAACTGTTCATTTGCCAAAAAGTTCTCCTTTTCTAATTTGAACTGAAAGTAACATTAAATTGGAAGTGTGCTGAAATACTGTACACAGTGTAATGTTTCTCTTTGACTGTGAAGTTATTCAAGAAGCTATTTTCCACAGGGGTGAGTTAGGATTGATGAGTCACCCTTGGCAGCACACCTAATCATGGCAGGACATCATTATCTCACCTTCATTCATTATTTATAAAATAAAACTAGATGAAGACCTCTTTGCATGTAAGACTTAGCAAAACACAGATTTTAAGCCTGTGATTTATTAAATATGACCATATCCTGAATGTACATTACAATCTGCAACTGGAAATTTGCACTATAATTGCCTCAAAATATTTTATACACCACATTCTCTGGTGGTTTACAGATCTTTGCAATTCAGGAGTATTTGCCTAATGCATGTGGAATAATGAAACTACATGTGAAGCAATAGGGTGTTAATATAAATAATGTCTAGGCATATTTTTTCTACAATATTTTAAACACCTGTGCTATCAATTTTAATATTATAGAGTATTACACTGTTTTTATACTTACTGTACCTACTGATTTTGTCTAGGGGGAATGGAGTAGGATAATATTACTTAGTTTTGTAATAGCTGAATCGCCTCCAGTTCAAAACCTGGTAGAATCATCTCGTCCATTAACCATCCATTTTGTGGTGGAGAAATTCAGTAGTTGGGAAAATTTATTTCCTTGTAACAGTGGTGCGAAGAAAGAAACAGAAAAAAATAAAATTCTAACTCTGTTTAGTGTCCATAATAGCTAAGAAAAATGGATAAATTCTACATTGCTCATATTAGCAGTGGATGACCTCCACTTATCTGCATCTGTTATTGTTTAAATAAGAACAGAGAAATCTAGGAAATAAAATTATCTTCTGCTCTACAGGAGCAGATTGACAGTATTCCAAGTCTAGGTAATCTTTCTTAGCTGAAGGTAACATCAGGACATTCAGGATAAAAGAAAGGAACTGTTTGAAAGCCTAAATTTCCAAGTAACTCAGTTATCCTCCTAACTATCTGTTGAGAGAGTTAAGAAAATGTGTTTTAACATAGCCCTTCACCATAAAATAAATTGAATCTTGGCAGTAACATACTGTGGAAACAGCCTTTCATAGTTTTACATAAGACTTTCTTTAAGGTTTTGAATTTGCAGAATAGAAAATATACATCAGATAAGCAGCACACAGCAACATGCATCAGCTTCACTGTAATGCCTTCCTAAAGCTAAGTCATTATATTTTCCCTGCTGAAGTGGGGTTTTCTGTAGAGATTGTTCCACATTCAGACCTCACTCATATTAGGTCACTGCAAGGCACCACAAGAGATGAATGTGCCTTAAGGCAACTGTAATAAAGCAAAATATTTGTATCAACATTCCATCTTCAAATACTTCTCACCAGGTCTCCAAATTACATTGCAGAGATTAAGAAAAAAGGTTTATCTAGGAGTTCCATTCCATTTTTCCCTTGACCTGATCTTATTAGGATACTAGTTATTTACTGTAAGTTAAAATACAAATGTGTTTTTTTGTTGAACTTGAATTTAACACTTATATTTAAAAAAAAATCATTTCACTTTGTTACATGGGGTTAATACTTTCTTTTAGATTTAAGTTTTGATCTCAACTAATTTAACTTTTTGATGGAAACAGCTTGAAAATTCAAATTTTTAGCAAATTACTTAAATTTTTTTTTCATTAAACTTTAAATATTAATTTATAATTCAAAGATTACTGAAATAATTCTGTGTTTAACTACTGACTGATTAATGGTTCTTCTATAATACTTTAAGACAGGATTTAACACTCCTGGAGAACTGAGACAATTTTTTTAAAAAATGTTTCAGAAACAGCCACTGCTTTTTTTACAGGCAAGGGAATGCATGTGGGGGTGGGGGTGTTTTGAGTTAATATATTTAGTTTTTCTCCATTATTGCATTAATGATGGTTAGCATTTCTTTCTATCTCCCCATCAACCACAAATCAACAAAAATCTCTTTTGAGTGAAAAATATCAGTTGAATTCTTGACTTATTTTATGGTGAAAAACTTCCAGAAATATAGAAAGAAAGTGAAGGCACTTGTCTGTCATCTCTGCATTGCTGTTTTTAAAATATCACTACTAGTGTTTGTCATCCATAATGTTCCCACCAATGTTTTGGTAACTCAGGTGTGTGACCATTTCCCAGTCTGTGCAGAACAGAATTTAACAGAATTTAGAATCCTATTTTAACCTGACACTAGAAATGCATCAGTGGGACTGAAGGAACATCTCTCCTTGTAGTTCTAGGAAGCATGGGAAGAGGGAACCTGAAGAAAGGGAAAAAGGGAGCCTGTAGTAAAGGTCAGGTTGGAATTCCTAGACAATGAAATCCACTTGGCTTCAACAGCACACCTGCTATCAGCTTAACCACAAGGCAACCTCAGCAGCTTTGAAATATATTTAATATACACATGCATAGCAACTCACAGCAGCAGAAGGGGCAGTAGCTTTAGAGAAAAAATTGATGAATCTCAAAGAGAAGTGCCATGACTTAATATTTTCATTCAAAATGTACACGTACAAGCACAAAAGTGTACGTTGTCACCAGTCTGCTAGACAGCTGTGTTCTCCAAGTTTATAACAGTCATGCAATAGCGGACTGCCATTTATTTACATTTACAGACAGCTTTGTTGTAGTCAGGACCCCATTAAGTATTCATCTAATTAAGCTGAATCAATTTTTTTTTTTTACTTTTTTTTCTACTTTAAAATTCATTTTCATTTGAATCCATACGGAAAAATGTAACAAAATAAGGCATCCTAGCTGCCAGATCACTGCATGGACCTAGATTCAACCTTCATGTAATTTCCAGTGGCAGGTGATAAATGAAGAGATGAAAACGGAGAACTGGCACAGAATTCTGATGAGCAAGCCCTTTCTAACTTCAATCAGAAAAAATGAAAACTCTATTTGATTTCCATGAAGCAGACTGTATATTATAAGCAGCAGCTGGAAAAGAGCTTATTAAAAAAGTAACCGTTAAAAGATGACACTCTTATGTTATCTATTTTCTGTGAGGGCTGAGACTCCCTGACCTGTCTCACTGGAAGTTCTTTCAACTCAGTAAAGCTTACAAAAGAAGACAGATTAAACACAAAATAACAGCAGCAAAATAATAAAGTGAGAAAATCCTTATTTCTTTAATCACAGTTATCAAATACAATAATACTAAGCCAGCATTCTGCACTGCAGAGTAGACACTGGTACAAAAGATCATAAAAAGAAATTTTTGATTCTCTAATATAAAACAAATTTCTGGCTAGTGAATCTGATATTTAATTTTCTGGAAAATCATACTTAAAATTAGGAACAAAACAAAAAAAAAAAAAATCCTCTTGGTAGAGTCCCTCAGTAAAATTTCAAAAAGCTATAAAACTTAATATTTGGACTTCATAATTTCACTAGATATTACGGTTGTGGTCAACTTTTGTGTTGGTAAGTAGCTACAAAGACCATCTGCAAAACATTTAGATATTAAGAAAATAGTCAGTTTAAGAGATGTATATTTGGAAAACAGTTTAATACATATCAGTTGAAAATTCTGCAATGTATTGTTCACTAGACTGGTTTGGTATGGAAAAACAAACAAACAAGGAAAAAAAAAGAAACAAGAACCTACTTGATCTCTTTGTTTTGTAGAATGTTTTCATTGTTTCTGGGTTTTATGCTTCAATGAGGTGAGATGCCTGGTAGATTCTTCCCTCACAGCTCCAAGTTAATGCAAAGTTGTGAGATCCAGAGACCACAAGGGGCAAAAATAAGCAACCTATAATAGCTTGCTTACATTATTCAGCATGTGGTATATAAGCACACATTATTTACAAGATTCATTTTACATGCACATTAATTATGGAAAATTAGAGACACCAAGAGAGAGTCGTTAAGCGTCAATTAGATACTAAGAACAAGAATGCTGGCAGTGCTAGTAATGAGAAACCCAGATTACTTCCAAAGGGAAGGCAGTTCATTAATATTTTGCTTCTCAACAGTTCAATTATAACATACCTAATGAGCTGGACATTAGCCTTTGGGGGCCTGCCTGAATCAAATTGTAGATCAGAGTGAGATGACCTTACCTGTTTCTTGAAGATGCAGATGCAGATTCCTGGGGAACTTTTACTGCTGTCAAACCAGTTATCACCATATTCTGAAACCTCTTTAAAGTAAAATACCCCCTTCACCTGTAAATGTTTAGGGCAACACCAAAATGATGCGAAATTTTTCTCTTCCACTGGAAACTGGAGCTCCACAACTTAAAATAAAGTGGAAACAAATATCAGGGAACAACAGAACAAGCATTTGGTCTTAAAAAGGAACATTAAAAGTGGCACAATGTCTCTTTCTTCAATTGTGTAAAATGTAATGGCATGCTAAATGGAGTAGGTGTCAGCCTTCATGTGAAAGCTTTCTCATGGTCCAATTAATTGTCCATTGAGGTAACTGATTGTGAAAGAAACTGAAATATACTTTTAAAATATAAATCCAGTTTGTTTCCAGAAATCCATGGCAAAAAGGTTTTATTCAGGGAAAGAAAACAGTTTCTGGTGTACATATTAGTTCAAAAGTTTTATTGAAAGCAGATGGCGATGTGAACTCTAGCTTTTTCATAAACTACAGTTATTGTCTGAAAATGGAATATATAAATAGCAATGTTCATCAGACATTATTTTACTCAGAATAAAGCCTATAAAATTTTGCTTGCATTCAGAATTTTTACTCCTGTTGGTCTACTAGACGTTTTACCTTGATAATAAAAATATAGTGGGACAAAGTAAGTAATTTTTTCAATCCAAGTAGCATATAAACTGGCCTTCTGTTTAAGACCTAATCATAAATACAGTTACATTCTTTCACTGTGCAATTTCTTTTCACAGTTCATTAATTGCAAAGAGATAACTTGAATGGTGAGTTTGCAATTTTATGATAGGGTCCTGTAAGGCCACGGGGGAAGGATACACTTTTATGTGTTCATCTCACTAATGATACATTAGGGAATAGAAAGGTGAATATGAAGAGCTAAGAAGCTGAAAATATTTATAAAAAGGGGCAGCATACACCATGCTGTACCTTTGGAAGCAACAGACCTGTCTTTAATTCTTACTATTTATTTTTCATCTCTGAACAGCTGACAACAGGCAAGGATAAAGATTCTCTTCAAAATAACATAGAGCATGAATATACCAGAAAACAATTTGATCACTCATTTTTCATTAATATTAAAAATATATTTAAAGGCATTGAAAATTGAGGTGTTAGGGTGAAATAAGGTACATACAACAACATTTTTTTATCTTTCATTGCTTTTGCTTAGAGCAATCAGGAAAAAAAAAAAAAAAAAGGAGTGTTGTGTGCTGTGCCTGCCTATTAAAATGTCTACTTAAAAAGCCCAAACAAAAACTTGAAAGTAAAACTTGAATGCACAATGTTAGTTGGTTTGTGAAACACCTTTGAATCGCTTTTTAATTGTAATGAAAATTTTACTATGAAAACCAAAGTGATATTAGGAGCATCATTAAAAAATGTTGCCAAGATGAGATGATTTAACATTTTCTTGTTTGTTACACACTTTCAAACATACCAGGTTATGTCTATCAGAGAGCCAGTATTTGACTGTATGACATGCCTGATTAGCCAAAACAACCAAACCTCCAGTATTTGTGAGGATAGAGGTTCTATTTAAGGTAAACATTCAAAAGGAGAATTCAAACTGCTATAGTTAATGAAAATCTGGACAAAAATCTTGACAAAATACTGTCTATTTAAAACTTGGCTGCTAATTTCTGAATATATCAAGAAAAGAAATTAGCTTAGTTCCACAAAAAAACTACTTGGCTGTAGATGTCATTAGTCTCTCTCAAAGAGTCCAGAGTGACAATGAACCCAAAATCTGTAAAAAATCCTACCTACTATTATGATATGCTTTTGATATGACTTGCTCAGGAGTGCAAGTCTCAGGCACAGGTCAGAGCACATGCTCAAAAGTGGAAAATCACTCTGTTCTTTACAGAACTACAGTGCCCATAAGCTGGAAGAGAATTATAGAAAGTCCTAAATTCTACTATCTTGAACTGCCTTGGGATATCTAAAATAACTGAAATAAAAACTTGATGAAACCATGTAGACAACATTCACCTTTGAAGCCCTCAGCAAGACACAGGTGCAAAATCTTGCCATTGAATTCTGACCTCAAGTCAAGTACTTTGAAGCGTTTGCTTGATCACCATAACTCAACTGATGGAAAAAGAATTATTCTAAGGCAAATAACAAATATCCACCACAAAACTGATTTGAATTGCAGCATGGGTGTCCTCCCTCTATTTTGTTAAATGGCTCTCAAAAATAATTCGAAAAAGGAGGCTTTTGCAAACACTTTAAAAGGGAAGGTTATTTGTTGTTGGTTGTTTGGGTGGGATTTTTTTCTTTTGTAATACAATTTTTAAGATGAATTTCTGACTGTACATTTTGAATTCCAAGCTAGTATCTTTTTGTGAAACCCAAGTAGACTGGAGAAAGAAGAGATGGCTGCAAGAGACTGAACTGGAGATAAATTAACTGCTAACTGCAGAAACATCCGATTTTCTGTAACTAATTTCTCATCACTGTCCATAACCAATCCAGGTTGCATTATTTAAATAAACAACATATTCAGGGCTGCTGAATCTTGATAGCAATATTTTTGTGTAATACTGTCAGCATATTTTTAAAAACCTCACGAATAAATGGTATTTTTACAAACCCCAAGAGTAAATGGTAAGTAACATAAAATTGCATTTTTTATTAATTCAGTCACAGATGGAAAGCTTTTTAATTTTTTTCATAACTGACATTAAAAAATATCAATAATCATCACAAGAAATGCATTTATCCCAGAAATACTATTCAGAGAGAACTAAAAATGTTAATGCTGCTATGACGTAGCTTAAATAAAGGAAAGCAAACTTTTATAAAAGGTCTTTTAAAAAAACTATTGCTAGTACCTTTTTTGTGTCAAGATTTATGTTTTGAAAAATAAGCTTTCTAAATTAAACTTGGGGCATAGAAAGCTCAAGCTACTGAGAACGTTTCTCTAAAATCTGGAAGGAAAAAAGAAGTGAAAACACATTTGCTATTTAATGAGTAAACCCAGAAACTTTCCTAAACTAATGATCAGATTTATTGCTAATTAAGAAATTATTCATATTTGGTTTTCTGTGTACTGCTTCTTAGAACAGATCCCACACAATAATTTTCAAACCTCATTTACCTAGCGAAGCTGCGCTACGTAAGATCAAGAGGTGACAGAAAGGGAACCGATCCCACTATCTCCAGGTTATGGACAAAGTGTGCTGTTGTTGTCCTCAGTGATTTAGACAAAACTCAAAGACACATCCTCCTACATGAAAGTTCTATAATCTCTCACAAAACCTAATTTCGCCTGGAAGGAACACCTGTAAGGATTCTCATGTGAAAAATGTTCTACCTGTAACAGCCTGAGAAGACCTCAGAATTCTTATATGCAGTTTAAAATATCATCTAATGAGCTTTAACAGTCTCAGTATGTAGGATGAATGATCAAACATTGGGAAAAAGAGACTTTGGAAGCAAACATAAGTGCTGGACACCCATCACAATTATAAACTACTAAGACACAATAAACTAAAGGCTAATGGCTACAATCTATTTGAATAAATGATATTTCAATAATGCTGTAATTTAAATAGATATATAAAGCCAAAATAGAAATTATCTGCTTTTAAATGAAACATATTGTAAATGTGCATGGGGAGGAAACAATGCAATAAAACTCATACATAGAGCAAACCTCAACCTATTTGTTCTTAAAACTGTCTTCACTACTGGACAAACCAATGTTAATTAAATTTTGAAAGAAAATACTTTATGTAGCCAAAGGTATAATTTGCAAGAAAAAATGTTATTACCAGACAAAAGCAATTATTAAAAGATCATTAAGGAACTGAACTAAAATAACTTTAAAAGGCAAAGTAAGTACATGTGCTTTAGTTTGCCTTCTGATTTGCTGAGGACTACAAATATAAATATGTAGAAGATCTTCAGAGACATTTATAGGAATGGGTTACAGAACTTTGGAATACCTACTGGCCAACATCTAAATCTCTCTCTCAGTTACTTCAGTGAAATCTCCTTCTCTGTGGTAGCACTGAGATCTCTATCGGGACTTAAGAAAAAGGTTAAGGCAACCTTGACACAATAGTCTTGACAGTACTGCACATACTATCTGCAAACAGAGGCAAAAAAAGTATTCAGATATGTCATGGGATCTAAACAGAAATCGTGGCTAAAGTTTGAACCACACATTAGAACATAATGGGAGCACATATAGAAGATACCTTACAGATTAGGATATTCCAGAGTCTAAGACACAGAGCAGGGTCTAAAGCAAAGAGGGGCAGGGCTCAAGTAAGGCCAGGTAGGGTAAACAAAATTCTGAACTTCAGTAAAAGTACAGGTAAACAGGAAGATACAGTTGTCTATTTGGCATTAACATCCACATCCTTCTTCCTCATCAGTATCACAGATCACCATGAATTTCTAGTGAAGAAATGAGCAGCAGAGCATAACAGGAATATGCTCAAAGAAATTTCAGCAAAGACTATAACTAAACCGTTAAGCTACAGTAGTGATAAGACCTAAAATAGCAGGATTGTTTTTCCCCTTAACTGAGCTGCAGATGAATCCCATTTTCAGTGGAGCCACAAGGAAAGCAGGGCAATCTCCAAACCGACTGCGAACCATTGGAAAAACTCTGCGAGGATTTCTGCCTTTTTACATAGAACAGTCTAGTCTCAAGAAACAGTGAGTTTGACAAATATTTCATTTTTTGACAGCACAGAGAATCTCTCCAGCGGTTCAGAAGCAGGAATACTGTATCGAAGAATCCTGAATCTTCCTAGGCAATCTTGCCACAATAGGCTGTTTTGCAAATTAGCACATACTTTTGCAAACAATTCAATTTGGAATACATTCATCTGTCTATCAAGGTAGTCTGTTTCTATCCCACTCATATATAGTTCAGCTTACCCAATGTAACTTACTGAACCCATAAATTTTTCTTAAGTAGCCCAAATCAAAATAATCTTTTATAGCATTCTATTGCAGTACCTTTTTTTTTTTTTTTTTCCAGTTTCCATTTGCACTCAAGCAGAACTGAAGCTGTTGTAGTTCAAATTCAGGCAAAGTCTGATAGCTAACTCTCCCACTGAAACAGACTTCACTGGACAACAGGATATAAAAATCAGAGAGGTGATATAACAGGGCAGGCCTATAACAGTGTCATAGCCAGCAAGAGATGCACCCCTTACTTCCTTACTCCTGCAGGCACTAATCCCATCCCCAGAAGAGCATGTAATTTTTTCTTAGACTTGTTAATCTTGAATTTGAGCTGATGAGATGGTGGTAACCTGACAGCACTCAAAGGAACACCAACTGTGCCAGCACTGTATCAGGGGAGGAGGAAAATCATTGCACTGAGATAAAATTCCTGTAACTTTTACTCACAGATAAACCTGTATCTCCAGAGCAGTCTAAAACTACCCCAATACATGACAGCAAAAGGCACCCCAGGGGTGCCTCTGGCAGACAGAGCTGGAAGCATCCTAACAACTTGCCTCAGGCAGAACAGCCCAGAGCTCTTCCCAAGGAAGAAACAAAAATCAACGATATGGCCAAGCCTTCCCAGTCCTTGGGGATATCCTTTTCCCAGTGGACAGATTCTCCGATAACATTTGCACAACCTTTTAATGCAAAAATTGCATCTCAACCCGAGTCACACAGTAAAGGTAAGGTCTGCATGAAGACACTCTGTAGATCCCAGCTGGTGAAATCGACCCCACATGAAAGCAGTCTCTGTGGAGGCACAGAACCTATTAGTCAAACTGCTCTTTTGAACTGGCATTCCAAAACAGTACCTCAGAAAAAGATCTGTTTTGAAGAAAGATTCAAAAATAGCAGACAATATCTAGCTCAAGAAAAAGAAAACAAAAAATCTAGATCATATTTATTGAGTTTTCACTTGCTTCCCTCACCCATCCTAGTAAATGGAAAAAACCCACACACAAACACAACACAGGAATTATGTTAAGCAACAAAACCAATGGTTACATGTCAACTTTACACCTACCTATCATGATTGCCAGGTAATGATGAACCTGAGATTTACTAAGTTTTATTAAGATATTAATCTCAGTCTTCTCATTGTTATTTACCCATACATAAAATACCAGTCTCCCATTTAACTTCACTCTGCAGATGAGAAAGTAAGGTCTTAGCAGGTTATTCAATAGTTTTCATATGGGAAGACACATTTTTTTATTTTTTTTCTACATTCTTACTGTTTTTTTTCTGAAAAAATCCACCACCTAGTTCTGAGAAATATAATTTATTCAATTACAATTCTCTAAAAATTACACTTTACCAGTCCTTATCATGGCACAGGAACAACAAAAGATCAGCAGACATTAAGATATTGCAACAAACCACATTTATTCTGCAGGTCTTAGATCAGTCTGAAACATGTAGTGCAACAATAACTGTCAGATGTTTAGTTCAAAACTTTGATACCTATTTAAAAAAATTAATTGCAAATTTAATTTCTACTTCCCCAAATAAATTTTACTTGTGTTTACACTGTCACCATTCAGTGTGCCTCTGCGAATGTGCACGTAAATTTGTGCATATATGTGTTTGAGTATGTATACATACAACATCAAATTTAAACACATTTTATTAAATATCTTCTTGATTTTGATGGCCAGTTAACAGCAGTTATACAGATACTTTACCTGTGACATGGTTTTGAAATAGAACAAGTGTTTCTGTAGTCCTTAGAACCAATAAAAATACACAAACCATTTTCTTCATAGATATATTCACTTCAATGCACAAAACCCTTCCACTGCTCCATTTATTCCATTAGTGTACTGGCTTAAATGATGCATGAGGCTTTCAGCAGTGAAGTGAATGTCACTCTTAAGGTCCCAATAAAAAGATAAACAATATAAGAACCATAACTCAATACTGAGAAATACCTGCAAATAAAAGTACAACTGCAAATAGTACATTCAATTCCAGTCTGACAGAAAATAAAGCAATTTCTCCTGCTAGCATTATGCTCCAATTCATATCAACATTTAAGAGTGTGTTTATTAACATTAAGCACCAGCTTTGATCAATAAAATTTGAGTTCAGGTTGATATGCTTTCTTGGGACAGGTCCTCAATGATTAGAAGAGTCTCAATTACAAAGTGAAGGTAGCAAAACATCAATAGTGCACTGGGAAAATTAAAATCGACAAACTTGTTTCAGTTTTAACAACTGGTCAAATAAGGTAGGTGCAAAGTCTGAAAGACTAGACTTGCTTTGTCAGTGCTTCATTCCAGAATAATAAATACTACTAAAAAATATTTGAGTTTGATCTCATTTTCTCTGTGCTTCCTAGCAGAGTTGCCAGATACATTATTTGAGTCACTTGTCTAATTTATTCAATCAAACAAATTATTTTTCCAATTAAGCTGCTCAATGTAATCAAGAATAGAAGTAAATGATGTGAGAAATGTTACGGCACCTGTAACTACCAAAAATAGAAGAGAGAATAAGTGAGCATACTGCTTCTTCCTCCTCCTCTAAGAGATCTGGCCAATTCCAATCAAACACTAAAGGCATCAGTAAGTTCTTAAAAGGCTGGTGAAAATCTGTGGCAGTGTGACTAGTCAAACCGCAAAAGGGACAGCAGCAAAACCAAGCAGATGCTCTTATTAATGCCTGCCTTGAAGCAAAGGCGTTGTGTGAGCTCATTAGTGCTCTGGTCTGTTGGTCCTGCTGCTTGACCAGACCACATCTACAACACCTCAGAACAGCCCCAGCACAGCAGTGTCTTTTGGCCCATCTAGGTGTCATGGAACAAAGTAAAATCAGCAATCCCAAGGGATAAGTGAAGATAAAATCTACAGAACAACTGAAAATAATTTCATTCCTTGAGTAGGCTTTGTTTTGAAGAACAACTGAATTTTAAATTTAAGGAACTCTGGGCCCAAAAATCTAAGTAATTGTACTGTGCTACATCACTGTCTTCAGGAACTGCCACCTACATAGTCAGAAGACAGCAAACAAGGCTGTTCTCTCAACCCTGGGACCAGCCCTCACACTCAGAAGAGCAGTGGTAAAGCCATAGGACAAGAATTTCCTAGTACCTGCAAATAGAATACTATTTTCCTTTGTCCTCATAGTGAAGAGAGGGGTACATCTCCTCCCCCATTCAGGATTTGGCATTTCTTAATTGAGTGTGTTGGTACCATTCTGATTTGTTTGCATGGGGACCAATTTTTCTTAAAGGAATTAATTTCTCATTTAAATACTAAATATTCATGGGTGGTCAGCAACTTTGTTAGCACCAAGAAAGCTCTATCCAAAGAGCAACAGAAAAGCCTGCCTTTGTTGCCCTGACCTGAGCAAGGCCTATTTAGAAAAGTGCTTCAGCCCACTGAGATGGTGCTATTCTTCCAATTCACTTACCCATTAGATGTTGCTTGGAGGACTTTTTTGTCCTCCTCAATAATCTCATTAACCTAGATGCCATAATCAGATGTACACCCTAGAGACACAGTTTCAAGATACAAGAATTAATACATTGTCTCATCTACTACATTTCTCTCCCCTTTGATTCTTTCACATAATGCCTTTTCATAGGACAATTCTATGGAAGCAAATACTAATTTTCCCCTTAAATAAAAACAAAACAAGACAAAACAAAACCACAAAAATACACAAACAAAACCAACAAAAATCAGATGTTACTAATTTTTATAGTGTTAGACAATTAAAAAATATTGCAGGCCAACAGTATGAATTTCAAAGTACATCTTATCTTTTAAAAATATATCTCCAGTATTTACAAGGTGGTACAGAGTATAAACAGAGCAAAAGCTTTTGACAGTTTTTAGAGTCCTTGTATTAAACAAAATCTGAAACAAACAACAACAAAATAGACAGAACCTTGGTATTCTTGCACTGCAGAGAAAAACTTCCAAACTTCAGGAATTTTACATAATCAGTTCTCCCAGTTCAGTCTTAAATTATAACATGGGGCATACAAACATATAAAATCAATAACTGCATATAAACAAACTATATTTCCTTACTTCCTTTGCACTGTACAAACTACACACATCAAAACATACTTCTTCCGACTAGAAAATACGCACACACACACATATATATATATATATAGAAACCACACAAGAATATATATATATATATATATATATATAAATATGACACTTCAGGCTCAGTAAATCAGCTGGAGGTTTCATGAAGTGCTCTGTTCTTCTGCAGCACTGTATTTAGTTCCTGAATCACATTTGATGGCAATTTACTATCTAGTTCCAAAGTAGCTTTGTTTGTTTTGGTTTTATTTTTCTTCAGTGTCTTATATAGTTTTTGGTGCAATTCAGTCATCCCTGAGCCTGCAACATCCTCAGAAATGAAGTTTTGATGTGTTTTTGCTTGATTTCGCACTTTCTCCTCCTTTCTTTCCAAACATTGTGCCACAATAGATGCTTTTTCTTTCAAGTTTTTTCTTTCTTCCAGAGGTTCGTTATCGTGATGCTCACCAAATCTTGATTTTCCAGTTTGTAGTTCTATATTCTTACCAAACAAGCAAAGAGAAGTAAGTTCATTCATACTGTATCAAAAATTGTTCAGATTGCAATTTTTGTTCTTTAGTTTCACATAAGTTTTAAAGAAAAAAAAATTAATTTTACTCAAGAACAGAGACAGCAAAGTCAGTTTTAAATTACCACAACTATCCTATTATTATTTAGTAAGCATTTTTAGTGAGTCAATTCTAATTAGTGACACTTCTGAAATTTACATATATCATGCACCATGCCAATGAAGACATTTGTTTTCATATAATCACAATTTGATTTTTCATTCTACCACAGCAGACTAAGTTTTAGCATTTTACAGCAGATTCATATACTCTTAAAGACTTAGAATTGTTTGATGGAACAAACACAACTGTGTATATTTCAGTTTTAATACAATAATGACTGACCAATATGAATATATGAGAGATAATTTTAAACAATCACATAAATATTTTTAGCAGCTTCTAAATACTAACTGACATGTTACAAAGACTGGCTTCTTTTTCAATTTGCATATTGGTGAGCTGTTTTCAAGTTCTTAAGCTGCATAAAATTAAAGGTAAACCACATGCTGCATCTAAATTTGCATTATTGTATTCTGGCTACTCAGTTGGTGTGGCAGTAGGTAAAACATTCCTTTTGTGGAAAAGCCTGGTAGTTCAAAAGGAAAATTAGGTCCTGGAATATTGCTTTCATCTTTCTTGGCAACCAGAAGGAGGAGAAAGCTGAGGAAGACTTTGGGTCTTTTTGTATTTCCTGTGTGGAACTTGTTCCCTTTGACTGCATTTTTTATGGAGTTATTCATCCACAGCATATAAACAAACTTGTTCCTTGGAATCTTAATAACTCCTATATGTTAAAACAAACACTAAAAACTACTCAAATACTAGGGAGGAGCTAGTTTAGATACACAGAATTATGCAATGGTTTGGGTCTGCTTGTAGGCCTTTCTTGTATGACCTATTTTAAGTCAGTATGCTATTTGATCATGCTTGAAAGAAAAGGTTTTTCCTCATTCCTCAGTCTTCTTGTATTTTGAAATAAAATACTTGCTGCAGATACACAGCAATATATTTTTATTTCAATTAAATAATTCTCTATGAGAAATATGCATATTTTAAATGTGCTATCCACATGTGCAACAAGTGGTGTAGAAATAACCAAGATGTTTTGGTTCTATTTGTTATTAGGATTCTTATTTCTTGAGTCTTTCAGCCTTCTGGTTCTACACATTTATCTCGCTAACACAATAAAACTGTTTGCAACAATTGGGAAAAATCAGACATTCAATATAAACATTTTAGCAAAAAATATTAATATTAAACTCAGTTTCTGGGTATCTTGTATTACTTTCTAACGTTTTAAAGGTATTCTTCTTGATGGAGGAGTACTCAAATTCATGGAAAGACTGAAGGCATGGTCTCCCAATGGTACATCTTCTTTTTAACTGTATCCATTGCTGTGCAATATTTCTTTTTAATAAAACATATCATAGAAATACTATCTACCGTTATTTTACTGTTAATTCCAGTTTTAGCTTTCCATGTAAAAAAAAGTGTTAATTTTTATTTTCCATTATGCATTTTTGTGTTAACCTTCCTAAAGTATGCAAATACCTTTTGCATAAAAAATCTCTAGCTCTAGTCATGGCATAAATAATGAAGACCATGGATTTCTGATTTTAAGTTTAAATGCAGACCTCCTCAAAGTTGTAGTGTAAAAAAATTAGAGTCCTCCCTAATAAAGCAAATTATCCACAAAAAAAATACATCCAGTACTATAAGGCACTAAATATTTTTAATCATGAAGCTGAAAATATAATAAAACTTTTATCCTGGAATGTCTGAGTTTGTAGGCATCTCAAAGAATGTACTAGAGGTTTCAACTGTACTTGCATAAAGAACATAGGTAAGAGACACACCTAAAGGTTATGGATTTTTTTGAGTGACAAGACCTATGATTTACCTTCATCAAAGAAGTTTGAAAGTACAAGCATCAGAAAGAGCTTATTTAAAAAAATGCAAAAATACTTTTTGAAAGAAGGCTAGAAGGGACAAATTAAACAAAATACTAAAGTTTGCAAACAAATTACAAAATACTTATATTCACATGGTTTTATACTCTTGTAGCTAGGCAGAGCAGAAATTCTGGAAGAAAGTGTAACACAAGATGGAGTTCTCTTTTACATAAAGCACTATGCCTGTCTTTTGCTTTTGGTTTACTATGAAAAAAGTCAACTTTACCACTCTGTACCTGAACCACCATCTCTGTTAGTCATAGTAACATATCCCATATTAATTACTTCCTTTCAAAATGTTCTAAAATGTGTCAGAAATTATACTGCTGCAGTCAAAGGACCCAGATGTTGTTTCAACAGTTATTCACTGCTGCAGTCAGGCTAGTTACCACTATTATTTCCAAGTAGAACAGTGCCTCCACTGCTTCATCTCAGCTGGAAGTAAGGCAAGCAAGTTCTCCCCACAGGCATCAGTATCTCTATGTGGATACCAGAAGGTAACCTCAAGCTAATATGATAAGGTTCAGATATATCACTAGTGCACATAACAAAGCTCAGTCTATTCAAGGAGCTGTAACTAAAGCTTCTTATTCTTCTTTAAGACTAATAATAGTACAACTTAAATGTATGTCATGGGTTGCAGTGCAAAATGTAACCAAAGCTCTGTATTCTATCACCATCTGATCCCACTGGTGTGTGTGTGGGTGGTGTAATTGTCTGTCAATGGCCAACTGTAATAAACCTGCTAGGGCAGTTTTCTTATCTCTTCCACAACCCAGCCTCCCTCCAGAGAGAGATCTTCTGCTAATGGGCCATTGAGTCTCACTGATAGAATTATATCATCCCACTGGGAAATGCTCCAGCCAGGGGGAGGAGCCAAATCCAGAAATCTGGGAGTTGGAACACCAAGGCAGCCTTTTCCACTGGATTCTCAGAGGAAGACCAGGCCCATCTCTCACCACTGGACCTTCAGCAAAAGAACTCCACTCTTTCTACAGGAGCATCACTTCAACAAAGCCACATCTGCCACTGGGACTGCAGCCACCACTGAATGGGACTGCCACCAACACCCTACTCACAGGGTGTCAGGTTGGATCCTAACTCTGTCAGTGGGTTTTGTTTGTTTGTTTGTATTGTTTGTTTCTTTTTTTCTCTTTTGTAATACCGCACGTGTTTTGGTTTTATTGTTTATTTTAGTTCCCCTAATAAAGAACTGCTATTCCTATTCCCATGTCTTTGCCTGTCAGCCCCTTAATTTCAAAGTTATAATAATTTGAAGGAAGGGGGTTTAAATTCTCCATTCTAAGGGAGGTTCCTGCCTTCCTTAGCAGGCACCTGTCATTCAAAACAATGTATCAAGGGTAGTTCCATCTGAGCTTTTCCATTATATTCACAAGTAGATAACTAAAACAGTGCAGTTATTTTAGACAGAAGAAAAGATATGCATGCAGGACAGTTTTCAAGGATCTTATTAAAAATAAAACTCATACTGTAATAATATGCATAATATTTCCAGCTAAAAGTCTTATTTACTCCTAATGAACAATCTCTACTCAAAAAAACCCCAAGCACAAATAAAAGTCCATTATGATTAACTGAACTGCCAGAGAGGTTATGCAAGTTGAAAATACAATAGCTTTTTTACATTGAATTGTCCTAAGTGTTCGTTTAATGACAAAATATTGGAAGTGGCATTGATAATAAGAGCATCTGCATTTTATATTTATCCAGCTCTAGGGAGTTCATTATTACTGGACTACATATTATAGCATTATGTTTTGAAGTTCTACATCAAGTTTAAACCTCACTTACTTCTGTATTCCCAATGATTTTAGAAGTGTTCTTCTCCTGATGAATGGGAATTAGTGGTAAGCCTCTGATCTTTGGACTTTTAGTTATGGACTGTTTTCTTGCTTTTCCAGCAGGTGGCCATATATCTGCATGCTGAAGAACAAAATGATTCCTTATTTTCCATGCGGAATTCCATAAATACACAAAATTCTTTGGTACGTAAAACTCTCTTGGAAAAAGCTATACACTGCACAATACCATGCCATCTCCTCTTATGGGAGAAAGAGAAAAACACTATGATGCTAAAATTATGTTAATATTTTGTAAGTGCTGAACAATGTTGAGTGAAAAGAACCAAGATGTCCCTACATAATTGTCATGTATCAAACATCTTCCTTCCTTCCTCAATAATATTCTTATTATCCCCCCAAAACAGAAAATATCGTCAAATGCAACACATTAATTGACTTGTTTCACAATTTCAAAATTCCACAGAAGCATGCTTTCAGAAGTCCAAAAAATGGTTTCTGAAGCAAAATTAAACTATGTGCATGTGTTGCAAAACGTGTTTCTTGTTGAGGTTCAAGACCAAAGTGCAGGGTACCACACTTGGGTCACAACAACCCCAGGCAGTGCTACAGGCTGGGGCAGAGTGGTTGGAACGTGGTCCAGCAGAAAAGGACCTGGGAGTGCTGGCTGAGAGCTGCTGAACATGAGCCACTGTGTGCCCAGGTGACCAAGAAGGCCAATGGCAGCCTGGCCTGTGCCAGAAATAGCATGGCCAGCACAACCAGGGCTAATTTTCCCCTGTATCTGGAATGATACTGTTGAGTCCACAGTTCAAGTTCTGTGTCCAGTTCTGGACCCCTCACTGCAAGAAAAATATTGAGGTGCTGAAGCGTGTCCAGAGAACGGCAGAGCTGATTGATTCCAGTTTTTTCCCAAAAGGGTGTTTAGACATTAGAATGTCACCAGTCACCATCCCTGGAGGTTTTTAAGAAAAGACTACATGTCATAACAATGCCATGGTCTGGTTGACAAGGTGGGATTAGGTCATAGCTTTGACTCAATGATCTCAAAGATCGTTTCCAAACTAATTGATTCTGCGATTCTGTGAAAATTTGTATTAATAATTTAGGGAAAATAATTGCTTAACCTATGATAACAACATGTGTTATCCGAAACACAAATATGCAGATCTGGTTTCAACAGCAGTCTTTGCTTTAGCTCAACTGAAATAGGTCAGTTTTGGGGAAAAATGTGAAGTTTCACTGTGAGTGAAAAACAAGACTGGGAAGAGAAGGGAAGTAAAAAACCCATAAATTAGTTACTGAACATTTCAAATTTGAGCACATGAGATCACAGTCCTCCTTTTCATGCTAATGAAAACCAGAAAGACAGATTTGAGGACAAGATATTTCAAGACTGTTTTACTGAAAAATCAACATGAGATTCTGTGAATCAAAGAATGTTTAACACCTACAGCTAAATCAGCACAACTTTGAAGGAAACTGGCAAGCCAGGACTGCAAGTCCATGAAGCAAGTCTCTTCAAGACTGTATTTAAAAAAACAGTTGTGAAGCTATTATCGTATTTGCAGACGGTTTGCAAATAAAAAGCCATTATCATTAAAAAAGCCATCAGAATCAGTGATTATTGACTCATGATGGCTGACTAGAAATTGGAAGCCTTGGTTCCAGATTTAGAAAAAGTATTTTATAGACTCATATCTTGATAGAGTAAAAAATTTTCATACATGGTGTGGCCAGGGTGTTACAGAAGTCTCTGATAAGAGTTCTCTCCAGTGACCATTAAAAACATTTTCTTCCAATGAAATAGGAAAGTATTATCTGAAAGAGCAGCTCTTGCCAACCAAAATCAGTTTATTATGGATCAAGATACAACAAACAGACACAATCCAGAAAGTGATGGAGAAACTTTAATCAGCTTCTGAAGAAAACTGTCTGCCTTAATTCCCAGCAAGCCTAAGGAAACCATCCCTGTCAGTTAAACAGCCTGATTTCCCGTTTGTGCCTGTAACGTTTCTTAAAATAGAACTCTGAGAAAGTATATCAGAAATACTAGCAACGTATTAGCCCACATAAAAAATGTATTTATTCATAGTTTTGACCCCTCTGTTCAACTGCACCTCATGGTAGTATAATGTGCCTCCAAGCTGATCAAAGGCAAGGAAACTGGAAAAATACTATTGTGTCCATCTTCGTGGACACCAAATAATTACTTCCAACTGTGTGCTATGCATGCTCTTAAGAGATTTTTTACAGAACTATTACAGAATTCAAGAACCATGCTTTCAGGATGGTTTTGCATAGAACTGAAAGAAACATTGGTCCTGCTTCAAACACTTAGTATGTACCAGCTTGAAATGGAAGATTAATAAGCTCTGGGTTAATTTGATTGCCTGTATCAAAGTACTCTTGTCACTACATTACAGCAGTACCTACACTTTGCTATTCATATACTCTGCACTATTTATACTACAGGAATAAACATTATCAGACAACAGGAAAAAAATAGCAACAGCACTGCTATTTTACTGATATTAATTACTAAAAAAATTTACTCTGCTCAAGCACTCAGCATGGTAATATTGGTTTATGTTCCTCTTAATTGCACAAGATCATTAAATGTCAATATCTTAATTAGTTCAACACCAATTTTACAGTATTTTTCAATTTCCAATCTAAGTTATTCCACTGGCAGTCTCTCTAACGTGTGTCCAAATACAGTGACAACATGTACAGTAAAGAACGAAGCTGACTTCCCTAAAGATGGTCTCAACTTGAAAATTCTAACTAGAAATAACCTCTGCTGACACATACAGTTTTCTGGTTTAGAAATGGGATAATGTGGCAATAATTGTCTGTGGCTGTACGATACAAGACTTTTTACAGATCTTATGGCAAGCTTTACCAATATGAGGCATTGCATTCTTAAAAAGATTTTCTCTGTAGTGAAGTAGTAGATTGCCATAAGAACAATACACTAAATCTGCATCATTAGCACATCATTTCTCATGTAGCTTATAGACTGACAACTTTACTGATGTCCAGAACGCTGGTTAAAAAAAAAAAAAAAAAAAAAAAAAAAAAATTTAACAATTTCCAAAAAAAATCGTCAATCCAAAAAACTCCTTCAATGTAGTACTGCTAATTCACTGTACTGTTCGTTCATTGGAATAAAGTTTTAAAAATAATAATATGAATTCATAGAAATTTTTTTTAATGTGCATAAAATTTTTTTTCTGTTAGCAAAAATTATCCTGGACATTGAACAATACCTCCCAGTTTTTTATTTATATTGTCAAAGGAACATTCTACATTTGCCTAAGAATCTTAACAGATTGTCCTTCATTGTGATTTTATGTCAAAAGAACTTCAATAGTTACCAAGCTTGCATGAGTTAGTTCCAAGTTTCCTATATCAATAACCTCTGAGCCTATTTGCTGTGACACTGCTCATGTTATGCCCATGAGATGTACGCCAGTTGTTTCCATAGAAACAACAGTCACTTCAGTTAAGGGAATTGAATAAGACAAGAATTTGGAAGTCTTACTTTCAAGGCATGCATTATACTTCAAGCACTACTATATATGAAAGTCAGATTCTGTGTTAGAAAGCCACTAAGAAGTCTGTATTTCAACAGTCTTGTGCTCAGCCTATTTTATGCAACACAAAGCTCCTAGGTAATCATAAATCTAGCAATGTTTATTCACAGTGATATCCTGCAAAGCTCCTTGAACATCATGGGAAAAAGAAAAATCTGACACAGATACAAAATCCTGTTAAAACCTTAAACTATGTTCCAGTCTCCTGTCAGGCTGAATTCTTTCCATCTCACTTACTTCCACTTCTCCAGTGTAAATATTAAACTCATTTCCAAGAATGTGTTACATGTCACTCAAACATATACCCTCCTTACAATTTCATGGCAAGCAGAAGAGTACCTAATTTAGGATAAAGCCTATCCAACACAGTGAATTGTCAGTGTTAACTAAGCTAACCTGTATACCAGAGAAATAAAGCCATATTGGCACAGCTGTTGCACAGGGCTAGTCCACACCACTATACTTTTAAACACCACACCCTTCTTTAATGACTACTCTAGCATCCAAACTAGTGAGCAGAGAAATAGCATTTGGGTATTGCGGCACACAGACACACCCCTTAGGTCAACAGGCAGAATTTCACCCACAAGAGCTTTCTGCAAAGGAAATAACTGTCCCTTACCAAGCTTCTCCACAACACAGTGGGAGGGATGATGCCAGAATCTAATGTTCTTACTTGCTCTTAAGGCACTCATAGTTTTCATGGACTAAGACACATCTTTTGGCAGTTTTATTGCATGAAGTATTCCAGAAACTTTGGCATTGAACCTTATATGTAACACATAAATATGAAATGGGATTTTCATAACACCAGAATAATTTACAATTTTTGATCTGATTAGTACCTGTGCCATAAAAATGCTTATCATCCACTCCATCTGCACATCTTGTCCATCACAACATATATACCTAGAACACAATACATAATTAATATGAAAAACAATGTAGACTCCTGTTACAGTTAAACATATTAAAGAATAGGCTTCTAAACTACTTAAAATAGTGCTTCATTCATGCTGTCTATATTTATTATTAACACTCCCAGAAAAAAATAAGCATATATAAATACTTCAAATTATCATTTTACCTACTTTATAGAAAATGCCTGTGCTTCATTTTAATCATGTGCACAGGATTAAAATCTATCATTCTAACTTCATGACTATTGTTTGCTCTCTGGTCACAGAATGAAGCTAGACACCTAAACCCAAAAGATGAACCAAACATATCAATAAAAAAAGTTTCTTTACTTAAAATTCAACATGAAAGGTCAAAATAATGCTCCTTAGTTTTCAAACACTCTTATTTTGCAATTGAATATTCCAACAACTATTAGACAGTGAAGTTAAATGAAGTGCACATTTCATGTTTACCTACCACTGGTGTTTTTCAGAAAATACTGCAAGTCCCCAGCTGAAAGAAAGATGATTTTCAAAAATTAGTTGCATATACAGGGACAAATTCCTCAAACTTCAGAGATTAACTACCTTTACATAGTCCTTTTAATTTGAAAAAATAAAATTAAGTTGTAAAGTCTAAACATGTACTGCAAATCCAGAATGAAGTTGTGGGTTTGAGGATAGATTTTGCTCATTTTCTTCCAACTGTTTCACAATTAATGAACTTTCTATTCTAGACAAAGAGTTACAGCAAAGCACTGCAGATGACAGCTGACTACTTGCCTCATTTTTGCCATGGTTGTGCTTTCTAAAAGGTGCTGGAAATAAAATAGCCTGGTAAAGAGCCACTACAATGTGGAAGTTAAAGAGAGAAAAGAGCTATGCTTGTACTATAAACAAAAGGAATCACATGATTTTGTAGGGATTTAATAATTGCTAGGGAAACAAAAAGGGAGTGGGTGCACAATGAAGCCTCTGAGGTGAAACAGACACTTCTGGAGATCCAGAGGCGACTTGGCAACCTCTGCTTTTGAAAGTAGACTAAAAATAAACCTCAAGGCAAAAAAAAAAAAAACCAACCTGCAAAGACTCATTTACATAGTCTTTTTACTCCTATTTTAGACTAATCTCCTACTCATTCTGCACTTGAATTAGAAAAAAAACCAACAAAAAAAAACACGCAAAAAAGCCACCAACGTTTTCTTTAACATGCCTAAGCTTTGAAATTCACAGTCCTTTTTGGGGTGTTTTGATTTGGCAATTGTAAAGGAAAAGTTCAAGCATATCTGTTTAAAGGCTACAGCCAACCTGGACTCCCTCTGGGATAAGATCCTACGTGCATTGTCTCAGTATCTCAGAGCTTTGACCGAACAAGAACTGGAAACATCTGAGAAAAACAGGTGTCATTTTTCACTGTTCTTTCCCTGAGAGATAGTCACTGATGTTTGTAAAGGGCACTGTAGTCTTCAGCTAGCAGAAACATCAAAATAACAAAGATCCTGAAAAAGGAAAATCCTCTGCTGAAAAACAGGAACTGCCAGTAAGGGCCGTGACTAGATGGTTTTTTCTTCTCTTTTTTACTTGGTGCAAGGAAAGTGTGTCCACCAATGACATGCGGGATATATACCACAAAACTAAGAGAGCTAGGAGCGACCATATCCAAGAGATAATAAATGCACTTTAGATTATGAAAATCCAATCAATAAAGTAATTCCCTAGCACAGATTAGTTAACATGGAACATAAAAACAGACAAAGGAACAGAACAAATAATATTACAGGGGATAATTTAATTCACCGTACTGCTATAGGCTTCTTGATTTTTCCTTGTTCCACGATGTTCTATACTACCCTTCACTGATGACACTACGATACTTTTTACACAGTGTTTATTTTCTTTTCTATTCTTACTTTGTTGGTGGCTTCATTTTCTTTTTCACTCCAAGATAAAGCTTCAGAGAATTGACAGGCAACACCTTTTCAGGTTTGTTAGTCTGCAAATAAAGTAAGATTCTAATTATTGTATCAGGAATGTGCCAAAGAGAAAATGCCGCATGACTTCACATGATTTCACAGTTCAGTTTCTTTCATGGAGTGCACCCCTCTTTTCTAGCAGATCACTTAAATATTTTGTCTCTTTTTTTGCCATTAACAAAATGTACCAATCACTATTACGGGAAATAGACTGATTAAGAGCTTAAGGCTTACATGAAATCATAAAACTGTTAGAATAATGAAGATGTGGTGCTATATAGGAACACAAACTCTTCAAGAGAGACAGCAAGATGGAAAGTGGGATTGCCCTCTGTTAAACAACCTCTTCTATGGAAAAGTGAGAATTTTCTTCAGATCAGAGAGTGGTTTGGGTTGGAAGGGACTTTAAAGATTATCTAGTTACAATCCCCTGCCATGAACAGGAACATCTTTTACTAGACCAGGTTGCTAAGCCTAGCCTTGAACACTTACAGTGATAGGGCACCCACAGCTTTTCTGGGCAACCTGTTCCAGTGCCTCACCACCCACACAGTAAATTTTTCCTAATATCCAGTCTAAACCTACTCTCAGTTTGAAGGCATTCCCTGTTTTTCTGTTGAATTAGACTCTTCTAAAACATCCCTTTCCATCTTTCTTCTAGGCTCCTTTCAGGTACTACAAGGCCACAAGAAGTTCTCTAGTCCAGGAGAAAAAAAAACGAGTTTTTTTCAGCCGTCCTTCATAGATAAGGTTCTCCACCCCTCTAATCGAGCTGGTAGCCTCCCTTGGACTCAGTGCTCATGGCTGGGTCATGTCCAGCCTCTCACCCACCAGCACTCCTGAGCTCTTTCTTGGTAGGACTGCTCTTGACTTGTTTATTCCTCAGTCTGTGCTGATACCAAGACTTGACCCAAATGAGGTGCAACACCTTGATCTTGTTAAACTAAGATTCCCATGGCCTTACTTGTTAAACTGAGATTCCCATGGCCTTAGTTTTCATGCTTGTCCAGGCCCTTCTGGATGGCATCATGTCCCCCAGGTGTATCAACCGCACCTCCAGCTTGGTGTCATCTGCAAATTTGCTGAAGATGCACTCAATCTGTGTCATTAACGAATATATATGTAGCACTAGTCCCAGTAAGGACCTCTGAGGGACACCACATGTCACTGATGCCCATCGGGACTCTGAGCCATTGATCACTACCCTCTGAATGTGACCATCCAAACACTTTCTTATCCATCTAACAGTCCACTCATCAATTCATCCATTAGGTCACTGAGGCAACTAAATCAGGATGAAAAAAAAGCAAATTATGTTTTTGAACAACCCACAGAAGTCTCTGGGTAACAAATCCTGACTCTTATGGGATGGGGAGGGCAGGGCTTTATTCTTCCTGATATCTTCAGAAAGGGCAGCCCAGTGAGACAGAAAGAATCCACCAGGTTTGTGGAGAACACCAGTACTGGGACTTTCAGAGGAACCTATACAGGGCAACACAGGAATCTCATTAAATATAACAATGATATATACAAATTCCGGCACAGGTGAAGGAATGAACCCCTCCAGCGACAGAGAGTGGGAGGCAGTTCTGCTGATAGGGACCTGAGCATGCTGGTAGGTGTCAAGCTGGGCATAAACCAGCAGAGTATCCTAACAGCAAAGCTGGTCTCATTTTCCTGAGCTAGCTGAAGCACAGTGAGTAGGTGGAGGAGAGCAATTCTCCTCCTTTCCTCATTACTTGTGTGATTGCATCTTTTGGGTCCTTGAGAGAAAGAAAGAGGATCAGTAAACTGGAGAGGGCTCAGCAGGGGCTCACCAAGCAATCTGGGGGCTGGAGTACTGGCGCTGGAGGAGAGGCTGACTGAACAGCAGACCCCCAGCACCTACAGAGAAGTTATGAAGCAGACTGAGTGAGGCTTTTTATATTGTGAGAAGACTATATCTAAGGACAGACAAACTTTCCCCTATGAGGACAGTCACATACTGCAACAGGCTCCCCAGAAAGGTTGTGCAATCTGTCCTCAGGGGTTTCAAAGACTTTAACTGATTAAAGCCATGCACAACATGCCCTGAGCTTGGCTGCTATCCCTGCTGTGCATAGGAAGTTGGACAAGGATCTCCTGAGGTTCCTTGCTTGTTCCTTCTTGAACAAACTACCTTTAGTCAATCTACAGCAGACATACACCCACACTAGGTATGAGAACTGAATGTGACTGGAAGATGGAGTGCTGAAAGGAAACAATAAATGCACACCATTACAGAGAAAAAAACTAATATTTTACACAACACAAAAACATTCCTTCAGTACTTTTAGGTCAACTGTTTTAGCTTTCAATTTAGGAAAAAATACACTTAACAAATCTTATAATCCCATACACAAAGCTACTCCCTAGTATTTATTCTCAGTTTCCCAATCTGCAGCTTTCAATTTCTAACACTCCAGTGTAGGAAAAAAGAGATGTTTAAGAGAATTAAGGAAACAGCAAAACACACAACAGTTTTATGGCTGGAATTCTTGTGTAACTTCCTGCTTGAAAAAAAGGGTACTGCCAGGATGAAAAAATACCCCTGCAGAACCTACTGTTAAGTTAAACTACTGCATACTTCTCACAATAATGCACCTTAGGGGAGCCATTTCTTTTTCTGTGAGCTTATCTCTTAGCAACAGAACATTAAAGGGGTAAATTATTTCAGTCAATTAGCACAATATAATAATTTAGCATACAGAATTCATGAAAACTTTCAATGTTCTTAATAATTGCTCTTGAACAGGAGAAACACTGAACAGAATGTATCTCCACCTGCATATACAAAGTTAATTTGCTGTTAATGAGAATTTATAAATTAATTAGTACATGTGGTCTTATTAACTAAAATTTTCCATCTGCAATGTCAAGCTCTCCTACCATTCATTTCTAAATATGACTAAAATTAAACCAAGATTTTTCATGATAAATTAGTATCTCTCAAAAGAAAGTAAAGCAAACTATTTGATCAGAATGGTATTTCCATTTGCAATTACAGAAAAAAAAAGTAAAGCCATTTAAAAATAAGTGTTCAAAGCACCTCCTGAGTTGGGGAATTCAATCTTTTATAAATCAGAATGGCTTAAAAAAGGAGATTATAAAGTGGTACAACAATCCTGTCATAAATTCTTTCCAAGATACTAATTAAGGTTTTATGGGCATATTAATTTATTCTCACATATGTGCCAATTTGAGTTTTAGCACTAAATTATACAACACTATTTTTGACATTCTGGGGTCATTCTAATTAAGATTGTATCCACAGCTTCACAAGAAGACACAGTGAGCTTACGTGAGCAAGGGATATGTCTAAAAAAAAGTCCTTTAGGAAGGTCAGCAATATACATCTGTATTTTTTGGATGGGAAGGAAACAGCAGTCAGCAAAAATGAAAACACATGAAACTTTGATTTTTTTTTTTAACTACGAATTATTGGAATGAAAATGAAAATATAGTTCATGATTAATATTGTTTGGCTTTAGACTTAAGTGCAAGTTGCATATAGTCAAACTCACTGTTTTAAGAAAACTCACACAAAATATTTAAAACTGAACCCTTCCTGCTATTAATCACAACTAAATTCACTTCTGTGGAATTCTGAGGTATACCAAACCCAATTAGCAATACTAGTTTTTAGAGGACTGAGAATACATCTGAAAATTGTTGTTGGGAAGCAGGGAAATATTTTCCTAGTGTATTGAGAGTTATTGTTTCCTGTAATCTCTTCTACCATGAGATGTTTATGTGTAAGAACCTTATTGCTTGAATCTTTAAGGGTTTTGTGTGAAATACCAAGAAAAAAATGGCATGCACTCATTTAAGTTCCATATTACTTCTGCTGCAGCTCTCTGCAGCAGGTTTTCGAATAGTGTCAGCACAAAGCACCCAAACATTGTTCAATTTTTAATTTTTAAAGCTTATAGTAATATGTAAGTACAATAGCTAAATGACAAGCACACACACACTCCTTCTAGTAACACGCCTGTGAAACAGCCAGACAAAAATTTTATACGTCGACCCCAGATTCTAGAAGTTGCCATTTAATATGAGAAATGTTTATCTGTTTGCCTCCCTTTCTTTTTCATATAAAAAAAAAAGTTTAATGCAAAGCATGTTGGAGAGTTTATCTGCTGTACCTTCATATCCTTATAGAGGAACAAGTTTTCTTCCCGTAACACAAAATAACGGTCTTGAAATTTGTTTCCAGACAGCAGTTTTGATGGTTCTTCTTTGTACTTCAGAATGCCTGCTTTCACACTACCTTTCTCATTTTTCTCTACCAAGAAAATAAAAGCATTTTGTTAGAAGGTTTTACAACAGTGGAAGCTCCTGGTTTTTAAGAATCATTGCATATAAAAAAACTAAAATTACATTGGTAAAATTGATTTGGTATTATGCTAATATATAAAAAAATAGTTATGCTAATTATATTATATAAATACACACACATATATATACACTATATATTACATTTCAATACATATTGCATATTAATGTATTCTACATTCATAAGGAAGGCATTCTTAAATATACACTCCATTATTATTTTAATTACTGGTGTGAAAAAAGTCTTCTCTATTTCACTTCTATGATAACATGCGAACAATCTACCAACAAACTTTAATTCGAAGAATCTTTTCAGCATATGATGAGTAGTTAAAAGCAAGAGTATGATATGGATACTTGTAATCTCTGTGCTTAAGAGAGGTAAAACATTTCAATAAAGATCTGGCTTTGACATGAGGCTGTCTGGGTTTTTTTGTCTGTGTTATAATACACATAAACTCACATATATGTGTCGTAAAATTAATAAAAAATTCGAACAAAATACCACCTCCCACGCAGGCCCAAACAGTAACTTTGCAGTCAGCTTTATAAAGCATTTAACTTTTTACTGAGAAAGCTTTTATCTAAAAAAGAAAAATACCAGCGCTACCAAAGGCTTTCAGTGTTAAAGACCAGATTTCTCAGGACATTCTCTGCAATTAAAAATCCTAATTAAAATAGTGCAAAGAAGTATTACTAGTACATATACTTCTAGGTATTTCCACGTTTTCTATTCTGCTCAATATTCGTATATTTTTTCACTACTTTATCAGCTTTTCCCAGTAATTACCCTTCCCCAGCAAAAACTTCTGAACACTAATTACAGTCATTGCTGTGCTGCTATGACTCATGCATATCAACTGAAACTCGAAGTAAAATGGCACTTTAATAGTTAAAGTGAGGAAGAACAAAGGAACTGTCCTTATGACAGAACACAGAATTCAGCAGAATTCTTAAGTATTCTTTTCTCCCTGAGGTAAACAGTGCTGGAAGCAGATTGCCTTCTCCTCCCTTCCACTCAATACCATGTCACCTTGAAGAGGGAGTCAGATTAAAAGGGCTAATAATTCCTTTATCCCCAAACACTACAAGCCTACTATTTATGCCATATGTTGGCTTTCACCACCTATTATTTTAAGCTAAATGTAGGTACTTCCTAAAGTCATTCATTTATTTAGGAAATACTGAACCAACTTGTTTAGGAGTCACAGAATGATACCACTAGCTTTTATAATATATTAGTTTCAGGATAAGAAATAAAACTGTGATGTAGAAGGGGTATATGGTGTATCAAAAACCTCATCCTTACCCAAGTACTTAATTGGCTTTTTTCATTAAAACTCCACTTAGACTTTGGGCATCTAATATCAAAACTGTATTAAGAAGCAGCACAGGATAAAATATAAAAAATAATATCTACATCCAGAATCAATACATTTCAATAATTAAAATCAGAAATTACTTAGAAGTCCTCAGTTATTAATGCAAATATACATGCACAGTTATAAAAACCACGGATGTATTCTCTCTTTCCCAATAAGAATATTTACTTCATGTACAGAAAAACTTCACAGCATTCCTATGGCAGCAAATCTGTCAAGCACTTGATACTTACAAAGATATTAGAATAGCCTGAAGGAGAAAAAATATAATTCTCTAAACTGATGATATTCCATAGACTTTAGAAGCTAGCATTTCATTAAGTAAACCTAAACCAACAGGGATGTGTCCTAATCAGAATGTATTTTTCAGACACAAACTTTACAAAACATACCAAACTTGCTAGAACTTTGCAACTAGGAAGAAGGTACACTTAATCCATGCAGGATTGATCCACCCATGGTTTAAAAGCTTGCATTTCAAAAAATATCCCTGAATAATAGCCCCTGTTCTCAGAAATCAATACTTACTACTCAAATTATATACCACTGTACTGGAAACATTTCAAGGACCTATAAACACTTTATAGTAAATTTACCAAATAAATAATATTTGGCTTTCTAAACAAATAAAACTTTCATATAAGAAATTTTTTGGCAAGGAGAAGAAAAAGGGTCTTGAAATAGAATTAAGTAGTCCTGAGTATCTCTTATAAATTACATTTAATTTATATCTTATTAAAAGATATCTTTTTGTATCTTATCTCTAAATTTATGTCTTATCTCTTTAAATACAGTGCACACCTTGCCCTACTTCACAGCCCTTGAAAGAGTGCTCCTAACAAGCATGAAAAGATATGGAATAAATTGTCAGGAACAAGTAACTAAATCTAATCCCTAAATGTAAAGAGCTGGAATAAGGTAGAAAACCCACCACAAATTTGCTGAAACATATCTATACAAATAAACTAACTCTTTTTTGTTTGAAAAACATACATCTAGACCTCAGCACAAGGTCTGGATCATAGAATCACAGAATAGCCTGAGTTGGAAGGGACTCACCAGGATCAGAGTCCAACTCTTGTGTGAACACCTCGCACAGGGATCAACCCTACAACCTAGCACCCTGCTCTAAACAACTGAGCTCATCTCAATTGCAGAACATGAGAAAACACTTTAAAATGGACGAGATGAGAATAAGTATCAAAATTAAGAATGCAGTACGTATAAGGAACATGGGAAAAGTTGCTCTGACAGAGAAGACTATCATAAGTTGCCAAAATGAAATGAGGCTAAAAGAGCTGTTCCTTAGGCTCACTATTGAACCAACATTATTTCAAGTAACATTATAGACCCAATAAGAAAAAGAAGAAAATTGTTGAGAATGAAAATCTCTCAGGTAATATTAACAGAAAAAAAAAGTCAGGAATATAATAACTAGTCTTTTAGATTATTAAGCAAATCAGGGAAGCAAGGAATATTAATGGAATTAATTTATAAAGATTATATAATCACAGTCCTATTAATTTTACTGCAAAGTAGGAGGACATCCATCCACCCAGCTGCCCATTCGTATGAGCTGAGTAAACTCTTAAAAAACATACTTCAGATCATAGTGGTTGGACATCAGGCCTTAGCCCTATTATTCAGTGACAAGGAGTTATCCACATATAGAGCATAAGAGACAGCAAAGATTGAGGTCTCCCCTTCTTCCTTCAAGCTAGTAGTTACTTCTTGTACTTTGAGAATGAAAGCCCCACCATAACCATAAGTGTCTTGTACCCTAAACACTGGAACCTCCCTTCCCCACTGACATTGCTCTGTGTATTTTCTCAATCTGACACTTGACAGTGACGGATGCACAAGATTACTCCTCCATGTGGAGTTTGCAGGCATCAACACTCTAAGTCTTCAATATGACAGAAATTTTCCTTTTCACACCACTGATTAAACAAATATAATTTATTTGATAAGGTTTTAATTATTTTAAAACAAACATAAAATTATCAATAAATGTAAACAGTCAAAAGAGTGTGTCTACACTAAGATCAAACTGAATCAAACTGATGCAAACAATTATTGTGACAGGCTGGGAGAACAAATGGACATAAAATCGAGGAGACAGGAAGGAGTACAAATAGCAGCAGATTTCTCCTTTACTACATTTTGTAAATTGACACTAGCCTAATCCTAATGTGTTTCTTAGAGCAGTGATTCACACAATCCTTATGACCCATTCCCTTTTCAGATTCTCACACCTAGTGAGGTGATGGGAGTTCATATATCAAGCTTTTAATGAAGTAGGCCATTTCTCTCCATTCATGATCTGTTATCACACATTTATTGACAGTGAAACCCAACCACAAAACTCATGAACAGCACACTTTTTCAGGTTCGTTCACATTTGTGAAATATGCTTTTACAGGAATAAAGCATGGTGGAAGAAGGCCAGGAGAATCTCTTACTTTCAGGGGAATAAGCAAATACATAAAATTTACTTCTTGAAATCAAGATGATATATATAGAATAGAATGATTAACATTTCCATATATGAAAAAGAGAGGAAAAGATAGTTATATTTGAATTAGTCATTAGATAAAATAAGATGAACATTAAGCCATAAACATTAAAGCATTACCATCACACATTATACAGTGACAGTACACAGGGTTTCAACTGCTTCAAAAAGCAGTATTTTTGAACTTCCATTTCTTGCAAATTACAAAGGAGACTTAAAGCCAGGTATTATGTGGGAAAAATAAAAAAAATAGACTGGGTCAATGTGTAAACTGTATATTTTCACTGTATACTTGATCTATATTTTAAGTGTCCGCTCCCTTTTAAAGGCCACATGCTCTCCAAATTATTCAGTTGCTTGAGTACGTCATTCAAATGAGTATGTCACCTGGGACAGAGCAACCCTGGATGTGCAGACAGACTGGAGAATGAGTTGATGGAAAGCAGTGCCATGGAAAGGGACCTGGGGGTTCTGGTCCATGACAAGGTGAACATGAGCCAGCAATGCCCTGGCAGGCAGGAGGGCCAACCCTGTCCTGGGGTGCATCAGGCACAGCATCACCAGCCGGGCATAGGGGGGGATTGTCCTGCTCTGATCTGAGCTGGTACAGCCTCACCTTGAGTATTGTGTGTAGTTTCGGGCACCCCAGTGTAAGAAAGACCAAAAGCTATTAGATAGGGTCCAAAGGAATTCAACAAAGATGGTGAAGGGCTTTGAGGGAAAGCCCTCAAGTGTATGGAGTGGCTGAGGTCACTTATTCTGTTCAGACTGGAAGAGACTGAGGGGAAGCACAAAAGCCTCCTTGTGATGGGAAGTAGAGGGGCAAAAACCTTGATCTTTTTTTTCTCTGAAGTGACCAGTGTCAGGGTAACAGAATGGTCTGCAGTTGTATAAGGGAAATTTAGGTTGGATATCAGGAAAGCTTCACCCTGAGGTTGGTTGGGCACTGGAAAAGGCTCCCCAGGGATGTAGTCACAGCACCAAGCCTGAGAGTTCAAGTAGTGTTTAGACAATGCTCTCAGGCACATGGTGTTATTCCTGGGGCTGTCCTGTGTAAGGCAAGGAGTTGGACTTTGATGATCTTTCTGTGTCCTTTCCAACTCAGAATATTCTATGATTCTGTGAAATTAGCTTTGTAGTTTGGAGGCATCAAATTATATAATAGAAATTTCTATTAGTATACCATAGTTATATAAATATATTCAAACGATATGTCTTAGATAAGAGCAGTTTCAAGCTTCACAACAGAATTACACAAGGTGTGAACTGACTGCAGAATTTCTGTGCACTTTTATATTTCAGTGGGAGAGTTTATAGTTTGTAGAAATAAACATCCATAATCTCTGTGTTTTCATAGGGAGTCACCACAACCCTCTGTTACTCTGTAATTTTTATGAAGTAGCAACAATTTAGTTGTTCTGGGACAATTTGCTCCACTGAAAACAATTGCCATTCTTGTATTTTCACATAAAATAACTAAGTAAAAAAAATTACATACCACTGTAGAGATTCACCATGTCTGCTGTTAGAAATCTCTTTATTATTAGATATGCAGTGCCAGGCTCTGGTAGTGAACTCCAGTGAAGAACTTGTTCTAGTATATTCTCTGTATAATGCAGAGGACGTTCTGAAAAATGCCGAAGAAACAAAACACAAAAAATTAGAATTAAAAGAAAAACCCAACAATATTGGAGGCACTCACAAGTTACAGTTGCCTGTACACAACAAGGCCTCACTGACTTTGAGCTATAGAAGAAAAATACTGCTTTCAAAATAAGATAATTAGGCACTTCATTGACAATACCTTTGCTGGCAGTGTTTGCACAGGTAATGAATATAAAATTAACCAAGCAGTAGCCAAATGTTCAGTGACTCTTTTGTATTATGTTACATTTTTAATGTAGACAATAAAAGACACTAAAGCACTGCTTTCAAACTAAACACAAAAGTTAGGGCCTATTACAGGGCATGCCTAAATATGATCAAACAGAACTGAGACCTTCAGCTATACTGTGCCTTATTGGCCTATGCTCAATATGAAAAAGAAACATCACAGCTACCAATTCTCTGCAATCAAAGAACCAAAGAATTTCGAGTGATCACAGGAAAAAAAAAAAAAGCCCCCAACCGGTATGGATTATACTGTCTGTTATTGATCAAAGCAGACTGAAACAGACTCCTGGTTTCATTAGATTCCTTTTACCAGAGGGGAAAAGCATGTGGTCTAGGTCTTCTCCCTGTTGCTGTGGTTAGGGAATATCCAAACTTGCACCTGCGTATTTCAATCTCATACAAAAAGTACAGCAGGATTAAACTACCACTGAAGGCATGCCTAGACTGTATGTGCGCACTCCAAACTTCAGATGCTCAAACACACATTTTTTGATAGGCAGCATCCATCCTAGAAGAGAAGCTCTCAGACCTAGCACAGAATTGAAGAACTACAGTGACATGAAAGCCCAGACAGGACTCCATACAAACCCCAGTTCACCCACCAAATGAAGGCAGAAAGGATCTTGCAAATAGTCCCTAAATGTGCATTACCAGATCCAGCAGAAATCTGAGTGTTACATGAACAGCACAGCCTGATGCAACACTGATGTGAGTGGGGGAGGACACACTGACATCCCTGAGGGCTTTTTCCTCTCAGCACCTGTAATTCATGAACCCACAAGTCTTAACAATGGCTTTGTGGGTTCAAATGTCATTTTATCTTCAAAGAGAGATTTTTCCAAAATATCTGTGTTCATTTGCATATCAATTTATGTGGGTCAGGCCTTGAGAAGAACTAGGTATGGCTCCTGGAAAGTCACACCTCTGTGACACTGTCATGTTGGGTCACACAGTCTAGCCGTGTCACTTGAGTACTGAAGGGCAAAGTATGCAGCCATAATCTCATTTTTCATTCCTGCTATGGTAGATGAATATGAAATGTCAACAGCTGCTTTGGGACTCTCCAGCACTACAGTCTAGCAGAATGTATTTTTTAGAACACCTGAGCACTAGAGCCTCAGAAAGCAGCAGCCACAAATTACACACTTAAGAGACAGAAAAAACCACTGCTGTTCTGGGATGCAAAAATACCTATGCTACCTCTAGAGCTGTGATACCACCTATATAAAGATTTCATTATTCAGATATGACACCAAAGCAGCCTAACAAGAATACCTTTCTGTAGATAGCAGCTCAACCCCTACTTTATTAACAACACTTCTTCTGGCCCTTTTGTTTTTCATGGTCAAAATTCCAAATTTTTTGGGAAACTGTGGACTCTGATGTGATAAAGCTTAAACACTTGAAGCCTTTGTACAAGAGAAAAAATCCACTTTAAGGAGAAGAACTTTAAAAATCAAAGGCAGGGGACTGGCAAATCACCACATCCTATAACACCAGCACTCCCACAGTAAACACCTACTGGTTTATTTATAGTTACATTTAAACCCATCTGTCATCATGGATTACATGGTACATAAATCATCATGCTGAAAACCATTAGCTATTTTACTGGTAACACATTTCATTTGCAAACTATCCATCAATCACACATTATATAAAAAAAATTATATACACCCTATTTTGTGAAAGCATATGGTATTAAATATTCTGCATTAGGTTTGATAAAATCATCATTTATTGCAACTTTTCTATATGCAAATAATTTAGCTGATTTTTTAATATTGCAATTCTAGTATTTTGAATGGCAAGCAGTCAACACATACATTCAATTACCCCTTCTTTCACTTAGGTCATCATATGCTAGTAAATATCCCAAACCAGTCGTTTTCACCTTAAAAAACATAAACTACTAGTAGAAAATTACTTCATAGAAAATATAATTCTAATTTTCTTGCTTTTTCAGGGGTTGTTTTCCTGACAGTACATATTAAAAAGTAAAATAAAAACTTAGGAAGTAAAAAAATTCAGGGTTGAGTATAACAAGCAGAATACCATGCACTGGACTGGTAACAGGCCGCATCAGGAAATAAAGCATAAAATTAATTTTTGTCAGAAAGACACTGATTACTGATGTACATTTGAGACAAATATGCAAACTTTCCCCTGTCATTATGTGTCAGAATCTCAACTAATTTGTAAATGCCTCAGATGGTGTTTGTCAAATGACACTAGTATAATCACCTTGCAGTGACAAAGACTCAAGCAGTCCTTTAGTTCTTCAGTGTCACATTTGGACCAAAGACTTTACAGAACTAATTTCCTCTGTGTTCCCACCCTCTGCAAACCTGTTAGGTTCAGCCATAGGAACGCAGGAGCGTCTCTTGTCTACCTGAGTGTCTCTTGACTACATTATTATTTTTATTTTGAAGCAATAATTCACTTGTTCTGATGTACTGACTCTTCCAGAAAGAGATCCATGAAGAAGACATTTCATCAACACAGTCTCTACTGACAGAAGTCAGTTGATGAATTAAGACATAGTTTAGTTTGCTTTTTGGCGAGTTGTTTTGGATTTAAAACACTGGTGTGCCATTTCCACTTTGTGCTGGAAACTCTTCGTTCAGTAGGATACACTCTAATGTCTTCTCCATATTTATTGTGTTATGTAGGGCCTCTAGTGTTTCACTCTTAGCTTAATTTTGTTTGTCTTCCATAGTCATTAGCTCAGACAACATTTCGATACCACACTAAAACATTAGTTGCTGCACCTAAATACCTCAAGAAAACTGTTTTGGGATCTATCTGTTTATTTACTTTTATGTTCTCTTGGCCATATCTGGTTTAGTTTTCATGTTCCTATAAGTGTCATAGATCAAGTTTAAGAAAATTAAATTCAATTTTTCCCATTATTCAGTCTAAAGAAATATGATTTGTACTGCACTTGTAGGAATTATCAGAACTCTTCTAAAGATAACAGATGCTAGCATTCTTTGTCACTTATCACCCACATCTGTGAATCGGGAAATGAACTCTGTATTAACACCCTATACAGCATCACCTATAGACTGAAAGACTGCAAGAAGAGGGCTCAGGATAATTTATTTGAAGTTGAAAGGGAGAATGCACGACAACAATAGTTTTTTATACTGACAGGCACAAGACTAAGTACATAAGCAGTATTAATAAAACTGTAGGAAATATTGTAAGCACATCTGAAAATCAAGTACAATTAAATTAATCAAAAAATATTAGAACCATTTTTAGTTATCTTATTATGTCCACTTCCTTCTTTTTTTTCTTGACTTGAGAATAGGTATCTTCACTACAGAAATAAAATTAGTCCACAGTCCTCCTCTGTAAAATGAGTATAGTTAAGAGCAGAAACTTACTAGGGAATGCAAATAGATGTTGCATATTTCAGTCCCCATATATCCTTCAAAAATTCCCTAAGATTACCTGAGGGAATATTCATTAAAAAATATGTTTGAATTCAAAAAATCCCTATTACTTTACGTTATTTTAGGTATCTCTAACAATAAAATTCACCAGCATTTTGAACATACTTCAGCATGTGCAAAGTACTCCCAATGTTAAAACCTCTTTACCATTCATGAATATTGTAGCCATGTGACGTTTGCTTTTCTTGGCAGCAGAACCATGTTTCAAACAAATTGTTCAAGATTCTGCTAGATACACCATAATGCCACTTTCCAAAAACACACTTTAAACTGTGTAAAGAATTATATCCTTTATACATCCTTTTTTCACCTATTAAATATTTCTATAAACAAAATAGAAAAGAACCCTTTTCCTAAGTATGACATGTATTTTCTCATTGAAGTTTTTGAAAAGCATTATTGCTTATAAAATCAAGTGCTGACATTCTTATAAAAATAGGTTTTCCTCTAAGACTTTTTGGAAGATGTTCTTTTCTATCACTGATGATTAATGAACTGCGAAGCACTGTAATATAAAGAACATCTTCTCAGCCCCTAATTTATAAGCAGTTTACAACAATTCATCACATTTCTGGTAAAGTGAAGAAAGAAAACATGCAGATGCAACTTAAACCAAATGTAAAAACATTGGCATGAAGGCTATTTTTATTGTTTGTTTCTGTAAAGTCCTTAACTAAGCTTTTGATGATATTAAGTACTGAAAAATTAAAATAATAAAAGCTGATTGACATGCATAAATTTAAGTATCACTAACCTAATTCTCCATTTTCAAGTACTTCAAAAGCAGCCCAGACATCATTTTTGTTGGGAATAATGTTTCTGATTCCTAAAACATCATTAGTTAATTCCTCTGCTTCCATCAAAGGTGATACCTGTAATACAAATTGAGTCAGTTTATAATACCTTTCAATTACTGATTTCTGATACATTTTTTCAAACTCTTCCTCCCTGTAATTGCCCTAAAGGGAGGTGGGGGGTGGGAAAGGCAGTAGTAAATATTCATAAGCTGGAAACCCATGAAGTATCTATCAGATTCCAGCAAGCTTTCCTTCTTTTGCTCCATGAGACTGAAGTTATATTTTTAAGATGACTATTAACTTGGTAGCTTTAAATTCCTTTTCTCTACCCCAGAAAAATGTGGAAAAAACCCCAAACTTTAATATATTTTCTTGGGTGTGGGAAGATAAATATTAGAGAAGCACCATTTTATTTTTTTATCTTAGTAATGCATATTTCCATTTTTATTCCAATTTTAAAAAGCAAGTCTTATGTGCATATGTCTATCTATGAATACCACATATCCCATGTATATACAAACAAAAGTGTTTGAGAATCATATGCAGAACAGAACAAAAAGGAAGCAAAACCAGAGAGGTTTTTGAAAATGAAAAATAAGAAAACACTACTACATGGAGATGCAGGTGTTTAAATATGCTATTAAATAGAAAGCTCAAAAATCTCTATTATAGTTAGTAATAAGCTTTGGTTTCTTAACCAAAGAAAAAAGGAAGCCACAGACAAAAAGAAAGATGTCATTTTAACAGTCTGAACTATCAAATAAAACCAACATTCATTGTGTACTTGTTAATGCTCTCATGTGTTGCACATGAAGAGTTGGGAGAATTTATACTGTTATATTACATTAAAACTAAAGCAGGACATCTCTGCTTTAAAATTATATCATTTTTCTTAATTTTTTTCTTAAAAAATGCAGAAATGCATAATAATAATTCTATACATAATTTAGGCAACACAGCAAATCCTAAAACAAAATACTTAAAAGAATAGTGATAAGCATAAATTCATACTTTCATTGTGTACTTATACAAAATATATATTACAATAAATCTGATATACTTCAAGAAAAAGTACTTCATAAAATCACTGCATCATTTTAATACACTAACCCTGATTATAATACTACAGTCTGGCTCCTTTCTTTCCACATAAACTTCAATAAGCAAATCTCCAGCCTGGGAAACCTATAAAGAAAGAATTTTTTAAAAAATTTAATTGTTAGAAATTATCATTTTAAATAGGGACAGTACGATTATTTAACTAGGGTAAGGAAAAGAATACCAATTCACAGATTCAGGAGAGAAACCCAAACCCTGAATAAATCCAACAGAATCATATCAAACAAAATTAACATTACTTTACAAATATACATTCAAGAGCAGGAAAACTGAGGGTGACATGGCATAGGTTGAAATTTAAAATTTATATTTAAGACTACAAAGTCCAAAACATGAGTGTATCTCAGTATCTTAAACTGTCAGAACCCAAACTCTGATTTGGAGGTTAGTCAGGTTCACTTCAGAATCAAACCAAATGAAAGGAATTTAACATAATGAAAAAGGACTGTGGCCCCAAAACGACTTAGTCTGCTATTTGTAATTTTTCATCTTGCTTTTAACTACTTCAGCCACATAGCCATATGCATACCAAGAAAATAAAAATTCGTGATTCTTGATCACAATGAAAAGTTGCCATTACTAAATTAAAGAAGGAACTAAAATAAATGTTCTTGATATTAGCCTCTGTTAAATATAGCTCTTCAAATTTGTTGGACAGAAGTCTACACTTTACCCACAATGCTAATCTGGAATAATCAGATAAAGCAAATTTATGACATATATAATTGTTTCATATACTCAATACTAACAAATGTTGTTTAAGAATGTCTAACAACATAAAACAGAAAGAAATTAGAAAGGCAATAAATCCAGCATTTTATGATCATGAGGAAAAGTATGATTTATGAGAAGGGATGTAATATTTTCCATTGTAACTAGGTTTGGTCATCTATGGCAATAAAATTATCTTCATGGATGAGAAATTACTTTATTTTTCTAAAGTTAAAAATGTCTCACATTTTGCCTGCTCTAATTCCCTTTTAGTATAGTCATAAGCATCTTCAAAAGATTGCAATTCATCTCAGTCGAGTACTAAAAAACATTTCCTAAAAAATAATTGATGATCATAGAAAGAAAAATGAAGGCAGAAACAGGGACCTATCAGAAGGTGTACCATTCTATTACTAGACAAATATAAAGAATTAATAACTAAATTAACACTAAGATAACAATTTGTGTCTTCATTTTCGAGAATGGTATTGACAGTGATGCTACTTATTTATGTATTACTGCAAACAGAGGAAAAGGTTAAGAAAAGTATATAGAAACATATATACATACACACAAATATAAGGAGTTGAGCTTTGGGATATATTTTGACCAATTTACAGAAGCTAAGATTACATTTCTATAGAAAAATAAACTGGCAATGCTGAATTTTAAAGAACATGAACATTCTGAAAAAGAGAACTTTTAAGTTAGTTTAGCCTTTGAGAATAGAAAACTAATGGAAACATTTGTAAGGAAAAACATTACAAAGCTTCTTTGAAGAAAGCTGCTTAATTATGGTGGCAGAGACTCAAAAAAGCTCATTTAGTTATAAAATTTGCTTTTCAGATGATATTACAGAAAAGGGTTGGAAATAAGAATGAAGCTGACACATGATTTCCACTGGGCTCATATAAACAACTGTATGGAGAGAAAATGTGATGTAAATTACTGCAACAGCTGGCCTAAGTATATGGTGGACAGAAAAGTGAAAAGCAATTAATGAAGTGCCACCTGGAACAAAACTTCAGTGACATTTCAGACATGCGAACTTTGAGTAATTCAGCAGAAATTCAGTCCACTTGTTCTCTGAACATTCTGCATCACCAGAGATAATAGTACTGTGGCAGCTTATATATTCCTAAATATATATATAGCCTATATATTCCTATATATATTCCTAAATACTAATATCTGATTTTCCCACATATATGCACACATTTTGATGTGATGATGTCAGACTATCAGTTGTTAAATATAAAGAATTCTTAGAATTCTTAATTGTAGCTGTTTGAGACCTGAGTTGTCAATTGTCCATGCGGCATACCTGATTATAGTGCTGCTGTTACATCACTCAATTGCACCACATCATTAGTTTTAACCATAACTGGAAGCCTGGGGAAAACTGCTGTGGAGAACTAATGAGGGTGGTTGAGCAGGAATGTGAGCTGAGCCTCTTTATCTCGAACCTGGTTCAAGCATGACTTAGCAGCTGTGCAGTGCCTGGGGTGATGCTGTCTCAGTGATGAACAGAAGAGCACCCACACTGAAGTACAGAGATGTTAAGGCCTTCACTCCCTTTTATCCATGACTAACTGGACACCTACCTGAGTGTCTTTCCACCTTGTAATAAAACTATTCTCTATGTCCATTTGTTTGACTTGGTCTTCATTTATCTGCATAAATAAATAATTTTGCAGTGATTAATAATAATTAGTGCAACAATTGCCAATACCGTAAATCATGTTCTCATAGAAGCAGGTATGCAAAATATTCTATCAGTCAGAAACAGCTCTTCACTGATGGAACTCATTATAAACTTCATGGAATACATATTGAAACAGAGAGGAATCAATTAAAAACCACAAAACAATGTCATAGTGGCACAGTCAATTCCAAATCAAAATTGCTAACACGAACTGCTGCTAGTAGTAGCTTTTCTATCCAATTGGATTTAATATTATTTCTGGGTCTAAGGAACAAAAATCGTAGTCACAGCTCAGAGACTAAGAACACAAAATCCTGCATGCTTCAGTCCTGATCAGGCCCATAAAATTTTTTAGAAGCATTATATTTAATACAGTCATAAAATTTTCTTACATTTAGTAAGCTTTTGACAGCAAGGAGAATGAGCATCATTTTGGAAAACAGTAGCTCACAGCATCCCATTAACAGTCACTCCTACACAGGATAAACTAACTGGGAAATAAATTTAAAGCAGGCCAAGAAAAACATCCACTGAATTAGAGTTCAAAAACCCTGTAAATCCTCAGATCATTAAACTAGTAGGAAGTCCATTTTAAAGCAGATTTTTATATTTTTGAATCTTTAACATTTAAGCAGTTAGGATAAATAAAAAGATACCTACGTGAAAAAGTTGCACATAATTTTTAATTAGATCTTCAATTACATTTACTTCTTCACTAGTTTGGCCTTTAGTTTGAAATAAGCATGAGGAAAACACCATGGCTAAATTGTGAGGGTCCATTTGATTAATTTCAGAACATTTCTGCACCCTGTTGAAGGAGAAATAAACATATTTAGACAGATTCATTGTTCCTTTGATTGTCTGAGGCGCCTTTACAGAATGGAGAGCACTTCAAAAAGGTAACTGCATTAAATGCAATGAGAAAATGCACTATTACTTATTTGTTTAATATTTCTTTATATTCTATATTTCTCATCACAGAAATGAAAACCTTCTAACTACATTTCAAATGATATCAAAACTATTTACAAGGGAAAACAATATAACCAGAATAGAACACTTGAGTTACAAGGGACCTATAACAATCATCTAGTCCAGCTTCTGGATGGCTTAAGGGCTGAGCAAAAGCTAAAGCATGCTGCTAAGGACACTGTCCAACAGCACTGACAGGCTTGGGTCATCCACCAGCCCTCTAAAAAGCCTGATACAAAGTCTGACCACCCTTTTTAGTAAGGAAATGTTTCCTAATGACAAGTTGGTACTTCTCTGGATGCAGTTTTGAACCACTTCCATGTACCCTACCACCAGATACCAGGGAGAAGAGATCAGACCTCCCTCTCCCCTTCCTCTCCTAAGGAAGCTGTACAGAGCAATGAGGTCACCCCTCAGCCTCCTCTTCTCTGAAGTAGAAAAGCCTAGAGTCCTCAGCCACTCCCCAGAGACAATTCCTTCCAGCCCCTCCAGCAGCATTGTTGCCTTCCTTTGGATGCACTCAAACACCTTAACATTCATTAATTGCAGACCCCAGAACTGCACACAGTGCTCCAGGTGAGACCAAACCAATGCTAAATACAGTTTCACTAAATTATGTAATGTAAGTATATCCTACAAACTTGAGATGAAAGATCAAGCAAAATGAGGAAAGAAATTAGGTCCTTTGTACTTCCTATCCCTATGGTAGAGTTTTCATATCAGTTCTGTTCTTCACAGAATATGTCCTCTTTTAGAAGCAAACACTTTATCACAGAATTTTGGCAGTTAAATGCATGAATTCATATTACTTTCAGAACAGATACAATATCATATTAATATCTCTAACTGGATATGCTTAGAAACTTCTAAAACACAGTATCTAGTACAATCTTTATCCAAAGAATGGCATCAATCCATTTCATAATCACAAATATTTTTAAATTATATCTGGTATGTACCTGGTTATGTAACATAATTTCTGAACACAACATCCTGTAAAAAGAAGTTTCTACACATTCTATACTCACTGCAATTCACCAAAAATATAATTTGACTTGTTCAATAGACGATATAATATAGACCAGTACTATTTAACCACGACACCTCAGAATCATCCTGTCACACGTTTTTTACATATTTTCTGCCCCTTATTTGATCTAGGAATAAGTCATGACCACCTTTGCTGCTTAAACAAGTTTATATTTTGGATATTCTCTACCACTACCTCAGTTGCAAAACAAAACACTGACGAAAACCAGAAAGGGTAGGTAGTTCTAAAAGTTATTATGTGCAAAACAGATTGTGGAGAAGGACACTTTCACTGAAAAAAATATTTTAATTTCAAGAACCATTTGCAACAATCCTCTGGAAGACTAGCAGACTGGGGTAAAATGAAATTGCATAAAGAAGCTACATCAAAAATTACCCTACTTCGACACATACACTGGCAGCCCTCTCTCCCTGTAAGGCTGTTCCAATCCATTGATTTTTATAGATACTTACAGCTAAAAATACAACCAAAAGAAAAACACATTATCAATTAAAGGAATTCAAATGTAATTAATTGCTGCAACTAGATAAGCTTTTGTGATTATTAGCTAATGAAACAAGCCACATTTCATATATTGTGGAGTTATACTGAGAACACATTATTAGAATTTCTCTGCTACGATGCATTATTTGCAATGACCTGTAAAGATGTTCAATTAAAGCAGCCAAAGTTGCTCTATTGACTGGTGGAAGACTCCGAATAAATGCTGTGTACTTCCTCACACGTTCCTTTTCATTCTGTGTATCTGCCAGAAAATAATCATCATTGAGAATTAATAACAATGCACACTAAAAACCAACAGCAGTTCTCATTAACTATATCAGCATTATCTAGTCTTTTTAAATTACTATTTACCAAATCAACCTCTTCTTCATAAAGGCAATGCTGACAATATACTATTAAAAAAGGCTGTTATTGTACACCAGTTCAGGAAGACACCAATAAAGAGGGACAGTTCTATATTCAAGCACTATTTGACACCGTTTAAGACTAAAGCCCAGAACAGCAATTGCATTTTTCTCTCAAAGCATACTTAATCTGCAGTTTGTGCATGTACATGTGTGTAACTGTGTGTGCACAAGTGCAAATGTACTTCTAAGAGTTCCCAGCAATGAGAAAGGAAAAGACCTTTTCATTTTAACTATTTACTGGAAAAGTGTCTGAAGGCACAAAGTAGCTTAAAGGTCTAAGTATATATAGGACTGATTGGAGGAGAGGAAGGGGAAAAGGCTGGTAAGTAAGCTGTACCAAGTTACATATAGCAGAACAATGTCAAGGCCGATGGCAGGAATTCCAGTTTTGGGAATGACAAGCATCTGAAACACAACCACAGCTCTCTACTTTAAGTCAGCCTCCTTGCGCTGCTTATGCCCCCTTATGCTCAGAGCACAAAGAAAGTTAATGCAGATTGGATTTAGTTAGCTAGCTTTTTCCCTCTCAGTCCCCTGCTTCTCTCAAGTTTCTGAAAAGAAAGCACAGAACTCTTCCAGCTGATTGATGGTGTTCTCCACCAAGTGACTATGTTTTGGTTTCTTTGGTAATTGGAAAAAAAAATAACAAAACAACAGTTTAAAAGTGTTCTACTCTATTTTCTTAAATGTTTTAGTCTTCCTAGAAGACATCTTCTCTATCACTTAACAGGACAGGATTCTCTGTTGTAAAGCTGAAGTGCAATTTTAGCCACATGTATATATCAGGAAGGGGAATCACTGTAACAACATTAAAAAGAACTGACTTAAATCTAAACCGCCTCAGAACATTTTCTGGGTTCTGATGGGATTAATCATGTGGTAAGTGAGTAAGCTCTTAATATTTTTTCCTCTAGTTTTTGAAATTGAGTTTATAGGTTGAAAATGTGCAATACTGATAATATTTTAATTTCCTGAAAGTCTAGTAGCTCATATTAAAGCAATACCCACATAATTGAACTTAAATCAGAGAGGAATATGCTTTTAGTATCTTTTTTTAAAGACAAAACATGCCACACAGTAAATATGCCTATGTGACTCCTATGCATTAAGATAGAAATCAGTGTTCTGTCAACATTTCCCATGCATCTCTTACTGCTGTGCCTGCAATTTTATAGCACAGTTTGGAAGGGAAAACATTTGTTTCTTGCAGTTTGCAAATACTGCAATACAGAAACTAATATTTTAAAAGAACATTATAAAAATCATCTTGGATTAACATGCGTCTATTGCAACCATGTCCCAAGTATTTTTTTCCTTACTACATTGTTTTGCCAGTTAAGATGTATCATAAGTTGACACACGGTAAGTAAATTAACAACCCCTCAAATTTGATACTGAAAATGTATTTATAACCTTTACTGCATTGAATGTTACTGAGTACATTACCTAATGCAGAGATCCAGAATGGATAAAGTTCTTTAGTGAGAAGTGCATCATCTATTTGAGAAAGAAAACTTTTCAGTACATCAGTCACATCTTCAAGTTGATGTTTTCCTGCTCTTAGTTTAACACTTCTTGCATCTTTTTTGAAGCTTTCCAGCAGTTCAGCCACATTGGAAGAATCACCATTCTTAAGATAGATTTGCTTGCTACCTAAACCTAAGGCACAAAAATACAGGGGAGAAAAAATAAAATGAATGCAAAATTAAGTATATGTTTTAAAATTCCAGACATTATTATATGAAAATTATACGTGGCTGCCAAACACACTGCATTTCCCAATGAAGTCTTTCTGATCTTTTACACACATTCACTTCATTAGTAAAAACACTGCCAAGTCTCCTTACACCCAACTAGACCTCTTTGCAAAAATACTCATCATAATAGTGAGCAAGCCTGGGACCACTACCTCAAGAGTATTTTACAGGCATTTCAAATCCCCAGATCTCTTCAGGACTTCCTAAGACAGTACTTTCAAAAGGCACAGTAAAGAGAAGAAGTTTTGATGATAGGTATTGTATTACCCATAAACAACAGCTGCTTTCATGAGAAAACTCCTTTTATTTTATTATTCTATGGATGAACTCAGCTTAAGACTCAAAGTATTACTGCATCCATCCAAACTGAAATATTTTATTCTAAAAAGCCTCAAGATTACCCTTTCTGAAAGCCTCAAAATACCCTTTTTTCTGACTTTTCTCATGTTCTGGGAGACATCAGTCAGCTACTATTTTTATATATAAAAACAAAACCCACTAAACTTAAAAAGAAAATGTATAGTTTAAGAACAAATTCATGACTATCTTCAATCATTGCATATGTTATTGTAGTCAAAACTTTTTTTTTTTTAACACCTGAGTAAGTCTGGCATAGATGGGCAGTACTGTGTATCATTGTAGAGGTGATTTCTGCTTTCACATATCTAGAAAGAGGATGGTACTTTATGCAAAAGCCTGCTTCTCTTATATACCTGTCAAATTAAATACTCTTTCAAAACCTGTGGAATTGTGTCTAATGTTTTTACAGTTCACCTTTCCTGTAATGCCCACAGGCACTTCCATTTGGTGCAGCCTCTGTGGTGCTACTGTCAGGAACAGCCCCAGACTGCAAGAGCATTTGTCTTCTGTTGCTAAAGACAGAATCTTTACAATGATGATAAACAAGATGTATGCATAAAAGTAATGCATGCAAACAATTCCTTCAGCTTTCAACTGAGCATTTTAACAGCTCCTGATGCTGATCCCAAAAAGCATATTTTTGATAAAGATTTAATTGATTTTAAAAGATATTAGGAAACTGAATTTTAATTGAGACTTCACAAATTGTTCTAAGTGGCAGATATAATTACCCTGCTTTAACAATTCAGTGGATCAAATGATGTAAACTATACTTGAAACAATTTCTATTGCTCATGATTAAAAATAATTTAGCAAAAGCTTTTTTTCTTACTTTTAGGCACTAGGTGTAACCCCATAAAACTATTTACAATAATGCTGTATTGCTATATCCAAAGGTTATTTAGTTAAACTTCAATGACTCAAATACAGAGGTTACAGACACATTTATACCAAAGACAGATTTTACAGGGTTGATATACATGTAGCAATCTCACAAGAAAACTCATGAATTTGCAGTAGTAAAAGGTCACAAACATCATCTGTATATAACCTAATGCCACAGAAAGTTATGCTGGCAAGATTTGCTTAAATACATGGTAACCAACTATACATCCTTAGGTAATCTCACTGAAAAAACGGCCCAAGACTGAACTCAACTCCACAGTTAATGCCAGCTTCCAAGATGTGTTCATATCACAGTTTTCCCAGGTTTGCAGAGTTTATTTTCTGGGCTGAGTTGTCTTCACTGGGGTGGTGGACCCGAAGGCTCCGTTTCATAAGGTAAACAATGCAATATTTAAAATACAAAAGTGTCTATAAAGGGCATTTGCTGAGTTGCATTTCCCCAAACTGGCCATTCTCAGATGTGTGGGAGTGTATTGCACCATCTCATTAAAGAATGGCAAGGCTAACGAGGGGCATGGTTTTACTTATGTAAATGTAATATGTAAAAGTAATATGTAAACTCATTCAAAGGATTTGGTACTGGGGGTGCTTAAGTATTATACAAATGATGTTAGCATGAATAAAATCCACTCTACTTACCATACTGTGTAACAAACGCTATGCAGCTGTTCACTATAATAGGAACATCATTTTTGCTGAGCTGCTGATCTTGTAATGCATTACCATCTGTACCTGCTGCTTTTTCAATTGCAGTATACCAGATCATGAAATCCAGCTTTGTATGGCCATGGATGTATAGCGTTCTGGAAAGTATAAAAATATTTTGAGTTCAGGAAAGAAATAAAAACGATGTTAAGGTACCATGGCAACAAAGCAGATGCTCAGAAAATAAAAAAAAAAAAAATAATGAAGAAAAAGACAATTGGAGCAGGACATCAAGGCACCTTTCACCACATAAAGTGGTGATGATGGTCTATTGTTACAGCATCTTTTTTTTTTTTTTTTCATTTGTATTACCAGTGCCATAAAAAATGAAAGAAGATCCACAAACACTGTCACAAGCCTTTGAAAGAACCTGCCAAAACTTTAATTACTCTTCTTCAGTCTTGCTCCTACAGTATACATTCATTTGTCCAAGACACGGCTAAGCAGGAAACAAATTTAGAGTAAACTTTCAACACTGTAAAAAGCTTTCCTTCCTTTGTATTCACACCCCTAAACACCCCACACACCCACTAACCTCTTTAGAGTAGCTGAGACATACTGAACTTCCCTCCTACACAAGTATCAAAATGATCACCCACTATCACAAAGTTAAGGAACATATAAGAAAAGCCAGGAGTTGAAGCAGAATAAGTTAATGCAACACTTTGTCTGTATCCGCACAGCCTTGTTCTGACTCTTTTATTTAAGCATGCTACAGTAATCTCCTATGTGCCACCCTGACAAGCTAGCTTGTAAGAGAAAATGCCAAAATTGGAAAGTTTAAGGGGGCATGTCCAACCATATGCATGTGTGTAATAAACAACTGTTTAAAGTGTTAAAATGGTAAGCAAACTTTTCTACATATGTTCTCTTATCTCCCACAAAAGACATGTAAGGGATCAATTTTCTCTAATGACCATTTATTTGCTAATCAGGAAAAGTCAAAATGTACTACTGAACTTCTATAAAATCAGTTTCATCAAAACAGAAAATATATTTATTTTGATTATTTCATTTTTGGAGGGGAGAAGCATTTTATGTGATGAGAGAATACTTAATTTCATTTCTTTTTGTTAGTATCTTTCAATTTTTCTTTTATATATGTTTCAATTCTAGAATTCCTATCTTGGTAGGAAGTGGGGATGCAGTCAATGCATTACGTACACACAGTCAGGATCTGAACTTTTCTCAAGATATACCATGCAGACTTAGCCATTCAGCAGCAGAGTAGATGACAATAAAATATTTCATCCCACTGAAGCACGTTTTCAGGAAGTCTTTACTTCATGACTTCAAAAGTCGTGTTAACTACCACACATGCCTGTATAGCAGAAACACAGTCTCTCTCTTCCACTATGAAAAAAAAAAATAACCCTTTGCATAAAGCTCTCCTATTTTTGCAGTAAAATAAGTGAGCCTAATTCAATGCTGTCAAAAGTTTCCTTAAGACTTGTCAAAACAGGTAGTTCTCAATCAATGCCTTCCAAAGAATACATCACCACATTTTCAGGTATTGCTCTTGCAATACATATATAAAGAAAGTAAAAAGTTTGAAGTGAGTAGAAAAAAGTTTTACGGGGCATGATACTCTACTCATTTCCTACCATTATTCACAGATGAGAAGATGTTAGGACAATGATTTATAAAAGATCTATGGTGCTTTCCAACACAAGAAATGTACATATACTTACATATTACTGTGTGTTTATTTCCCCTGCAGAACAGCAAGATTCACTTTACAGTATTACACAAAAGGATAAATGGAAATCTCAACAAGATTATTTTTATCCAAAGAATTATGATATATACAGGAAGCAGCATACTGTAAAGTGAAAATACTATTATTTCTAAACAAGAAAAGGGCCACTCTGCTGCATATCAATGAATTGATACCAGAGGAGGAGAGAAAAAATACCACTCTGAACTTCAAAGGTCATACAAATTTATCAGCATTTTTCATAGAGATATGAAAGTCTAAACCATGTGCCTGTCAATCAACTGTTGTGATATATGAAATACCTAAACTATGTAGAAAAGATCACCTTGTATTTTATGTATCATTCCATCTTCCCTTCAATGCATCACATTAGAAAAAAGGTACCAGAAGCACAAAGTGATGATATTCTCATTGTTTTCTAAAATTTGAGAAGCAGTTGAGCTTAATTCAGTTATGGAGGAAGTGGCTATTTAATAATTAGCAAAGAAAAGGTGGTATTTCCTTAAGTTGTATTCCCAAAGGACCAACACAGTCATGAAAGAGAAGCTGCTGGTAAGAAATGTAAATGTGAAAATCTTGCTGCTATCATGGAATCTGGATTGTTCATAAAAGGCAACTAATTATGTTTGAAAAAATAATACTTGCCCAGTCAAGAATCTCCAGAGTGCCAGCATCAAAAAGTAAGATAAATCAGAGATGCATTTTCACTACAATACCACAAAAATGAAGGGAGAAAAAGAAATTAAACCAGACACATTTCAGAACTCAGTCAGTTTCCCACGGAAGTGGATTAAAAAGCTCATCTTAAACCTCAATAATTTTTGGCTAAGAGAGAAAAGACACGAAATAAAGTTAAATCAGAAAAACAAAACAATTTAAAAATAAGATGTTTAAAGCAGTCCTTCTCAGTTTAGTCCTCTCAGATAAACAACATTTTTTTCTTTTTTTTTTTTTTTTCCCTAATTGGAAATTGTTTATTTTATCTCCTTGAACCTGAAAGTAATGAAAAGGAAAGGGGAAATCATTTCCAGCAGAAGAGCAGAACTTTCCTCAAGCACAGTACAAGTCTTGTACAGAACTTCATGAAACCATGGATATAACTTTGCAGATTTAACCTCTGTGTTCATCTCTTTCACACAGCTTTCAGACAGAACTAATGACAAATACATGCTTTTCTCACTGAACTAATTGTCATTATCAAAATATAAATTTATATTAAACCCAAGGTTTAAGACTAAGTATAAACACAGGCTGAAACATAGTGATGTCCCATGTAGCACAAAATGGAGGAATTTAAAGAACTTATACAAGTAATCATGTTTGAAAGAATTTATACTGTAATGTTTATGATGACCTACCAGGCAGATTACCAACTACTTTCCACAGATTCAAGCAAAATGCATTCCTTCAATACAAATGCACTGCCTTCTGTACTATGTTTATGTGTGTGCTATTTTTTCAGTTCTAAAAATTGATAAAGATCTCACATTTCATAACGAATAGCTAGCAATAGTGACAACATGGCAGAAAAATGGCAGAATTTTTGCTATGTTGTGTGAAGCATATACAGTCCATAGCCAAGAAATTAATAATTTAAATACTCAAACAAACAAGGCAGCCTGCCAACGTAGATTTCTGCCTTAGTGAATTGAGAGAATTGAATTGGCACAAGTGACTGCAGCAGATCAATGAGTGTCAATGTTAGAGAAGCTACTGTTACCTATACGGCTTTATTGTTGACTACCAGCACATCCTGCTGCCCCAGCAGTCAGACAGACAACATAGGTAACCACACTTCACCCACAAGAGTGCAAAAGGCTTCTCTTTAACCCATCCTGCAAGTCCCCTAGCTTTAGCTATGTCTACAAGCTTTGTTGCACAGCCGTGCAGCGGGAAAGCAGTGGTACCCGGTGATTTTGGGTAAGGTGGGCAGAGAGAGTGAGAAACAGACATCAGCACAACACAGTGCCCTCTGGCAATTCCCACATGATTCTAATAATTAATCTGCCTAAAAACAGAGGTACTAAGAATGTTAATATCGATATGAAAATATTTTGGAAAATCAAATTGCAACTGAAGCAAGGACATTCCATTAAAAATTACTGTTAAATGTAACCAAGCAATATTTCCTCAAGGGATCCTTCAAAAGGTCCTACATCCAGCATATCGTATGGGAAGCACAAATCCTTTCATCTGACTCTTAAGTTTATATCAATTCTGGATTTTAGAATTTTGTGCCCATAACTACATTTTATGAGAAAACTTACTGCTATCATCAAAGGGTTAAGAAGAAAGTATAGAATGAACCATCAGCCTAAAGAAATTGTGCCAGTATGTAAGGAAGGTTTATTATCCATAATAAGAAAGAGCTAACTACATCAGAAGCATAACAGCGGAAAAAAGCGCCATCTGGATTACATTATGGTCTGAAAACATTCACTGACACCTAAGAGAGAGCTTAAATTATGTCAGAAAAATGTAAGAAATGCTTGAAACTGAATTATCTGCACAACTGTTTCTTTAAAGCGTAGCTTTAGAGATTTTGCATTAAATTCTACATATAGAAGATATATTTAAAAACTACTATACAGAGATGCTTCCAGACAACTTTATTCTTTTTATCGTGAAGATCCCTCTGTTGGCCTCTGTTGAACTACACAGGAGTAGCTGTTTCACCAACATGCTATGCAACTTCTGTTTCAATAGCAACAGGAGGTCAAGTATCACCAGTCACTTCAAGCATTTTAAAAATACAGAGATCAAGGGAAAATATCCAAACTGAATATGGATCAAATCAGAGGACATCTCTGTGGGATGAAGGGAAGCCTCAAACACAAAAAACCTTAAAATGGTTTGCCACTTCTAGCAAGAAGTCAAGAAGCATTTCAACCACAAAACCAGAATATTTCAACTATGAAAGTGGAAAGCAAGAAAAGGCAAATGGCCATCTGATTAGGGTGTAAAACTATACACTGCAGTGTTGTGAGAAGTCAAGATTTCCAACTGAGTTAGATACAGTTCTAGCAGTCCAGACAATATGCTCCAACAGAGACCAGAATGCAACAAAATTACAGTAGGTATTAAAAACAGGGTGCTCTGTAATTTACAAAGATACACAAACACAAGCATTAACATGTCTGAGAGCTAAAAAGAAAATAAAAAATAAATAAAATGCAGAATTAAAAGTCATCTAGAATTATCATGAAAATTTACGCTGAGCCACCAAATATTAAGTATATTGAGCTTCAACACTAAAAGACAACAATTTTCAAAAGAGAAGCAGTCTTGTGATTTCAGAAATATTTTAGTGTGGTTCAGCCTCTGATGATATGCTATTACTTGGTATTATTGCCACCTCTGAGCTGATATCATCAGCTGAACATGCCACATAGAGAATAAATGAACAGCAGGGTGCCAAGCAGAAAGCAGGGTAAAGGAAGAGGGGGCAAAAAAAGGAGAGGTAGGAGTGGATTGTATTAATATCTAAGACATTTTGCATGAGAAAAATCTCGCATGCCTTTTTTGGCAGTATTGTGTCTGAATTCTTGTATTGTATACAAGCTACAAAGTATTACGTACACTACAGCCCCAAATCAATTGTAAATTCTTCTTCTGTATAGATATGTATCAGATTACTGTTACATTTTTGTATCCCAAATATATTATGCTTTTAAGAATCAAGAATTCATTGAGTTACTACATTGTAATAATTTCAGCAGTAAGACTTAAAGTTTTTATAGTTTCTGAAAATGTTTACTTGCATATGCAATCATTCTTAAGTGAGAAGTCCATTTGTAACAACTGAATTCATTCTTTTACCTAGAGTAATTAAAAGAAAAGGTGTGAAAGAGAAAGATATACGATACATGTAAACGTGTGACTTTCCCTAATTAATCAGCCCAAAGACTGAGACTTAAAAAAAGATGCATAAGTATTTGTAAGAAACAGAAAGTCAATAGAAAAATACCTTAAGGAATTTTCATAATATCTTCTAATAAAATTTAACCAGTCACTTTAAGACATTGATGACATTTACTATTATGCAAAGGAGGGTGGCTTTTTTTGGTTTGATTTATGGTCATTGGGTTTCTTTCTCCTAAATTTTTCCCAACTCTGGAAAAATCTTACTTGTTTTATTTAATTCTTTCAATACTACTTTTTATTTATTTTATAATTTATCCTGTATTTAAGTGACTAACAAATTAGAAGTAAGTAATCAGCTGCATAGAGTCTCTTCCAAATGATCAATCGGTGCCAAAGTCGACATTAGACAAGTACAGATATAAAATAACAGACAGAATAGGAAAGCCTAGAAACTTCGACATTTCATTTAGTTGATGCTGATGACATCACCAGGATATTAATTTATGCAGAGCTTGGAGAAGCGCAAAGAGGACGAGTGGCTTTACTCCATTTACAGTAATTGAGTCTAAAGACAAAGGTGATTTTATATTTAATCATTTTACACATACACATTAAATTACTTACCACTTTAAGATACAATCTCATACAATTGCACTGCACACCTGGATAGTTTTGAAGTAATATTCTAAACAACCACCACCATGCCAAAGCCTATACACCCATATGGCTTTCAGTGTTTAAGATATTGTGAAGCCTCTGCATTTACATTCTTTATGGCAGACTTCAGTGAAGAAAAATTAATATATTCATGTCCACCGTAAATAAGCCAGTGTCCCTGTTGAAATTATTTTCAAATAGTTCAGAATTTCCCTTAAACTGCTAAAGTGGTTCAGGGAAAACCTACCCTCACTTGACAGAAATATTATAGTGAAATAAATAATAAACCCTGACTTAGAGCTAAAAGATTTGCTCAGCACTAATACCTATGAAATTACATGCATGGTTTATATCCATGGTTTGGATAGCACCTTGAATAGGATACCTCAGGTTCCCTGTAAGGTGTATGCAGCTTACTTAACTTTGCATATTTCAATATGCTTTTTTGAAAAAAGCCCAAACAAACAAACCAAAACCAAAATAAATCAAACCAACAAACAAACAAACAAAAACCCCAAAACAAAACAGACACTCCTCAAGAAAAAGAAAGACAAAGTGTTTCTTTCTAACTTGCATAGCCATACTCAGTTCTGAAACTTATACAATATCCCAGAAAGAGTTAATATTCAGAATACACAAGTTACAATGCATTTCTGACAAGCTATTCCAACTCTGAATAAATGTCAATGGTATCTATGGTGGGTTTTTTTGTTTGCCAAAGAGAAAAACACTATTCATTTATTAACCTATTATTGGCTGTTCAAAAGTCAGTATAAATACTGCACTACTCTAAGACAGACTCTTGCCCAATAACTATCATAGAAATAAAAAAAGCCTCAGGCTATTAAAACTAAGAATTATCTTCCACAAATTTTACTTTCATCTTTGAATTTTTACCCATACTTGAGGCAGAAACATCTCATCTCAAGTTCCAGCCTCCCCTATCACTACAAATATGACACAGTCTCTCTGCCAAATATTACCTGCTTGGAAGCAGACATGGATCATGCTGGTTTTGTAAGCATGCTTTTTCCTAGATAGTATATTGTTAACTGAGATCAGATATTACAATAAGATTAACCAGAGGACTCCTCTCAAACCTGACCTAGGCAGATCGAGACACAGGATTCTGAGACATAAGAATGATTAAAAAAATCAAGAAGGTTGTAGTAAATGCTCCAAAGAGGTACTCTTTTTTTACAGGGTAAAAGGAGTTCCTTTGAAGAAATCATTATTGGCAGACTAATCTGGGAATAATTTTCTCGGTGGGAAAACTGTAGTTTTAATTAAGTAGTGCTTGTTAACATTTTGTGACACAGACATAAAACGTAATTAACACACAAAGATATTCCCTCCTTTAAAAAGTCTGTAAATTTACTCTCTCCCTAGCAAACCTAAGTGAAAAAACTCCAGAACTTATAAACGGTAACTCTAAGATATCAATATAAAAACAGATCAAAGATTTTTCCAGAGAGGAGCCTTACCTTCCTTTTTCAACGAGCAGCAGGACGTCTGTTCTCTCTCCATTTTGCATCACACTACTGGTTGCTGAAAACAAAACACATTCATTTGACCTTCACAGACACATATTTGTAGACAAACACATTTATGCATGCAAATATAGACATGTTTTTTTCAAAATGATCTCCAGTAGCAAAAGGAGCACGTATTTCTTAAACTTTGCAAATAAAGAATGCCACTGATAATAGAAACAAAACTCCACAAAATACCACACCACTTTTACATTCAAAACTAACCCAGAAAACTATCAAGAAAGTTTGAACATGTACTTTCTAATGTGAGTACATGCTACAGCGTTTTATTATACTAAACTTGTAAATAGAAGTTGTAGAAGACATAATGATTTGGAAGTAAATTGGATTTTGGAATCCATTAGCTTTTTGCACCTTAATGGCTGCACATATTTACAGTAAGATAATTCAAGTTATCTGTTTAGCATGAAGATCAGCATCACCCTCCTTTATGTTGCCTTATGTTATCCCTGATAAAAAAAGCACCCTGTAAAACACCTACATTATTCATAACACAGCAAACACATCTGGTTAGTTTTTAGTTGCACTGCTTAAAAAACTACACCATGCATTATACTAAAACCAGTAAATTAAATGCAACCTGCTTACTAATTTGAAATTCTGAAAACTTAATTTCTCAAAGTGCTTGCCATATACAATCCACACCTTATTTCAACTAAATCCCAGAGAAAGTCCTAAATACCAATGAAACACAATAAACACATTGCATGCTATACGATGTTTTTATATCATACATAATACTCCTAGCCTCACCTATATTTACTGAGTCAAATATCAAGAAGGTAAGTTACTATTCTTCCACAAAAGGTTCATTTTTTTCAAGTTTCATTTATACAAATCAGTGCTAATAGTGGAGCAGACATATTCTGGAGAAAGTAGAAATCAAAGAAAAGAATCTTAGAAACTCCAAGCAAAACAAATTTTCAACTGAAAGTCAAAAGTGTTTCATTTTTATACATGAGATACAATACACACAGATTTTGCATGCTCTTACGATTCTGGCACAGGTAATTATAGTTGCATCATCAAAAACAAATACCAGGAACAGTTCTCCTACTGCCTAATCTTTTAATTCTGAATTAGGATCAAAAGTATTCACAAGTTAAAAGACACCTAGAGGCATAAAAATATTCCTGATTAAAAACCACCTTCATGGTGTTATTCACGCCAAATATAAGGTGGCAGTAAATAAACAGTAGAAAACCCAATGCCATTTAGGCAAGCTCCTGCAAAACAGTTCACAATCTGTCAGCATTTATAAAGAGGATCATCAATAAAGAGTGAAATTATCTTTTCCATGTTACAATATTATAAACCTCAAAGAATATGTATTTTTCTATGTAACATATTTCCTTGTTCAATATAAAAACAAGTAGGGCAGATATACTTAAGAGGATTCAGAGCATAATTACAAACAATGATACAAAATTGGTCATAGAATACCATTCGTATAAATATTCATATCTCTCCACATCATGATATCGGGCAAACAATATTTTTAGTATTGAAAAAAAAAAAGTCTATTAGTCTGTGAAACAGTTTTCCAAGAGAATTATAATTTTCCAGTATGTCTGAGTATTTTAAAACTAGACTTGTCAATCATCTCAACAATGTGTTCTGCAGTGAGCATTTCTGCCCTGTCAAAAATATGAGACAATAATCCCAAAAGGTTATATATTATTATTCAATTCTGTACCCTTGTAAGAAAGATACTGCTGCAACTGGAACAAAAATTGTCATAATTCATTTTACAACTGTGAAAAATTTCTCTGGCATGTGCTGAAAACTGGGGGAAAAAACCCCAAGACAGAAATTAACCAGTTCCATATTTAGATGAGTTGGAAGAACATCTGACACATGTGACGGAATAGTTACTGAGCTTCCCAATATTTATTTATTATTTTGAAACACAATAGAAATGTCCTTAACAGTGAATTAATCCCATTGAACATTTTCTGAATACTAGATGTTCTTACTTAGTTCTTGCAACCTCCTTAGATATATGTAATCTTCTTCAGCATTCTCCATTTCAAGACAAAAATAAAGGCTTGACTTCTCTATAGCAAACCAGCCTTTTCTCCACTGATCCAGGTTATGGCAATCTTTGTAGTACAGCTGCCCAATGAGGTCAAAGTCTCTCTCTAACAATGATTCAGCCACTGGGGGAACAAAATGCTGCCAAAGAAAATGAGGTGAGTCAGAGGAAAAAGAAAAAAACCCTCTGCCCCTAAAAAAAAAAAAAAAAAAAAAAAAAAAAATTGCAAATCTATAGGATTCTAGGATGAAGGTCACAGTTAAAAAAAACCCAAACTTTGAGACATAAAACCCACTCTCATAAACCCACAGAAGCACTAAATTTAAATGCAAAAGAATTCCATTCAGGTTCTACAATTCAAACATTTTCATTTTTGCTTTAAACTACCATTGATTTAATTAGTAATGTGATTATTAACATTTGGAATAGTATAAAATATGATATTGCTTTATGAATTCCATTTCAGCAAATAAATTTAATAGAATTGTAACCATAAAAATCTTAGCTGAAAAATATTCATACAGTATATATCTTTATACTAGAGCACATTTAATATATTCTTAAGGTCGGCATTAAAATGTTGCTACAATTCCTTTCATATTTTATTATCTTGTTTCAAACATTAAATCACAGAAATTATTTCTTCCTGCTGCACAAGAAACCTTTACACACAGGAGAGATCAGTACTCATCAATAATGGCTTCTCAAAGGTTTTAAGCTAACAATGGCACTTTATTATTTGTGCAAAGGCTCCTGGCCTAACTGAAAAAGATAATTATCAGTATTACCTTAGCTATTGCTGAAGTCCATTTTCTTTGTGAATATGCAGTTTCAGCTCCAAATAGAAAAACACGTTCTGACATTAAGTATATTTCAAATGTAAAGATGTCCCTAAAACAAGCAAGAGGAGAAACACAGCCGTATTTAAAACTTCTTCAAAACAGTAGACACACAAGAGTTTTATTTCACTATTTTTTCATTCTTTCATGCATATGGAATGGAATCCATCTGCATTTCTCCTCCAATATTACAAATACAGCCCAGTTAATAATAAAGCACTTTACAATTCAACAAGATCAAAGTATTTTGCAGGTCAATAATATATGCTTAAAGGCTACAGTGTATTTGTTTTTTTAATAATTCCAAAATGCATAAAAATGTTTATATATAGTCATTAAAAATGCATAGGGAATTGTTTGCTTTTTCAAGCTTTTCTTATTTGATCAAGTATATTTTTGTGATGCATTCAAAGTACTTTTTTTGTATGTTTAGTATAAACAGAACAACTAGTTGAATGGGAACTTGTAAACAAGTTGAAATGTTGGTTCACAGGGACTTTTAGATGTCATTTGGTCCAATCTCCTGCTCAAAGAGGGATTAATACAATGAGAAGCCTTGAAAACAGCTAAGGATGGAGGGTACTATTCCTGTCACCAACCTGTTCCTGCCCTCCACCTGCCTTCTAACTGAAGGGGCTCTACCTGTCAGACAGCCTGAACTTGTTGGGGTGAAATGCATGGTCACTGTGTATCACCTGCCATCACCAAGGTGAGTAGGAATACTGTGAAGTTGCTGCAGCTCAAGAAGCTCTTCAAAGTTTTCTTAAGGGAGGTTCTTGGCTTTTTTTTCCTTTTAAAAATTGTACCACTCTTTAAGCAGATGAACCCTGTTTATTCAATTTTTAATGGACAAATAAGGACAGTAAAAGAAGAAAAAGCAAACCAGTTTAAGTTGGTGAGGAATTTGGAAAGCAAATATCGTGCTGAAGTTAGGGTCGGTCGGTCTTTAACTCACAAATAATAGTTCACCAATTTATAGTATGATTTTGTCTGTGACTTCTCTTTAGATACCAAATAGATGGGATATGCTTTTTCTTTTCAGTGCTGAAGACTGAGATTTGTCTAAACGTGGAAAACTGAGCTTGAGTCATTTCTATCATTTTCAATAACCATTTTGAAAATTATATGAGCACTTAGTTCTGACTAACAGAACGGACATTTTTAAGGACCAGCAGTTTTACTACATGAAATATCAAATCTAAATAAAATTTCTCATAAAACTCCTCAATCTCAGGAAAAGCACAACAGGAAGCTAGTTATTTCCAAAGAGTGAAGTATTCAGCAACACCTTTTTTAATTTAGGTACTACCCTAAAATGGAACCATTTTGAAACGCAGCAAGCAATAGGTTAGATTTGAAGACAGAAGAAAAAAGTGATTTTTTTTCTTTTTTCTAGGTATCACAGAACTACTGCAGAACAGTGAAGGTCACTTCTCTATATTTGATAGCATATTGAGACACCACCATGTTTCAGGATTTTCTCTGCTGTAGTAGTCCTTTATTCCCATTATTTTTTTCAGAGGCTGACTGAATAGTCTATGCGTTCTTTGCAGACAATTTTGTTTTGTAACTAGAAGCATTACAGTATTATACTATAGAAAGTTATTTTAATTTTAGGCGCATATACATGTTAAAAATATAAAGAAAGGGTTATGGAGTCTGTTAGACAAATACAAAGTATATTTTAAACAAAAATGTTGCACTAATGAAATTAAGTATCACTGGAATCAGATCTAGGTCACTCTCCATGTGATGTTGTTCATGTACAAATGGGAGGTGAGAGAGTTACAAAAGAAAAAACAAGACCCACAAAAAAAAATGGTTTCTTTCAACTGAAAATGTTGATCAGTTACACAGTTGTCCTCAGCTACAGAACAAAGAAGGGATTTCAAAGACCAATACCTCTGTGACCAAATCCAGAAGCATTGTGGAGAGCTCTAGTCAGCTGCATTAGAAGAAAGAAGCAAAGCAAGAATTTTGAGGCAGAGGCCACTCCCAGAAAAAAAAGTATTAATTGTTCAACTTATCATCATGTAACCTTTCAAGCACTGAGAATATGCATTACAGTTTCAATAAGTAACAGATGTATCTAATTTAAGCTGCCCTTTTAAATTACCCTAATATCTTCATTCTACCACTATAAAAAAAAATCCCTAAATATCACATAGCACTAATTTCTTGAAGGCAAATAAAACTAGCTTTCTTTCTAAATTGCCTTTTCAAAATTCAAGAAAAAATGAACAGTTTGTTTACTGAAATATGAATTCAGGAGCTTACCCTCTATTTAAAAAGAAGTCTGACTTGTGTACTACAAGACAGATAACTTCACTGATGTCAATCATACCATTAGGAGTGGTAGTTTTATCATTTTCATAGTAGCTCAGAAAGCCACTTTCCAAAGTGCACCATCTTTTGTTGCAATCTGTGATTAAAGAAATAATAGAAAGGTCAGATTTTCTTCTGTAGTTTTTTTAAAAAAAAATAAGAAAATACAAGATGGAGAAAAAAGGCTGCAGAGCAACTTCAATGAATGAATTACTTGGTATATTTAATTACAACTAAATGTTTCCTCCCTCTTATGACCTAAAATATGAATACAACACATGACATAGCATAGTAATCTCTATTTGCTACTGAAAATAGTCATGAATTCATTCTAGCTTATGTCTAGTTCTTAAAACAAAATCTGAGGTGCAGCTGTTCCCAGTACTGATCCAAAAAGAAAATATTCTTTTTATTTTCATCAGTCTTAAAATTCCTACACAGCTAGCAAAGTACTTCTGAGTATTTGGTACAGCAGATCTGGCAAAAAAAAAAAATCCACAAAAAAGTCAAACAAAAAAACCCGTTACAATTTGCATATTATCTGATGCATATTACCATATTATCTGATATCAAATTTTTTTATCCAATTACTTTTTCTGTTGCTTTCTATATGGTTTTATATAAGTTTTATAAATATTTTAGTGCTATTTATTAATATTTATTTGTAGCATGCAATTGCTACCTAGTACAATCTATATTCTGTCTAAATACAGAACTTAAGTACTAAAATAAACATAAGATAAATGGCTTGATAATGTATAGGTTTACAGGAGTTGAGTACCAAATTTTAAGGTTTTGAATGTTCAAGGTATTTTGTCCCCCCAACTTTCCCTCTCACACCTTCCAAAATCTATTTTACAAAAGAGCTTACTACTTCAATATTCATTAAACTATTAAACCCTCAAGGTCAATTTTGGAATATCAAGTCTTTTTAAAGGGCTCCATAAAACCTTTTACACTAGAAACAAAAGCAAAAATCAAACTCAAGCCCCTAAACCTCTCGGCTTTACTTTTTTTTTGATCCACTACATCAGAATACCACCAACATTTGAGCTCTCTTCCCACTGATACCAACAGCTGTTAATTAACAGCAACTCTCCACAAAATTTACGCAGCCCTGCTGAAAACACTGATACCGCTATAATGAGAAGTACATGCAGAGTTGGCTCTCTCCTGTACTGAGACACACGTCATGAAAAATGAGGCTGTATTTCCAGGTGTTCCACCTGGCTGGTATAAAACCTTGGTTAATTCACGGCACTGAATGATTTCTTCAGTGTCCTTTTACCATGAGGGCCAAGACTACAAGGGCAGAACAGTTTTCTGTGACAACAAGCAAGCATTTAAATTTTCAGCCCTTGGTGCTGAAGGCAAGGCTGTCAGCTGCCTCAGAGATTCCTAATATTGAAGAAGAACTTAATTCTAACAGTAAAACAGCTTCACAGGATTCCGAGTTGGAGACCTATCCACACATAGCATTAAAAAAAAACCAAAAGACAAATCACACCCCTAATTTGTCTAAATGGTGTGAGAGAATGGTGCTCCCTCTTTGACCTGCAGAGGCTTCAATTAGTTCATGGCAAGTCAGAACTGCTTCAATAGGAGTTTTCGTCTCTAGAACTAGATAGTTAGGTCAGATTTTTCAGGTAACATGACCTTATTTGAATATCTACAGGCAGAGAAGGGAACTGAAACTCTCTCACACATATTAGTACTCTTACCCTTAAATTACTTCCTAAAGAGAGTAAGAAGAAAAAATAGTATTTCCACTTATTCACAGTAACTTGTAACATGGGTATTACTTCATGTTAGTGAGATTTAGAAACAGTTCCGGATGTAGTGAAAGAAGAGAAAAAGAAAGATTATATATTTTATATTTTGAATAGCAAGAAGTACTTCTGTAATACTGGTTCCTAAACATGGCAGAGACAGATTAGTGCCCTAAGGCAAGAACAGTTCCTCATTCAAAGTTGCAGGGTTTTTTGCTGTTTTTGAAAGGATGTCATTAAATTTCCCTCCCTCGTTCCATTTGTCTCCTTGGTCAGGGAAACCTGTTTTCCTATATATCTGTAAAGAGCCCATCACAGAACTATCAGTCCTGACAAACCTATGGGTAATTCAACATCAATACAAAAACAAAGCAAACACCTACCCCCACAAAAAGCAAACAATAGAACATCTACCATCTTCAAGACACAATCACAATTTCAGAGAACAAAACCTGAGCTGAGAGAAATCTGGTTCCATTTGCTGTATGTTCTCTCAAGTAGTAAGTGCAATGCTAAGCAACAGACTACAGACTTTCAAAGCAGCTTCATTTCTGCCCACTAAAGACTTGAAATGGAAGACAGTCAAAAATTTCTTGCCTGGGGTCTGGCCTCATAAATTTTAAGAAATTTCTGGCCTCATAAATTTTAAGAAATCCTACTAACAATGCTCAGTCACAGCACATCTCCCCAGTAAAGGACTACAGAAACCATTGTGTGAGCACTTTTAGGCAAATCTTCAATCTGTACAGGTATTTACTGCACTTCTAATACGCCATTGTGTCAGCAGAGATTGCCTCGTATGTGCTCCCTTCTTGGCTAAGCACTGACTTCTGGGGTTTTTTATAATTTTTTTTTATGAATATATACAGATACCCACAGCATGGAAGATCAGGCCTGAACATGAAGCAAGAAGTAATGAGGTTTGCAGTTATTGCATTTCCCAAATAAGCTCAGTGTAATTTCAGAGTAATTCCAGATAAAATCCTATCCAGCAGGAGTCCTCTGACAAAACAGGCATCTTTGTTAACAAGTGCAAATGCCTGTCATCAGGCCATGAGCTCAGTTATCATCCAATGCTTTCAAGAATTTGGAGCCATACTAACATACAGATTCTTCAAAAGCATATTTAAGCAGGAGTTCTATGCTTGAGCATGCTTGCAATGTCCACTTATGCTCTTAAAGGCATATGCCATGAGAATATGGGCATAATCATATAAAACATGTATACACCAGTGCAGGATGCCATGTAAGGATTTTAGAAGCAATAAATTCAATATTAAATCACCACAGATTTTTAAAATCCATGTTATTTGTTTAGATGGAGGAAAAATATAGGAAGACAATGGGAAGAAAAAGGGAAAAAATTATCTGATAACACCTCTCTCTCTCTCTCTCTCAAAAAAAAAAAAGAAAAACAGAAGACTGATATGCAGGGGAGACCATGTATATCTACTGTGATATACATGCATTATCACCCCACAAAGCTCAAGTTGTGATAGAGCTGCAGGTGCTCATTTCTACTTGGAAGATTTTGTAAATTTGTGAGCTTGAGAAATACTCTACTGAAAAGTCAGTGTTACTTGTAAATGATTTCTGTAATAGAACCATTTTAGATAAAAATTATTTTTTGGCATTAATCTAAATATAATTAAATCAAGAAGTGTTTCTATTTTTTTTTCTATTTATCGATTACTGTGTTAAATGAACAATTTTTCAGGAGTTCAGTCTTCTTCCACTCTCAACTTCTGAAGGAAGAGATCAAGACAAACAGTATTTTCTTTATCTGAAAGAGGTCTACTGAATTAAAAGAGGACATGTCATATCAAAGATATTTATCTCAAAAATGTAATGCAAGAAGTTAAAAAGAATAAAATTTGTCCAAATCATACATATTCATGTGTTATTCAAATACATAAATTAAAAGTTAAATACCTTCTTTTAATTTCTTCTCTGTAGGAAGCTTAGCTGCATTAGAAGAAACTTTGTACAAGAATTCACAAAGAAAGGTGGAATGTGAAGAATCTTCAGAGAAGCCAGTTTCAAAACAAGGATCATAGTTTGGGAAATCTATTCAGAGACAAAGGAGTAAATAACATACAGATCTTCAGTTATATCAGTTAAAGCCATTTTTCCGCGTCTTTCTAAATGCATGTCTGTAAATATGTAGTTGCTCTGCAGTACCTTTACTACAACACTGATAAAATTTACTGATTTTTATAATTAGAAAACATAGTCATTTAAAAAATTGGTTCATGTTTGTTACAATGTTGCCATTGTCTATCAATGCTTGCCAAGGTAATATAAAATACTTTTTTCTGATGTACTAAACTTCGATTTTCATCCCATGTGTAACATACTTTAACAGAAGGAGATTGCTTCTCTTGAGGGCTTATGTAGAGCTTACCAGCAACTCTGGCAGCAGACAGACAACAATTCTGTGAATTATCAACATGCACTACTCTCCCTTTCCCTAAAGATAAGAACATGATGGTGCTGCCTTTGCTGGAGAGCCAAAAGTAGAAAAGACAGGGCCAAAACAAGCAAACTTCTCTCTATATAACTTTAGAACCATAGGTCTCAAAAAATTCACCCTAGCTACATGTCTGCACCTGGAGGCTGACATGGAAGAGAGACTAGACAGGACAAAGGATAAAGTAAGGATTTATTAAAAGGACTCAATGGGTACTCTTGGGGTAAGAGTCCAGCCGAACCACACCTAAGATGTACCCGAAAGTGGTCCCAAAATGGACACCTGATCACAAGGTCTCACACTTTTATAAGTTCTGGTCCATTAGCATATTAGAATCAATTGTCCAACCATAGCTTCAGGTCATGAAGCTCCATCCTCCTGGTTTTTTCTTCTCACTTCAGAGTTGTTTTTGTTCTTGGGCCTGAAAGTTGTCCTTGGTATCAAACTAGAGAAGGAATTGTTTTGTCTATTTACACCATGAAGAGAGCTTAGTAGCACTTAATATGAAACCTAAAATTACTCACCAAAACAGCACAGAGTATAAAAAATATAAAAGCTAAAATCTAAGGCATCAGACTGAGCTCAAATATCCTATGATCCAGTGCATGGCACTGGCCTGAGCATTACTCAGGCCGAAGTAACAGCCCTGTGTTTGCCCTTGGAGGCCTCTTAATTCCTGTTTCTCACTAAACTTTTTTTTGTTCAGCATATACAGTGCTACAATGGAAAGCTGGTCCAGGACTACATCCACATTGCCTTTTTTTTTTTTTTTTTTTTTTATGTAGACCTGCATGTGAATTTTCATGTTCATGTGAACATGTGAACTTGAAACTTTGATGGTTTCAAATCTGTCCAGCACTTTTAAAAGGAAAGCTCAGTCGCACCCATGCACCTCAATATATTTACTATTAAGAGCACCTTTCTATTTCAAGAGCCTCACAGCAGCCACACACTGCAAACAGAACTGTTGCTTTCCAAGCCAAAGTTTATCGGTTGTTCCAAGCTTCAGCAGAAGCTGTGATGGGAAAAAGAGGCTTCTGGGATAAATCATACTGCAGGTTCAAGAGGTGAGTTGTATTTTGGGAGGACAGTCTGTGAAAAAACAGCTAGGTCTGTATGCAATATGAGTAGATACCAATTCAAATAACCTTTCAGGAAAAAAGAAAGTGCTAAATGAATTCTTCAGACATATGTTAAATTTATGTATGCATTTTTTTTCCTGGTAAAAGACTGATAATATTGGCAGAGATGATGATGGGTTTTTTCTGTGCTATAATGAAGAGCATGAGATCTATGACTTATCACTGTGTTGTCTGGGAGTTTTGTAAGTCCCAAACATGATGTCTGAGCAAAATAGCAAATCTGCACGCAATTAAAATTGTGCACTAATACAATACAGTTATTGCCATCACAACTGCCCTTCTGCTACACCACTATTTTTCAAAACAAAGCCAATTTTGCTTCTGAATTATTTCCTTCTCTTCTTCACAATATAAAATTAGATCAAAAGTAAGAAATGCATCATACCTGAGAACTTGTTATGGTACAGGAATTCCATTTGCAGTCTTTGTCCAGCCTTCTTGGCTAATAAGTATGGGGTACTGTAAACAGGGTCTCCAGTGGCACACATAGCATCAGCCCCACTGAAGAGTAACATCAGAGTTTCTAGCACATCTTGCTTGACTACAGCAGCACACAGGGCCTTATCACAGAGAGGGGAAATAGGAGGTCCATTTAAATTAGAAAGTAACTGGTAACAAACACATGCAATGTAGATGCAAATCCTTTCACTTATGTTATACCGAGACCATAAACATTGATTTCTGATAAGTATCAAAAATCATGAAGTATGTCCGATTCTAAAAAAATTCAGCAACAACAAAAATATCCCAAAATATCAACCCAAACCCAGTAAAATGTTGCTTTCACAAATTTCACTTGGGAAGGATAACATGAGTAAATACAATTGGAGGGGAAGCTTGCTGTTTATTTATATCAAGCTAAAATCTTAATATTTCAGACCTCAGAAGTTCAAACAAAGAGATGAGATTAGATTCTTAAACTCTGTTCCTAGGACACATATTGAAATTCCTAGGTAGTGTTTTTAAAAACCAAAGTCAGTCAATAAGGGAAACTACTCTTTTTTTATTAAGATGTATTATGAAGATATATTATGATTTTTTTACTCTTTTTATTAAGATGTATCTTGATACTTGTTCATCTTCCTTGAAATTTAAACACCTCACCACATCCTAAAACATGAGTCTACTTTTATTTTTGTATACACAAACACAAACATGATAAACTTCTTTTTTTTTTTTCTTTTACAAGACTGGCCTAAAACATTAAAAACAAAAATAGCTACACATTTACAGCAACCTAGTCCATTAAAATTTCTGTGATTTAATATTTAAGTTATTTAGTCTATGATTGAGTTTCTCTTATACAATTAAAGCAAAAGTCACTCAAAATAGGAAGATTACTCCTATAAAATTTAGCTGTTCTAATAAGTACATAAGCATCCAGGAGGCACAAGATAGCAGAGAAGACAGTTCAGCAAAAGTTCTAGAATTACTTGGAAATGAATCCTTATTACAAGGCAATTTCATGTCTCTATAGAGAATTTGGTAACTTTTCCCAGTATTTAAATGATTATTTGATGTATATCCATCCCCACAAAAAACAAACCCCACAATCTCTGCGTATCCTTTGAGACAATTTGACTCATGTAATTGAATGCATTAAAACAGTAAATGCATTAAAACTCTTCTGTATTCAATAACCCTGAAAAATCATGACTGTAACCATCAGATCTTAGAATTAAGTCAAATGGACATCAAAATTGACAGAGACATTTTTAATTAAATTTCTCCATTTTAGAACTCTAAAGAACTTGTAAATTTTTTAAAAGTAGAGAATGCACATTTTCCATCATTAATTTTAGCTTTTTTATTTTCAATAAGCTACAAGCTGCTACAAAAGTGTGTATGAACTATTTTCACCACTGATAACAATAAATCATCTACTGTATTTGAATGTTAGATGTCAGATACGTGGGATATAAAAAAAAACACATAAAGAAGTAATCTAAGAAGTGAAGTGGAAATTTGCATCCCTAGAATACAGTTGAATTAAAATCAAGATCCATATTTTGATGGCTACGGAAAACATAGGAGGAACTACAATGCCCTTCTTCAAACAAACAGGAAAAACAATAAACTAAGTAGTCATGTAATGACTTCTGCAAAGGCTCCTAAATAACCCTTATTCAACTGTGCCAGAATGGCACTCAGGATGCTAAATAAACTTCTCACCAGTTTAACAAGACGACCAAATTGCACACAGATACAATACAATCCAAAACATAGTATGGACTTTACCATGCTGTATTACCTTATTCAACTGTTCCTTAGTTTTGTAGTGAAAAGGCGTTTTCCTGAATTTTCCCTCTTTGTATTTTTGTGTAATGAATGCTATCCTTTTTTCTGCAGGATCATCAATATGCAATTCTTCATCTGGAGGAAGATTTCCAGCCCAAAAACTGTTTGCCCTCTTATTTCCAATGACGATAAAGAGCTGGATGAGATGCAGGGAACAAATTAGCAAAATAGTATGATGGATATGAAGCTAGCCTCTAAACAGTTTTCAGCTGCTAGAAGTTGAAAGAGAAAGTTATTAAAGAAAATCTCCTGCAGGAGGCAGAAGCCTCTCTCAGTCCCTGCCTATGGTCATCTATAAATGAATAATAAAGCCTGCAGTCATCATTTACCATCAACAGCAGCAAAGCTATACAAGGCTAATCAGTTATAACATGTCATTACATATTAGAATATATTAGTAGAAGTTCAAAGAATATCATGTGTTTTAAACAAAACACTGATGGCTCCAACTGTCTATCAGGACATTTTACCACCACCACTTTTTAACACACTACGCAGCTAAGCTAGTGACAAGTTTCCTCTCTTTTCCCCTTTCTTCATCATGAACACTCTCCAAAAGCATTTTATTTCTTTTTCCCCAAAAATACTAGACATTTTAGAGAAATGGTACATTTTTTTAGCAAAACAAATGAGTATTTGGAATTACACAGAGGTACATGATGCACAGAAAGATCAAGTTTACTGTAACAGCACCATATTGTTTAGCAGTTATACGATCAGTTTTCTTGTGAGTAAAGCAGTAAATAACTCCTTTTCATACAGCAGGTTTCAATATGGAAAAAAGAGTCAGAATATGACAACATACCTCAATAAGTTCATTGCTCCAAATGCTGGCATCCATTTTTAGACTCCGGACCTTTGAATCTCTTGGTCCTAAAGATCTGTGTTGTCCTGAAAATCCAACAGCATTACTTAACTAAGGCACTTAAACAGGGTTTCTCTTCTGATGAGATAAGAAAAAAGTGTGATGAAGCCAGAATTATTCTACTTGCTATTTTTAAAAAAAAGTTGGGTTTGACATTTGAATATTGAAAAAAATAGCATAAAAAATACACTTTTTTAAAAAAAAAAAAAGTAATTTCTTTTGATAGTAATGAATAAACAAAGTAGGCTGCCTCATATAAACTGTTCCTGGGAGAGTTTGGTTTGAAAGAAAGCCTTGAAAGAATTATAAATTATTTCCTTAAATCTATCGCTTAAGCACGTATCTCAATATAAAACATGACAGAACTATATTTTGAGGACTATCTGAAAAAGCTATCCCTATTGGCAGTAAAATATGTGCAGATGTAACAAAATTAATATCCAAAATTTATACACTTCAAATTATTTTTCTTTGGCATCTAGCCTTGCAAAAGCAATTCCTTTCCCATGAAGTGTTATTGTGTCTTAATTTCCAGTAATTGTGAAGGATGATTCACCTGAGAGACTCAATCACCACAGACATGTCATTTATGCATGGAAGTGCATTAGAATAAGGATGCCCTTGGTATTAAAAAGGTATGCTCACATTTTGTTTCTCAAAACTTCCACAACGATAACATTTCAAAAATTAAAAAGTGCCAATTCAAGGACATAAATAGGTATGCAAATATGACATTTTGTAGAACCCACATAGCTTGTCATTAATTACTCTACCTGCACACTTCTTGCAAATGACAACACAGAGATTGATGGATGCCCAGTCAGGACTGGGAGCTTTACAGTCAGCGCAGCTCCGGTTGGACTCATTGAACCAAATCTTCTCAGCTACTTCATAATCAGATAGAGTTTCTGCTATTGATTGCTGAAGTGCTTCAATCCAGTCTTGTTTCTCTCTTTCTGACTCTGCTGTAAAGCTGAAACAATTGACTTTTCTGTGTTATTGATCTTTATTTTAAAGCCCAATTAAACATAGTCGGTAGTCCCCTTATTTGTTACATTTACACCCAAAATCCCAGTCAAAAATCTTCCTTCACACAGATATAAACCCTAAGATGGAATGTACTATTTTGCATTTTTAGAATGAAACTCCTTCTGGTTTAGTATTGTTTTCAACAAAACCACTATTAGTATATGCTACATAGCTTTTGTAACATTCATGTAACATCCCTGAGTTAATTTCAATCCTTTTATGTTACCAATTACCAAACTTCAACATTGAACTTCAACAAAAGCACAGAATGGCATAAGGAAACATGGAGAATTAAATGAAAACTAAAAAAAGACTGAGAAGTAAAAAAGTTACTGAGAATTAAAAAAAAACCCTGCTTTTCATTTAAATTGATCTTTTTAAAAAATAAATAGTAAACAAACATCAATATGGTCACATCTTAAGAAAAAGTCAAAGAACTAGCCAACTACCAACAAACAACAGATTCAATTTTCTGATCAAGACTAATTTACCTGCTATCTGACTGAGAATGAAAGTATTTGCTAACATTGAACAAGCCCAGGAGAACAAAGAAATTTCTTTTTCTCCTTCATTATGACATTTCATTTAAGAAACACTACAACACTTAACAAAAGGCTTTTATTACATGTACTTTCATTTTCTTAAAAATCATTACAAGTTTCAGCAATCAGCCGAAGTGAAACTTTCAACTGCTTTCAACCAAGGATTTCTACAAGGGATAGCACATGAAAGCTTCTTTTCAAATCAAATGCATAATACTAAATGGATGCAGCATTATTTCACTATTGAAGTTTATTATTCTTTAGGATGAAGTCAATTTGTGAAAGTGGAGGAATTCGTATCTCTTTTTATTCCTTTTGCCCTTGCACAGAATGAACAAAGAAGGCTACATAAAAGTACTAACCTGTGGGCATAATATGCCTAGTCAGGAGCTAACAGATGAAACATACAACTAAACAAATCAAAGAAAACCCTCCCATTTTTCTAAAAATTGCTGAACATCCTTAACAAAACATTACCTTTTTATCTAAACTAGCTATGGCACTGCAGTGTGGAACCAGTATTTCTTTAGTGCCTTAGTTAATTGCATATTTTGTAAAGTAAATATTAAAGTTCTTACCTAAATCTTTTATAAGGAGTAATTATTTCAAAAGATTGCTTTGCAGCCCGATCCACTTGTTTTACATTTGCCACATTCATAGGGATTAAGGTGATACCAAATCCTGTCTTAAAATCCTGGAAAAAAGGTAATAAAAAGTTTAGGAGGTTATCATTCAAGAATAAAACATGTAAAGAAAAATTCATCATGGTCCCAAAAACACAAGATGAGTAATAGACATCTTTGCCATAACACATAAGCCACTTCCAATTTATTAATGGATAAACAAATCTCCACTGAGCTTTGTCCAACCACTAAGTTTCCAACTGCTAGAATGACCTTACTTGATTGTTGAAAGGAGGAAAAAATGCATGCTCAAACTTTCATAGAGGAAAATATAAACCAAAAAGTTTAAACAACAGATTGCATTAAATTGTGAATGCAAAATTATCTCACAATCTAGCTTAAATCATGCTTTAGTGTCTAAATAAACTTTATACATCTAAATCCTTCTCACTGACAGCAGTTTTTCTTGCTTTAAAATTGTTTTAACAAACTCAATATTTTAAAATTCTTTCTTAAACCTTCAATTCCTCGTGCTTCTGGTGTAGTACATGAGCTACATACCTTTGAAAAAAGGTCCTACACAGCAGCTAAAATAGACAAAGGGATAGTTGTGATTCAATTATAAGAAAATATTTTTGCCTTAAACCAAGCAGAATTGTTTGGTGTTTTGGGTTTTTTTTCTACATGGAAAAATGTACTAAAAATAAAAATAACTTTTGTATTGATAGAATCGGAAAATAAAACGTGAGCACACACTGAGCTCCTGTGAGGGCATCTCGAATGGATTTTTGAAAAAACAGATGAATACATATGTTATTTCCTATCTATTTGGAATACCATCAACATTTCCTTTTTTAAATTTATTTACATGTTCATCTCAAGGCAGTCACTTCCACAAGTTTAATTTCTGGGAATATTAACATACTTCTTGAAAACAATAAATAAATCAGAAACAAAACCAAAGAATATCACCCAAGCAAAAAGCCAAATTTACATGTCTTACCACTTGCATGTTCACTGTTACCTCTCACATAACAAGTAGTTGGGTACAGACTGATAAAAGTAAAAGCACTGAAAGGGAAAAGCTTCAGAGTTGCCTGCTTCTGAAAAGAGGATTGTTTTTCTGGTTAATACATATTTAAACCTGCATCACTGATAAGTTTCTCTTTGTAAGATTCACTAATTTTTGAGCACTAAAGCCTACACGGAGAAAATACTTCACAAAACTCTTTTAATTTTATTTCCCTATTTCAGGTATGAGCAAATAAAAATATCATTTCAGCCAGGATTGCCAAGGCTAAATCTGAAAAAAGACACACATATATGTGTGTGTATATACAAAGCAGAACTATCAATTGTATCATGCAAGGCATTGAATAGAATAATGTCCCAAAAAGCATAATAATGACCTTAATAAAATGAGATTTTTAGAATGACAGAATTCCCACTATTTAAATACACTGTGAGATAAGCTAATGTTTCCTTGCCAGACTTCTTAAGAATATTTGGGGTTTTTTTACGCGCCATTACCTTTGACAGTAACAGTGGGGAACTAAGAATGGATTTCAACACAAACCTTTATGAAAAGTAGAAGTTTTTCAATAACTCACCTGGCTTAGCCACTCCTCATATAATTTATTTTATAAAATAGAAAAGAATAGTAATATTTTAAATATTTCTATTTTTCTTCTACCCTCTTATCCAGTAACCTAGACATTTTTATTCTCTCCCCTTATCTTCAGCCCCCATTCCATTTTCTTATAAATCAAGGAGTTTCATACTGACACCCCTGCCTCAGAAGAGAGCAGAGAGTTCCGTTAAGCCTACACAGTCCCTAGTTCACCCTCTATGGGAAAAGAGTGGGCAGAATAATCTCTTTTTGAGTATGAACTTGACAGCATCCTCTGTAGCAGTGAAGCATTCCTAACTTCACATCACCAGTGAGAAAAAGAGGAGCATGAAATAGTGAAAGAAAAAAATGACTGAGGATAGAAAAATACCAAACTTTTATTTCTATCAGTGAAATGAAAAGAAAAACAACCTAATCAAAACAACCCAAGCCCATTAGCTTTCTAGAATTAACTGGCTTATACTTCTGAGATGCAAATTGGATAAAAGTTCCATTTGTTGATTCAAATATTTCAAATTATTTAAAATGATAAGCTTTAAGAAATCCTGGTTTTCAAAGGAGTGGTAACAAGCCTATCCTTGAACCTGCACAGTGTAATGCATTCTTTGTTTATTAAATAACAGCTGGAAAACCACCAGAAGCCATGGTTAAAAGGTGTTCAATACACTTCTAGGTCTAGATTAAAGCTCACTGGAGGTAAATGATTAACAAAGATGACCAAAATAATAACTACCTTATTGAGCCAGATCAAAAGTTCCCCTGTAGAGCTGCTTCCCTTTAGGCACTTGCTACTGATAAGAGTCATAAAAATCATGCAAATTAGAAAAGGTACATGCCCATCTTCCCAAATAAGCTTCCAGCAATCTAAGCACTTAAAAATCCCTAAACAGTTGCAGCAAAGAAAATTATACTTACTAGCCACTGACAGACACATCCTCAAATAATTAAAAAGCCCAAAAACAACAACATGCTTTGAGGTCTCTGCAGGATCTTACTTCATAAATTTCCCAAATACTGATTGTGAAAAAAGGAGGTTCTTTTGTATATGCATATTACCACCTGATAACAGAATTTTCAATTTTTTGCCTGACAACTGAGAATTTCATTACAAAACATAAGAGGACAGAAACACTAACTAAACTTCATTCACCTACTTATTCCATAATGTTCTTTCTTTCAGTCTCTTTCTAATGCCTTCAAACAGCTGGTTGCACCTTCTTTCCTTGGAGCAAAATGGAGCAAGCTGCATGGAAGCAACCTGCCACATGAAGATCTCACACACACACTAATGTCTGTGAAAACAGACACCAAGCTTTATTGTACTACATTTAACAAGATAGAACCAAGGAAGCACTCTAGAAACAAAGTGCATTCATTTGAAAGTCTTTACCTTTAAGTGCAGCACCACCCCTCCAAAATTTGCACACATACCAAGTGTCTGAACAATCATTCAGCAAGGGCATGAGAACTTAGAATACTGAATTTCAGTGTGAGGAATGTTAGAAACAATAAGAAATTAGAATCTACTTTTCAGAACAGAATATGGTGGCAAATTAAGCAATTTCATTGGTACATTAGAGTGAAGTTATTTCCCTAATGGTCTAAACAAACTCCTTAAGATAACTGCACAACACTTGGCATAAACCTGGCTTTGTGAGTGACAGGTACACTAAAATCAGAATTACATGCTTTCAGGAGTGCAGTCTTCTTCTCTACTTCAGAAACAGAAGTGGGAATTGGTACAGGGAAGAAAAAAGTGCTCCACTTTGAAAGATGAATTCATTCACTTTGAGTGCACAGAAGGACAATAGGACTATTCAAGAACCATACAAAAAATATTGACAGCAAAAGCAAGCAGTATCTTTTCAGAATAAGAATTTTCTTGCTTCCACTCACTGAAAGCACATTGTTTCAGATACACTGAACTGGGCTAGGCTTTCTGACAAAGGAAGAAAAGTTAAAGATTCAAAAATGCACAGAGAAAGATAAGGGTTGGGAGGTTTTCTTTTTTTTTTTTTTTTTTTTTTTTAATTTAAATATAGATATGACCTAAATGTCTATAGTTATACTATTTTCTTGAATTCTAAGAAAGCTTGAAAAATTAGTTGATAATAAGAGCTTTAAAAAAAAACCTAAAAAAAATTCTTTATAGATGTAATAAGAGATCAAAAGCACTCACTAAATAGCACAGTTAAATGAAAGCTAAAAATACTAAGATGAGTACTGGCTTTCTGATTAGCTGTTGTTCCTTCCTGAAGGATGAATGATTATAATGATTGAGTGCTGCTGTCATTATCACCCCTGTCTGAAAAAGACATAACCTATGAAAACCTGTCATCTGTAAATAAACTATGAAATTATTTACCTTTTCTTTTTAAACATACCTTTAACAGGTATCTATAAATTGCCTCTCAGTGTGCAAAACTGCCTTCTCTATTTTGCATTATCTTTTCATAGGCAAAAGCTGCCCTGTGACAGGCTTTACTAACATTTCTTCAATTCTACTTAGGATGAAATTCAAGGAGATTAAAAATTAGTCTCATATGTTTTCTAATATACCACCACTGTTTTACAGACACAGAAAAAACCACCAGGTTAAGGAACACTAAAGTATATATGTATAAAATTGTGCTATTTTATCTGAACAAGTGAAATTTTCAGAGCTGCTGGACACCTAACTTTTGGTATGTTGCCTTAAAAAGACAGATTTGGGCACCTTTCTGCATGCAAGTAATAAATAAATTTGTAGTCAGAGGCTTGTGACTCTCAGTGAACACACTTTCTCCACAAAACAGCACTTCTGAAAAAACTCTTCTCCTACCTAGAAAGCATAATTATTTTTCTTTCTGTTTTTTCCCTTCTACTTGGTTTTGTTCCAGTAACACTAAGGCAGGTATTCTTATTGGTTTAGTCAACCCAAAATTTATCTTAACACAGGAGTTCTAGATATGCTGCTTGTGTTCCTCAACATCTACTGTTTCAGCAGTTATCATGTCTTTGGATGCACTGCCTTTCATGGTTCTAACATTAGCTCCCCAATGTTTTATAAAGCTGGTTATAAAAAAAACCTTGCATCAGGAAAACACCTCAGAGAAATGACACCAAAAACATGTAGACACAATCATAACTTTACCCATACTCCTTGCATAAAAACAAAAGGTTAACTAACTACTACACTCATATTAGAAATATCAGTCCATATTTTTATCTCTTTCTTTTTTGGTGAAGGACTAAGTGGATAACAGCAACAGCAGAGAAAAAGGAAAACTGCTGACTTGAGTTCAAGAGACTGTTTCTACGTACGCACACATGCATATACACACATGAGTATAGACCTTAACATATAAATATGTGTTCATAGCTTACTTTGAACTAAAAAAAAAAAAAATACAGAAGCACAGAAATAGTACTGATATATTCTGGGAACATAGCACTTTTGGAAAGTCTACACCAACTGAGTATTCTCACTGCACATCAGTTTCCTTCCTGTGAATTACGAGATCATGATGCATTTGCTTTTTTTGTCTTTGGCTACCAGATCTTGAGGACATGCAATATTTAAGCATGTGCATGCACACAACCAGATATATAGATATATAGATATCTATATATATTCTTCTATATCTTTTATATATTCTATATTCTTGCTACTCAATCACATCTTTTTCGTCCCAAAGGGATACCAGTTTAATATATGCAAATTCTAAAATAAAGATATAAAATAAAGCTCTAACAGTGGTAAGAGGTGACAGATCAAGAATATTATACTATATATAAAGATATATTTACACACACAAATTTTTATGTGTGTGTTTATAAATGCACACTTTATATTTTCCTTTTTAACAGCTCTCTTTCATAATTCCCTTTCATAATACTAATTTATAAAAAAGAAAATTAGTATTTCTGAAACGACTCTTGTCCTTCTGCCCATACACAGGAAGTTCTTGACCTTTAATCACAATATCTCTGATCAGTTCCAAAACAGGACCTTACATGGTTCCTTGAATTTATCATTTAATTTGCAACAGCTCTTCAGAGTTACCTTTGGGAAGTTACCACGAAGTTTGCGACAATTACACTATTCCTGCAAGATCTGAAAATTCCCTTAACAATTTAGCATGATAGTCTTTTCCTTCATTCTTACCCCATGGCATTTGATTCCTTCCAAACAACCAAATTATTCCAGAGAGATTAAAAGACAGTAACTAAAATCATTCAGATGAAGCATTCATAGTTTCTTTCCTCTCCTCATTATTTGGAGGCATTATACTTCAGCCTTTCCAGCTATAAAGGAGGGCTAATTTCTGCAACCGAAATATGGGAAAAAAACTGGCTTCCATATTAATGAAAAATTAAGATCTTTTTATGTATTAAAGAGTTTGAGAAAGAGTGACTAGTAATGCAAAATTGTTTTGATGATAATAAGTTTACACAGGTTTTCACTGACTTCCTCTCCTTCTATAAGTACTGAGCTTAGCACCCCCTGTTATTTTTCATCAGGCTTCTCCACATCCCTCATCACAGCCCAAAACTTTTAAATATAGATTTCCAGTGCTGGTTACATACTGTGGACTGTAATACAAACCACCACATACATACTCTGTCTTACATTCTTCTAATGAGGTCCCAAAATAAAATCACAGTGAAGCACACAGTATATAATTACACACAAAAAATAGTATTAGAAGAACATGAAGGTTGCTAAATCAAGCCCTGATGAGCAAGATGTTAGAATTCCCACTGTCTGTGTATGTTGTCTCTGTAGCTGGGTGCTCATCTGTTACATGTAAAGTAGTCACATCATCAATTTTAAGTTCTTCACTTAACTAAGCAAAATTCTTTCCGCCATTAGAGAAGCACCTGAAAATAATTCATGCTATTTTTGGGAAAAAAAAAAAAAAAAGTAAAGACAACCTGGCATCCAGAATTTTGGAAGTTACAAAGAAGGAAGAGAGCAAGACAAGAAGAGTCACTTAGACTAGCTCTAGTCAGTGCCATGTAGTAAAGCTCATCTGCAGTGGAGTATTTTGCATATACTCCTGGAGTACATCCCTCTCTGTATCATTCCACGTTATTATTTTATAAAAAAATGTAATGCCTGTACTTTGAGATGGTTCTATGATGAAAGCCAATGCATAAGAAGTGGGAATAACTATGAGATTACTTTAAAAATTGCATTCCTGATGAACACTAAGGTAGTTACAACCTTAGATGTTACTTGTCATTTAAGTTACAGATGTCTATTCACTTACTACAGGAGCAATTCAGAATCCTCCCTTCAGCAGCTATGTGTATCTATTTTGTAATATCAATACAATTTTATATCACTTCATTATGCACCATCAGGCCCATGCCTTGCTTGCTGTATGGGATGGATCTAGGACACATGAAGATGAAAGCTCCCTTCCTTTATGGACTGCAAAACACAAAAAAAAAGATGAGGAGGATCACGTAATCGAAGTGACTGAATACTATACTGGAGAGCTAGCTCTCATCTTTTCCTTTTCCAGTTTCTACTCAGTGTAAATCAAAGACTTAGCATACAGTCATTTCACTGCACATTTTTCATTTCCTAGTATCTCACTTTATGCTCTAGGGTTTGATTTGCAGAACTGCTGAGCAATTGGACCTTCAGTCAAGACCTATGAAAGTAGTATTTTGAGCAGGTATAGTTTGACAGATAACTATTCCCTCCCAACCACCCATAAAAGACTGGAAAAACAGAGAATGCAAAGTGTATGGATATTCGAATCCTTCATTCTGTTTCTCAGAACTGTGTAGTCACATGGAGGAAACAATCATGTTCCTTTACCTTGCAGGAACTGATATAAATTTCTCATTGTTCCTCAAAAAACATTCTTTTTTCAGTGAAGGAATCATTTGAATGTAAGGCACTTTTCAACAGTGTGCTATAAAGAAGGCATGGGCTATGCCATGGAAAGAAATTAAAATTACCAAACAATTACTGAATAGACAATGCACTGAAAGAGGTAGTGATCCTGTGAAAGGAAATAGCATATTATAGTAACTATTGCACAATATTATATAATCGAGTGAAATTAAGGTCTTTGAAATAAGACCAGTTTTCCCATGATTAGAGGGGTGCACAAATCTGTAATTGAGATAATGTTATCAAAGGTTTTTAGCTGAGTTCTTGAAATAAGAGGTTTATATAACACAGGAGCACCTGCCTCCCCATATAACCCCAAGTAAGCTCTTGCTCCAGATGGATCCTTGGCTTCATTCAATTCCAACATAATAGCAGTCAATGAATCTTCAGGCCTCAGCAAGACTTCAGGAAAGTAGATCAGAACAGAGAACACAGAGTCTACATTTCCCCACTTCTTTACTGCCCAGTCCAATAAGAGAGGCTTTAGTATATGGTCTCAGTGAATTGAGACAATGCAATCTGGAAGGGGAAGTTCCAAGAAAACAGCCACAAACACATAAACATATAAATTAAAAGCATCTATTTCTTAACCCTCAAAAACAAGGAGAGGAGAAGACAACAGGGAGTAGAGAAAAAGATCATAATTCCGAATATTTGTAAGTTACTTGTGCTGAAACATGTTAAAAGGGAAGGGGAAGAAATAATTCATGCTGCATCCATGCCTTGCCATTACAAATAACTTGTATGTGTGGAAATTATGTACTTCAGAAACAGCATCAATATAAGAACATGAATTCTACATGAAGACGCACATTTTAACTCAAAGCAGTTTAAAGTAATTACTGGAAAGAAGATTTCTTGACTTAAAGGTACCATACTCATTTGCATTCCTGCTTTAGAAATATACGAACGGACCTGAATCCTCTACTATTCTACAATTCAGAGCTCAGCTTTCTGAATTATGGAAAGTGTGATACAGACCACATTCCATTCTTCAGACATGATGTCTTCTTGTCACTCAACATACTAGGAAAGCAAGAGTCTCTCATCTGAGGCACACAAGACAGACGCAAGCAACAAAAGCAAGCTAATACTGCATACAAAACCTTCCTTGCTATCTTCCCAAATACCCTGACGGTATTTAGGAGGTATTTAGGTACCAAGCACGAGAGACAAACCTGCTTTCTGTGTTGTGTCTTCCACTCCCCCACCACACACACAAAAGACAAAATGTAGGCAAAGTTCCAATTTGAACTACAGTAACTCCCTTCCATCAGGGCTTCTCTGCGGCATGGAGCTCATTCAGAAATCAGCATCTTATTATTGGCTACGGAGGCTGAAGCCACTGCAGCTGCCTGGGCTATGATCTTTACTTTTGCTGCTTCACGAAAAATCATGAGATGACATAAAGATGGTATAGCTAAATAAGCATGTAAATAAAAGTCAAAACCTGTCAGGAGCAAGTACAGCCTACATACAAGGCTTTCACCTTTACTTTTATTCCAATAGCTATTCATAACATGTCTCACATCTAAAGAGGCAATCATGTTCCTTCAGATGCACAACTACTGACACACAGAAACTCATACCATTTTAGAGCCTGTTTCTTGCTACTCAATTCACATCTTTTTTTTGTCCCAAAGAGATACCAGTTTAATTTATGCAAATTCTAAAATTATGTGGAAATGCCTCAATTTTCTTCACTTTTAGTGTTTGAGCCTTTCCACCTTTTTTTCTTTTTCATTTAGCTGAAACAGCTATCCCTATAGTCACCATCTCAAATTCACAGACCATTTTAAACACTTCTCTGCAATAAGTACCCAAAGCAACTCCTGTTCATACAAGGACAGTTTTAGACATAGATATTACTATTACAATTTTAAGTAGCCATCTGGACTCTTCTTTGGAAATGCTTCACAAATGGAAACCTCAGATTTAGCAAGCCTATTCTCTGGAGACTAGAAGGATCAGTGAATTTTAAGATACCATATATAGCTATAATTTTCTGAATTCATATCTTTATAATCTTCTTGCCAAAGTTTTATATACACACCAAAGATCTTGTTATGTATTCGTAATCCAGAGAAACTGGTAAAAAAGTGTTTGAACTCTTACAGGATGGACAGATTGTGAACATTTTTGCAAAACCTTAAAATCTACAACAGATGTCACACAAAAATGACAAACCTTTTCATAGGCCTTTTAGTACAGTTGTCACTAGATAAGAGAGAAAACTGCTACGACATCCCCACTGGCAAAATTCCCGTAATGAACCAAGAAATCCTCCAAATAATGGTGTGTCTGCTTTCTCCAAAATTTGCCCATGGAGATAAACAAATATGATATTGACAATAAAGTACCATTGACCAAGCACAGTGCTTTTACTTGCTGACTACAAAAAGTAAGGTGTTAAGACAAATGCTCTTCACAATCAGTATGAAGATTTCTCATTTTATTCACTACTTGCTTCTTTAATAAATTGAAATTTAATTCTATGATGTGATATTTCACAAGTAGAATAATTAGTAATGAACAGAATTCATAATAATTCAATAACCACAAGCAAAAATAGCATTTCCTGATGGAGGTTTTCTAAAGCTTTTTTTTTTGACTCACAAACCTAATTTCCAAGTAATCTGCACAACTCAAAATATTTACAAAGGGAAATTAATTTAAAAAAAAAGTTTCAACAATTTTTAAAGTGCCATACAAATAGGACTAATTATTGTAGAAGTTTTCACATCTTAAAAGAAAATGTATTTATCTGAATATATTCCAAACATACCCCATTTTATCATAACTGGATCCCTATGGGATTTTCCAGCTGATGTTGATAAAATGAAGTTTAGATTTCTGATCCTATCGAACTGAATTACTCTTCTGAGATTGTGTATATTGCAACAAAACACACACACCCATACACACACATACCCCCACACACCTTATAAGAATAAGTGAATGAATTACATGAAATATGGAGAGTTCTGGATTGTACTAACTACTTTTTCCAGCTTGGGAGATTTTAGGTACCTTCTGCTTAGAGAGCCATGAAGAAAAATGTTTCACTTTAACAGCTGACATTATAATCTTAAATTATAATTATGCTTTGTGAATTCTTCTCATTTCTGTAATACTTATTCTAAAACAGTGAAGGGAGAGCACCACCAACAGTTTTGCCATAAATTCTTCTGTGCCGGACCAAGAGAGGGCTGATGCCATGACAAGAGCAATGCCACACCACAGCTTTTTATAAGCTGAATCTTTCCTAACTCACTCAGTCATTTCAGCATTATCTCTCCTGGGAAGACATTCTCCTTACACTTACTTCAGCCAAAAATAGAGTGAAGTGGGTTTGAGATTTTGTTTGTTTGTTTTGAGGGAACAGTTTCCTTGGGGTTTTTTATAAACAAAATATTTTCTTCTGCTGGCTTTAGATTTACTCATACTAGTTTGTCTCTATGTGAGAAACAAAGATGAAAATAGCAGATAAATGCAGACGAACTTTTTGAATTTTTGTAAAGCAAAATCACTTATGGTCACACACACAGCTACTGCTCAGCAGCTAATCACTTTTATACTTGCCTAGGCTTTATGTCATGAAGGTAGTGAATTCACATTATAAAAAGCAGTTAGTATGAAAGTAAATATATTAAAGAGAGTTTCAAGAATCAATACAGTTTACAAACAAGCAATCTACTCCTCACTACTTGAAGTGGTTACAGTATTAAATACTTAGAGATTACTGAATTCCCAGTAAATCCATTGTAAATAAGTTTAATTATGAGTCCATGTAAAAGCCATTGCCATTTGATTTTAGTGATTAGTTTTTTTAAATTTTGATTTTGCAATGATCAAAGCTAAGATGGGCAACTCTCACAGCTAAAGAAGGATCCAGCTCTAAAGTATCTGCATTATACTAATGTTTCAGGACTATGTGTGGAATTAATATACCCTTCCAAACAAACCAAATGCCTTTGTCATAATTAATGTAATCTAATTTTTTTATGAATATCTCCTCCCATCACAACTTATGAGCTAGAAGCACCTTATGGAAAAAAGAAAAAAAAAATAAGTTCAAGCTTTCAATGAAATTATTTTCTGCTAATGAGGAGAAAAGGCTAATATCTAGCAGAAAAGGACAAACTATCTGTAAAAATATGGAGCAACCATTCTGTAAAAAATGTATTTCAACAGACTAAAAGTTAGAAACAAACCAAAATCTTTAAAAATAGCCCTCCACATATATCTTTCAAATAACCTTTATACTCTATGTTCCTATCTAGACAGTTAGTTAATAGAAAGAACACTAAAAATTAAATCTTTAACAAACTATCTCCATTTACACATTTATCTTCTCCTTGTTTCATTAAGCTTTCTGTTGTCACCCACTGAACAATACAGGAAAGTCTTTTAGTACCTACAATAAGCTACAGGTACATGGCTCCTTTGTAGCATACTGATTCCACCTGTCTACTACATTCTTTTCGCTTCTCAAGTCTCTCACTCATGCCCAAATCCTTACAAGCAAGAAATAAATCTCACTCACCTGAATTTAATGAGAAACTGAAAAACAAAAGCTTGTCAACAGCAATGTTAACTCGTGCCTCAGAGCACATTCTTGGGTAGGGGCAACAGGCCTAGATTACAGCTTATTTCTTTCCTGAATGTTGTGCTACAATAGCCTTCAAAATTACACAGTAATAAAAAACCCCAATAATTTCTGAAACACACATTGCTGTGTTCAGATTAGACAAGATGCCTTACAAATCAGTAATTAGGGAAGAGCAGCACCTGTGACCAAAGCAAACAGGGAAGCACTGATTTACCGGTTGATCACACAGCAACATCCTGACCTAGACAGCAGCAAACTGAACCCACTTCATATCATGGGGAAGGATAGTGATAAAAAACACTGTTCTGTCTCAAACTCTGCAGATGCACCTCATCACACACAAGTTGCATCAAAATTGCAATGACTCGATCAAGATAACACATAAAAGAGAATCTCACAAACAGTAAAAATAGAACTAGAATTACAAAATCACTCCAATTTAGGATATTCAGAAACTCAGCAGCAGTACTTTGAACCATTTGTGGGTGGGGAGGGTTGTAATATGCTATAATGATTTTTAAGAACAGGAAATCTACCAAAAAAACCCTTCTATATTAGTAGGAATGGGCAGCTGCAATCTGGAAACACACTGAAGTTACAAAAAGGTATATTTTCTCAGCATGAACACATCATTTAAGAAACTAGGATGAAGAAGAACTCAGGAATGAAACAAAATACTGCACTAAAATGAAAAACTGGCAATTGACATGAATGGCAAATCTCCCAAACATTCAAAGAGATGGAAATTCACCCCAGGTATTTGTGTATAGATCCTACAAGGAACAGCTTTCCATATACTGCCCCATAAATACAGACAATACAAGGCATCTTTAACTTTTCTATCTAGAAACACAAGCAGCTACAACAAAAGCCACACATGCCTCTTCAGGTTCATTTTAAAATAGATCTACGTGCAGACTAGGACAAAGAAATCTAGGTGTGAGGATAAAAGACCTGCACAATTAGAAGACATGAACAGCACCAGAGAATCACACAGAACAGCGATAACATCTTCTGGTTTTGTATCTACAGTGCACTCTATTAACCTTTACTTTTTCTTCTCCCAAATTCCCCCCACATCTTCACTTGCATATATTAAGGAATATGTTTCTGATATTCCATACCACATCAGTGAGAGACAGATGAAGAAAAAGTCTGAAACACAGTTTGTGTAGATGTAATATTTTCATTCCTCCATTTAATACTGTCATTTCTACATTAGCATTTAATGCTGAGAACACTAATAAAGACACACAAGTTTCACTCTGATAATTATATGTATTTACCACAAGCGAGTACCTAAGGATTTTCCAACTGCACATTGTTGTTATATAAAACCAAACAAGTTTGGATCATCCTTTTTTTCAGCTGCAGCACACACACAAAAAAACCCAAACAACTGATGTATTTATTCAGGCTGAAATAAACCCTTTCTAGGTTAAGTCCCATAAAGAGGTTCCTGCCTTCTGCTGTGTGTTTTGTTTGTTTTTTACAATATAAGATCAAAGATCATAGAATCCCCCTTGCTTTTCTTTGTGAAAAAAAAGAAATGCAAGGTGAAACACAACAGCCTGGAAGTCAGAATCCACCTCCCATATGATCATTGGTGATGACCAGTCACAGCACTGTCTCCTTCTTTTCTCTTACAGCTACTCAGGACTAATGAATTTTGCCTTGATCAGTTTTCTCAACTTTTGTTATGACCCCCATCTCCTGTCTCATCAGCTTTCTTGCAGCCCAGTAAACTGGCAGCTGCTCAGTTCCTTCGGGGGGAAAGAAGTGAGAGCCAATTGTAATAATGGGCTGCAATTACTCCTGTGTTGCAGGAACTGAGCTGCTGTTGCTGACTGCTGTCATTTTATCTGCCTTTGAACTTCTTTATAACCCCATGGCAAGGAATAACAGCCCTTGGCTGGAAAAAGCATCATACATACAACACCCTGCAGAGCCTCTCAAATAAGTGCCAGACAGGCTGATTGTGAACCAGGAAGCAGGACACAAAGCCATATTTATTACACCAAAGCAGCCACTCGACTTCAAGCCTTTTCTAAATTTCACTCATGTATCTCTTAACACAGGTCTGCATACTGGTCTTAAACCACAGACAAGGAAAAATGTGGACAAATGCAGTATGGTGGCTATAGACTCCTCTCTGCCTGCAGAGCATAGAAACCTCTACAATTTGAAAACACTGGCTTGTATAAGAGAAACAATTTTGTGATAACTGAAATAGAGTCATACCCGCAGACACCAGCAGGAGTTTTCTGTATTTTTTTTTTTTTTTAATAGCCCAACTCACCTTAAACAAGAAATGGACATATAATCTATTTAATGTAATAATTAAATATTACACACCAAAATCCTCAAAAGGATAAGTGAAGTCAACAATGAAAGTGTTTATCCCCACGAGCAAAACACATTCTTCAGCCATTGTATTATTTGACTCAGCTTTTTTTTCAAAGTAATTGTATTGAAAATGCCACAGAAGCATAATAAAAAGATATACCAAGAAAGAAAAACAAGACAAACCAAATAAAAGTTGTTTGAAATGTTCAAAATGTACTAGTGTACATCGCTAGGCGTGACTCACAATACAAGCAACATTATTCTACATTCTACAAGATTATTCTACATTTATTTCCTGAATCAAAGCTTTCCATATATTTTCCTGAATATATTTTTCTTTCAACCATTGTCCAGGCCTGTTCAAATGGTTCCCTGGATGGCCACAGCCACATGTTTTGACAACCTTCCATCCTAAGTGAAGGTAACAAAGCTTGATTTTTTTTTCTGCTCTTCAGTAAGATTTTACACGTTTCTTTAAAAGTGTTAGATATCTATCAATCAATCAATAAATCAATCAATCATTCTGATGGATCTCTGATCACATGCTGAGATGGAACTAACTTCTGAGTGACTTTTTCTGGAAATATCTCTAAGATACTGATTTTTAATGAATGAGATTTAAACATGCCATCCCTAAAAAGATGTTACTTTGTATGCAAAATATTTAAGAGGAAGAATTTAATTTAATAACCATGACATTAAAGTGTTTCATGTAGTAAGAATTCAGTTTGAATCAATGAAGTTCAAATTTGTTGGCCTAGCAATTTATTAACTAGGGACAGAACTTATTGCTGAGAAAGCACACTGTTCCCCACATTCATATTATATATTTATATTTTATATATATATATGCATATATATATATATATATATATATATATATATATAAAAATTCTCTTCCTTTTGCTATAAGGATGGTTCATTCATTTAGAATAAAATTTGCAGATATAAGATAGTGGAGTAGAGAAAATGTTTATTATCTAAACAATACCATACTGTTCCAAACAACATAAAGAACATTTTTTTTTTCTTCAAAGATGAAGAACAAAAATATTTATAGCCCCAAAATATTAAAATGTCATTTGAGCTACAATGATATTAAAGATCCTAGTATTTTAAGGATCATCTCTATAATTCTTATTTTAAACCATTTACTTTGCATAACTAATGAAAACTCCAATGGTTTAATTATTTTAGTCCAATAGTAACTCCAGCCTGCTCTCTCTGCACTGCCATCAAAGCTACTGTTCCCATTTCCAGCCCACGCTGTGCAGAACAGTTTCGGAGCACATGTCTATTGTTGAATTTAGCATTTGTACAAAAAGGGGTGGAATCTGAAAACGTATGAAGAGGAAACAATGGAGGGGTTACTACCAATTCTGGGTATTTTCAAATAGTTGCAATGGTCCTTACTCTGATGAACTCCAACAGAGATTGAAGTAAGACCACCCAGTCTTGAAAATCACCACTAACTGCAGAAATCCACAAATGCCAAAACTGTTTCTTTAATGAACACTGCACAATTCCTGCATGATCAGCTATTGCAAGCTAAATGCATTATGATCAATCATTTGCTTTTAAGTGCTTGGAGTTCTAAACATTACAGTGTCAGCTACAAGGCGCATTAATGAATTGCAGACATATTCTTTGGCCTCCTGCTGGTGCATGCTAATCCATTTTATTTAGTTTTGCAACCAAGGAGAAAATTTTAATCATCATAAAGTGACTGCCAATGCTCATCTGATATTTGTCATAAATAAGGCAAATCCTAATCTTCAGCAATACTGCTTTTCCCCTTCAGACTGGACAAAAGAAGAGCCCCACCTGTTACCTTCCACAGAAGGATGTCCATACAACTTAGTTCTTTATCACATAGGCAATGTACCAAATGAGAAAAATATTATTTTGTGACATTACTTGTCTGAGCTCTGCCACAGGAAGACTGAATTCAGAAGCCACATCTGTTTAACTGAGCTGCAATGGATTTCAAACCTGGCAAATCGGTAACAGAAGTTATATAATAAACAAAAACTTGCAATAGCATATTACAGTATTTTTTACTAATTATAACATGAAATTCATATACACTATCATGGAAGCCTGGTGACAACAGATGAGAAGATTGGGACTTGAAACAGCCAGCTTGCCTTCATCAAGGGAAAATCTTGTCTAAGTAACCTAGTGGCCTTCTATGCTGGAATGACTACATTGGTGGACAATGGAAGAGTCACAGATGTCATTTTTCTGAGTTTCTGTAAAGCCTTTGACACAGACCCCCATAACATTGCTTCTCTAAATTGCAGAGACCCTGATTTGATGAGTGGACTGTTCAGTGGTTAGGAAATTAGATGGAAAGTCACATCGAGAGGGTAATGGTCAATGACTCAGATACCCATGGGACTTCAATGACAAATGGGGCCCCTCAGGGGCCTGCATTGGGACCAGTGTTACTTAATATCTTAATTAAGGACATAGATGAAGGGATCAAATACAGCCTCAGGAAATCTGAGGATTACATCAAGTTGAGTGGTGCAGTTGAAACTCCTAAGAGACAGGATGGAATCCAGAGGGGCCTGGACAAATTTGAGAAGTGGGCACATGGGAATCTTATGAGGTTTAATGAGAACAAGTGCAAGGTGCTACATCTAGGTAAGTATCAACACAGACTGAGGGATGAACAGATCCAGAGCAGCCCTGCCAAGGAGGACTTGGTGATGCTGGTGGGTGAGAGGCTGGACATGACCCAGCCATGGGCACTCATAGCCCAGAGAGCCAAACGTGTCCTGGGCTGCGTCCAGAGCAGCATGGGCAGCAGGGCCAGGGAGGGGATTCTGCCCCTCTGCTCTGCTGAGACCCCACCTGGAACACTGCATCCAGAGATGGGCTCCCAGCACAGGAAGGACATGGACCTGTTGCAGTGAATCCAAAGGAAGCCACCAAGTTGATTAGAGGAATGGAGCACCTCTTCTATGAGGAAAGGCTGAGAGGATTGAGTGTGTTCAGCCTGAAGGAAAGGCTCCAGGGTGACCATAATTGCATCCTTTCAGTACCTAAAAGGAGCCCATAAGAAGGATGGAGAGGAACTTTCATACATGTACATAGTACATAGCATGTACTGCAAAACAAGGGGGAATGGATCGGTACTGGGAGTAGGTTTACATTAGCTATAAAAAGGAAATTCTTCGTTGTGAAATTGCTGAAGCACTGAAATGGGTTGCTCAGAAAAGCTGTGGGTGCCCCATCCCTGGAAGTGTCCAAGGTTGGATGGATGTTTCTTTGAGCAGCATGGCCCATAGCAGAGAGGTTGGAACTAGATGATCTTTGAGGTCCCTTCCAACCCAAGTCATTCTACGATGATCTTAACATACGTTTGTACCTATCTAAGATTTTGGAGTAAATATTTTTGTGAAGATATGTTGTCTATACCGCTACTCGGAAATGCTCTGGTCTTCACTGTTGTAATAGCCATATAACTTTTATATAAGTAATAGTATCCTAGCTATACTAATTAGTATAATAGCTGAAATAGAGGGAAAAAAGGCTGAGCAAAAAAAGTAAACAGTAAACGAAACCAAAAGTGGCCAGTGTGTAGAAATACAGAGGAATGGGGAAAATGTGTTTTACATTGCCCTCAATTTAAAACAAAAACAAAAACAAACAAAAAAAAAAAAAAAAAAAAAAAAAAAAAAAAAAAAAAAAAAAAAAACCAAAGGAACTGACTGGTTTTTCATCATGTTTTCTATGAGAGCTGTCTAACATGTTTACAATTAAACAGAAATCAAATAGTGTTCTAGCTGCATTTAATTCTACAGTATATTGAATTATTGAAAGACCAGAGATCCAAGTGTTCTTAAGAAATACTTTCTTTTTCAGTTTCATTGTCACCTCAAACCTTCTTGTTGCACTCACATACAAAAAAAGCAGTCTTTGTTGTGTACATATATGCTGAGTATACAGTCTTTCAGATTAACTGAATGCAGAAATAACTTTTTCATGTGCTTTAAAATAAAAAGATAAATGCAAACCCAGACTACAAGTATAAAAGGAAGTTCCCATAACAATTCTCTGGTTCCTATATATAGGGCTTTTGATCCAGTACATTATTTTACCATGAGATTTGAAGCCAAGCTAGTAGTTCTTAAAAACAAGCAACATATATAGTGATGGACAACAGACTTGGGAAATTCCAGTACTCTTAGATGTAAATGTATTTCCCCAACATTGCATTAATAGTGTTATAGACTTATGGCAAGCAGACCTGAAACAGTCTTCATCTGCTTATGCATGTGCTCTACCCCTATGTAAAATCTTCATGATATTCAAACAAATCCCACTTTTCTTCACTGTTAATTTTTAAGTCATTAAGGTAGCTGTCTATATATGTATACAAACATCTATAAAGCTTGACAGAGCATTACTTAAAGCCTGACAACTTTACTCCAAATCAGATTAATCAGGAAGCTTTTTATTGTTGTGGAAGCATTAGGCTTTTACCATGTTTCATGACTGCTTTAGGTGCACTTTCATCTCAACAAGATCTTAGTGTAAAACCAAATGAACAGGAAAAAAGCCCTCAAAGTTTAGCTGCACATAGAAGAACTTAATACTAACTCTGACACATATCCAACAGGGGCATCTTTTACTAGATCAGGCTACTCAAAAATGCTCCCCTTTAAGCCTGTGTTGCTTAACAGAAATAAGAACATATCTCTGCTCTTATGCAGACAGACTCATGCACACATCCCTTCACTTCCTTCCACTGACATTCACATCACTTCCTCTCTTTCATGATGCCAATCTCATGCATCAACTTTGGCTTGCCCTTTCAGCTATCCTTGTATCAGTTCTCTACTGAATAAAAAGGTTATCCCACCCTTTGCCGTTTTCTGCCTATTTAATATCTTTTCCCATAATACATCCTTTGGTGTTGTCCAGTTTTGCTTTAAATGCACCATTAGCATTACAGAGGAAATTAAAATTATTAGGCACTCTTACTGGTTCATTCAATATGAATAAACATTTCCATCTGCCACAGAGCAAATCATTTCAATCTTTGACAAAACAAAACACCCTCTGAAATCAATAGGAACATTGAGCCAAAATGAAACAAAATGTTCTTAATAAGTAATGTATATTATTGCTTATACATAGCAGAGAGAATACTCATCAACATTCTAGCTTCAACTTGGAGTCAGGCATGGAGAAAGCATGTCACAAATTATTATGGCACACAGCCATATCAGTCCCCCATCGTTATATTTGGCAGTTCCTCAAATACCCCAGGGAAATACATCTAATCACCCAAAGCAGTAACAAGAACATTCTGATTTCTCTTTTCAAAGCCAAATTTTAGCACAAACACTAACACACTGAGGCCCTTCATGACGTTAGATACCAGTAAATCTTAAATATAGCCTAACAAAGGGGATATATTCAAGCAGACCAGGCAAGCATTTGTCAAAGCCCTTCTGATGGTAACTAAGGGAAGGTTGTCACTGGCACTGCCACTGCAGACTGACATTTCAAGACAATGTTTGAACTGCCATGAATGATCAGATTACTTGTTTTTATGCAAGCATGAATGACTTTGAAACAGAAATGGGAATTTCAGCAAGCTGCAGTTTGAACAAATTGATTCCGTACGATTTACTTTTCACTTTTGCTCAAGAGAGGAAGTTTAAGAAATTTACACTACATGAGTCAAAGAAATTGATGGTTTTGTACTAGCACTATATCACTGCCACAAGTTCAAGCTAAACCAATCACTTTTTAACTAGAAAGAGGCCTGAGACATGATGTTCTGATCTCAATCTGAACTTCACAAAGTTCATGGTGGTAATGTTACAATTTGGCATTTAGCTTAGGATCTTCTCCACTTTTAACACTAAAGAATTTTTTTTAAAGTAACAGCAGACTCTATCAGGTTTATTAGAAATCAATGAATAAGCTTGATCCAATCTCATTTCAACATTGTAAGAAGTCTAAATAGGTGTCTTTTAGCAGTGCAGTTATAATAAACCCCTCTAAGGCTCTCCGGGAGTCTAGTATGGATGTGAATTCCAATATGAACAGGATTTGAGGACATCCCTGGACAGATTTCCCTGATAATTACTGGATGAACTGCAAACTTGAGACAGGGAAGGATTTTTAGATCAACAGCGCCCTCTAGTGGTTTGGTTCTGTATTGTGAGGGTTTTCTTCAGTACTGCAGTAAAAATCATTCTGTTTTCCACTTGAAATTAAAACACAAGAGATAGCCAAAGAATTGCAGACTTTGAAAGCCTAAACACAGAAGATATTCCTTTTGATTCACAAACATACAGAAATTTCATGGAGAAAGGATATTGTTCAAATGCAGAATCTGAAAAGGAACATCTTAGGATCGTTTGAATTTTCTGGGGGTTAAATGTGTAAGCTTTGGGAAGAAGATGGTTTTGCACCATTGTTTGCAATATTCATATACACAGGAGGAGTTAACAGGCTGGCAGCACATCTAACCATTCTGTCTCAGGGCTTGATTTTGGTTTGCCTTCTGCTGCACTGCAGTGATCTTTGCAGAGCAACCATGTATTTGAAGAGAATAAATATCTAGTAAAAGGGCTGTATAAGGATGTGCTTTCATTATCAGCTAAAGCAATTCTGAAATGCACGATGTTGAAAGGGCAGAGAAGATACAACCTGCCAAAAAAACAGCACAAGCAATAGAACCAACACACATTTGCACATACAAAAAAAAAAAGATTTAAAATATCTGTAAAAACAGAAAGTGATGGGGGAGGGCAGCAGTTTTAGAGTATCTGAATCATATAATCTGCACTCTGAAAATGCAAAAAAGAGCAATCAAGAACCCTTCAAGAATAAATGGCTCTGTTTTGTATCAACATACAGTCAGAAAAAACTGACTCAGCACAGTGGGCAGAGCTGGGAGTGCCCCATATGAACAGAGGAAGTTCAAAGCAATACTCGAGGCAAGAAAGATGCTCCCAAAAGTTATATTCAAGTAAAGTAAAAACAAAACAAAAAAGCAAAAATCTGTTGTGTGGTACTGTAACTCTCAAGAGGGACATAATTAATTTCAAATGACCTATCACTCTGGAGGAGAAATCCCTCCACAAGTCTGGATGTCTTTACTCCTCAATCAAAAAGCTCAGAACATCCACAAGTATCACTCAAAAATATTCAGGGGCATAAGACAAAAAAGTATTAATTTCTGAAAGGAAAGTGTCTCATTAACAATGAACATTCACAAAAAGATCTTCATGGATAAGAATGCTTTCCATGGACTCTCACTGATAAAATACCTGGAAATGCCATGATGGAAGAGTAACATTGAGAAACTCACAGTGTGAGTCTCACAAGCAGTAACTATAACATCAGTCAGATTCATTCTTTCTAAATGCAAGAGCACCTCAGTGAAATACAGCATCTCAGAAAGCAGATGTGGTGTTTGCATCTTGGTTTTGTTCCTCCTTAAAGATGAGCTCTGAACTTAAAAATACTAACAGGTCACCTATTAATTACAATAATCAGATCTGAAGATTTCAGTAAATATAAAGAGTACTGTGCTCAGCTATGAAGACCAGTTTCTCTCCTTGATAATCATTCAGCAAAACACATGCTGCAGGCTTAAATTCAAATGACATATAGCAAGTATACTTTTGGTATCATATTACATATCTAAATAATTTATGGAGCTTTGTTATACTTACAGAACAGCATAAATCCATAAACTGTATCATGTTTATGGTGGGTTGATGCTGGATGGATGTTAGATGCCTACCAAAGCTGCTCTATCACTTCCCCCCTCCCTCAACTGGACAGGGGAGGGAAGGACAGGGTGAGCTCACTCACCAATTGCTGTCACGGGCAAAGCAGACTCAACTTGGGAATCAGTTCAATCTTTATTCTGTATTATTGATCAAACCACAGTAGGACAATGAGAAATAAACTGAAATCCTAAAACACCTTTCCACCACCTCTCCCTTCTTCCTGTTCTTAACTCTGCTCCTGATTTTCTCTACCTTATCCCCACTCAGCACCTTAGGGGGATGGGGAATGGGGGTTGTAGTCAGTTCATCACACTTCTCTCTGCTGGTCCTTCCTCCTCAGGTTTGCCATGCAAACAAACCCAATAACAACATCCTTGATTATTTGGCTGTTGACTGACCTCAAAGAATGTACCTAACAAGTAAAACTTACTTGAAGCACAGTAAGTAGAAAGAAAAACAGGTGTTTCTCAGTCTCTAATTTCCTGCCCTGGGAAAGAATGGTAAGATTTAATATCAAACATTACATGGACCCTCAAGCACACCTAAATAATTTCACACAGAGGAGGATAACAGGAGTGGAAGTGAGATCAACTCCAAGAGAAACCATTCACATTTGAGACAGAGATTTGCCTGTATACAACATTGAAAGAAACAGAACAGGGCAAGCACGTAAAAAACCTCCCTTAATGACATCCCAGGTTCCAGCTACTTGTGGATAATCAAATGCCTCACAAAGAAATAGCACCTGCCATTTAATGACCTGCAATTGATTTTTCCTCCACTAGTTCACACAATTATTCACTGAACCCAACTATCCCCATTTATTCCCTTTCTATAGCACCCTAGAGAGTTCCACTTTATATTGTCAGATAGTCATGCCCAAAACAAAACTAAAAGCCGTAGATTTGGGGAGTTGAAAAGATAGGCCTACTTCACATTTTTTAATAGTGAATTTGTTTAAAATATTATAGTGCACAACAGAATCTGGCCATCCTGATTCTTAGAAAAAAAAAAGATTATTTCTGAATATTTCCCTGAAGTATCAGTTAAATACCACGATGTGTTTCTGTATAGCATGCTTTCCAGGGCAGTGTATTATAAAACACTGAAACCAGTGCACAAAATAAGCCTTCTGATTGAGTGCTTATGGCCCACATTTTAAGAGTGAATTAATCCCAGCCCTGACACTAACATGTTTTGACACTCAAGAGCTTTTCACTTCACCTCTCTATATATTCACTTTTTTCTATTGTACAACAGACATAATGATCCTTTGCCTGCTTTGTGAAGCCTTCTGAGAATTGCAGCAATAAAGAATACTACATATAAAGAGATATGCATTTATATTGAAATGCATCTATTCAAAAAGAACCATCAATTTCCAACTCACTAGTTAAACCATTTTTATAAGCTTTCATTCACAAAAAAGCACATGAAAAATTTACCTGCTCATTTTTGCAGATCCATACAGTACTCCCCTGAAGTAGAATAAAGATTTTGGTTTTGTATCCTTTCAGCTCAAGATATCCACTTTTCTCAGGGGTGGCAGAAGTTCTAGACTGAGAGTTATTATCAGACTGCAATTTCAAGGCATTGAGCATCGTATTAACCCAGTCATTTCTTTCTTCTAAACAAGAAAAAAAAAATTGGTCAAAGACAGTTAGCTAAGTAGTAGCTTCATTCTTCTCTACACATTGGTTTTCCCAAGATTGTTGTTAAGTTGGTTGATGGTATAGCTATGCCAAATAGGAGAGAACATCCACACTGAGAAGGAGGTGTAAATAAAAATAATGAGAATCTGTTTCAGAGGAGGTGTTAGAAGGACAGCATCCGATAAACTCCCAACAATCAACACACCAATCTAAACAAACTGATGACTGAGATTCTTTAAATCATGACTGTTGGTTCTGAGATACTTTATTCCAGACAGCTTAACGACTGAGGTGGTAGACAGGTGGCATGTTCACCTTCTGGAGGCCAGATCAATGGGAAAGAATTACAGCAGTTATGTAAGCAGAAACCAGGGAGCCTAAATATCATCTGTCACTGGGGAGGCAAACCATCACCAGCACTATTCCATGCTTGGCTATGCTTTTAAGAAAAAACACTTGGTAGTTTACAATCTATTCCATTAAGGTGTGGTGGTTAAGTTTGATATTGTCAAGGGTACTGACTAATTAAGAAAATGCGTGTTTGAGCATCTTTGCATGCATTATTAATGTAAGATCTTACAAATACATGAACACAAGGAGGTGAAGTAATAAAGTTTCGCTCAGTCTCATTCACTATGTTCAGACATTTCACCGGACTAAGATCAATATGCTTTAACGCTGAGTAGTCCGAATGAATTAGGTTTGCCTTATGCAATCGGAACATCATGAATATTTCAACTGTTTGCTTTGAAAGAGCCAGATCACAAAATATATTGGGGAGAAGAGGTAGAGGGGGGGAGGGGGGAATTGGAAGTTCAATACACAGCATGTATAAAGCTGGCAAAATTAGCGTGGAAGACTGCAGGGAGCACCACTGAAATAATGTGCTTACTTCATAAGTGGCATGTGTGCAATATGAAGGAACAAATACACAAAGTTAGGTATCATAAAATACTTTGTAGAAAAGGGAGATAGCAGCCTGACAGATTAGAACAGGGAATGTGATCCAAGTGCTCCTGTAAAAAATTTTGCTTTAAAATATATATATGCTGTCTTGAAATACTCCAGTAATCTTTTCAAAGTACTTTGGCATAGCTGAGGGCATCAAATTACTCTAGAAGCATTTTTTTTAATGTCATTTCACTCTGGTGAAACAAAATCTCACTGCATCTGAGCAAGTTATGCTCTAGTTCACTGCTATCCCTTGTTTGGTTATTTATTTTTCCCCCAAAAGCCCCTAAACTTTCCAAATCATTATATATAGTGCTTTTCCCTCTAGATAGTTAAATCCATCCAAAAGCAATGCATTTCTGATATCTCAAAATACATATAAAAGTCTCCATTTCCATATCTTTGAAAGAAGTTAAGTACCTTTGAATACTCCCAGAACAATTCCCAACCACAAATCCATAGACACAATAGCATCAAGTAACAGTTTTGGTTTTTGCACATAACAGAAATCAAGCAGGATTATTTACATACTTTACTGGGAATACATCATCCAGTTCTGGATACAGTAAGGGCCAAATTCCTTATACCATAGGCATTTCTAATCTTAAGTGAATAGCTTTACAGACAGGTTACTATGTGCAAAGATGGTTATATACTATATGAAAATGGAATTTCATGTATAACAAGTGGTTGCTCTGAACATATTTTACAAGTCAGTGTAAGTTTTTAACATTTTTATAGTATCCAAGGCAAAGGTCCACAAAACAAATTGCAGCACTCCAAAATGTACTGCACCAAGATGGTTATATTTTAATTTTAGAAAAAAACTTAAAAAAAATTTGGAAGAGAAATGCAAAAATAATAAAGAAATACATACTTTTAAATTCAGCTAAAAGAATAAAAATGACTGAAATTATTTGAGCCAAACCTGATAAGAAGGATTTGTTCACTGATGCTGCACTCCTGCTACAGCCTGCAGCAAATGTTTACAACCAACTATAACCCGTAAAAATGGGATTTGATAATGGAAATGCTGAGAGACCCTTAGCTATATTGGCTCCAGAATGTATTGCTGTAAATACATATTGCACAACTCTTTTTTTTTTCTAGGCATTTATTTTCATTTGATTGTTTCCATAAATAACACATACAGGCACTGATATTGATTCCACATATTACAGCTGTAGGTTGAAAAAGCATTCAATTAGAAGGCATACTAACTTCCTTGCTACCATTTACATTTGTAATCTCTATCAATATCTGGCTGGAAATACTGCATAGGACAGAAAACCTCGGATTTCCTTTGATCACAGCATCACATCCCAGGCATCATTCATTGTCTCTGTCAATTTTTTATCAAGTGGTGACTCAGAGATGTCTAAGAGCACACAGGCTGTAAGAGCTGCCAATAAGACTTGAGAAATGATCAGACAAATTAATCTTTGGAAAGGGCAGGAAAGGAGGCAAAAGAGTTGGGAAAACAGTCTTCTCATTTTGCTATTTGAAAAAGCCATTGTCCAACAATTTCCATTGTTCTTACAAAGAACAGAATTATCTCCAGTTTCACTTTATGAGCTTAAACCAACTGGATTCCAGAAACATTTCTCATAATATAACAAGTTTTATTTCACAGACAGAATTTATCAAAAGTGATTGCACAGCTTTTTGGCAATATTTAGAAACACATCTACTTACCTTCTTTATCCACACGGAAAACAAAGGTTCTATGGGATGTGACAACTTCAAACTTATTCTCCCCGTGAACTCGTACTGTGGCTATTGCAGAGAGCAATATTATTCCTTTTGAGAACACTTCCTGTAATAAAAAGCAGTCAGAATATTAAATTCTCATGGAATTTTAAATTCCTCTGATGTAATGCTACTTGTCATGATGGAAGTTCACCACACTTAATATAACTGAATAAGTAAACCCCTTCACTACTTACCTATCACCAACTTCACTGTTCTGGATCTATGCACATCTACAACCTTCTAATAGAATAAAATCCCCTGATGAGATAGATTGTGCATATTTGAGATACAACTTCATAAATTATCTCATGGCATTAATACTGCAAAACATCACACTCTAATTTACAATTTTTGCCCAAGTAAATTGCATTTGCTATCTCACAGAAAAAAAAAAATTATAATTATTAAACTTGTTTGATCAAATCAGACATGGGAAAAATATTATACTTTCTCCAGGCAGCGAATTCCAAACAGTTTTGCTGTTTCCCTCATACCTTGCCTCTTCAGTGTATGGTAGCCAATAATAAAAATAAATTCACTGATTTTATCCCTAATTTTGAACACAAAGGACATCACACTGGAAAAATACACTGTCCTGTAACTGTCAGTGCTAACAAGAATGCTCTAGTTTGGATCAGGTATGTGCTTTTCTACTGTATGTGTGAGCTGTTTTTGTCTGGGGTAGTTAATTCCCTTCAGAGTAGCTAGTGTGGGGCAATGTTTATTGACAGAAATAGGGTTCACAACACAGAATTTCACCTATTGCTGAGCAGTGCTGACATGAAGCTTTTTTTTCTTCTCCTCTCGCCCTGCCCCATGCCCAAGGAGGCTGGGGATGCACAAGAAGATGGGAGATGATACAGCCTCAACAGCTGCCCCAGGTCTCAGCAGACCTGAGGGACATCCATACCCCATGGCATCATGTTCAGTATATAGAGCTGGGGGATGTTCACAGTGATGGAGTTTGTCTTCTCAAGAAACCATCAAGCAGAATAGAGTCCTGCTCTCCTGGAGATGTCCAAACAACCTGCCTGCCCATCCACCTGAGAACTAGTGGATTAATTCCTTGGTTTGCTTGTGCACAACTTTTGCTTTACCTCCTAAAGCGTCTCTATCTCAACCCACAAGTTCTCATGTTTATATTTCTGATTCTCTCTCCACCCTGACTGGAGGGAGGAAGAGTGAGTGGGTGTGGGGTGTGGTTAAACACAATAATTTGAGGTCAGCACAAATTTTCCCAGTATTTTTAGATTTCCAATTAGGTATTAGGACAACTGAACAGAACACAAATGCAAGAAAGGAAAAAGGAACTGCTACAAGTACTTCCTTTGAGTAGCTCACCTTTTAACCTAATTAACCTAAGAGTTTGGGGTGGGGGTTGACAGGAAGGACAGCTGAAGCAGATGTGCACTTCACAAATACATCAACATTATTTCTGGATTCCAGAGTTAATGCTGCTCTTGTCTCTACTATGCTTTCATCAATTCATTTTCTGACCAAGACAACTTAGATATACTGGTAAAATTTATGATTCAGGTGCAGTAATAGTCCAAGAGTCAGCTCCCCATAAAGAAATTGAAAGGGAAGTTATTACAGCACAAAGTATAAATTATTGTAACAGACTTTATACAAGCAATCAAGGAACACTGTAAATGTGAAGCAGGAAAGATACACTGGATCATTTCTTTGTTTATTGAGTTTAATATACTAACGTTGTTTCACTTTGAGATACTAATACATGCCAGTGAAGGTAGTTAAGTGGATAAATAAATAGAAATATTGAAATACAGCTGAAGCAAGCATGTTACTATAGTTACACAAGGAACAGTCAGAATGACCATAGAATTGCATAACTATTTTCATTATGGCTGTATTTGTTAAAAGAGTGATTTTAACATATTTTTTAATGAGGTTGGATATTAAGTTAACTACTGATCCTTCCATGATAAAACAAAAATTTTACTTATACTGTTTCTGTAGGTTCAGTTATAAATATGCTATGGTGTTTGCAGGCATCTACTGGCTGTATTTGGTAATACTGCGAGAGAATAACAGACTGCTGGAAGTTACAACTATTTTATTTTATTTGCTCCAAAAAAAGTCAATTTCCTTTTAAGCTGAACATAGTTTTGCTTTGCTATTCAAACAATCATCCATCACCCTTTTTAAAACTTTGTTTTCCAAGGCATACATATTTTCAAATACAGTTTAAACCATAATAATTTATCAATCTATCTTTTTTGTGCAACAGCTTTTCTTTCATGTGCAAAAATAATGCCTGTTAAAACGCCCTTGTAGATCAAGATACAATATCTCTCTTTGAAATACTCCAGACTAGAAATTAGGTGAATTATTTAAGAAAATAGAAAACAAACCCAAACAAACACAGCCAAGAACTTCACAGCTATTTATTTTGTTACTGAGTGGTATAAACTAGTTTTAGAGCTTCTAAGAATTCTCTGACAAAAAATTTTCTAGCAGGAAAAGCAAAATGTTTGGGTGGGGTTTTTTTATATCAGCTGGTTCGACAGAAATTTTTGTTTTCAAATAAAGCCCCATGTCACTCCTTGATGGTTGTGATTCAGAGATGAGCTAATAGATCCTGGAAAATAACGTTTTAGACTACTTTGGGTTTACTTCCACAACAAATTAAGTATGACCTGTTTCAAGAATGACAGCGATTCACTTGTTTTGCAGTGAATTTTGTTCTTTGTAATGTTCACTTGTACCATGACACAACAAAATATTGAAGTTCTCCACTTGAGGAATGAAATCTTTTTCCTAAATCACTAATATATTTGTCAGGGATGCTAAGCTGTTTTAAATTAAAGTTTTAAATTAATTAAGCTTTAAATAAAAACTTTCAACATAACCAGCAGTTTTTGCCTTACTATAAAGTGCATGGTAAAACACCAGAGTTCTGCCAAAAGTAGGAAGAAATTTGAAACAAAACTTGCACATATAGCTGAAAAAAACTTCTCCAATTCTATCTTCCCTGCTCCAGTAAACCACACCCAGCTGACACAAAGCCACATGGGATGTTGCTCTGATTACATCAGCTTTCTCAGGACCAGGAACACAGAAAAAAATGAGAGCAACACAGATTCAACCCAAAACCTTCCCTAGGTCAGATGCTGTTTGTTAAAAGTGGAATCTTTTTTTCAGGTATGCAGATGCAAAGTAAAGAAGAGAGCTCTATCCAAGTAGAAGTTGATACATAATTAAAATAAGGTTAGAAAAATATTTATAAAATTGGTGTGTATATCATTAGAAGAAGCATTCATATGGGCATTTTCAGGAATAATAGGCTCTGTGTCTTCCCTTTACAGCAACCAGTTATTTCACTCTTCATTAGCCATGTAGTACACTTCCCCTTCTTGAGAACCTCACTCCTCTCTAGCTCCTAATTTGAATGACAAATGGAGCTATTTAATATTGGTAAGTGTTTCTGGGTAAAACAAGCAGTTCCATTCCACTGAGTCTAACCTTCTCTACTTCTAATAAGAAAAATATCAAGTATGGTTTCCTCCTGAGAACTACTTTTAATTGATACATGAAACCAAAAGTATCATTTCCTTATAACATGTTTGTCTTTGAAGGAATGTCCTAAAATAAACACAAATTAGAATAGACAGAACTTGCCATTAAGTTCTAAAATTAATACAACAACTTCCCCATTTAAATATATAAATGGCCAGCTATGTAGGTAGGAACAGGGACATGCAAGGCCTTGCAAGGAGCTCAAGCTGCATGCAAGTTTTGATAGGTCTGCAAATAGTTGTTTATAATGTCAAGACAACAACACACAAGCAACAGCAGGAAAATGCTGTTATCCATCTCACCTGAAATATGAACACCACAGGTGCAGAGACAGTGATCCAACAGAGACCACTGCACCAAAAACTTATTTTCCCAAGTGACACCAGTGCTCATTCAACACAATCCCACTGGGCACTAAGAAATACTGCTACCCAACTATGTTTTCCTCCTATCTGCAAGCCAATTTGAGTTTCACCAAATCCTCACTTCCCAGAATTTGCTTCAGGCCTTGCAGTTCTCAAATATAACATTTCTTCACATATGTGACTGACCAAGCTAACAAGTCAGACGTACAGATTTGGTCAAACTGTACACACAGAGACCAAGCAGCATCTCCTTCAAACCCAGAGTAAGGCTTGGACTCAAAATCCAGGAAAAGTGAGACAATGAGGCTTCAACACAAGTGTTTGCTAAGCTGCTGATAGCCTACCCTACTATACTGGCGTTCTAAATAGAATGCAGGGTTGGTAGCTTCCTATGCATCATGTGACACACTAAACATTGATTTCAGGAGAAGGAAAGACTTCTGAAACCTCTTATGACAAACATGCATAACAGGAGCAATTCTAGCACAACTGACCTCCAAGTAATATTTTCACTTTCAAAAAGAAGAAAAAATGAAAAGAAAATCCCAGTGCAGATGCAAGACTTCAAATTTTTTATTAGCATATATTTTCCTAACTATGCTACAGATAGAGTTAAGCAAATTCTATTCCTGTATTTTTTCAAGTCTTTCTTAATGATTAACCCTGTTTTTCTGCTCCTCTGAAGCCCTGGGATCAATAATGTAAAGCTGTACCATTTTTTGTCACTGCAATCCAAACATTTTTCTCCTTATTCTATTGTTCCTTTCACCTACAAAATAATGTCTTCTACTTTAAGTGAAGTAAAGTAAGCAAGTAAAAACAGATTGTTTAAAATTTGCAATCAGTTGGCACAAATATCAGTGTAAGTAATTTTTGAGCTTGTTCTTAGTTCCCCAGTCCCCAGAAAATAACCATACTCATCCTGCTTCAGTTCCTACATCCCCAACCCATCATAAGGTACCTACAGGTCTCTTACTACCAATCAGCATACTGTTTTGGAACTTTTATCTGAAATTGTATTTTCTTCCTAATGTAATATGCATCTTCAACAGGAAATGGTTTACAGCATTTTAAATAACACATACACATGTGCAAGGGAACCTCAACTCCCCTTAACATGTATACTGTAAAATCATCTATCACTTTTAATTCTAAGAAGATCTTCACTACTTCCAATAGGAAAAACTAGTAAACCACAGAACAAAAGAAAAAGAATTTTGTAGTGCCCTAAAGGGTAATTACATGGAATTACAAGAGAATTACAAGGAATACATGCTTTGTTGAAAACCATGACTTAGAAATGCATTTTTGTATCTTACATAAGAAGTGAACTACTTTAATCAAAGCAACTCGTGAGTCTGCAAATGTTTCAGCAAGATTCAATCCTCAGGTACAGAAACAAAAACAGCCATGTACATTGTAGTACTGTGCTGTTTTTGAACGCTCCCATTCAAACCTAACCTAGTTCCATGATATTATTCATAGGAGACAAACAGGAAAAAGACATTTTTGACAAAAGAGTCAACACGCATACATGTTTGGGTTGTTTTGGGTTTTTTTTAAAAAACAGGTCTTCCCTGCTATTTTAATTTCATTCTCACGATCTCCAGCATGCTAGGTTCCCATGACAAGACACTTTGCAAACACCATCAAAATAACATCTCTCAAATGTTTTAGCATGATCCTGTTCTGAAGACTACAGCAGTATCAGTCTCTCACTAAAGTAAAAAAAAATTCTGATGATATCTACCTGATGATAGAAGGTGAGTAATACAAGACCTTCTAGGAAACAAAAGGATAGACAATACATGAAGACAAAGACAACTCAAAATATTTAATTACATTTCACCCTAGGATTTTAGAATCAAAAATTCTAAAATGATGATATTCTAAGATGAATATTCAGTTGTAATTATTCAATAATTTCTTTATAGTATGTTGTGTGATTCACAGATGCATTTTGTTCCAAACATGACCAAAACATGCCCCTTACCTTTTCATTGTTGTAATAAGAAATGCTCCCTCCATCAAATTTAACCCAGCGTTTCTGAAACACACATTTGCTGTGAATCAAAAATTAACACAATTAATACACAGCTAACACTGGTTTTAAGAATAACTCAATCACAAATTATAGAAAGGTCAAATCTTGTTTAGCTTTCTGTTCAAATGAATATTCTGAACATAGAGCAAAACTTTAAGTCCTACAAGCTCTGTTAAGATACTTTCCAAAAATGAAAGCTGAGAACCTCAAATGACCATCTCACTATCATGCTTATGACAAGGACGTTTCTGTTTACAGGCTATGGTTCCTCCAGTCATTCAGTGTCAACACATCTCCCCAAGACTCTTTTCTGGCCAATGAACCAATAGCAGCACACCGTATCTCCCAACAAGTACAACATGAAATTTACCGTATCTCCCAACAAGTACAACATGAAATTTAATTTTCAATGTGCATTATCACCTGGACATCATTAATGAGAAACTTTCAGTGGGCCATTAACTCACGCTCTGTAAAGACCTTCTAAAAATATATTTTTACATCAACCTGAAGTAGTCCATTACACTCATTAAAAATGTTGACAGCTTGTTAGTTATCATCTATAAATGTCCCAGTTCTAAAATCTATTAAACAAGTTAATTAAGCAAGAACAAGACCCCACTAATATCTTTTCCCAACATTATTTCCTTTCCTTTTAAATGAGTCCTCTGCTTTAGGATTAGTAGACTGTGATAGCTTATCAAAACTTTAATCAAATAGCAGGTCTGGCTTAATTAACTTGTATTATATGACTACAATAAATCATCATTTTTCATAACCTGGAAGGGCCAATGTACCATCTATTTTGCATTAAAATGTCAATAAACTTCAAGATTATACAGGGATGAGTGAACCTAAGTACCACATACAATGTGAGCAAACTGAACGGCTGTAAAATTTATAGTGAATTAACTAAAAAAAGAGAGGTCATACTTTAACTGAATGATTTGTAGCTATTTAAGAAAACAGTATATATTCTTTTCCCCAAGGAGTCAAAAACTGCTGAGTATAAATTGGAGCTTTATAAACAGAATGGGAGGTGTAGAACAGAATGAAATATTCTGTTGATAGGAAGTGAAATAAAATATGAAGGTTCTTCAATAGTTTGAAAAAAAAAATCTTTTTTTCATTTGGTTGGGTTTTTTTAATTCTTCAGATGCTGAGAAATGGTATTGTAAGCAAAAGAAACAAAAAGTATCATTCACTGACACACCCCTGAGAAAAAGTCCTTGAAATGTAGCTGTGGAGTGTCACTGGATCAAAGCTAATGACCATGCAACTGCTCTTCTCAGTACTAACCATTACTAATTTTGTGGTTAACTCATTATCTTTTCCAAATAATATATTCTCACATGGCACTTTCTTGAAGTTTTCATAGTTTGATCTCAATGCTATCCTTCAAATAGAGCAAGGCAAGCCAGCTGGAATCAAGAACTATACTTTTCATCACTCTGCTAGCTAACTGCCAAAAGTGTTGTTTAAAAAAAAAATCCTGTAAGTAAAATAAAACAAAATTTACAACTAACTGCAGCTCTCCAAGAATTCAGTACCCTAATAATTCTGAAAAAAAAAAAGAAAAAAAAAGAGGTAGAAAGTTCAAGCAAAGGGGAGATGGGGACAGGAGGATAGGAGGAAAAGAGAGGGGGGGCAAGGAGGGTAAAAAAAAAGAGGGGGGAGATGACCAGGGGAGGGGGGGGAAGGGGAAAGAAGAGAAAGATGTGTAGCGAAGGAGGGATATGAAAAGGGAGCAGCGGGCGGCAGGGAGGGAGAGGGAATGAAGGTAGGGAAGAAAAAAACGGCCGTGAAAGGCAAAACACAGCACGGAGCGAACAGAAAAATAAAGGAGAAAAAAAACAAAATATAGGAGGAAAAGGAAAGGGGGAACAAAAAGACGAGAACAAAAAAAAAGGAAAAAGGAAAGAAAACAAGGACAAAGGCTAAGGAAACCGAAAAGAAAAGAGGAAAAAAAAGGAAAAAAGAAAAAGGAAAAAAAAGAATAAGAAAAAGAAAAAAGGGCAAAAAGAAAAAAGAAAAAAAGAAAAAAAGAAAAGAAAAAAGATTGAAATGTGGAAATACTCTATGTTACTTATTCTTTGATTCTTTAGCAAATGTGGAATCAATGGCATTCCATAAATGGGAGAGGCTCTTCAACACAATTCAAAAGGAAAGAAAATAGTTTGAGCACATTGAAATTCTGTGATGGTAAAAGAGTTTTATTAAACCTATTATTCCATCTGGTTAATTGGCTTCAACAATGTATCACTGTATCAACACAAAACCAAAATTAAAAAAAAAAAAAAAGATATAATGTCAAATCAGTTTCCCGTATTTGGAAATAATACAAGGAACAAGAAAAAAATGGAAATTGCTATACAACAGAGCTGCTTCCAATGAGTTCAAATCAGATTGTATTCTGAAACAATTTAATTACATAAATTTCTCACTAAAAACAAATTACATACTGAATTATATTGTTTGAGTAGTGATGATTATTATAGCAACAAATAATCAAACAAAAGGCCAAACACTTTAATACCTTTCAGCACAGTTCAATAAATAGTCCTAAGAACAAAGAATGCAGATCTACTAAGGCTTGAATAGAAGTGCAAATGTGTTACAGCACTAACAAGTACAACAGCTTTAATTTCTAGATGCTAAGTCCTACTGAAGATCAGAAAAGATTTAAAAAGTAAAATTGTGCCACTTTCAATAGAAAAAAGAATTCACAAAATTCATGTCATAAGAAAAAATGGAAAATAAAAACTACATTTTAAAAGGAGGAAGTTAGAAGAATTTCACCAGAGTTTGCAAGCATTTATGATGGAAGATCTGCTAATGAAGCATTCTTTAGTAAAAAACATTTAACGATAGCTGGAGGTTAAAATCAGTTAAAATAAAACAAAAAACTTATAACAGAAATTGAATATAAGATTTGTTGTTGTTGTTGTTGTCATCTAACTTCCAAACCTGACAGAGAAAATTCATTTTCCACTGCGGTGCCTTCTCTTCATTATTTGGAATCTTAAGACTTGAGCTCAGATTTCTCCCATCAAATTTTAGGCACAAAAATAAATTAAACTAGGAGGAAATGACCCCAGGTGAGTTCTAAGTTCAAAGCTCAAGTAACACAAACAGAAAGCAACAAGGCCTCCAGTCACAATAATTATTAAATTATAATCCAAGGCCAAATTACTAAAGCAGTATTTCAGAATCAGACTTTGTTTTCACTTACTTTGCGGCCCACAAAAAATCAGCAAAAGTGTAGCAACTGGAAATACTGGTACAAATTCATTCTGTATTTTTCCACTATAGCTCATGAATGGTGATCAAAAAAATATTTTTCCTCAGTGCATCTCCTAAAGAAACTTTAGGGTAGATAACATCACTAAAAACTTAAGCTTGGTGCTCTGTCAATGAAACAATTCTCTTTCCCCTTCCACTACAAATATTAAGCAGTGATTAAATACAAACTTAACATCTCTCATGCAAAAATACATTGTCACAATACACAATAACCATTGTAAATACCATACCCTTGAGGGGACAATTTATCCAGCCATCCTGCTTTAACCTTCTTTACTGATGGTCCGTAAAAGCAAGCATAAGGTGCTATTGATTCATTTCCAATCAAAGTTTGATCTCCACCAAATTGCCAAAAATTCATTTGTTCACTGGCCAAGCGATCAGAATCTCCACTTTGTATCTTACTGCAAGATGCTGAGTGTGTTTTGGTCTTATTTTTCTTTTTCTTTAAAGACAAAGAATGTTGTTCCACAATAGAATATACAGATTCACTTTCAGATTCTTCTGGTGTTAATGATGGGTCTTCCTGCGACAAAGATTCATGGTTTTCAAATTCTTTTGCCTTCTCTTTCTGATTATTAAAGTGACTGGAAAGAAAAAGTGAATTTTACTCCTAAAATGTATCACTATAATTCACAAATACATAAAATTAGTAATTAGAACAAATACTGGTAAGATATACTATAAGTATGCTCATAACTTGTATAATCACTGTCATAACCACAGACATGCTAAACACTATCTTATAACTATCCTGAATACTACTTTCTCCATTCAACAGGAACAGTACCAAGATAACACTCCTTTGGAAGCCTGAACAGAAATTCAAAATTAAATTCTCCTTCCTCGGAAAACTAGCTTTGCTCTTTTGAATACTTTTGAAGACTTGCAGTATCCGCTCTCTCTTCCTTCTCCCACCTGAACAGGACCTGGTGCTGACTGGATAACTAAGAAGCACATTAGCTCCCTCTTCATCAAGCCACTGGCCACTGTCTCAAGACAGGAGTGGTGAATGTGTTCTAGTTTTGTGTTTGTTTGGACAAGTTAGGGTTTTTTCTGATGACAAAGTAAATTATGAGAGCGCTCAAACATAGTTAGCTATGAGACACACAAAAATGGAATTTGGTCTTCCTTATTCTGACTGAGGAAAACAGGGACACTCTCCAAACCTACAAGAGATTCAGAAACCTGGTTTAAACAGTCTCACAACAGCCACAGTGCCCAGATTTGCCTTATACAGGATGGGGTAAAGCCTCAAATAAAAGAAAGTAATATAGTCATGATCGTGTCCTCAGAGCTAGAAATCCACCTGTGACATCAGTAAATAAAATTTTCTTCTTTACATTTTGAGTTTCTCAGTAATTCTTATTTAATACCATAGATTCTTGGAAGAATATTCTTCATTCATTCCTAGATCCAATTTATTTTCACAAGCCAGGAATTCATTTCCATGAAGTTCCTAGAAAAGAAATATATCGTAACTAACATTTGTACTGAAGGAGAAAGTGCTATTTAAATTACTGTAGATATAAATCACACACAAACAGCCCAGCTAGCAAAGGTGTTCTTTCCCATATTTTCAAACATGCACTTTTTGTATGTTTGAAAAAAAAAGCTGATTTTTGCATTCTAAGAAATTTTATTTTCAACATTTAAGCATGGCCCAAAACACCTGATACAAACAAATCAGATAAATTTGGTGTATAGAAACACCTCTGCTCTGATTTTTTTTGAGGCACCACTGACACCCTGGTTTTGGCAGGGATAGAGTTAATTTTCTTCTCAGTAGCTGGTACAGGGTTATGTTTTGCATTTGAGAATGAAAATAATGTTGATAACACATGGATGTAGCTGGGTACAGCTTAGTCTAAGTCAAGGACTTTTTAGTTTCCCATGCTCTGCCAGCAAGGACATGCACAGGAAGCCAGGAGGGTGCATGGCAAGGAAAGCTGGCCCAAACTGGTCACAGGGATGTTCCATACCACAATGCATCATGCTCCCTCCTTTCTACTATCAGCATTAGTATCATTTTTATATTTTGCTTTGTTGTAACTATTAAACTGCTCTTGTTCTATCATCTAAGAGGCCACTTGTTTTCCAGTTCTCCTCAGTGCAGTGAGAGTGAGCCCACAACTGAGTATTTTTTAAACTCAAGAGCTGCTTGTTGCATGCAGCTTAAGTACCATTTATGATTTGTTACTGCTAGCCTATCTTTTATAACAATATTTTTTCTTGGAATAAATGTACGTCCTTCATAGAACACTAAAGATAAGATAATGGCAAATTCAAAATCCTAAAGCAACAATGAACTCAGCCACACTGAATATATCTTGTTGAGTTGGTGTTTTCTTTTTTGGCAAGATTTTTCCTAAAAGGCTCATCTAATAACTTTTGCTTAGAAGTCTTTATCACAAACTGTTTGCTCATTAACATTCACACTTCTAAACTTAATCTGACAATCATATTGAACTACTAAGCTCTTCAATATATCTTTCTTCCATTAAAAAAAACCCTAAAATTAACATCATCATGCTTTCTGACAGAAGTGTTTTAATTAACTCATTTAAACTTTTATGTGTACGTAATGAAGCTGAACAATGGCAGAAACAAAGTGGATAAGCTTTCACAACATTGCCATTTGTTTTTTGAGTGGCAGCACCTAATCTCATACTTGAGGACTATACCTTAGCAACAAGGAAAGGCAAGACTAAAACAAGGACTTAGTTCAAAGCAGAGGAAGTATGCAGCAAAAATGTAGAAATCACAATCTGATGCTATGATAAATCTAGGTGAACTGTCTGTCTTCCTCTGCCAACCAGAACCATTGCAAAAACAAAACCCCACCAAAACCTAACAACCCACGTATCACAGTACTATGCTGTAGCACCAAGGGCTAAAGCAAAATTGGAAAAAAAAAAACCAAAACCAAAAACAACAAACAAACAAAACCAAACCAAAAACAACTCAAAAAGCAATCTATCCCTGCTTATCAAATACTTGCATTGCCTGGAATCTCCCAAAAGAAGGGGAAATGGCCACACTTCTGCACAATAGTCAAGAGGCTAGCATCACAGTGCATGAAATAGTCAGAGCAAAAATAGTCAGTATCCTTTATCTCCATTTGTTTATCAGGATACAATTGCAAATCATACCCACTGAAGCTACATGGTAGTACCTCTTCCTTCCTGTCATGAACCACTACAATAACAGTTTGATATCTTGCTTGTACTCACTCCATAATCTTCAGTACTTGAGCAAGTGAATTCAGAGATTACTTCCAAGCAACAACTAAGAAATGCATTTCTATTGTCAGCAGAATTTGAAATTTACGTAAAAGTCTAAAAATGAAGAGAGGTTGTGGATAAAGGAAGTTCCATTTGCTCACAAAAATCCATTTCAAACAAATTAAAACCCAAGCATTTGCATTGTCCTGTTTACAGAAATACTCTGCAAGATGCTCCAGGCTTTATACAAAACAAAATCCCCCCTTCCTGCAAGTCTCTGAGGTAATATACAAAGATAGCAGCATTTTCTCATGCAGACACCTTTTTAGAGAGAAGCATTTCTTCTATATAGGTGCTGCTATTATGTATAGGAAGCACCTATTGTTAAGGAAGAAATACAGCTTCTGGATCCCAGACAGACAGAACTGCCTAGTTCCAGAACTGTATAAAAACCCTCTACTCTTAATCAGGAAGTAATTCAGATATACTTCTAGTTTTAGCTTCTAACAGGTAGTTTTTCTGAATTGAACAGCAACACGGAAAGCCTGAGAGCTAAAACGCAGATCGCACAAAGGGTATCAGGACTGAGCCTACATTAAATGAAGATTCAATGCCACTGAGGAGAGGCATCCTCTTGGGAAAATACCACCTAAGTCTCCTATTAAAGGTAACATCACATAGTTCTCAGGTTTATTCTTGAATCATGGTCTGGTTTTGTAATGAGTCTGTGAAGATAAATTCCTCCTTTTAAAATACGAAGTCTTCTCATGTTAAAGTGGTAAGACTTGCAATGTGGCCAGTGTTCCACAGTATCCTAATGCTCAGGAGCTCAAAAAATTTACCAAGCTCAGATTTCATGTTAAATTTAGTCTGTCTACAGCAAGAAATAAAGCCGGTATCTCACTCATGAGGCCTAAACTCATTAGAATTCAGTCCTCTTCTGAAGGAATTCTAATACACTTGACTCTTTTAGTTAGACACAACAATAAAACGTCTCTAAAACACTTGGATTTTTGTGTTATTTTTAAATCAATATTAAAACAAGTTCCTTCTTCAGGTTGCCCTTCAGAGGTTTCTTTCTACTTATCTTTCTTCCTGACCCAAATCAAAGGCATATTTTCTTTATAACCTTCATTCCCCTGTTCTCTCATGCTCACTAACTTCCAGTCTGTAGTGACTCATTACCTATTTCTACAGGCACTCCCTTTATAAAAGCCTATAGAAGCCTTTTGTTTACAGCAATGAAACAGAAAGAAGGGTGATGGCTAACTTACAAGCCCTCAGAACAAACTTCAGTCAGTAAGTATAACAACTTGACACCTTCTATTCTATATGGACAAACTATACTCTCATATGAAGCAGCAGCAATAAGCTCTAAAATCTCAGATGCTTTACAGTGTTATCTAAATAGTCTTATTTGTTCCTAGGTATTTGTTTCTACTGAAAAAAAGTTGAAAGTTAAATGTTTCTCAAGATGCTTGTTTTATAGTTCTTCTTTATGACCTTTGTCCACAATTAACTGCTAATGAAACTAAAATCAGCTATGAAGTTTCCAACATGCATCTGATAAACATAAACAAGAAACTGTCCACATTCATAAAAGTGATATTAAAACCCAAATCTTCAGATCAGGTAAAGGATGTTACAATATACTGCATTAATCACGATTCTAGGACCAGCAAAATAGCAATTTAGTTTCAAGCAGTTAATCGAGTTTAACAGCACGGTATTTTTTGTACTTTGTGCCTTTGTAAGATAAGAAAGAGCGCTGACATACCTTTCTGGGTATGCTTTTTCATAAACAACCATTTCAATTAAATTTACACAATAATGTTAAGTAACAAGAGGACCAGGAAACTTCTTTCTAGAAAATCAGCTTAAACCATTGAAATAATTACAAAGAAGTTAAATCTTGAATTTTTAAAGACATTGGCACAGACATCAATAACTAGTACAGACAAGACATGTAAAAAAAATTAACACTCAAAGGTCAGCTTTGCATGCACACAACATAAAAAGCAGGAAAGACAAGGTATGATTTTATGTGTCCTGCGTTAAAAGGTCAACAACAACAAAAAAGCATAGTCTACTTCCAAAAGAAAGTATGCATCAAAAAGAGATTACTTTTATTCCTATAAAACTACTCTCTTCAGAAGATGAAATTTGAAGCATTTGCTTTATTGATCAATTCTTAAGAAATTATAATGGGAATTATAAAAAGAAAACCCTAAACATCCATGTGAGTAGTTTTTATTTTAGTCAATAGTTTAGAATAGTTTAAAAATGAAACATTAGATTGAAGACCAGGACAGAAGAATTTTCTGTAAATTCTGTGGCTTGAGACTGGCTGGAAAAAGTATAAGTAATCAGAATCAGCAATTTCTGGTCTGCTTCCTGCTGAGACAGAATCAGGAGCTGGAAATTCATGGCATTTGGCAGATGCCTCACTAAGCTAATTTACCTCCCATATCTCCCTCCACGTGATTCAGAAGTCTGTCCACATGTCATCTGTGGCATTCACACCATCAACCACTGACCCCAACAAAAATGTTCACTTCAGAGAATCCTAAAAGAAAAGTGACTTTCTGGGTATACAGCAAGTTTAGGAGATGCATGAAAAATATCATGTAAGAACTAAAAAGTCCTGAGAACTTTCATATACAGGAATTTAAAAAGGGTATGACCAAATGTGACCATCATATCACCTAATCTAACGTGAAAGCTGCTTTCACAGGACGTCCAAAAGAGACGCCCAATCTTCAGCTGCAATTCTCAGGTGAGAAAAAATCCACTTTTATCCTTCGTCATAAATCTAACGGTTTCAAATTTCAATGGTTTAACTTCAATTATGCGCAAAGTATTGTACCTAAGAACATAAATACAACAGCTCTGGCCAATGGGGTTAAAAAAAAAAAAAAAAGAAAAGAAAAGAAAAGAAAAGTTATCTGTTCATTATCTGTCCTATGTTGGTTCAAAGAAACAAAATTAAAAAAAACAAACAACCAACACACACATTGCACCTTCCTATTAGTACTGAACATACTAAGTGTCTCTTGAAATTAATAAAAATCATTAGTCCTCATATATTTATATCATAAATCCTTTGCATACACCTAAAAAGACAGAAAAAGTACTGGCAACTGAAAGAACACAAAATAGAAAAATAATTAAGGTCAGTATGAAATACCTAGCATGAAGATTAAAGTGAAGACAGACCATAAACATTAAGGCTTCTCAACTTACTTTAGCATCATTAGCATTGTCACAAATAAAGGTTTCCCCATATGGAGAGATAATGGGTGGCTTTTCTTCCATGAAAGTATCTTAAAGCAAACAAACAAACAAGCAAATAAATAAATAAATACAGTCACACAGTGCTCTAGTGTGAGTCAAATGCTCTGCTAAAGTCATAAAGGACAGCAAAGGACACAGATTTTTCAGCATGTAATTTCTCTGTCCTGCCCAGTAAAAACTTTAAGGAACAAGAAACAATTTCCAACTCCTACTTGAATTCCAGATACCTTCTTTTCACCACAGACATTATCACTATTGCTATGTAATTTGAATATAACTTGCATACAGGCATTTTCTTCTTTCCTACCCTGCATCAAGTTCAAATAAAAAAACTTTCACTTGTCTAGCCTAAGAAGCAATAGCTCCAAAGTGTTCTTATTCTGACTTTAAAAAATACCAAAAATAAACTACCACACAACTCTTTTGTGCACCATCTTCATTTTGTTATTAAGTATTTGCTTAAAATAAATACACATAACTTCAAACATATTTTTTAAATATGAAAGAAGTTTCCATCTGACTGCACAAGACTTCAGTAAATGTTTCAGTAAACTATTTAATACAAAAAATTTCCTGCTCTTTCCTGGAGCTATTAGCACTTATAAACAAATTAAGCACCATTAATCAGGAATACAATCCTTATATCTTTCAAGAAGTTAACTCTGCTTAAAAAAATCTGGACCGATTATTAGAAACTTAAAACACTAGTCTTAAAAAAAAAAAAGTATATTAAAATAAATAAGGCTCAAAGACTAGATTTTCTAATTTTTACTTTATTTGGTCATAATCAAAAAATAAGCAAAAATGAAGAAGTGGTTAAATACTGCTACCAGATAAATCAATTCTTCTAGACCTTTTAGAAGCCAAATATCTCCTAAAATATGTAACTGATACTTATTTTAGACAACCAGTCCAAGATGTATTCAATATTCAAGACGCAAATATCAGCATGCTTAACTCACTGTTTTGTGAAATTTGCCTCCCAGTGCAAGAAATATTTACAAGGTCCATATTTCTTCTTCTCTGAAGGGAACTTGAACAAAACAAAGCACAGAATGAAAACATTAATAGAAACTTCCCAGAAAAAAACATCTCCGTGCTCTTAAACAATTTAAATTATATACAAATATAGAAACAATGGATTTTAAATCTTGGTAAATTTCCTGATTTATTTTACAAGTCACACAACAGTATGTTTCCCCCCCTTTATGACACTGAATACTTCTCTGATCTTAGCAGACATCCCAAATTCGGGGGAGGTGGGGGGATGGGGGGGGGATGGTTCTTGTTCTCAATAGACCTTAAAAAGTCTAGATTCCTTCAAGAATGGAGATCACAGAGTTTTCCCAAACTATTTCCTTCCCTTCTCCTACACACTGATTACCAAGGACTATATTTAAAATGATGTACTATGAAAATTTAATTTAACATAAAACTCTTAAGGGGCCTGAGAATCCAGCCAAAACATGCTCCCAACCACTGAAAAAAAATTGCTGCAAAGATTTGATTTCCTAAGGTGAATTATTTCCCACCACAAAGTTTTAAAACCAAGAGGTAAATGGCATTGCACTTCAATTGCCTGTGACAACTCCTACACATTTTATACATGGGTAAGAATGTATCTCCATGCACAGCATAGAAGTTATTTTATTAGTGGTGTGCTGGCCTCATGTATTACAGTAATTTCAAGTATAGTGCAATATTGTTTCTATTATTAATATTTCAGGCCAAGACAGCTTTATAATCAGAACATAGGAAGAAAAATGTGTGAATTAGAAAACTTCTAACCCAGTCTCACTAGTCCAGCAGTCTGTATTAGAGGTCTTTTCAGTCAAGCTCTGAATTCCCCCATTAACATAATTAGCAATTTTTCCTCTTAATTTCATTTTCTCTGCTTAAAATCAGAGTACTAAAGGTTCTCATGCAGGCTTATAGAACATTCTGAGGCTGAAAAATGCCACATAAGATCCTTATCACCTTTGCTAACAGTTTATGGGTCTTCCATCCTTTAAAGCCAAATCCAATTATCTTCTACTAGAAAATATCAATCTCCTAACTTTTGTTTCCCCATTTAACATATTGAGAAATTTTATTATTTTAAGGTAAGCTAAGTTTAGAACTTTAGACCTATTGCCCCATGAAGTCCAATTTTAATTACTCCTGACTACAAAATGAGGTCTCTTTGTGACAGAAGGAAGGCATTCTTGAACTACTATTTCACATAATTTTTACTCCACACCTAAAATTTTATTAAATTAAATTCAACATAGAAGCCACACCTTATAAAGTTACTTGAAATTTCAAATGTTTTCCAGGTTACATAAACTAAGCTCCCCAATGATTACTTTACAAAATCCTGGGTTTAGAAAGCACATGGTGAGTTTGGCCAGTGAAAGTAGATGATGGCCTAGTTCCCATATATAATTGCCTCCTCTCCTGAGTCATAATTACAATAAATACACAGAAAATACTTTAAAAGTCTGTTTCATCATACATTTTACTAAAATTCACATAGTTACACCTTTTGAAACTCCATTAGCAAATTACCTTCATGTGTTTGTACAAACCTAATTTTAAAAACCATAATATGCTTAAAAAAAACCAAAACCTAACCTAGTGTATTTCAACACAGATCAGATTTTTTGTTTTTAGCTTGATATCTTTTGAAAGGCATTAGCAGCATTAAACTAAATTAAGACTTACAGGTAAACAGCTTTCACTTGAAGAGCTTTTGAAATTATGGAGGCTTTCCTTATGTAAAACAGTGAGTCATTTGCTTAGTTTCAGGGTGGATGGATATTTTCACCAGGTAATGAAATATAACAAGCCAGATTAAAAAACAAAACAAAACAAAAACAAAACAAAACCCCAAACAAACAAAAAAACACATACCCACAAAATACCCCACACTTTTTTTTTTTCTAAATCCATATACTTTTCAAGACTTTTTGATCATGCACCTACATTTATGTATACATGGCACAAAATCCTGCTAAAAAGCAAATTATAGTCTTTTTTCCCAGCATTCAAAATAAACCAACTTGTCATTTTTGAAAAGCAAATTTCTAACTTACGTAAATTAAACACTGCCTCAAGATATAAAATAAATGAAATGAGCTTACTTTGAATATCTGCTTGAAAGATTATGTGTCACAAAAAACCTACAGTGCAAGCTATAAAAATGATAATAACTTGTGAATGCTTAATAGAATAGTAAGTTAGTTGTACAAATTAAATACTTGGATTAAAAGAGAAAAATACTGAAGACATATTTTGGAGGAAAAAATCTGGAAAAAAAATCATAACTATATCAATCTATGATTTTTTTCTTAGCCATTTCAGAAAATGAATACCTCTTCTCTTGAATTTCTTCAATTCAAAAACTGAATTCCTCAAACAAAGAAGATTGATGATATTCTTTATTTTGCTCTTTAATGGAAGGCTAGTGCAAGCAGTCTACCAAACACAGTGTGCCAATTTTTCAAAGATATCATAATAATTTCAAATGTTATTCAATGCTGACTTTGTTACAGCTGTGGTGATTAAGACTCCCTGTCTTCATGCATTAAGAGGTACCGGATGCGGCTCAGGCTGCACACACTCCTCTAGCACCCTGTATATATGCATAAACAGGATGAAAGGATGTGATGAGGCAGTGACTGCTCTTGCTAAATGCTGTGAGGCTGGAAAGCTAAAACTTTGCATCAAACTGATTTATTCAGTATACTCCTGTCACCTTGAAAATAAAGCAAGGGAAGGAGGTCAGTGCAAGCAGTCAGTGCCTCAAAGTTTTCACTGGCATTCATTTGCTGAGTGTTTTAAATGAAAGAAGCTTTTGTTTTCTAACTCATTCAAGACATGTTTTCTTTTCTATCTATCTCAAGACCTAACCCTCCCATAATGCAAACACATCAAAACTGTTCTAGCATGCTGTGTTAAAGCTCTGGAGTTCAGAGACTGCCAGCAGAGGTAAAGTAATAGTGATACTTTACCACAGGAAAAGAGAAAGAGCAGCTTCTCTCTTCTAAAAAATTTATTTTGTGTGGCAGAACACGGTAGAGATACACAGCAACACCAGCTTGGCACCTCATTAGCAATCTTGACCACTTGTATGTTAAGAAATGGAGTCTAAAGGATATCAGCACCAAGCAAGAAATTCCAACTATAGGATCTGCCAACTGCAGAAAATAAATGGTGACTGCTCGGGCCAAGCACCATTATCTGTTTTACTTATTTATCTTCCCCAATATGCAAGATGTTGCATATTTAACTTTGCATATAGAACTTTGTTCTAGTTTTTCTTATTTCTCTTAATAAAGAATCAGAACAACCCCACTACTGCACATCACAAGTAACAAAGATGGGAGACATGAAAAAAATCGAGAAAATTATGGAATTCATCAGTCTGAAATTTTATCTGCATATTATTTTGTATAAAAATCAGATCTACCGTGTTATAAATCTGCTTCAGCTTTTTGTCTGAACAGATTGGTTCCCAGAATGATGCAATGGTAACTATTTCACAGAAGAGTGACTGCTAGTTGACATGATACAAAGCACCTAAAGCCTCTAAAAATATTTCAAAACTAATTATCTTTAATCTTGTCCTAAAGACATACCAGTGGTTAGCTCCGTCCATTGCAATACTTTCACTATTTTGTCTTACAAAAACCTTCAATTTTTCACTTTGTGGTTTTAAATACCTTTTGACTTATCTTTACTAATTCTCTAACAACCAAGAGCTCATAATGCTATGATAAGGAAAAGTCTAGCTGAAAATAATCTACTATAACTGCACATCAATACTGAGCAACAAAAACAGGTATTAAAATCTGCACAATAACTCCGCTATTGAGAGAATTGTGTAACTGACCCTTTTTTCTCTTTTTTTAATTTTTTTTTTTTTTTTAATTGTGCACCCCCCAGTTCTACAGTGATGCCACACTTTAGTTCCATAATTCAAAGAAGAAATAAACCCAAAGCATTTTCAGCTTCTAAAATGCTACAGTGTCTTTCTGGATGCCAACATGCTTTGTTACGGGCAAGAGCCAGGAGCAGAAGCAAGGCACTGGGAAGTAGATAAAATTGCAATGGAGGTAAGTGCATTATTAAGAATAAAAAATGACACAGTCACAGCCTTACCATGGGGCACAAGGAGACTCACGGTATGAACTTTTTGTGCTAAAGGCACACAGAAGGTGATGAGAAAAGTATTCCTTGCATAAAAATTTAATGACTAATATCCAGGAATGACTAGAAGGAAATGCTGTTTCCCTGTTTGAGCAGGATTTCTCTGCCTCTATGTAACAGCCTATATACAATGTAATAAGGATGAAACCAGCATGGTCAATAAGGCCAATCCAGGCTGTTTGTCTATGCAATTCTGTGAGAAAGATACAATCTTTCCTGAGGTGAATGTTTGCACAATGCCATCTTAAAGTTCTGTATTAGTTCTCTACCCCTGTGAAAATGTTGTCAGAAAGGTTATCAGGAATGTTTCCGCAAAGTTTAAGTTCTGCTATGGAGTTCTTGTTTAGCCTCCATCTTTGGCAGACAGACTGGTCCCTCAGGATTCCCATATCGCTACAACTGGAGCATAAAGACCAAGAAAAGATATTGGAGCTCACAAATCAAAATGGTGGGTAATGAAGTTAGTGACCCAGTCACGTATCAATCACTAACAGACTGGGATTTGGAGGATTTACTCCAGTGGGGAAAGACTACAAATATAGCATATTCTCTTAACTGGATGATTGTTTCCCTAAAGACGGTGAGAGTACCCTTTAGTATGTAGTTATTTTTTTTTTTAGGTTAAGAGCCTCACCTGGTCTCAGCATGAATAGCTTTATTAAATGAAGCAGGAATAATCACTCTACAAAAGTTAACATAAATCTGCTCCTCACTGAAAGATAGGAACACTTAAGTTTCAATGAGCACAAGTTTTTTTGTCATTTAGAAGATTCACATGAAGCAGTTTTAAGGCACACAAAAAAGTCAGTAATTGCTGCAAAGAATCCTTGCCTCTCCACCTGTTCAAACAACTGTATTACAAGATTAATTTTGTCATCTTTCAGTAATCTAGAAAAACTTATAGATGCTGGGAAACCCCTGGATTTACAGCATGTATAAACTCGATAATGTTTCTAACTGCTGAGATATGAAGATGAAAAACTCAACATAAATACAGAACATCCCTTCCAGGCATAGCTTGTGGTTCAAAAAAACTAAAAAAAAAACCCTAAAAAAAACCCTAAAAAGCAACCTAATGATTTGGATAAAGCTACACCAATAAAACTTCGCATATGTCTTTTGATTAATTTTTCTTCTGTTTAAGACACTTAGCCAGCATGAAAACTAAAATTTACTTAACAGATCCAAAAATATTACAAATTAACCTGTGTGAAGATATTTTCTTGCTTACATACTGTAATATTGCATTGTGATTGACTGCATATTCAGAGCCTATTAATTTTAACATTCCAATAGTTATGATGGTATTAAAATAGGTCTTGAAGCAAGTATCAACAGCAAATATTTTTATAAACATTTTATCATAATTTTCCAAGACATGCTACAACAACTAATGCTTATAAGAGAAAATAAGTGCTACTCAGTAATTTGTGGATTCAAATTATGAACTCAACCATTTTGAAGGAAGAAAAATACACAATAGCATCACTTGAATACTTAGAAACAAATTCAAAGAGTGCATAAACTCTGAAAACCTTCCACATCTATTGCCTTTTTTTCCCCTTTTTCCACTGCAGTCCTCCCCTGATGGAATGTCTTGAAAATACTTTTATGCTAGAAAAATCATTAAAAGCTAAGGTTTTGCTGTTATGAGACCACCAGCAAAAGCCAACAGCTAATATGAATAAATGGTTGCCTTCATTCTCCAAAGTTAGCAATTAAGTGACTACCAGTTCAGAAATTAACTCAAAATCCATCTTAAAGTTATTCCTTATGCTTTATCTAATTATCTTTAAGAGTTATAGCTAAAGCCATAATGATTCGTTTGTTTGTTAATATGTAGACGCAGAGAAATTTGGGGAAGTTACAAGAACATATTCTTCTAAAATTTCCCTTTACACTCTCATTTTTGCTTTTAAATTAATTGAAGCTCAATCCTTCTTCAATTAATTTGGCAACATTCATAATTAGATCCAGTGTATTTCCAGCACATATTAAGAAAATCCACACAAAAAAAAAAAAAAAAAAGAAAAAAAAAAAAGACAGAAAAAAGAAAAAAAAACCAAGAAATCCCAAACTGTAAATTCTACCATGATAGTAATTTCTCATTAGTAATGAACAGCAATTACCTTGATGAAGCTTGAACTTTACTTGATTCAGGAATTTCTGGTACAGGTCGATGCCTTAAGATAAAAGATCTGCTTGCTCTTGGAAATACTTTCATGCAGTTTAGCGTACAGGAGTCATATAAGTCATTGTCTATCATTTCTCCTTTAAACTTATAGAATGGAGAATCTGGTTTGCTAACAGATAAATCACCCTCATCCGCAAACCTCTGCTGCTTGTTTTCCTTGCATTTTGTCTCGCATGAACGAACAAATGAAGGAGGATCACGGAACACCAAAGGGCCAGTCAAGTGCTCATCAGCTTGGTATGCAGCAGCTTCTGTCAGTGATGCATCTGGCTGAGTATTCATCTTGATATTTCTGCTTTGACTGACAGCTTTTAGTACGCCATCTGAATTCTGGTATAAACTGGAAAAATCAAAATTTGTAAAGGTGTCAGCATTTGCCTCCATTGACTTCTGCTCTGCAAGTTCAAACTTTTCCTTATTGATGTAAGATTTTTTAAGAAGTTGTTCTGATGATGTTGCAAGTATGGAGCCAGTCCCATCTACACTTGAATTGCTTACAGGAGACTCCTGATCCGAGAATGAATATTGCTTCTCTTCTAAACCTTTTGGGTCCTTGAATTTTAGATTTTCATGGAAAAGAGAGTTTCCTTGAATTTCTGAAAGACTGTCTAGCTGCTTAAGAATCCTTCTGCGATGCCCTGTAGGCAACACTCCCATTTGCTGAAGCACACTGTTACTTATTCCCATGCAATCTGTCACAGTGTTATAGCCATATTTTTTAAAGTTAGGAAGATATTGTGCAAGGTTAATGGCGACCAAAAATTCTTCAATATCAGTGCCATTGCCTGTGGATGACATGACTTCATTCCATATAGTGCCCCACACAGTCATGTAGAAATAGTCAGGTCACATGCATGTTCACTAGCAAGAAAACTCTTGAATTTGGGGTCCACCAGTCAGCAAAAAATATCTGTTTCCTCAAGACGCCTCTTCAAGATTCTTCAATCTGACTTTTTTAAAGACTGCAAACATACAGAAAAGAAAAAGGACATTAAAAAAAAATCTCACCTGAACCTCACAATTACCTTGAATAAAATTGTGAAAGACTCCCTCTCACCTTAACAGTAATATTTTTTGTTTGTATACAATAATTTCAACAATGGTAAACCCATCCTTTAATCTTAGCCTATATTAAGAAAATAGCAAAATCAAAGTCTCAGCACAATAATACAGACTTAAAACACATATTCCTAGTAGTTAAACATTAAGATGAACAATTATGAGATGAACCACTTATCCACACACACACTCTTATTACACAGTATTTGGATATCATGGAGCGAAAGAGTTACCCAAGACCACAACTGGAACCTAAAGCTTTCCTATTTCCACACTAGCACCAATTAATTATGGAACAGAGCTTCTACTCCCTTATCTTCCAATCTCATAATCCTTTTAGCATAGAAACCCACTTTCAATGGAACAAAGGAAAAATGACTGCTAAAGCATTCCATGTGAAACGTCCATTCAAGCCCTGTTCAACTGAGAATCCAACTCAACAAGTGCTATCCTTAATAACATGGTTTGCAACAGCAGATCCAGCCCTTCAAACAAACTGTCCTGCAGGAACACAGGAATCAGCTAGTAAAACACTGGGAACCACCAGCATCTCAACTCTGACAGCAAGCAGTTTTCCCTTGGCCACAAAGAGAAAAGGCATGACCCCATAGTCAAGTTCTGGCTGTCCAAGAGTTTTTCCTTAGTATTTTCCAATTCAGCTCCTACAGTCCAGATTTCATCTATTTGAGTTATTCTTTGTTTCAGGACCATATCTAAATTCACAATTTACAAAATCCAGATGTTACTGTTCTGAAGGTGTCCGAAACAGCCTGAAATCATATTTCTTCAAAGAAGGTTTAAGATCAGCAACACTCAACAGGTTTTTTCACTTCTCTTTTTCTGTATAAAGAGTAATTTGGCCTTAGGGAAACCTACTGACTGTAGCAGCTGTCCTGGCATGCAGGTACTAGCCTTAAGCAGCCTGGAAAAGAAAGAACAGCTTCAGTGGAAGAGCATTAAGATTTAAGTAGCATTTAGAAAGAGGAGAAACCTTATGCCCAGAATTTGTCTGTGGTAGTGGGCATTGATACCTAATTCTTCAACAAAGTATTTCATGACAAAAATTGTAGTACTTATGATCTAGAATTCAAGCTTAAAACATTGCCTACATTTTTACTGTATCAATTCCTAAATAAAGGATAAACGCTCTTCCTATAAGATTCCTCCAATGCCTTTTAAATATCTAAGTCATTTTTTGTAAAGGTAGTAAAAAGTAAATAGATAAATAAATATTTACACCCCTCCTCACTACCCAAAGCCACATACAGATAAATCTAAATTTAAAATAATATACTGCATGAAGCACAGCTGTTATCACTGTTATTGGTGATTGTACTTTATTATGATTATGAAATAAATTATGAAATAACTACCTCAATCACTGGATGTGTTTTCTAAAACAAAAATTTAACATAAATATCTTCATTACTCCCACACTTCCATAAAGTGGTAATCAAAACAAAGGAAAAAACTAGATTCTTCATACTTACACCATGTAAACATGCATGTGACATAATAATTAGAAAGAAAGTAGATGAGAAAAACCTACATTTTTCTGAAAGATGTAAAAAATCAACAGAGTATACTTATTATAAATGTTCTTTTATTTAAAATAAGTAATTGGATTCTCTCTATTCTCTAGCTTCATTTTTAGGGATATAATTTTATCAGCTTTGATCACTACCCACAAGTCTGAGAAGTGACTTATCTTGAATATTAAATTGATACAATTAAAACCTTTTACAGAGACAACTCTACAGGTCAATCAGATATCAACCTCTCAAGAGAGATTAACTTTATTACAGAGTTAAATCTCAATTAAAGATTCCCAAGTCATTTAAATTCAAAAAGCCTTGGATTGATCTAAACTGATTAACAATCCACTTTCGTATTTACTTCTGTCCCATCCTAACCTGCATGCTTACATAAACTTTCATCATTCCTTTAAAAATGTGAAAACTCAGCATGTCCTCAAAATGTTCATGGCAGCCTCTAGTCACAAAGGAAAAAATTCAACAGTATGGCCTCCATCCACCTCTACACCCTGAAAAATGTAAATGTATAGTCTCTTAACTAGCTGAATATATATGCTCAGATTCTGAGTACAGAATAAAAAAATTAGTACAAAAACTACTTACTGGGAGAAAAATTATCGGACAGGTACTGCTTGGGCCAGAAAATAGTCTTTCAGATATACAGTAATTAAATAAAAAAACACACTCAAACAGACTACAAACAAAAGAAAAGAAAAAAAAAACAAAAAAAAAAGAAAAACAAACAGGCAAGAAAAAAACCTACCAAAAAAACCCAACCAAACCACACACATATTCAAGTATATAAAACCCCTAGAGTTAGCATAAGGCTTTTAAAGCAGCAGTTGCAGCTGGTTATCTCAGCCATTTCCACCTTCCCTGACAGTTCTGGGTTTCATGGTAGCATTTGGCTATTTTTTCCCTAAGGTGTTAGTGCTCACTTTCAGACAGTATCATCTTCTCAATCCCTCCACCTTTCATAATAACAAAAAAATGCACCTGGGAAAGTTGCTTTAGCAGTATATTTATAAATAAATATATATCTGTTATCTATAAACATATATATTTACACCCACACATTCTCTCTTCTCTGTCTTAATACTGGGTTTTTTTACATGCAATAGCTTTGCCTACACCCTATTCTGGAACATCTCCAGTGTTGTTACTTCAGGAACTCAAATAGTCATGTGTTATCAGCTATGGATTCTAACCCATCTTTGTATAAACCACATACTAATGCAAAGGGTTACCTAGCAGAGAACAAACTTTGCTTCCAAATCTGTAAGAACGATTACGTTTTGCTGTGTATTTTATGAACCATATGAAGCGTGTAGCAGAGGAAGGAAGGAACTGCTTGCTGAGAAGACATTTTGACCACAAAATGCCAACAGTGCTGGAAGACAAAGCCCAAGCCACTTTCTGTTTCTTTAGCTATGACAGAAGCTATTAGTGTACCCATCAAGATTTCTGAAGACATGCTATAAATTTAGCCTAGCTATGCAAATGGTTAAATACCACTAAGATCACATATTATTTTGTGGGTCTAAAAAAAGGGTTATACTGACAACTGGTTTGGTTTCACTGCTTACACAAAGATTAACATAACAAACAGCTAAATAAATCTACACACACTGGTAGAGTTTTGCAGGCTAGAACATAAATATGCAATTACTTCTTAAAATGTTTTATAAGGTTTGAACTCAAGAAGTATACAGAAATGCAGAACTCAAGGACCACCTTATTCAATACATTACTCTGTTTTGATATGATTGTTTTCAATTTAAAAAAAGTTTATTCTCTTCCTTATCTGATTACAAAGTAAGTCATAATAAATCCTAAAGAATGTACAGTATTAGAAATCAAGTAGCTATACACATCTTACAAATAAATTCATTCTCTTTCATATCCATATGTCTACCACTACAAATTTGGCATTTGTAAACAGCGTTATCGTACATGGTTGTATACATTCCGTAAAACAAATTTCCTCTCAGAGGCAAGGCAAAACAGATTTTTCCTACTAAGAAATAAATACAAAGAAGCAAAAAAACAAAAAACAAACAAACAAACAAACCCCAAACAAACAAAAAAAAAAACACATGGGGAATTTAAACTTGCTTAAATAAAATTGATCCTTGTTGTAATATTATATTCTCCTAAGTAGCGTAGCCATGATAAAAATCACCATCCTCAGAAACTAAAAATAGAAAAATGCTATAACAGTTATTAAAAAAAACAAAACAAAACTTCTTGGAAGACACCTAGCCATTCCACTTCACCAAAACAGGGACAAAATACCTAAACTGCTATGTGAAAAAAGCAATACAAGGAAAACCATTTGTGTTTTTCTTCTAAGAAAAAAATTTCAGCAGGGGATGAACTGCAATGTGCGTTGCACATCCCAAGCCTTCTACGGGATCATCCAACTTTCTTTCATAGAAGATGTTTCTGATACTTCTTTACAAACAGATTGTCAATCTCTTCCCATCTTATGGAAGGGACTTAGACAGGAGTGGCAAGAAAACTCAGAGTGGCCTAACAGTTCTTTTCTTTTTGCTAAAACTGACAGCTAAATAGAATCAAAGCAAAATGACAACTCTGAAAACTCTCAGAACTCTTCCTCACATGGAGGGTAAGCACCTGCATCTAGCATTCTGGAAAGCTCCATCTATCAATTTTAAAATTCTTTCATTTTGATTTTGCAAGTTGAAAAGTCTTGAAGACAAAATTTACTGGGAGATAGACAAATCTTTGTGAAGCAAGCAAGCGATCAAATTTTTAATAATGAAATGTGTGAACAGTAGGTTATAGGTGAACATAGAAACACTCAAGTGGGACGAGGTTTTTTTTCCCTTTTTAATGTCAATACAGATACAAGCCTGAGGAAATTGTCAACCCTTTAAAAGTACATGGCAAGATAATCACACTATGAGCAATCAGTTCAACAAACACAAACAAGTTCAGGCCTGCTCCCAACTTCTGCTAAACCACATACTAGATTAAGATCCTAATAAATATGTTAAAAAAATAAAAAAAAATACACAGCAAAATAAAATACTACAACAGGTCTTACCATGGAGCAGAATGAAATCTGCAAGTAGTGAATTTCATCTTGGCGTTGTAATTGACTCCATACAAACTGACAAGATTAGCATAGAAAACATTGTAGATTAAAGATCGTTTCCAAAATCTACATTGTACAATCAGCATACTGATTGCTTAAAAAAACCCCAAAACCATTCCGATAGAACTGTTGTCTTTACCAATACAAGGAAGTTACTAAGCATAGGTCAACCTAGTGGATAATTACAAAATAACTTTAATCACATCCTCTGTCAAACTGTTTTTTTGTTTGTCTTTTCTTTTTTAATTTTAGAGCACTTGCCTTCTAGAAAAAGGTTCAGCAACTTTCGTTACCTCGGAGTCAAACCTCATACTGCAAGAAATTCCAGTGGAACAACTTGCAGAGTCGCTGGAATAAGGAACTGCGTGGCATGAATAAGCTAACTGAAGGTGGAATTGGAACTTTGGGAAGTCGCAACACTCGGTGCTGTACTCTTCACTTCGTATTCTCGATCCGGGACATACTACAGCTTCTTTGACTTTCTTAAATTTTCTGATAAAATTTCCAGGTATATAATGGCAGCTAACATGAGGTCTGTTCATGCCTGACTTCGCAAAAACAACTCGCAGAGTAAATAAAAACACAATAGTAAAGCACCGCTTTTTAGTATGACATTTACATACAAATCGCTAAAACAACTGAAGCTAGAAAGAAGAGAGCAATACACGGCTTACTTTCTGCCTGCCTACCTGCTCTATCTAGTCCCAGCTCCGGGATCTGTCGCTCCCCTGGGACATGCCCCGTCCCCTGCACTGTGCACTCCCCGGCGAGCGCTCAGCAGCAGCGCGGGGCAGCGGCAGCCGCAGCATCACCCCCGGCACGGCCTCCTGGGAGCGGCCCGGCAGACCCTGCCCGAAACCCCGCACACCCCGCGCCCGCCGAGGCCGCCTTACCTTTGGCAAAAGCCAGCGGCTGACGAGGACAGGAAGGCAGAGTAAGGAAGCGCAGGGCTTTAGATTGCTTCAACTTTCAGTTCTCCCTCCGGCTCCCCACTCGCTCACTTTCTTGCTTGCTTTCTCTCCTTCCTTCCTTCCTTCCTGCCTGCCTGCCTGCCTGGCTGCACACCCCACCCCACCGCACCCCACCCCCGCGCTGCTCCCCGGCAGGCCGCACCCGCGGAGCTCCCTCCCTGCCGCAGGAGGCGGCCGCACCTGGGCGCGCCGGCAGCGCCCTCCGCGCCGCGGCTCAGGGCCTGCTGGCCGGGCCACATATTTCCTGAGGAGTCACTGGGAAGCCCGCAGGCAGGCTTCGGCTCCGGAGTGCTGTGTGCCCCAGCCCATCACAGGCGTCCCGTGCTGCCGAGCCCGGGCTGGGCAGGCGGCGAGCCTCCCCTCCCTGCCCGGCCAGCGAGCAAAGGGCGTCCCGCCGCCACCTCTGTCACCACGCGGAGGGCAGGCGCTCCAGCGGCGAGGAAGTAGGACGGCCTGCCAGCGGTGACAAAGATGTGATCACTTGCTTAAAAAAACCCCTAAAACCAAGGGTACTAAGCTTACAGTAATTTCCAGGAATTCCCCAGTTCTTGGAACTCCCCATGTGAAAAACTGTCGCTCAGTACTTTAATGTAGTCCATTGGTGGACATACACATCTTCTTGAAGTGTCAATTCTCAACTTTTCGAACTAAAATCAAGGAGGTTTCAGAGGGTTTATAGTGTTGCAGCTGAAGTCAGAGGTCTGCCACTCACCCTACCGAAGCAAAACAGAAGGAAAGATATACTGAGAAAAAGAGGCCAATTATTAAAGTTCTAATTTAGGAGCAAGTAAACCTGGGTTCTTTTTAAGACTGCTTCTTACACACTAAATATAGCCTTAATAATAACCTTACTCTTAGAGGGACTGTTAAAATGTTGATGCCATCGTACTAAAGTGGGGTTTCAGGATCACAATTTTGAATGCAAACAGCTTTTTCACTCTCCAATTTTCAGTAAAAACTTCCAGATTAGAAGTTTGCAGTTCAGTATTACAGCACCAGTTCCACCAGTGCCTAAGCACTTCTGAAAATCCAGCTGCAAGTTCTAATTAGATATGTAACTATCAGTGTACAGAAAAAAAAAAAAAAAAAAAGAAAAAAAAAAAAGAAAAAAAAAAGCAGTTAATTTTCTCTCCTAAATTTTTATTATGCAAGCAAATTTTTGAATTTTTGGATTTGCCTCTTTTGACAATCTAAAGAAATTTATTGTGTTCTCGCTTGTCATTTTATTAATGCTTTTGCAGCATATACCTCAGACAAGGAATTGTCATTCCCAATTATTTGCTAAGGGGCTGATATGTTTCCAAGCCAAGTGACTGCAGAGATGTGATTCAGGTAAGTATACTAACACCCTTTTTTGTCATAGCCTTTCTGGATTGTAACCTAATGACTCACAGAGTCATCTGATCACAGATTTACCTAACATTTCCAGCTAAGCCTAGCTCCCTTTCAGAACAGTAGGAAAGCCAATGAATACTAACTTTGAAAAGGAATTTTAACCACAGTAACTTAAAGGATTTGAAAGATTCAGGCCCTGTAAACAACAAAAGATCGGCCTCCTTTGCAAGGCTTACCTCAGCAAGCAAAAATTCAGTTAATTAGCAGTTTGCGGTGGGCTAGAATTTCTTTCTCTTCAAGTCTAAGGGCATGGTAATTGATTAATACCCTTGAGCTCTTCTATTTTCTCTGTCAAGAAGTTCCCAAGTCCTTCTGTAAAGCTCACTTTCCTTCCTCTTCCAGGGACCCATGTGATTTGCCCATGTCACTGGCCCAGTGGCAGAGACTGTAGACAAGGTCCGCTCAGTTTTTGTCTTTAAAAAACGTGTGTCAGACCTTCACATGGAACTCACTGAAAGAGATTGCCCTCAGCACAATTATACCTCTGCAGGAGTGGTATCTTCCCGAAGAGCACAGCATGGTGCTGTGCCCTGACACACTGGGTCTCAGCCCAGTTTACTTAGTTTCATACTTTAGTTACTTAGTTTCCTTACTTCGTTTCCTTGACCGCAATACTGAATCCCAAGAAGCAAGATACTTTTCAGTGCCTTGTTTTTTGGAGAGGGCAAGGAACAGGATAAATGAGCTTTAAAAACATACCCAGTTGTGCTTACTTCTTTCTGTTTGTACCATATCCAGAAAAATTGCAGTATACACAAGATCATTTTAAGTCATGTGCTATTAGGGATTTAGGGGCTTTTCTTGACATTTTCTGTATGTCTGAATTACGTTATCAGTACTACACAAACCTATATGATGTTTTATTCTTTTTTAGAAATAAAGTAGTATGATTTGATATGTGGTGTATTTGATATATGGTGTTTTACTTTATGTTAGAAATCAAGTAGCATAATACATCATCTTTTAAGAAAGTTCTCGAATCTCTACAGCATGTAATTCTCTGATGAGCACGGAAGGGCAGCTTTCTAACACTACAGTAAAATAAAAGTCTTACAAAAATCTAGCAGGAAATTGCATCTTACTAATTTTAGCGTAATTCAGATATGACATAAGTCAGAGGACTATTCTAAGAATTGTTAACACTGAGTTTTGACAAATCTGCTGATAGGTCTGAAAACTGCAGAGGTTTTGTTACCTTATAATTTCCTCTTCCTTTAAGAAGGAAGATGTCTATGTTGTTTCATGAATAAATGTTAGGTAGGAAGGATTTTTTAGTAGATCAAGACAAAATTTCAGTCTAGAAATTAATTATAAATAGGAGCTGCATGACTTCTGCTATATTCTCTGAAAGACATTAGGGCTTTTCTATCCTACAGTAGGTTTAACCACATAAAAAGGTCGTTCATAGTAAACATGCTAAGAATACCTTGCAGCTCATATTTATCATTACAAAACTCTTTAAAAAGCTTGTTTTACAGTGATTGATAGTGACCTGATTTTTGTTTGTTTGCTTGTTTGTTTTATTTTTAACATCAGTCCATAAGAATAACCCTGTAAGTCTGTGTTTAAGAAAAGACGGAATAATATCATCAAACTGTATAGGAACTAATCCTTAGGATATAAATATATTCCAGATTTCCACACTCTGTGAGGTTTTTCATATATCAGAAAAGATGTTTGCTACATTTCTTATTGTTCATTAAGCTTATAATGAAACTGATTCAAACTAGTCAGACATTTTCCAAATCCAAATATTGTGATTTTTAGATATGTATATTTTTAAAACCATAGATCAGTTCTACTTGCTGCATATTGATTCTATTTAAGAACTCCAAATCCAGCTGCCCAAACAGCCAATTGATAAGATAAATTAGGGGAAACAATTGCTACTCCCTCCTTTATGGATGGCTTACAAGTAGCTCTGTTATTTACATGCAGTTTATCAGCTACCTAAAAATGCACAGGAGACCTGAGTTTATTTGTGACTTTTAATGAGATAATTTCACTTTCTCCTGGGGAAAAAAACAAACAACACACATATTCTTATTGAAGACAGTCCAGGCAAGGTCTGAGTTCTGAACTTGGCCTTCTGTGATTGGTTCCATTTCATTTGCTCCTCTTAAAAGCAGAAGTAGTGTAATTCATCCACCAGTCTCCTCAAGGTGTTGAGAAGGTTAAATATTTAGATTTTGGAGCTTACAGAGCATCATAAGAAATGAAATGTTAGCTACACCTCAATCAACCAGCAAGTGAATATCTAGGCCTTTTATGATTTGAGCCTCACTATTATTGTTATAGTATAATATTGATACTATTGTTAATAAAATATCAGGAAAACTAATCTTGGAAATTAAATAATGCATTAAAATTTTCATAAGCAGAGTTCTATCATGAGGAAGCATTTCACTCAGGGTAAGAAAAAATGATACAAAGCTTCAGAAAAATGATAGGACTGCAGATAAGAATAAGCACTAGAATTAAATTCAGTTTTTGCATTTTCTATCAACAGTTTATGTGTCCTTGGGATCCCTCTCAGCCACTTATCAATGGATCGTAAGTCAGTTACTTTTGTACGTCATACTGGATACCAGCCTCCATTTTTAGTCAGACCTGTAAGCCAGTTTGACCCATACCTCATATCTTAATATCTTAATTAATAGTCAGTTTGATTTCCAGAGTGCTTCATAAGATAGTCCCCTGTACCATATGATGGATTTTTAAACTATCATTTCATAATCTATTGATGCAATTTTATACAGGTATGATGACACAATGATATTCAGTATTGCTGTCTTCTTTAAATGGCTATAAGTTTGACCTTAATGCAGTCTATGTTTTGTTAAAACTACTTATAGACTCATAAAGTAGTCCCTTTAGCTATTTTGATATTGATATATGACTTTTGAAACAAATGTGTAAAAGCGATCCCACAGAGTACTGTTTGCTAATTCCTTTGACAATGTATTGAGGTTTTTCTTTCCTTTACCACTTCTGCTGACAGTTAATTCCAAATGAATTTTTTTTGCTTACATATTGTATATAGCACTGAACTGCACATGCAAAAATCTCTCAAGAAGTTATTAGATTAATTGATGTACTCTTAATTATCATAAAACTACTTGTAAAGTAGCAGTAAAATTTGTTCTAATTAGCACCTCTCATATAGTGGTGATGGGTGAATTGGAAACATTGAACTTGACTTCACTTTCAACACAAGCCTGCAAAGACAGCAATTCCAAATACATTCCCTGGAACAGCATGAGATTGCAGGAAGTTAAGAAGGCTCTATCTGTTGTCTTTTGCCAAAGCACACAACACTGGGCAGACACTTGCCTGGACTAACCCACCCCAAGTCCTGTCCTATGCCTACATCCAAACCTCTGGACACAGCCCTATGGGCTGGTGATCCCCCATTTCCCTATGTATTGGTACATGTTTTAACCTACAGACAAGCTGTAGAATCTTTTCTGCAGTACTGCTTTATTGAATATTTATTTATACTGCTTGAACTCACAAGTTTAGAAATGAAAGCAGACAATTTATTTTAGCAATGCCAGGGAGTTAAGCTTTTGCTTTAAATGCTAGGTTTCTAGTTGCTGACTAGGGTTTCTCCAAGAAATCTGTTACTAGAAAATCTAAATCTAGTGGCTTTAATACTTTTTCTCAGAGTACCTGTGTTCCAAGTGGGACCTTATTCTAGCATTTCTGTCTCTCATTTATATTTAAAGGTTTCCAAGTTGTTTTTGAATACAAATGCACCTTCAAAGCATGTCACATGTTTGGTTTTTTTTATTTTTTTTTTTATTTCTCAGCTATTGCTCTCATTTAGGGGATTTGGTTACCTTGACATAGCTTTCTGTCATCTTTGAGAAATTTAATGGAGCATTCTTTAACTTATTTGAAAATAAATCCCTCTGAGGAAATTTCCTGCATATCAAAGTGCTAAATTTTTTTCCAATATTTATCTTTTGCACAGTTCATTGAATTGTAATGAATCATACATCATTAAGATTTTATCTCCACGGCATTGGTTTATTCAAACTCAACTGAAACCACATTTGACACTTTTAAAGATGCTATTAGATTTAAAGGTCACCATTTCAGGCACTTCCTTCTGTCTTTCATTTCACTTGCTGCTTAAGCAAATTTGTCATGGAAAGTAATGAAATAGAATAGACATAACAGAACTATTTCTAGAGGAAAAAAATTCCATAGTACAATTGAAATTGTCTATAGTCTAATACAATTTCACATTGTTGTTAAGGTCTGATGAAACACATTATCATAGAATCATAGAATTGTAGAATGGCCTGAGTTGGAAGGGACTTCAAAGATCATCTAGTCCCAAACCCTTGCTGTGGGCAGGAACACCTTTCATTAGACCAGGTTGCTCAGAGCTCTGCCCAAAGTGGCCTTGAACACCTCCAGGGATAGTGTTTTCTGGAATAACTTCTCTGGACAACCTATTCTCTCTCTTCTGTTTTCTCTTCAACTCACTGCTCTCAGCCCAACCAAAGAAAGCAACACATGGTAGCTGACTCACTTCTCAGCATTCTGATGCTATCAAAGGTGCTAAACTGGAAGCTTACTCTATTACAATTAACACTTTAATAGAAAACTCAAAATGAAGATACCCCATCTATCCATGAATAATTTCTTGTAAAGTTACTAAGTTAAGTTAGAAGCTGAGTGGTATCAAGATTTTTTAACCGTGTTACTTCATAATTATATATTTCAAAGGGATTATGTCCATAACCAGCACTGGCCACTGTAATAGAGTGCTAAATGAAGCATTTACATGAACATATGATATAAATTCTATGGCACAGTGCATCTGTAGCACTTTCTCAGTTTTTCTTATACTATTATTGCTTTTTAAATTGGGCCTTAGAATGGGCCAGAGATGGGAAGAATAACCACTGAACATATTCTTAAATATGAATATATCAATAAACAGAACAAAATGCATTCATTGTCATATTCTAAACTTTGCATTATATGCAGAGGATATAGGCAGAAATTATTGGATCTGCACCATACACTCTAATCTCTTTTCCTAGCAGAACAAAGTCTACTTCCTTTGTTATCAACTATGCAACACTTCTAAGGTATTCTGAAAAGAACATGAATATCTGCTAAAGGGTAATTTAATTTAATTTAAATATATGATTTGATCCCTATTTTTCTAAATTGGATATTTTGTTCTTCCTACATCCAAGGATTCCTATTTAATATGGATGAAAAAGCTGTTTTTTAAAAGAACTTTTCAAATACTTAGAGAATATAATTAAATGTGAATGTAACCCAGGAATGGGAATTATTTTAAAACAAAATCAAGTACCCAGCAAATTTTTTCCAATTCATTTTTTATCTGCTGATGTAGTTTTGCTGAAGATTACGCTTTAAAAAATCAAATTTCAGTGGATAACTAAACTTTGAGAATGAGTGCACAAGTCTTTTGTTATTAGTTCTTTCACGTGACATTAAATAAATACATACATACATGAATAACATGACAAGACATGAAAGAAAAAGAACCTAGTAACAATTCTATATCACAATTGGTTTTGCACTTTTATTTCTTACATATATGATATTCAGATTATATTAATTTTCTTCCTTTTGCATTACATTACCTACCTGGACATAGGGGCCAACTTTAACACCCATATTTCTTTTCCTGTAAGTCTGTTGTTTTAACAGTAATTAGCTCATGTCCATGGGCAGTGGGTAACATGACAGCTTGTGTCTTCATCCTACAACTGTGGGCCTGATTCTTTCTCAGTTAAAGGATGGTATTTAAGGCAGGGATTTCCAGTGAGGCTGAGGATCCATAGTGGCCAAATCTTAGGGAGTTACTTCTCATCAGATATCTATCCCTGGACTGGTTTTGTGTGTCTCTTTGTGTACCTGTGTCTTTTTTCTTCTACTCAGATTTTCTGTAGTAAAGGCTGAAAGAGGAAAATATAGTTTCACTGCTAATCTTGACTGCTGGAGAATTGAGTAATACTGTACTTACCAAGTCTGCTGATTCCTAAAGTCTCAAGGTCCTCGTGGTAACTGGTGAGCTGCACAGTACACCAGTTCAGTAACTAATCCAGGCTGAATTTACTTCATAAAAGTACAGGATTGAAGTGATTCCAGCATTTACTGTCTGATATCAATTTTATTCTATCTAAATAACCTTTATTCTAAATTCTATATCCTATTGTACTGAATTCATGTGTGATATTACAATATGATCTTCTTGAGTGTACCCTATACTATATATTAATATAGGCAGTCATATATTTTCAGAGGGTATGTTCTGTAGTATGTCTGCACAACTTGTGTTGCCTACTTTATTTACCCTTCCTCTCTTCCATTTATAATATATCAATTGCAGCAAGATATTATTTTACAATCTGTAGTGTTCAGAAAGCTTCAAAGCATGGAGTAGCTACTCACCTGCGTTCACCAGGTGAGGCTGATCTGGACCATGGAACCTCATGGGGGCATGCAGAGCCCTGAAAGCTACTACTACATCAACTTGATCTCTTTTGGCAAGAGTTTGTGTCAAGTAAAAAACCCATGATTGTTCCCAAAGACTTTTTGGGAAATTCCTGTCAAGATGGCACATAAACATGACCCTTAAACTGAAATACTATTCAGTGAACAGCATCAAAGAATAAGAAAATCCATTTACATAATTTATCACCATTCTTCCACTAAGGAGAACAGCAAGTTGATAGCAAAATATAATAAGTCAGTTTTCCTAGTCCAGCACTGGAACTGAAATGAAGATAGGATGTGGGACCTATTTTTTTTCTTTTTTTAGCTAAAACAATGGGTTTTTTATATGAATCACTGAATTTAGAGACTTTCAAATGTTATCATCAGATCATCAGACAGCCAAATTATACATTCTCTTTAAGACTGCTGAAGAGTAAAAAACCTAGAAGACTTAACTGTAATTTACGTGGCCATTGCTGCCTCATCTGCCGTCATGAGATCTGGTACAGAATTCTGTGTTTGAAAATGAAATGATGGGAGTACTGGTCAACAACCACATGAACATGAGCCAGCAGTGTGCCCTGGTGGCCAAGAAGGCCAAGGGCATCCTGGCCTGGATCAGGAATGGTGTGGCCAGCAGGAGCAAGGAGGTCATTCTGCCCCTGTACTGGGCACTACTGAGGCCACACCTTGAGTGCTGTGTCCAGTTCTGGCCCCTCAGTTTGGGAAGGACATTGAGAGGCTAGAGTGCATCCAGAGGAGGCAACGAGAGGGGCTGGGAACACAAACCCTGTGAGGGATGACTGAGGGAGCTGGGGGTGTTTAGGCTGGAGAAAAGGAGACTCAGGGGTGACCTTATCACTCTCTACAACTCCCTGAAATGTGGGTGTAGTCAGGTGGGGGTTGGTCTCTTTCACCAGGCAGCAACTGAGAGAACGAGAAGACACAGTCTAAAGCTGTGCCAAGGGAAATACAGACTGGATATAAGGAAAAAGTTTTTCACAGAAAGAGTAATAAAGTACTGGAATTGTCTGCCCGGGGAGGTGGTGGAGTCACCATCCCTGGATTTGTTTAAAAAAGACTGGATGTGGTACTCGGTGCCATGGTTTAGTTGAGGTGTTAGGGCATGGGTTGGACTCAATGATCTTGAAGGTCTCTTCCAACCTAGTCATTCTGTGTGTCTGTGTGTCATTGTTGGTGAGTATATATTTGTAAATAATCAATTGAACTTGATTTCGTAAGTTCTGATCATTTGTAGCCACCAAAGTAAGAGATTGCTCAGATATCCTGAAATTTTAAGTCTCTGCTACGTAACTGAGTTATATAACTTCCCTTAGAGGTATATGGTGTACACTGGTGTCTCCTAGCAATCCTTGCTGTAGTTACAGAACCGCCACTCCTTCCCGTCACCTAGTAACTTTTTAATAGTCAGCATCAACTCAGAGTTTCTCAGATAGTTTGGTTTGTGGAATACAGTACTTGTAAGATTTCTGTTTAGGCTAGAAATGCTAAACAGTGTAGTAGCCTGAACCAAAGACAACAACTTGTGGAAGTCTTTGAGCAGAAAACAAAAATTGTAGTAACATATTCTGAACATAAAATGGATATGGCTGAAAGTAAGATCACACCTGCAGGGAAATCAGGACAAGTCCTAGGAAAAATCTGTTACCTGAATTTTCTAGCAAGAGATGTGCTTCTGAAAAGTGATCTGGATAAAGAAAGTCTGGAGGAGTATGTGTTTGGACTGACCTCTTTAGCAAAAGAGCTGAGCAGATCTCTTAGACAGCAGCTGGAAAATGTTACAGAAATTATTCAAGACACCTGCCACTTGCTGAGTGCTCTCCATGATAAACACCAGGAATTGACTGGAAGTCTAGGCAAGTATGGAAGAACTTAGCTGTAAGAGGATGCACTGGGTATATTAGATGCTGAGTTCAGCTATCTGATGATGTTGGGGGACCTCAATTTTCATTTGTTAGTATTTCAGTACTTGGTAATTAATTAGACCAAATTAATTCATATTCCCATAGTTGTATCACACTGGCTTTGAGTCCATTCCATGAAATTCAATATGAGACTCATAATTCTCATTATGTGACAAAAAAATTATAAAATTAAAACTAACTAAACAGAATTGTTCAAAGTTTTATGTACACTATACGTTAGTGGGGTTATCTTGGCCAGACACCAGATGCCAACCCAGTAACTTACTACCCCCTCTCCAACAGGAAAAGGAAAGAAAATAAGGTGGAAAAAATCCTGAGCTGATATAGAGCAAGTCACTTAAAATTACCATCATGGGCAAAATAGACTTAATTTAGGGGAAAAAAAAAAAAAATATTGTCAATTTAAACAGATTTGGATAGTGAGAAGCAAAGGCAAAACGTTGAAACAAGACCTTCCCTCCACCCCTTCTTTTTTCTATGCTCAGCTTCCCTCCTTCATTCCCAATTCCTTTACCTCTTCCCCTTCCAGAGGAGTACAGGGCAATAGCAAATGAGGGCAGCAGTCTGTCCATAACGGTTCCTACTATACTCCTTCCTTCTTATTTTCCATGCTCCACTGTGGTCCTTCCCATGGTATGCAAATCCTGTCAGGAAAAAACTGGATTCTAAATAGACTGCAGTTTCTTCAGGGAATATCTACTTTCTTTGACATTGAGTCCTCCACAGGCTGCAGGATATCTGCTCCAGTCTGGCCTCCCATGGGCTCCCATGTCTGCAGAAAAGAAAACTTTCTTTTCCTTCTTGGAGGTGGCTGTTTGCAGGGCTGGCTCTCACTTTTTTCCTCAGTCCTCAATTTTCTCTGGTGTTCTTGTCCTGTCTTAAATATCATTTCACAGGGGCTTTGCTCCGTTCTCAGCTCCGTCCTGCAGTAGGTGGACATCTGCATATTAATAAACATTTATCAAAGAAGAAGAGAAAACTAACATTTTTTATCTAAGGTCTATCAGCATTAAACCTCAAAAGAAGAGTATCCAACATCCAAGGGAGGTGATTCTTCCTCTCTACTCCACCCTTGTGAGACCTCAAGTGAAGTATTGAATAAAGCTCTGGAGTCTCCAGCACAAGCATATGGACGTGTTGCAGTAGATTCAGAGGAAGGCCATGAAGATGATAAGAGGGATCAGAGCATCTGTCCTTTTATGAGAGGTTGAGAGAGTTGGGGTTGTTCAGGCTGAAGAAAAGGCTCTGGGAAAACCTTGTTGCAACCTTCTAATTCTTAAAAGGGGTTTTTAAAAAACGAGGAAGAGTAATTTTTTTACATGGTTACTATCACACATAGTGCCAGAACAGGACGGAACAGTTTTAAACTAAAAGAGAAGAGATTTAGATTAGATGTTAGGAAGAAATTCTTTACCTAGAGAGTAATGAGACACAACAAGAGGGAGAAGAAAGCAGAGAACTTGTGGATGCCCTATTCCTGAAAGTGTTCAAGGCCAGGCTGGATGAGACTTTGAGCAACCTGGTCTACTAGAAGGTCTCTCTGCCCATGACAGGAAGGAAGGTTGGAAAGAACCTTAAAAACATCTATTTCAATCCAAACCATTCTGTCATTTTATGACGATTCTGTGATGCAAAGAGAGAGAAAGAAAGAGATTACAGACAGAAATGTTTAGCTATGCTTGTGTTTCTGAGTCTTGACCTACAGATTTATAAAATCTGTTATAATAGAAAAACACTTGGGTTAAAAAGCCACTTTCTAGGCTCCAAGCAAGCTAACTGTCCTGTTGGCCTCGTGGTTTATGTCATTTCTTAATTTTTTTTTTTTTTTTTTTTTGTCAGGTTTCCAAGAATCATTCTCTCTCCAAAAAGCTGCTATTCCTCACCTGAAAAATTCCCTTAAAACACGCAGCAAAGAGGTCTGGAGACAGTTGCATACAGACTACCTCTGTATTCTAAAGCTTTATTATCAAACATCAGAAAAAGCACAGAAAGCAAAGTGTTAGAAAAGAGATGGGGGAGGGGGAAAACACAAAAGAAGACTTATTTCATGGTTGACCTTGTAATTGAATGCAAAAATTGTCTTTCCATGTGACACAATTGGATAGTATATGATTACCAGGCCGTATCTTTTCTTGCCCATATTAGAGATGTCACATTTACATCATAGGAAAATGCTATTGTTTTGAATTACCCTGTTATACTCATATTTGCTTTTAGGGAAATTTAAAGGACTGTACAATTTGGTTGTGGATCTTTTTGTTTTGTTTAGAAAATGCAAAATTCAGGGGGGGAATGTACATTTTGGCAGTTTTGCTAAGCTTGAACTTTGCTTTACAGTGAAACTGGGAAGTGGTCTTTTACAACCTCTTCTGCAAACAAAGCTGTTATTTCCAATCCTTTTGTTTTATTTCTCAGTCCTGTTAAACTGTCTAGAATTTCTTCATTACTGTAAAAGTGCCTGTGGAAAAAGAGTAGAATAATGGTTTGGTTTAAAACTTCCAATGTAAACAATATTTTAAAAATGTATTTGCTTTCTTTTTTCTTTATTTTTTCTAAATATAGTCAAAATCTAATAAGTCACTTGGAAACTGAGGAAGTATTAGAAAAGAATAATTTTTATACCAAATTAAATAAGAAAAAAACTATTCTGAACTGTTCTTTTTGTAGGTTTAAATTGATCAGATGTAAATAGAGATGAGAAGCCTATCAAGATCACATAACATCATTCATTGATATGTGATGACATTCTTGCTAAAATTATTTTCCAAGCTGACAGCCTTAAGGTATTTATTTACCTCATATGACATTGTTAAAAATAGTGAATGTTAAGGGCTTCCTTTAAGACTTGTATCAGCCCTTTCAGTTTTCCTTTCCTTGTGTGTATCTGTATATTGTAAGTGGAGAGCACACCATACCGTGTGGTACTATTGTCTTATTTATATTGACTTTCATGAGATTTAACCTGCAAAACAAAATTATCCAGGATCTCATGCAGCAAACAGAAATACGCAAAAAATTTTCCAAGGTTTGCAATATAGCTAACTAATGAAGATACCACTCCAGTTATAGGGGCTGACAGCATAAGATGCAGGAAGAGCTCTAAGTAATACATTTTAAATCCTTGGAGAGAATATCTGGAATAATTTCTAAGAAAAGGTTTAAGATAAGAAAAATAAGGGATCATAAAATATATAAGTTAAAATCTTACGTGAATGGTGCATAATGATTGTGTGCTTTTTGTGCATTCTTCTTCATAAAGTGCTTTCAATTACCTGCAAGGGCAACCTTCACCATTCCTGTAACTGGATATTACAAACAGCTGTGCTTCAGTATTATATGCAGGCTGGTAGTTTTGTGTTATCATCTATTCTTCACAGCAAAAATCCAGAGCTATTAAAGTCTTAGTTTAAAATTAGGTCCATGTATAACAGCCTTGCTAGAGACCTATGCATTAGAATCTTGCAGGATTCAATTTCAGGAAATATAATGTTTAATTTTAAAGATCTTCCCAAATTGATTTGACTATATTTTATCAATACCATGCTTTGGATTGATTGTCATTAAGAATCTAGCTAGGGTCTGGTCATTGGAAAAGTGTTCATTAGAGTTGCCAGAGTAAAACTTTGACAAATACACACACAGATGTTCTTAGACAAGTTCTTGTCTATATTCAGTTCTTTAGAAATTGATTCCACCTGAACAGCAATATGTGAAGAAACATTAAATGGAAGCCAGGAAATAAAGTTTTCTTCACGTATTGAATAGTACTATGGGACTATGTGGAATTCAATAAGTCATATAATAGTTTTTACATATTTGTCTAGCTTTCATAGCAAAATTTAATTGGCTATTTTTTGCCTCAGAATACAGTGGAATTATAGATTATCTGCAGAAAGTGAAGGAGTACTTGATAAATACAATCTCACACATTCAAGAGGCAGAAAATAAATGTTATGCTGCAAGCTGCAGACAAGATGGTGATTCTCAGAACCAGACTGGTGAAAATGCTTCTAGAGAAAAAGATGTGTGTTGTTCGGAAGGAGAAGCAACGGACTCTGTGCAAGCATCTTCCAGTCCCAGTCAGGAATTCCAAAAAACTCCTTCCCTGAACAAGAGAGAAATTCAAAATGCTAATCAAACCCACACAAGTGAAATGAAAACTGTAGGAAAAATTGCATCCTTATCTGAAAACAAATCTGCTCAAGAACAGGATGCCAGCAGAAAATCTTTAATGACAAAGGAAGATGGTGAACACCAACTACTGATCGTCTCTTCTACAGAGAAAAGAGAGTGCAATGAAAAAGAAGAACTTTGTGGAGGTAGCTCTGTTACTGACAAGCCTCCAGAACTGGCTTTTCCGGGTGCTCTTGCAAGCAGTGAGGACAGAAATTATCTTACAATAATCTTACAACATTAGGACAGAAAGACATTAATGACAGAAGCATCACAAATTATTTTGAACAGGAGAAAAAGGAAGTAGTCAGGAACAATTTCAAAGGCCTAGAAAGTGAAGAGCAGAGACTGACAGAGAAAATGGAAGACAGTAAAATTGAAAAAAATGATGAGATTTTTAGAAATTATTTAAGCACCTTCACATCTTCAGCACAAACCTATGATCTTACTGATGTGAATCCTTCTGTGAGTGATTCAGAAGAAGTACAAAAATCTAGATATTGGATGAACAAAGAGTAAGCACATATTCTTTGTTTTAGGAACAGATGTACATAATTATTGCTTATTAACTTATAAATGTGTGGGTGCAGAAAATATAGATGTACTGAACAGCTGCTGGTCATGCACATAACAGCAGTTCACAATTTGAACTTGCGCAGTGAAGATCTTTCCCTTTGGTCTAAAGTAAACTCTAAACTTTTATTTGCATAATGTTTTTTATGCCAGAGAGGGACTGAGTCATAGCCAGTAAAATCAATAATCCTCAAATTGTTGGAAATTAGAAGGAAAAGAATACAATTCATCAGTTTTACAGTAATTTGTAAGCTGTTCTGAAACAGGCTAAACATAAAAATTTTCATTATTTTCTCCTTTATTCTTTAAAATATTTTTCTGAATTATCTTATGCTTCATTATAGCACATCATTACATTGAAGTATTTAATTAAAAAAATAAGACAATACCCTACTCAGAATATTTTTTTTTTTTTAATAGATTTCTAATCAAAGCAAGAGGTAAAAATAAACAGGAAATAACTTGTTTTATTAAAGTTCCTGGAATTGTTCTGGAGAATCTGAAGTGTAATATACTCAATAATGCTAGTTCCTTGGTGGTGGATGATTCTGAGGAGCTGGTCAGAAATTTCATCAGTATTGAATGCTGTGATTATGAAAAACTACTTTTCCCTATCAACATTGCAATCCCATTTACGCCATGCTTCAGAGGAAATTATTGGGACATCATGGTGAAGGTGACTGATATGAACTTTCAGTCAAACTACTTAACTCTTATTTCTTTGCAAGGATACCAAGGAAACCATAAGGTAACTCTCATCAGAGAATTGTAAAAACATCATTTGGGGTTCCAAATTAAGTCTCTCTGGAGTTTTTCAAGTAAAGTTCCATTATTGAATCATATTGCCCACTATATGTGATTAAACTATATGTGATTTCTTTCGACTTTCTCAAGCATTAATTCTATTTGAAAACTAGTATTTAATAACGATTTTTTTTCAGTTGCAATGTTAAGCTAATACTTGATCCCACAGTACTAATGGTTGAGTAATGTTTCATGATCATTGTAAAGAAGTGTAATGTGTTACATTATTTGATAAAAGTAAATCTTAGGGGGAATTACTGTGCTTTTAGACAACAACAAAGTATCATGGTTCTATAAGTGCAAACTTTATATCAAATGAACACAGGATGGTTCTCTTTTTGTAAACACAGAAGTGTTCTATTGGACTAGATTCATCACCCAGTTTATGTGTTTATTTTATTTCACCCCAATCATACACTGGTATATGAATGATATCACATAATCACGAGAGATCACCAGGCACTAGGGCATGAGGGTGGCAATATTATTCAATTTATTTTCATTTAATATTTTGCTCTATAGAGTATGTTACCTTTTCAAACTGTGAAATACACTTTCCTTTCCCTCCAGTACTCTAAACCCACATTCTCTTTATTAAGGAAAGCCTTGCAGAAGTGAAAATTTATCATCTGGGTGTTTTTTCTCTGGTGTTATGCTTAAAGAAGGAAACATTTGCTGTTCCAAAGGCAGGACTCTTACAAAAGCTGAACGTGAATCCTAGAATCTCTTTCTGTTACCATCCAAAAACATTCAGTTCTCCAGCACTTATGCATTTAAAGGTAAGCTTGAAACACGTGATACTTTTTTTCCATAAGCCTGTTATCTGATCAGTTCTGAAGTGAGTATGCCAATGGTTTTTAAGGGCAATCTCTTCCAATATCAGAAGTCTACAAAAAGTGGTTGCAGCTTCACACCTGTACATGAAGATTTTCCTGGCAAGCTTTGTTAAAACCACATGTCAGGGATATCTTTAGCTAAAAAGAAGATCTATCTACCTTTGTTTGATATAGTTCAGAAAATATAATAATTTTCTTTAAAAATGTGTCAACTCAAAACTTTAATTGCTTGGCCCAGCAGTCAAGTTAATGGAACCGTTTTTCTCACCTGACTTCATCCTTGGTGCCAGCAAGTGCAATAAAAGGTTTTTATCATGTATTAGTCTTATGCTGAGAATAGTCTCAAATTGTCCTTCACTTTGTTTCTCCCTTTCCTCATGAAGATGTTAATTTGGAAGTATGGAGAAACTAAAATTATGAAAAAAATGCAGATTTAAAAAATCTCAGAAATTTTTCAAAATCTGAGGAAGCTGATGAGTTTTGAAACTTGAATTCAAATCAGGAAAAAGCAATATAAATATTTTAGGCAATAAAAGTCCCAGTTTTTGATGAATTTTGAGCATTTTTCTGTGCTTTGTAAAAAATGCTATTGCTTGGGTAAGGTTGTTCTTGGGTTAAAGAGAGGAGTCTGCCTTCTGTGATAGCCTAGTCAACTCCAAAAGATAAACCAATTTGTAAAAAAATCCAGACTTGTAATGGAAAACTTTTTGGGTTTTGCAAGTCAATTGCACAATCTTTTTCTATATTTAGATTCAGCCAATGGAAAGCAAGACATGATATGTATCACTCAGTGATATCTACTAGTGCACTGGTTCACGTCCAGCATCCTTCAGCCCAGCCTTTTAACGGCTCAGTCTCTATTACTCTACCCTGTCCTCCAAACCCAGACAAAAAAAGGAAAGGAGATGAGGCAGAACATGCAAGAACCATTAGTGCTACAGTAAGGAGGGTTGCTGCAGCATACCATCCTTGGTAAGAACTTCACCTCAAATTCACCATTTTTTAAAACAACAAAATTAATTAATTTTGACAGTTGTTGGCTTATAATTTCTTGCATTAAAAATGTGTTTGTTTTTTAATATAGACTGCAATACCTTATGAGCATTGTTAGAAACACTAGAGCAAACTCTCAAAATTTTCATGCTATAGTTTCACCAGAAAAATTAATACAGTATTTGATGTATATTCTTTATATATGCTAACCACTACATTTCTAGCAGGAGTCAGAATGAAGACTGTGTGAGGATTTTTCAGCAAGAAATGTTCAGTCATTTTCAACAAAGTCAAACATTGAACACAAAGACTAGACATGACTTAAAGCTACTATGTTCATAACACACAAAGCTGATTTGAGTCTGACCTTTGAATTTTCTCATCTCTACTTCTACACATTTCAGTGGCTGCCTAAATCAAAATGCATGGCACAATGGTTTCTAGCAGGTCAATTTTATTCACTAGATAAAGGTCCAGATTTTTTCAAAGTATGCAGTACAATATTTCTAAAACTTAGACATTTTGGCATGGGGACTCCAAAAAAAAAAAAAAAACAAACCAAAAAAAAGATCATCTCTAAGTTTCAGCAGTTTGTGGAGAACGGAAAAAAATCTCTTAATAATTATATAATTATATCATTCACAAACTCTGGAGTATACTTTTAGATGCAGATTTTAAGCAAGGTGGGTAAACCAGAAAAAGTCACCAAGGAAAGCAGAAGAGAAATCAGCTACAAACATGAGCTTACTCTTTCTGCAAAACTATTTTAATGCAGATTTTTCTATAATTACTTGGCTTTCCAGGACTGTGAGCACTTCTGTGAGGAAAAAGTGGGGACAATCTCAGTGATACTTTGAAATTATTAGGTCATGGAAACAAAGAAGAGGGCTGGAAGGTATTTGATGATGTTATTATCCAGAATGCACAGAATGGACTTGTATCTTTTGAACTGAATGAGCATTTAGAAAAGTAATGTATGAACAATTTAACAAAATTTTATTTACTGAGATATTTAGTTCTATGTTTACAAATAAGTGGAAATTATTAGTTCTAAGAAGTCCTCCATTTTGAACCATTAACTTGTTCTTAGATTTGTTGCTCATAATTACAAAAATAACCTCAATTTTTTCATTAATAGGAGTACACAATGTAGTGCCTTAATTGGAAAATGTGATTTAGCTCTCTAACTGAAAAAAAAAAATTAAAAAATTCTTATTATAAAATATTATCTTACTTTCATGTAAAATTCATATGTATTTGAAATCATACCTACATAGTTTACATACTCTACACTACAAACACAAGCAAATTTCCACCTTTTCATGTGTTGGAAACAAGGATGGAAAGAAGGTAGCTAAAGTTCCCTTGGAGACTGAGCCCAATATTGTTCTTAAGAATAAATTATTAGCAGTTGATAAAGTTATTTAAAATAAAGCTTTTTAATTTAATTTTCTTTCCTTTTTTGGGTTTTTTGGTTTTTTTGGTTTTTTTCCCCTTAATACAGCTTTGTGGTCATTTGCCTTTCGTTCCTTTTGGAAAACACCTATCTTCTCCTCTTTGCTCAGGCTCTGGAAGAGGCTCTCCGTAGCACCATGGCTAATGTGATACTCTATCAGAAAAGAGAAAACCCATATAAAATAGTAGTTTTGCTGTCTGTATCCAAAGAACTGACCAATGAACTTCAAAATCTCCATGAGGAGGGTTATTTTGGACCCCCAGAACCTACACAGCAGTTCCCATTAAGACAAGGAGAGCAGATTCATTTTAAATTTAGAGGAAATATTTCTGCTTCAGGTAAGGTAAATAATTCGTGCATCTATATGAACATCATCAATTACTTCAGTTATTAAAAAACACTGTATGGGAACACTGGTAGATTGAAGTTAGTCACATTTAGTTATTTCAGTGTTTTGTTTCTTGTCAAAGAAAGGAATGTGGAGCTTAATGGGAAACTGCTCCCACTGTAAAAAAAATGTACTACCTGAACAAGCTCCTGAGTAAAATGCTCTAGGTGACCCTGCTTTGAGCAGGAGAGTTAGACTAGATGATCTTTGGAGATCTCTTAAACCTCTGTGAATTCTGTGAAACCTGGTCCCTCAGAAACATTTGGTCTTTTAAGAATTATTTTTAAAGGACAGGTTTCTGTCTATTGTTTTGTCTGTGAAAATTCAATTAGAGTGAACAAGAAACCAAGGCAAAAAAGCTAAAAATGTATCTAGCCCTCTGCTTCCATACATTTTGTTGTTACAGATAGACATCCATCCTGAATAACCAGAAAGCACATACTTCTAATTCCATTCACAACACGCTTTCATTTTTATTCTCCTTTATTCCTTGATTTTCAACTTGTAGCAGCCTTCACCATTTATTCTTTAAGCCAACTGTTAAAGGGCTAAGAAAACTAGCTACAAAGATATGCCTGCTACTGAAGCAGGCCAAACTCAGATGTTCAATAAAGTAATAATAATGATAAAGAACAAACAAGGAACAAGCAAATGTTATGTGATTACCTTTACTTGACTCATGCTAATGGATTATTTTAGATGCCATGCTTCTGAATGCAGGGTAAAAAAAAAATTTAAAAATTTATTATATGATCTGCAGAGAATGGAGAAGACTTCAGGAAAGTCTACAGACTAATTTTTCATTCACAAAGACAACCAAGGCTAGAGCTCCAAATTAAAGAAGTGGATGAATTTGGTAACCACAGTTCACCTCATTACAAAGGAACAGCGGTGTTTTATAAAATTACCAGAGAGATGATACCAAAGGAATGGGAAGAAACCTTACCATATGATGAATATTAACACCAGTCTCCACTGTGCAAATTAGCATTAACGTTGCCAAAGGTTTGTTTCTCTCTTATAAATATTAGAGACATTTTCCTTTCTGCCTTACCATGTATTTATTAGAAAAAGGATCTTGGTATGATTTTTGATTTATAGATACAGACAGGAGTCACTGGTGCATCATCAATGTACAAACATTCCCAGAATTTCTCTTAGCTGTAGTAAGGATATGTAGCCATATCCAAGTATGAGCATGGAAAAAATTTCTAGAAGAAAATTTCTGCCCATCTCTTCTCCCCAGCTGTCATGGTGCTGTGAAATTATTACTGAAATTTCAGTTACATCATTCTTGTTTCATTGTCTTGGGAGACCAGAATTGCAAATTGTAGGATCATTAAATGGTTTCACACTTAATATCTTCCACCTATCACCTGATTATTCTATTATTCCTGATTAGTCTCTGCAGTATAGTCATGTCGTCAATTATCTCCATCTCTGGTGAAAGCTAATGCTATATAAATTAATCCTTAATACTCCTGCAATGAAATCTCATTGTAAATTTTTCAAAGAGCCTATATACCAGCACACTATACTGCAAAATACTGACACTAATCTACTACTATCAAAGTTGCATACATTTTAATATCAAAATATCTACAGAAATTTGGTCTAAATCTCTGGTGGCAAACATTAGTATGCCTCTCTTTTTGAATTTGTCTTCACACTTTTCTCAACAAAATTATTTTTTCCTAGATGATAGTTAAAATCTGATTTTAATGTCTGATTTTGGCTGTCACAAAGACAGATGGAATCTTTATAGGCAACCATTCTGACTACTACACTTTCACTCATTTCTGTAAAATTCCCACCTAAATTTCTTTTGTAGAGAAGGCAGCAACTATACAATCATAAGCCATTTTTATACATATATGCCATCATTAACCACTTAGAAATATATTGCTGACAGTGGTCAAAATAGTGGTTGTTTACTTTGTATGCAAACATTCACATCAGTTTTTACTATAAACATGTATTCTTACAGAAGTAATCTGGTGTTCACTAATGACTCCTATTTATAGTGCTTTCTTTTCCTCAGCAACAGAAAATACTTGTTCCTCTAACATATTTTGTTCACTACAAGTCAGATACAGTGCATTAGGTTCTGATGTCAAGCATGTGTGTGCATATCTACTGATTTCAAAGATTTTGTATTTATGTGACACAGTGGGCTAAGGAGGTAAAAGATTAATTTTTCCTTTTCTGTCTGTCCTGTTTGATATGCTACTAGAGTCTGGTCACGTCTGAGAGGTCCATTTGACAGAGCACAGCAATGCTACTGGCTGTGAATGCTTTGCAAGAATAGATTGCTGTAATACATATAGGCATTATGAAATTACTATTCTGCTGAAATTTTATGTCTAATGACTGTCTAACAGCAGAATAGTGTGTTATTCCCTGCTTCAGTTGGCTAATTGAAGGGCCTTCCAGACTAGAAAACTGCTTTGACTGCTAAGAGTATTTTACTTAAGCTGTCAACCAGAACAGCAGGACCACATGCCAGTGCAGCTGAACCGTGGGTGAATTTAGCACTTCACCACAGACACTTAATCTTTAAAGGCAATTTGCTGGTTTAGATCTAATGCATTGTATATTATTACACTATTTTTAGACAATACTAATTTTCAATTCTTAGAATTTTTACTACAATTTTAACATTAAGTAGCATAAAGTGGTTCAGATTAAAGTCAATGCATGGGTAATTGAGTTCATCTACAATAACTTTTAAAATCTAATACAGACATTTAAGATGGTAAATTTTCATTAATGAACGAGAATGAGTTTAAATACAAATGCATAATTAAACAAAACCAGGGAAAGCTGAGTCTTGGAAGAAAAGCAATGCCCCCTTCTGGAAGAGCTTTATATTCCTTTTATTCTGAGACCTTTTAAGCCATGTCATTCTATCTTCACACTGGACCACATCCAATGACAGAATTGCTGTAGAAGCATGCAAAACGAGGCAGATTTATATCATAGAATCATGGAATAATTTGAGTGGAAAGGTCCTTTAAAGGTCACCCAGTTCAACCCCTAAGATCTCAAGAGCAATACAGCACAGGATGATTTTGCACTGCTATGCAGTGCATAATGTGTGCATCCTGTGCACACTGAAATCACCTCCCAGGATGACTGCATACAGGCCTGATGAAAAGCTGTTTAATTCACAATAGGTAATGGTTATGAATATATTAACTTTATGGCTGTGCAGCTCAGTACATTTGAGACACTCCAAATATTGAACGTATTTAAATTCTGTATTATAGAAGAGATTAAGATAAGCTCCATAATGCTCAGTTTATCAGAAAGAAAAGAATAACTTTTTCAGTCAGAGTTTCATGCTCTTAATTCCCAAATGGAAAACAGAAGATCAGCGAATAAACCTCAGGCAAATCTCCTTGGGAGAGCTGTGAATAAACAGCCAGGTAACACAATTAACTGAATATGTGTGACAAAAGTAACATGGGTACTGAAAGAGGACAATTTCACTTTCAAACAAAAAAAAAAAAATCTGAATTTCACTTCATATAAACTATCTCTTTTGTGCTCAATGCTTATGTAAGTAATTTCTTTTTCTATATGCAGTAGGAAACAACACTAAAGCCCAGAACACTTCTCATCTTTCTCAGCCATAGGTAAAACAGGACAAAGTACTTTTTTTCTCTCCAATGTTTAGAGGAAGAAAGAGGAAAAACTTTCCACTTTCTAATGGAACTTATCTTTTGAATTTTGATGATTTTTCATGATATATTGTTAAAAGCTGAACTATGTAAAATGAATAAGTGTAACTACAAATACAGTGTGGTTACCTGACCTATCAATAGCTACTGCATACCTAAAAATTGTTCTTTTCCTTGTTAAGGCAGTATTCAAAATTAGAATCTGAAGTATCTAACAAGGTTCTATACAGATTTTGTATACACCCAGTTCTCATATATCACTTATGGTATAATATTATTAATCAAACATTTGTAAAATTTCATGAAGGATGAACTTTTTATAAAAAGATAATAAACATCTTTATATAAACATCAGATATAAACATCTATTTATAAAAGATAATAACCACCCATTTGATAAATGAAAATTTTACTAATTTCTTTATTTTAATAGCTATATGCTCTTTTATACCTGGTGATGGTGTTAATTGTTTTTTAATAATGGCTAAAGTATTCTATTTAAGTAGAACAAATTTTAAATGCTGAGTTAAATCCCCAAGATTTTACTGCAATCCACTCCCAAATCATATACCTCACTTCTTACACATCATAATTTCTCTTTCCCCAACACATTTTCTTTAATAGCATGAAAAATTGATCCACCATCCACAAAGTACAAAAAGACTTTTTTCTGATTCATCAGGTAAGAAAACAACCATTAAATTAATATCAATATAAAAAAGAGTACACTTGCTTTTTTTTTTTTTAATTCCAAGATTTGTTTCAGCTGTTATTGACACTTGAAAATGCCCTCTTCAGGAAGGAAATAGTTAATGTGTTAAGAGATAATCAAAGGAAAAAACGATTGGTTTACCAGGAAATGCAAAAGCATCTTGTACTGTTGTGGTGGGATGCTTGAACAGCATATAATTTTGAGTATGTTTATAGTTTGTACTGGAAAGCTCCAGTAAAATTGATGAATCGGTTTCAGTAAATGCTGAAACACCATTCAGTTCCAAAAATTATAGATCATTGTTGAATGTGCTCTTGAATAAATTCACTTCATACTGCAGAACAGTTACCAAAAATGGCACTGGAAATGAGATGGGATGATGTTTCCACCAAAGTATAAAACACACCCTATTTAGTAGAGAAATTTACCGGCTGAGCCTCTAGCTTTAAAATGCTTTTTTAAAAAAGGGAGTTATTCTTACTTTCCTAATTTCTGCCCTTCAGAGGCCCTATGGGACAACTTGCTGTTTTGGCTTGCAGAAGAGCTTGCAGAAGATAACACATCATTGTTTGCTTTACGTTTACCTGTTCGACGGAGCATACTTGCTAGGCTGAAGTGCCCTGATAATTTAACACAGCAGTTCTATAAGCTGCTTTGCTGCTGGAAAAAGACCCTTCCAAAATCTGCTGATAAACAGCAGCTCCTGTCTCGCTATTTGCAGAAGAGTGGCAGAAGTGATCTTTCAGAAGGACTTTGTTTAAAGTGGCAAAATAAGGTATTCACTTGACAGAATCTTTGGCAACTCACAGCTCAATTTCTCTTATTTCTTGTTGAAGTGTATGAATATTTCCATGATACTTCTGGATGAATAAGTGACAGGGACATCAGTCAGGATAAGACTATTTATTTGTTACTCTGCAACCTTTTTACTAAAGGAAAGTATAATAGCCATGTCCTTGCTTGATAAAAGTGAAAATTTCTTATATGGAAAAGTGAGATATTGAAAACATAGGCATGAAGAATTATAGACTGATCTGCATAGATTTCTGAGGACTTTAACTGTTTGCACATGCCATACTCAGTCAACACAATATTTCTACATATCTTAAACATTAGAAATTATTCCTTATATCAAAATCATATGAATCATTCTATAATATACGAATTATTCCATTTCCAATATTAATAACTACCAAACTCTTCAGATTAAAGCCTAAGGTACAGAGAGAGGTAACTTCTTCTTACTTTCAAATTTGTTAGTAATTAATTCTGCTTTTATATTCTCCATGAATATTTTTCATCCTTGTGAATATCATACAAGATTTCAGTGTTAGCTCATATGAATATGTAATCTCTTTCCTGAATTTATGAGATTTGTTGCCTCACTTTAAACTGTCATTGTAATGGAGTCATTTAGGTTACCATCAAAATTGGAAAAAGAACTATTTCTTCATAAAAATTTTAAAATGTATGGTTTGACATTGTTTATTATACTAAGATCTTGTATTGAATGTACAGATAGTAAACCAGAATTATTTGTGCCATTCCTTATTCATGCTTTTAATCTCTAAAAACTCATTTCTTTCCAAAATGCTTAGTAGGACAAACCTAATTTTTAATTCAGAGCAATAGCAAGGTTGGTGTTCTATAATACTGTTTCTACTGAAATAACATTTAATTTACCATCTTCTGTTATTTACTTCTGTATTGTAATCCACCTCATAAGACACAACAAAAATTTATCTAAACACTAAACTGATTTCAGTTAAAGGCAAAAAGTAGCTGGCAAGAGTCAGTGAAGAACAATTCTGAGAGCAAGCTGACTCCTTGGTACTTACTCATATTGTGATTACACAGGCCGTCACATCTGTGTGAATTTCCCACTGCTTCAGCAGTGTGCAACAGATGTCTCTTTCTTCAAGTCCACCTGTGCACAATTAATTACTGTTATTCTTCTGACACTGATTCAATGCACCAATTATTTCCCTTTTTCACCTCTCCTTTAATCATATAATATAAAATCTAAATATTAATCTCAATCAAAACGTTATTGAGCTAAACTTTACTTATTTTTAGGCTATTTCGAAACCTGTATGTCTTGCTGGCAAATCTTAATTGTGATATATAGTTAGTCTGCATATTTATAGAGGTCATATATTTGCAACATTTACAAATTGCTTCTGTAAATGAGAAAATTGCATGGTAAAAGAAAAGATTAATAGGAATAGTACTAATTAGTTTTATTTATCTAGTCATTAATGTCTCATCCTATGATATTATGAGTTTTTAGGTATAAGACAAATATATGAGTAATTTAACCCCTTCTCTGAGAATGAAACATAACAACCAACCTTTTTTTTTTTTTTTTTTTTTTTTTTTTTATAAAGAGGTTCTTTTAGCTGTAACCTGACTTCTTTTTAGAGGAAAGAATTATCATACTTTTCCCAATGCTGAACACTTTTTGCCGTTAGGCATTTGTCATAAGTGCCTTCTCTTAATGACTTAAATATTCACTTGCTAGCTCATCAGATATCTTCAGTATGTATGTACATTAATATCATGGGTCAGTGTATGATGGTATGACAAACAATATTGAAAACATGTCCAAAAATTTGACTTCATTTCTCCACCAAAATTAAAATTGTTTGATGCAACTTCCAATATTCTGCCACAAGATGGCATCTTTGTGTAACAAAAAATACAATGCATGTATTTCAAATGCTGAAAAATACATGCATAAAACACTGCTAAAAAGTACTAGACATCTAAAAAGGCTTGGATACTCCACACAGTATCAGACACTGAAACAGGCTGCCTAGAGAAGTTGTGGATGCACCATTCTTGGAGGTCAGGGCCAGGATGGGGCCATGAGCAACCTGATCTAGTGAGCCGTGTTGCTTCCAATGGAAGGGGGGGTGGAAATACATGATGTTTAAATTCCCTTTGAACACAAACCATTTTATTACTATATGGCCGACACCATTACACAAGACAGTAAGAATTGTGAGCACTTCACTAACATCTATAGAAAAAGAAAGCTGCATTCAGCTTTCCGTTCCCAGGAATTTGAGATTATTGTTTAGATTAATTGAACAGTAAAGCTAAATGAAATTGGCCACGTTAAAATCTAATTTTTGTTATTAAAAAGCATTAATCAAGTGACTAAATAAAATCATATTTTATTAAATATAGCAAAAATTACTAATAAGGTAGAATAAAATATCAACTATTTTAATTATACTACCTGATTTTCTTTTCCTCTGAAGAATGACTTAGATCTCCTGGGTACTTTTCTCTACTTGTAGTAGCTCTCATTTGCAGTTTGAAATGAGTAAGTAGTCTTACTGTGGCCCAACAAAGCTGAACTGTCTGGTGAAATACTTTTCCTCTATTCTTCTCCTTCCTCATCTCTCCCACCAATTCTGCCTTGTGCTGGGACTTTCCTACCTGGCCTCTATGTGTAGCCTTCACAGCTTTCATTTCCACTCTTTTGATATTTCATCTTCCAAAAAAAAATATGGCTAGCATTGAGCACACAAATTCCCAGCTCATACAAATATTTTGACAGAAAAACATGTTTAAAATGCACACTTTAGCAAAAAAATATATAAACAACATACGCAGACCGAATATTCTTATGCCTTTCTCCATTGCTTCTTTTGTTCTACCAGACAGGCACAGAAGCACCCTCCTTGTCTAGGTCTAGCTGACCTCTGGGACTCTTGGCAGGAGGAGGGAATGCGGGGTGTGGGATGTGTGCATTTCCCTTCATGTTAGGTCTCAAGCAACAAGCTTATATACAGAAATGGTTTTGATTCCATTTCTTTAGTCAGAGAAGAGCTTCTTCACCATCTAAAGTTCATAGGCTGTAAATAAAACCTCCAGACAAAATAGGTTTCAGACCAATGTGTGGCCTTCTGTACAGTTGAATGACATCAACAGCAATGAGACCCAAAAATGTAGCTCTTTATGGCTAAAGCAAATTAATATCAAGCTGTAGCAAGATCCCAAGAGACCTTTTCCAGAGGAGAGTCTTAGTGGGATGTCAAATGAGCTGCTTCTCCAACCTTATGAAAGGAAGAATACATAACTTCTATCTTTTCTGAATAGCAAATGTCAGTCACAGGCTGATATGGCTCAATTATGGATGTGGAAAGTCTAATTTCTTCACTATTATCAACACTGTTCTTTGCTTTTCAGGCAATCAGATATTGTCTCCTACATGAAGGGGCATCTTAGTGAGATTTAAACTCACTGAACCACAGGCAAAATGGGTGAAAGAATGAGAACTACATGGGAGAAATCTACTTCTGTGCCACGTGTTTTTATTGACTATTAAAAAGAGTAGGACAGAAGGCAATATCTGAGCCTTATGGGTTAGAATGTGTATGTTTTATAACTCTAAAGAAAAGGTGAATCTCCGTGTTTCTGCTAAACAATGAAGGCAACTAAAAGGAAAATGAGCTAAGATAGGAAGTCTGTTGCTCAGAAAGAAATCACCTAGACAACTGTAATTTGGCTAACTGAATATGGTAGTTCATTATTTAAGTACTCAACAGTTAGTTTAAAAAAAGGAAGAAAAACAAATATTTATTTTGTGACATTGTTACAGTATGGATTGCCAACTGCATCTGAGATGATGAAGTGCAAAAGCATAAAACAGATTTTGCATATTCAACATTTAAAACACAAATTCTCTGCTTAGTGAAATAGGGCTCAATGAACAGGATCAGTAAACTGATTTGTACAACAGATGTTTGATTAAAAAACTAAGATAATCAGTATCCTATCCAAGCCCCTTCCAAAAATGACTTCTTCTTTTTTCTTTAGGTAGCCTTCAGTAAGTACTGTTTACACAGAACTGTCTATAGTGAAGTCAACTTCAAGCACAAGAGTCTCAATTTAAAAGCTTCTCCCAAGTGAATTGAGAGGGAACCCACATGCAGAACAGTTTGGTGGGAGAGATGGAGGAAAGGCTCCTTCCAGCTTTTCTCAACAGCTCATTTCAGTGAGATGGTCTTAAAGGCAGTGAGATAAGCCCCTGAAAAGGCAGGGGCACTCAGGAAAGTGGCATAAAATAGGTCAGTTGAAATCATTCTCTCTTTTCCATAATATCTCTGCAATTCTCCTGAAGGTACAAGAACTCCTTGAGCATCTCCAATAGAATTAGAAAAACTGTCAACCAAAGAAATGCAATATTTGCAATTCCTCAAAAAAAAATTCAACTTTATCATATACTGTTAGAGATGACCAAAAGACTTACAATGGGCTTGTAATATACTGTAATATTATAATAAATAATAGTAAAGTTCACAAGAGTAGAAGAGTTCATGTTCTACCCTTTCCTCCTGAACAATGAAAATATCATAAACATAAGAAAAATGATTCTATAATAATGTAAGACTTTTTTTCTTATCTCTTACAAGTCTTATTAGACTATTTTTCTTTTTTTTCTCTTCTTTTTCTACATGAAAGGCAAGACCTCATCATTACTATTGTAACTTAGTCTTTTAAAAAAAAATCATATGCTTTTGAACTCTTCGTTACATATATAAATTCTTTATTTCACAGTGGGTACACTCCCTTGACAGAAGATTTTTCAAAGCATTATATGAAATCTTACATGTCTTAGTCTCACTTGCCTTTTTTTGTCCTTTGAGCACCTACTACACCATTGTTCCCATTAAGGCTTTTTGTGCTATAGCTTCCCAAGTGGAAAAAAACGGTGCCTCTTCAACTTATTACACTTTAAAATCCATACATAGCCTTTTTCATCGTTGTGCTCTATTTAGGAGTCTAGTTTTGATAGTATGACTTCCAGAAATGTCCTTTTGTCAGAGCGGACTAATTATTTATCAGAAGCTGAAAGAGTTTAATAGAACTGGAAGGATTCCAGCCAGGATTAGCATTACTACATAGCAGTTTCACACTGCAAGTGCCAATTCAGCCAGCAGATATCGCCGAAGAGCTTCTACAAAGATACTATTTTCTGTATTTTCAGACCTGAAATCAATATGTAAAAAGTCATTTCACTAAGACAATGAAAGAGAAACTCCTGAAAGACTGTGCATTATTCACTTGTCTCTTAATGAGTTACCACATTTTAGAGTATTTTGAGGTCAAGTGATGCAAAAAATTTAAGATGCAGATATTATGCAATCAGAAATATGAATGTTTTCACTCTATTAACACAAGTATTTTGTTAAAATCAATGTCCATACCAGAAGAATTAAGGAACTTAATAAAAAACAGTTGAAGGAATAAAAAAGTTTGAAGTGATAAAGAATCAAATGTGTAAAAATATTTTGGAGTGTTCTATTTCTAAAAAGAGGAAATTATTTTAAAGTGAGGAAACTTCTAACAAAATCAGAAGTCATTATTGTTCTACACAATTCCAGAGATTTTAAGAAACTAGCAAACTTTTTTGAGGTAAGTGAACAGTTACTAATGAAGAGAGACAATTTATGTACTCTAAATTTCTCTTATGAAGTTTTGATGAAATGTCATTTCTCATAGAAAAAAAGGTGCTACAAAAAATCTGTAGTTTACTGGGAATGTTTGCAGAGAAATAAATTAAGCTATTACAATAACTGATTGGATGATACTTATAAAACTAAGTTCAAATGGAGAATACTTAAGCTCATCTCTGTTCACACACAGTGAAATTCCTAGAAGTCTAGATTTTTTGTCAGGCTGGAAGTAAAACAGTGAAAGCATCCTGCTATTTTTTTAAAACTACATAAACAATTTCCAAGATGTTCTGGAAGCAAATGTTGCCAAGAGGTGTGCATACAGCTGAATAGCTTAGAACTAAAGAGGGAAGACAAGGTAAAGCTACATTGGCACAACAAGTAAAGTCAGCAAAGCTAATGTGGGTTTTACTCAACAATTTCCACCCCTTTTATTTTGCCCTCAGGCCTTGGTTGGGAGCCTTTTTAATTCATTGGTTACAAACAACATGAATACTGTGAGTTTTAATCAAGAGCTTCACATTTCTCTCATAATTGCTGTTCAAGGATAAAAAAAATCCCAGTGTGTATTCAGGAAATATTTCTAAGAGACAGCAAACTGTCATTGCCAGTCTAGAAGAGGTTGAGGAGGCATCCTCTGCAGCATGGTGCATGGTTCTGCTCTTGAATTTTCAAAGAGAATGAACTTAAAGCACCAAATCTTTGCTGAGCCCTTCTACAGGGATGGAATAAGTAAAAGAGCAGGGAAAGGGAGAAAGGTTCTTCAAAGGAAAGTAAAAAAGTTTTGTTTAGTCAGAAAAAAAGGAAAAAAAGGAAACTTTGTAAAGTTATTTTCAATTGGATAAATACTGTACTGGTTGCAGAGCATAAACAGATAGAAAATTAGAAGTACTTCCCTAGCTATCACTATCTCCCAGCAGGATTGAAAAGACTAAATACTACAAGCATTTTAAAATGCAGTTTTTAAAGTTCATGAAAGGTTTTAGAACAGCAGTCTTCAACAGTGGAGAACTGAAGACACAAGGAAGACATTCTCTGTACATTTTTGTGTTCCTAGATTATACAAAATGATATAAACTGGACAAGAATTATCAACATATCCTTTATCCTGGTTTCTCAATCCACCTCCTCTTGCAAGCAGGCTCCTGCCACTCCTTATCACATTACAAACTGTGTACATGGACAGACACACATACACACTCCTCAGTAGCCTCAGTTCGTATCCAAAACAGGTACAAAATCAACCCGATTTGTGGTTTCCTGGCTGACAATAAACTGCTGTCAGATCTTTGTCTCTTTTGTTCTTCAGTGACTGGTAACCATGGATACCCAAGGCAATAAAGTTCACTGATCCACAGTGCTGTAATTCAGGGTGTGTTTATTGTAGCTGATATTGTTATGGAACCCCCGGAAGATAAAACTATAATTCAGGGTGAAATGGAAATTAGCTACTAGTTAAAATTTTGCTTCTTTTTTAATTTAAAAAAAAAAAAAAACATGCTTTGTTAAACAGCATAATTTCTTTTCCTGAATAATTTATGACAGTCAGTCTGCCCCATTGAATTGTTCATATTAATTTTAATGAGCTTGTCAAAGCTCTTCTAGCCATTTTATCTTGAATAGATTTAGCTGAGGTAATATTTTAACCCATTGCTCCTTTTAACAAACATAAAAATCTGTTCTATATAATTTTTTTTTTTATTTCCAATTTATAAATTAGCATCTATAGTTCATTCAAATATTAGTAACATTATGATTCTCTATAATACAGATTATATTTCCATATTAATTTAAACTTTACATCTGCAGGAAAAAAAAAATCTTGGAATACAAACTTATAGCTAATTGGACTAGGGGGCGTAATTGTTTCAATTACAAGTGTTTGGATGCAATGTTTGCATGCACATTAATGTTTTTTCCCAAAGTTTAAATTTATAGCAGCTATAAATTTTCACTTTATTCTGAGCAGACTGCGACATACCTGATGTGCATGATTTTGATGTTTCCCACTGTGTAGTTGTTTATATTTTCATTCAATAATTTCTACTTTAGCTGCTTTTCATTACTAAAATTAGTTTGAACTATTGTTCCACAAATAGTATAGAAACTGATAGCATAGCTATCATTCCAATTTCACCTTTTTCTTGAATGCTTTCCTCAGAGCATTCCTGATGGGCCTCTTGGAACATCAGCATTTACCTGGCAATTGTTTTTTATCTCTAATTTGCCATGTCAGGACTAAGGGTAAATTCTGGGGTAAAAGGTAAAAAATCTGTGTAAGAACTGAGGTTAGAAGATTTGTGTAGAAACATAAGGAGCAGGAAAAGAAATATTATTATTGCTACATCCAAAGGGACAGGAACACGCATCCTTTAACTGATTGAGTTTGGATTAGGTTACACATTTTTTTTTCTGTGAGGAATGATCTATTTCTGCCAAGTCTTTCTGAACTACAGAAACAGTTTAACAACTTATTTTTATATTCATCATTCTGATCAGGAATGGAAACAATCTTCTTCAAAAATCCATAAAACTTGTTAGATGTATCTATATGGCTTGGGTGAGGTAAATTTCCATGAAAAACACCCTGGTAATAAAAGGAAAAGGAGATAATTTTTTTCCTATTTTATCTATAACAAATTATTTCAAAATCTTCTATCTGTAGTAGTCTCAGAATTGCAGCCTTAAAATCTGAAACCAAATTTTGTAGACCTCTAGCTTATTCTTCTACTGCTATAGCTTTTCAGATTTTTTTTAACTCAGCACGTAAATTTGTGATGTTAGTCCCTGATGATGATAAATTAGTTTGTCTGGGATATGAGGACTCATTCAGTAAACAGACATTTTGCTACCTAAAAATAAATTAATGATCAAGAATTCTATTCAAAAATTATGTTATATATAATACTAGTCTGAAAATTTTAAATAGTAATAAAAAGAAGCTAGAAGATTAATTTAGGTATAAGGCACTAGTACATTTTGAGAAAAATTAATATTGGAAAGTGCCTGCATGACTAAGTAATGTTGCTTCAGTTTTAGAAGGTTTGGTGCAGGCTTAAATATTAGAAGGGGCAAAAATTCAGATCTTTCTTATGGTAGTGGTCCAGTGTTATGCTCAGCATGAGAATATGTTCAATAAGGAGAGAATCTTTAGAAGAAGATAGGACATGCTATCACTTGTGGTCAGAGAAAATCATCTAGAAATATCTTTAGTGGAGGACAGAAGGTAATTATAGTACCATACATATGAAATCCCCAGTAGCCACAAAAATGGTAGTTCTTAGAGTACAAACCAAAAGTATTTGAGTTTTAAATTTTTAAATTTTTTTAAAATTTTAAGTAATGGTGGGAATTTCCCTCAAAAATTGCTCCCACTTATGCTAAAATTCAGCCACTGTGTGCTATAAAATAGGACAGAATCTCTTAGTGACACCAAAGTGTAATGCTGGTTCTCTGACATAATTTATTTCAATCCTCTAGATGCTTGAATCTGGGAGAATTCAGATTACATGTAACAGACAAATATGCCTTGAGAACATGCTTTCATGAGATGCTTCAAATATGATTATTTTATTACAATGGTTTTAAAATAAATTTTTTTAAAAAGTATAGCATGTCATGGAATGGAAAGTATTTATTGATTTTTTCCTCCTTTCCATGAAACTAATCCAATGCAACAAGGAATTTTAAAATGTTTTGTTTCTACAGGCCTCTAAGTCTATCCATGAGCTATAAGAGAGTTTCTTATTATAAAACGAAATGCAAGAGGAAAAAAAAATAGATGTTCATTAAGTTGCCATAAAAATCTGTAAGATATGGAAGGAGGTGAATTTATCTTCCCTGAGAATTTGAAACTTTAAAATTAAAAAAAAACCAAACAACTTAAAGCATGCAGTTTTCATTTTTTCTCTATAAAATTTGTTTAGCATGTAACCTCTAAGATGTAAAGATGCAAGGAAAGTCTTTCAAACAAGCTTGTAAATCAAAGTAGAAGACTTATTCTGGTAATTTTTAGCCTTTTAATTTTTTTGTAGTATGCTGAATTACAATTCTGGATTATTTTTTGTGCTTTTGATTAATGCTGTTGGAGCTTTAACATCTGTTGCAATCCTTCTGTTACTATACTCAAAATTGTGGTGGGATTGTAGCCAACTTTATTTTTTGAAATTTTTACATTTGAAATCTAACCAACAGTTTTTGGTGAATCTCGAATTCTACAAAACTTCTTTATTTCTTGCTAGATAATCAGAATTACAGCAAGTCTAAAACTGTGAAACAAGAGAGAAGTTTCGTGGCTTTCCTTACAACTAGAACAAAACAAACCCCATTATTATCTGAGAAGGCTGAGATTTAGAGAATGTGGAATTTTGCAATGCACTGAAGAGACCCTGTACTTGGAGAACAATTACTAAATTCTGATCAGTCTTTTTCCATCCAAGCATCTTGTTCACAGAAGTAACAATGCTCTGGAGTGTGATCTCAGTCTTTAACAATAACTGGGAGCCTGGGCAAACTCCACGTGCCTGGAATAGCCAGGTGAATCATATTTATTTGCAATCCCAGAATGTTTCTTAGAAACTAAAAAAATTAGTGTCTGAAGAAGTAAAACAGCATTTTTTTTTTATGTACTCACATCACTAGATATAGTAAGAACTATAATCACCACAGTAAGACTGACACAGACAACAGGGAAGCTCCACAAGCCAAAGATGTTTGAATAAATGTGAATATGTAATATATAATATATAATATATAATACATAATACATAATATATAATATATAATATATAATCCAGAGTTATATTAGGGTAAAATTAAATAGCCTAGTACTGTCAGGCCATACTTCAAGGCAGTACCACTAACAGCTTTGCTTTTGGAAAATATGTCATCACAACACACCATAGCAATCCTTTCCTGGAGCACCAAGCTACGGCCCCCGTCAAATCAGACCTAGAATCAGTGGTCATATGCTGCATGTCTAATATTTCTGAGCTGTAAAAAAGCCAATTTAATGAACCTAAAGGTTTAAACACTAAAAAAACAAAGCTCAACTATGTATACTTTCTGCACCCCCTTACACAGCCAGGAAAATACCATTCAAGTAAATATTTCCCTCAGGGTACTAATTTACTACTCATGAAATATACCAATGTTGAGTATTAGAATGAGCATTTCCAGCAGATTGAAGGAAGTGATCCTGCCCCTCTACTCACCCCTGGTTAGGGATATCTGGAGTTCTGTGTCATGCTCTGAGCTCCTTAGTACAAAAGTTTGTGTGGAGTTCCCAACGTAGTTCCAGCAGAGGACAGTGGAGATTATTAAGGGACAGAAGAATCTCTCTTACAGGGAAAAGGTGAGAGAGAAGGGCTTGTTCAGTCTGGAGAAGAGACAGCTGAGATAGGACCTCATCAATGTCTGTCAGTGTCTGAAGAGGGGTCAAGAGACGGAGCCAGGCTCTGCTCAGTGGCGCCGAGCAATAGGACAAAATGCAACAGGCAGTAAGTGATGCACAGGAAGTTCCACCTGGGTATGCAGAAGACTTTACTGTTCAGGTGACTGAGCACTGGAAAAGACTGCCCAGAGAGGTTGCAGAGTCTCCCTCACTGGAGATATTTAATACTGTCTGGACACAATCCTGTGCCTTGTGCTCTAGGATGGCCCTGATTGAGTAGTGGGGCTGAACAAGATGACAGGCAGTTCCAACTGCATCCATTCTGTGATGCAGAGATCTGCCATGTATCAGAAGTGTCCACATCTACATTGAACAATTTTTCTCTTTCCTGAACATTTTGTCTTCGTTGTACTTCACAGAAACTGTACAGAAATGACAGTATGGTTTTGCACATCATGTTTGCATAATACTGGATGTACTTTAAAAGAACAGAGTAAAGGATGACAGTAAAACCTTTGGTTTGTCTTCTTCTAGCTTGAATGCTTGTCACAAAATGTTAAGTACACCATGTAAAAAAAAAAAAAAAAAAACAACCTGGAATTAAAGAAAGCGGAACAAGAAGTTTCCACTATAGAGTGTTAATGTAAAACTAGATGGTGAGTCAAAGTATAGGAAGGCTCAGATAGAGAGGAGAGTCATCAGGAATATACAGACAGCCTAAGGGCTTATAATCAACTTGGAGAAAATACTTAAGGCAAGAAAGAAACTAAAGGAGCATAAATACAAATTAAGGTGACAATAACAGTGGAATGTGACAGGGAACAAGAGGAGGAAACAATCAAGGATCAGATTATATTAAGGGCTATTATATATGATGAAGAACACACTCTAAAAATAGTACATGACACCAAGACAGGAAAGGTTATACGCATGACCTCAGAATAAAATGAATTACCCTAGAAAAAGTGTGACATAATTCAATGAACAAGGTTTCAATTGTGGAACAAAAAAGTGCAAAATTCTCGGAATGGGGGCATTGGCATAAAAATTTAAATATGTATATTTATATATTTATTACTATTTTAATTTTTGAGCACTGAAAAGAAGGCTTTTAAATTTCAAATGTTATCTAGACTGAGCAATTCTATTGAATTTTTATTCTGAACTCAAAAAAGTCTTTTCTTGAGAGAAATGAACAAAGTAGTTAGAGTAATAAGTTTCCTTGTTCATGCAAGAAAAGAACCTGCTCTATGGAAAATTCCACAAGCAAGTCTAATTCTGCCTCTTTCTGATGGTAACAATGACTTTAGGCTTATTCTGCATATCTTCAAATTCTCTTGTTTAAGCCTGTCTCAAAAGATAGCTGAAAGTTCCATTCAGACATACATGTTCGTATGGCAGATAGTTCTAAGCTGGTCATCATATGACATTTCTGTAGATTACAAATGCTGTGCTTCTGAAGCAAATTCCTTTTTCTTGGAATTTCTTTTTGTTAACACAGCATCTTTCTTGAAAATTGCAGTGAGAAACATTTCTCTAAATGGCAGACACATCCATGTGCAATATCTCTTAGTACATTTTTGCTCTTAATTTCCCATCACTGCTATTTAAACAAAAGCTCATGTCTGAAGAACTGGTTACCCATAATCTCTAGTATAAAGGAAAATATCCTTTGAACACTACAAATCTCCTAACTCTATCCCAGTTACCGTGGGTACTAAGATTGGCATTGGAAAATACTCACTGAGCAACTCAACCTTCTATTACTTCTTGAGAGTAAGTGATACCCTAGAATGCATCTTTCTACATGTATGAAAATTTAACATTATCATTAACAGACTTTTTTTCCATGGCACAGTGCAGTCACTCGGCCATTTCAACTTTTCACTTCAGTTGTATTTAATAAGATTTATGAACCATGAACTATGGCTCCTCAGCAGTAGCCTTGCACCTGTGTAGAGTGTTCAAACACTTGGTGTGGGAGAGGATCCTGCCTGCATAGTGCATTCTGCCCCTCCACTCAAAGGATATTCAAGGTACATAGGAAGGATCATTAAAGATGGTTCAAGGTTATTCAGTGATATACAGTTCAGCTTGAACTGAAGTATTGAATTTTAATCAGCCATTGCAAAACTTCAATAAATATTTTCTTTCTTCCTTCCTACCAGTCAATTTCCCTTTAGAAGTTTTGCAGAGAAGAAGTAAGAAAAATAACCTCTAAATCACTAAACACCTCTTTTTTCTATGCAAAACATTTTAGCTGGCATAGATTTTATTTTTCCCTTCTGGTAGCCTCCCAGATTGATTTGCTATTCTGGATTCAGAATTTAGAAAGATTAACACCCCTCCCCACCATCTTCTAAAAACAACTAATTGAATAATGAAAGCTTTCAAAATAATATTTGAGAGAATATAGTCACTCAGTTAAGGTCTTTTATCCGGGATCACGTACCCACCTGATATCAATCACTGTGCTCCAAGAGTAACCCACAGTTTCTTTTCTTTGTAATATGATCTACATTTTGCTTCCTACATATAACTGGAGATATTTGGCTTCCACAACCAGACATTCCTGCCTTTATATGCAAGAAACTTAGCCACTAATTTCCTATCACAGCAAACCACTAAAAATCATGTAAGAATAACTATTAAAACATGAATATATGTTATTCTGAATATATGTCATTCTCAGTTCAAAATTATTAAGCATCATCGTCTTAGAGCACTCACATATTTTTCACCTTTACTCATGCTCCTGTTCACATGTATCTCAAATTCATTGACATATACAATGCTAAAGAAAGCTCTTATTCAATGAATAGAAGGTGATACAAAATATTACATTTATTTCTTCCAGACAAAAATCCAGAAAAAACATTCCTTGAATAGCAGTACCAAAAACTCCCAAAACAACCAACCCAAACCTACTTGTTTTCTCCATTTGAGAAAATAGTTATCATTAAAAAAATACTGTCTTGGCCATGCTCATCAAAGGACAGAAATATATTGGAACAAAGTCCTTTGTTCCTTTAATCACATACTTAAAACCAATCTCAGAAAAAAAATTGTCAATTTTCAAGAGTCTTCTAAAGGAAAGAAACTACTTAGAAAAGAATACAAATATTCACTGATCTTAAAAAAACCCACAAAAAACCAAAACAGTTTAAGCAAATTCATTGTTCAGAAAAAGGAAATAAATGTTCCAGAACAGCAGCAAAGTTCTATATTCAACTAAATTCTGATCTTTTTTAAAAAAAAAAAATTATGGGACATTAACCTATAGGCTCAGTATTGAGTGGCTTACATCTATTTAAGCCTTTAAGGTCTTGTTGTGCTGGTTTTGGCTGAGGCAGAGTTAATTTTCTTCACAGACACCATCACAGAGAGTGCTGCTTTCCTGGGGACAGCTGAACATCAGCTTACCCATGGGATGTAGTGAATGAATTCCTTAGTTTGCTTTGCTGTGTGCAGAACCTTTGCTTTCCTTATTAAACTGTATTTCACTCAGCCCACAAGTTTTCTCACTTTTACCCTTATGATTCTCTCCCCCATCTCACCAGGGGGGAGTGAGCAAGCAACTGTGTGGGGTTTAGTTGCCAGCTGGGCTTAAACCACGACACATGTATAAAATCCAATACCACTGAGGGAAAGAGATGTATTAGATCCAGTCTTTTAATTAGTCTCTGAACTTTCCAAAGGCTTTCATTTCTCCTATAGATGCTGATTTTCCACTGTGTTTAAAGGCTTCATATAATTAAAAATGTTATGACTTCATTAATTAAAATTAATGAAAGAATGTGATAAAAAGAACAATTGATCACATTGTATTATTAAAAGAAAATCATAGCAAAACAAAATCAGAAACAGAACTAATCAACTTGAATATCTGATCTTCAGATATCTGAGGGCATAGGCTATTGCCACCTATTTTACTAATTGGAAATAAAACAATACAATTGTTGGACTAAATAAATCTCTAAGACTAGACAGAGGATAAAAACATCCAGTTGACTTTGATCTTTAATTTATGAATTTGTTCTTCATTATGTTATTTACACAGGAGTGCCTTTGATATTCTGAATGCCAGAAATAGGTATCTGCTTACAAAAAGATACATAAAAATATGTCCCTGACTCCTATAGGTGCAGAAAAATAAATGATTCTTGGTTTTAAACATATAGCTGTATACTAGACTACATTTTGTGGACAAAAACTATCAGGGAACTGACATTTTGCAGACAAAATAAAACTTTCAAAGTATGATCTAGCTAGTGAATGCATAAAGATATTAAATTATGTATGGACTCTAATACTGAAAGTTTGATAAACCTTAAATTCTTAGGAAAAAAGATAGGAGAGGATAGGTAAGCAATATTCTTCCATCCCTCAATTTCTCAATACCTTCTGCTTGTACCCTGGCTACAAGGCCAGTTGCTTTTCCTGGGAGGTGCATCTAAAACTATTCATGAAGGATCAATTTGAGTTGTAGTCCTTGTGGGACTTTCATGGGCTTCTTTTCTTCCTTATGTTACATGTGCCCGCATAAAACACATAAAATGTAGTCATCAAGTCTTTCAGATTGAAACTTTCAACAGAAAAACACAGAGTTCTCAGGAATGAAAAATAAGGCCTTGAATGTATTCCTTTGTTAGGAAAAAGTGTTTAATGTACTGAAATCTTGCAAAAATATTTTTGAATATGAAAAGCCCCAAGTTTCTAGGGAAGTGACAATTCAGAGTAAAGTATTTCTGAACCTTCTGGTCAAATCTTTCAGCAAATAAAACATGAGGCAGGATAATATTCAGTTCACTATTATGTTCACACTAATATATCATTTAAGGATAAATAGGTATTTAAGCACATAACTGCATTATTTAGAGGGAAGAAAAACACCTTGCATTCTCATGGGGAAGATAATCTAAGTGCCATCAGTCAAAGGTCTCATGTTGTCAGAATTAAGAAGATTGTTGTAACTGTGTAAAGCCTGATATAGGATTCAAGAAATAAGCAACTAAAGGAGGATAATGAAATTATTTCTAATCAACATGGCTACCTAGAAAATTGATCTTGTCAAATTACATTGGTATAATTTTTATCAAATTATAAATGCATTTCATAAAATTATCAAGGCACAAATGTTTAAAAATTGACTAACATGTATCTCAAATCTCAACATGCTATGCAAATACGGAATATCACCAATGGCTACTTTTCTTTCATCACATTTTACTGGGACTGCTTTTATATTTATTTGTATTTTCATGGACTTGAGGACAAAAATATTTCAGTCAATGCTGATAAATTTGGTTGTTGATTCAATGAGTGATTAAGGAAGGCAGGATCAATCAATGAAGGAAAAATTCAATATAGCAATATCTGCATTTATGAGCAGAGGATGAAGGCCCCTCTTAGAGTATGACAGAAATAGTTTGAGGTGCATTGATAGAACAAGAGGTAATGTTTTTAAACTGAAAGAGGAAGGTTTAGATTAGATGTTAGGAAGAAATTCTTTGCTGTGAAGGTGGTGAGGCACTGGAGCAGGCTACCCAGAGAAGCTGTGGATGCCCCATCCCTGGAAATGTTCCAGGCCAGGTTGGATGGGGCTTTGAGCAACCTGGTCTAGTGGAAGATGTTCCTGCCCATGGAAGGAGTGTTGGAACTAGATGATCTTTAATGTCCCTTGCAACCTAAACCTGTTTAGGTTCGATGACTCTCTAGGCAGGGCTCAGATGAAGAGACACAACTCAGTCTCTTTGCCTTTGCAATCAGCCTGAATATCTGAATGTTTCCCCAGAGATCTCAATGCATGATGAACAAGTTCACAGAAGCATGCCTGGACCCCAGGCCCAGTGATAACAGAAACAGATGCAATAGTGACTATCAAGAAAAAGAGGTGACACACAAGTGCTGCAGGGTAGTTCCATGGTCTGAGAGACTGGAAATGTAGGATTGCAAGACTCCCGTATCCCAAGGGAGAAGCTGTTATAGTATTAAGCTGAAATCAAAGCCTGATTTTAAATTACAGTTATAAGGAACATGATGAAAGAAGCACTAAAAGAATTAGTCAAAACAGTAGAAGACATTAAATGTATTATAGAAAAAAAACTCCAACAAAATCTCAAGGTCTGTCAGATTGTCTAAAAGGAGGGAGACAAATTGAGCAGTAAGAGTGCTTATAGAGCTCATAAGCTTAATTCACTACAGGTGAACACAGAAATTCAGAGAAAAAAGAAACAAAACATATCAAGTTTAGATGGTTAATCGCTGGAATGACAAGTGGGAAAACATTTCAGGTGAGGATCTTTGTGGGTTCTGAATCTTACAAATACACAGAAAACCCTGGCTTAGTTCCAAGTCAACTTTGTAGCTGAAGTGCTATTTCTAATCCTAATTCCAACATTACATAGAAAGTCAGGAAGCCACAATCTCTTCTGCCTAGAAGTGTTTTTGAGCCAAAACAGCATTTTTGTCAGCCAAAGAAATACCTTGCTCTATATGCACTTTTCCAGTTATATTTTTTCAGATTCTAAATCAGAAAATGTTGTCTTCATTTATGTGAAATCATCCCATCCTAGACTGTCAGAACCTACTTTAACATTTAGGCAAACCTTTCAAAAAAAGGTCAAAAACCCCCTTATTTTCTAAACTGTAACTACAACACAAACTAAATGCATTCTTTTAGACTACATAAAGTGCGTTTACTTCAGCATATAATCTGGATTTAACATGATTACAGATTTTCCAATTCCTTGGGAACAGTCAGATATAAAAAGATTAGGGGTTTTTTGGTTTACTTTTCTGTGTATATTGTACAGCTATTTTAGAGAAATTTCCTACTCCTCAGAGAAATTTAGAAATTTTTTTGTGTATTTCCAGGTTACAAAGTAAGGCCAGATCCTAGGAGGCAAATGTCTCACTACTAATTAAAAAAATGGAGTTCAAAAGAAATTTTTCAGTATTTTATTTTCAATTTTATGTAGTTAACCTCAATTGCTTTAAAAGGGAGTAAAGTTTTCAGAAGGAAATAGGAATTGAAGTAACCTTCTGAAGACATGACATGCATTCTGTTGCCTGCAAGTATTCCTGCAGGGCTGAAACCTCTCTAGAAAAGAGATGTTTGCACTTACAGAGTTATCTGTTTTGGAGGAATGGGAAATGGAAATGTGGTGCAAAGTCACTTTTGAAAAGAAGTGAATGTTAATTTTCTGTTGTAGAAGAGAAAGCTTTGAAATCCTTTGCAAAAATACTGTTTGCTTTTCAAAACCTGTATGACTGAATTTTACTTCCCCTTCCTGTTTCAGGACAGCTCAGACCCTCAAATGAAGCAGAGCTAGTAGCATCATTTTCTCTGTAATGGCACTTCCCAGCCATCCCTCCTGTGGGAGATCTCCTTGAGGATGTCCACCAGCTGTAACCACAAATACAATCTAATCTATTTTTAAGAGAAGTGAGCAAATACACTCTTTTATACAAATGTTTCGGCTTTCCATAAACCATTAGAACTATTATATGTAAATTAGAAGGTATAGCACAGGACAATACATGGAGCAGAACACAATAACACTGAAAGATGGATGCACTAGCATAGGGTTTGTGGAATTTTCCAGACATATGAATACCACAGGAACAACTTTATCAAAGGTATGGAAATATGTTGGAAGTAAACTTGTTGCCTGACGTTGAGCCATGAACTGATAGAAATTAAGTTGCACAGCTTCTACAACTTTGGGAGAGGTTCAGAAATACATCCCAAGAATAATTTAGTAGTAGTGAGTTAATCTGTTAATATTATTGTAACTGATGTAATAGAAATGCCTAAAGGAACTGGAGTAAAACAATTCTTTTGCAAGTTTGTTTGGAAAGCACAGCTTGCTTAGTATGAAATACCATAATGTGACTTCAGGAGAGTGAAAGGCTTTTCTGAATAATGACAAGGGCCCCTCTGACCCTACAGTTTCCCCCTGAGATGTGCACAGAAGGAGCAGCATTGCAAGGGCAGGACTGTGCCAGGCAGGGCCTGTCCCTCTGCCCCAGGGAGGCAGCAGCGCTGGCGTGGGCAGCCCGCAGCCCTGCTCAGCACAGACACTTGCAGTGACAGAGAAAGGCCAGAGTCCAGCGGGGACATCAAGCCAGTGAGGATCTGGATCAGCAGGACACAGGCACAACACAGCTGAAGCACAGCTCAGACAGGGATCAACCACCAGAGCCCCAGCAGCCCGAAGTGGAGGAGGCAGGCACAGCCTGAGCTCCCTGGCAGAGCTGCCCACTGCACGCAGCAAGGACAAGCTGCTCTCTCTGCCAATGCCTTCAGCTGTGCTGCTCCTAAGCTGGCCCTGAGCCCAGGCAGCTAAATCCCCAAGAAGGTCAAGGCAAAATCTGGGCCCTGACACCAATCTCCTAAAGTGACTGATGACAGTATAGTGGTTTCTTAGGCTTTACAAAGGGACTAGCAGCTCTACTGTCATTTTGCAGCATGCAGCCATACCTGTTTCCTGTAAACAGTTTTCAGTAATTTTCTTAACTTTTACCTTTTTTATCGTATTTTTGGGCAATAGTATTTTTCTGATGTTGTGAGACTGATGACAAGCTACTACAATACTAAATGTTTAGGACTATATGCAGAAGGCTGAATTCAGCTGTCATTTGCTTGTCATCAAATCTCCTGGTTTAGAAAGTGTTGCCATCAGCATCTGGGATCTGAATGGAGGATGTAATATTGAATAGTTACAGTTGGGACCAATACTACCATTTATCATTAAGATTTTTTTTTTAGGTCTCTTCATTATAAGAGCTCATCTTCTCAGTTGCAAAGTTTCAAATACAAGCTGATATTTTTCAGATTTCTTCCACTGACAAGTCATATTTGAAGATATTCTATCTTTTTATTGGAGAGAGATTTTGCTATAGCAAAAATAAATGTATTTTGAAGAATAAAATTCAGAAGGTAAAAGAAATTCTGATGACCTTTTATTTGAAATCTGGAATGACTATGCTTTAAAGAAGGAAACTCAAATGTTCAGCATTTTGTCCTAGAAATAAAAAGTAAGTTTCTGTTCCAACAAAAATGGTAATGTGGCAAGAAATTCCATTTGGTATAAAATATGTAAGAAAAGAAATCACAAAAGGGGAAACACATGTGGTTAACTGGCAGCTGGAATCAAAGCTTAGTGCAGCAGGGAGCCCAGGAGCAGGTTCCAGCCACCCAGATTAGCTGGGTGTACTTTGCTGTGAAGAAGATACTTCCTGCTGTTACTTTAGTGGTTCTTAGCCAATAAAGTAATGCTTGAAGAGCACAATGATGAACACCAACTCAGTGAGACAAGCTGTCAAAGTTATTTGCAAGAAGGAATAGAGTGAAGTCTAGACTGGAGTTTTTCTGTCAATAAACTTTTTTGTTGCAGTATTAGGTATGGAGGATGCCCTATGAGGTGGAAGTTTGCTGGGAAAGAATACTACGTCATTGGTTAAAATCGTTTTATTGGCAGTTTTGTAATAATTCTTTTGCATCTGAAAGTAGATCTCACATGATACTAGGCATTCTATTTAGACTAAACTGTTGTAGGTTTTGTTAATTCTGTGTTGCCTGACTAACACCCATAGCTCAGTTGCAGAATATCTCAGAAGCCAGAAATCTACCTGAAATCAAAGATATTTGTAATTTGAATTTACAAAATGAATGCACTCTGAAAAAACCCTACATCTTAGACGTCTCCAGTTACATACATCAGTATGTAGATTTGACACTAATGCTTTTATGTCTGTGATCCACAGTCATAAAATACCTTCCTTTTTTTACCACTGTGTGTGATCATTGAAGAAATGCACATTCTGTAGTGAAGTGATTCATAGATATGAAATTTAACAATAGCTGTGTTAGAGGCATATATTGAATAATGCATGGCAAATAAAGCACAGGATCATGGGCTGCAGAATGCTGAGGCTGAATTATAGCTGTTAGATAAGAGAGAACTGAACTATGAATAAGTATACAGGAAAAATAGCTATCATTATTTTAAAACAATATTGTAATTCATATTTCCATTGTTAGTTTGTGCTTAATGCTGAGACTTGATTTTGGCAACTTCTAACTTTTTAAGTTAATTAATATACTAGGAAAAGAGGAACTGAAGAAATCAGTCAATTTTTGATCACATTTGTGTTTAACAGGTAGCTCAGCTGTTGACAGCCTATTGACTCAGGTTCAGAAAGTCCAGCATTACTGAAGGCAGGAAGTGCTACTGTTGAGGTAGATTGATGCCAAACAGGTTATGTCCAAGTACAATAATTAGGAAATTAGATGGAATTAAAAGACTAAAGTACAGATAAGGCACTACCAAGCCCCAGAAAAATTCCTTCTCTCTTTGGCTGGATATTGCTAGTGACTAATGTACACATCATGTACAACAAACAGGAGGAGTTGGAAGCCACTGTGCTGCTAGAAAGATGAAACTGAAACTTAGTGACAAGAATCCCATGATTGGAGTGTGACTATCGACGGCTACAGACTCTTCAGAAGAGAGGAGGGAGAGGTGTAGGGATGCCCATCTATATCAGGGGCTGAATTGAGCATGAAGAGCTGTCTTTGAAGAACAGGTCAAAAGCCCACAGGTAAGAATCAGAGATTAAGGCAACAAAAAGAACCTAACAACTGATGCCTACTACACCTATTGATGAAGCCTTCTTGCTCCTGCTTCATGAAGCATTGCGCTGACAGGCTCTTGTCCTGCTGGGACACTTCAACCTACCCAACATCTGCTGGGAAAGTAGCATAGTGAGCCACAGGCACTCCAGGACAGTCCTGCAGTGCATGGAGGACAACTTCTTGAGCCAGGTAACAGACAGCCCTACCAGAGGAGAGGCCATACTGGGCCTGTTGGTCACCAACTCAAGTGAGCTAATCAGGGATGTCAAGATTGGGAGCAGCCTGGGATGCAGTGTGGAGTTTGCAGTCCTGAGGGATACGGGTCAGGTAAGGAATAAATTCAGAATCATGAACTTCAGGAAAGCAAAATTCCAGCTCTTCAAGGCAATAGTCAATAGGATCCTCTGGAAGACTGCCTGCAGGGACAAAAGGAGCCTAATGGAGCTGGCAAATCTTTAATGAAGTCTTCCATAGACAGCAACACCTGGCAATCCCAGGAAGAAGAAGCAGGGTAAGGAAGGCAAGAGAACAACATGGCAGAGTAGGGAACTACTGGTCAAAGGGAAATAAGAAGTTAAATGCACAGGTGATGGAAACAGGGACAAGTAATGTGTGCCATTGTTAAGTTGCAAGCTTGTTGGGCAAGTTTAAGGGGAAAGGTAATTGTCTTTACTCTGGTGGTGCACAAGAGAAGCATCAAAATTCTCAGGAGATTTAATAATAAAATTTTATTTGCAAACTTTAGAACACTAAGGTAAAATAAGGTACTTGGCAAATTTTTTTAAAAAAACATCCAGTTCAGAGTAAGTCACTTCATATACTTTATCTTAGGAAACTTAGAATTAGCCAACTTCAAGTTATCCAGACAAAACAAGGCCCTTGCTAAAGCACTGATTGGAACATTTTGGTCTGGCTTAAAATATTTCAATAAATTAGCAGAAGAAAGAGAGAAAGAGAAAGAAAAAAAGAGAGAAAAAGATATATGTAGTCAATGCCTAAGATCCAGCATGGCCTCAGCTACTTGCAAATCCAAGGCAGTGGGGCTCATGAGCATCACTCCAGAGAAGAGTGGCCCTCCCCCAGGTATATGCCCGCATTTTAATGTACCTCAGGGCCCCACATGGCCATCAGGAGCAATTTGGGACTGTCAGTGTGCCATGTGGTTTGGCAGACACTCTAGGACCAGAGCAGAGGTTCCAGGGGCAGGGTGTGGAACACTGCACTGCCCCACTTATACACTGTAGAGAACCTGTTCTGCTCCTTCCCAAACTCTCTCTCTCACACACACACACACACACACACACACTGTCTACCTAGTCTATTTAAGTCAGCCTATCAATTCTCTGGTCTCCTGTAGGCAGCAGCCCAGAAAGCCAATCTTATCTTGGGCTGCATCTTGGGCATGTAGGTTGAGGGAGCTGATTCTGCCCCTCTGCAGCAGGTATTATAACTACCTATACATACATATTTGCCAAGATGTATTTTTTTTTTATTTTTGAAAGCTCTTTATGATATTCTTGTCTAATATTCAGATTTGAATAAGATTTGTCTATAAATGTTCCAAACAGCACCTCGGAGAAGAATTCTTGCAGCAGTGTACCAACAATTTAATATAGCAACCAAAATCTACAAGAGGAATAGCATAGAGAAGTAAAAGTACCCTAAATCAAAAGAATTTTAGTATTTGCATTTTTTCAAAGGGTTTTTTTCTTGCAATTCATTAACCATGTTCATTTAAAGTTGCTGGAAATCATGCAGAAGGTGATATGGTATAGAGGCACAGAGAAGCACAGAATCCCAGACTGATCTACTGGTATCTTGAGCTTCAAATACATAGATGGAGAATTTTTCTAGGAGCAAGAACAAACATGATATTTGAAGACCATTTCTAACTTCAATCTTATAACAGAACAACATATAACAGCCCCCCTCTAAGGGTCTAAACAAGCATCTGCTATGCTCTGTGAACAAACAGTACACAGATGCTGGAAATCATCTGGGAAGCATGGTTCAGAATTAATAAACTAAAATAGAAATGTGCCCATAGGGAAAATAGAAAATGTGCTTTTTTTTTTTTTTTTTTTTTCTCCAGAGAAACCTCTTAGAAACTTAGAAATTATATTTCTGATGCCTAACTTACGGTTGTCCATTTCTTTAAGATGAAATATCTAGTTCTATTCAAAGAGAGAAAATATACTTTGTCTGAGAAACTGTTATAGGACTGCCAAAGCCAGAATTGTTACCTGCACTAGAAAATAACCAAAAGATAGTTGTGTCAGTTGCCTAGCAAACTTCTAGCCCAACACAAAAATCAGATGAAAAATAACATCCCTGAAAAATAACACAGATCTGTTACATATAGAATTCTTGAGACTTACAGTTTTTGGCTATGTTGTTTCTCAACAGCTAGAATGCAAGTATCACCCAGCTTTTCTGCCCATCAATATCCCCTTTTTAAAGAAGACATAGCTTCTCCAGACTTTGATGCATTTCCTAAGCTGCAAAGATTTTTATGGATATCCTCTAACTGCATTAAACATACTTCATCCATTCTCTTAGGCATCCTGCAGTAAATGTCATCAGGCCTAGACTATTTAAGACTCCCTTAATCAGATTTTTCCTGGCATTGCTAAATGCTTCACCTGATTGAAATATCTACGTTTTCTTTTCTCCAGCTGCGTCTCAGCAGTTGTCACTGTCTGACTCAATATTACACAGACATGATTCCAGATGCTGTGTTTAGCTGCAAGGTTTTGATGGCAAAGCCAGTCCTCCCTGATCTATTAGTGTACCACCTTGTACTTTGAAATTTTATATTCAATTGTATTGTTTTTTGTCTTCTCCAGTTCTTCTTTACTCTGTTATTAGTGTACTTGTCACTGGACTGCTTCTCATTTTTTTTATTCTACTCTGAAGTCATCAGTAGAAATGTTAAGCAAGATCTTTATTCAGAATAGATCCTGGTGGCTGCTCTTGTGATGGTGACAGAACTATTCAAGGAGTGTTTTCATCCTCAGGAATCTACGTTTTTTTACTTCTGTATAAACATGTGTGTGTGTGTGTGTGTGTGTGTACTATGTGTTAGACTTTGTTGCTATGCACAGCACAGTCTATTGTGTTTCCTGCCTGCTGAATGCACAGTTAGCCAGGCTTGATGTGAGAGGGTCACTGAATCAGTCAAATGCTAAAATTCAGTACAAAATGTGCCTTAAGACCTGCCTCATGACAGTGCCACTATTTACTTATCGACCTTCAGAGAGGTCAAGATTTGATGCTGCTTTGCTCTTCTCCTATGGCAGCAGCTAGAAGAATTCTTCAGAATTATTGTATCTGCTCAATTTTTTTTTTTTTTTTTTTTTTTCTGTATTGGATAAGAGAAGTCTTTCTTAAATGGTCTGGGAGTAAGCAAAGTAGATGCAGACTAATTCCTTTCTTGGATGTGTTGGCTCTCCTGTAAATATGTGGGTTTCTTTGACAAGTAGATTTGAAACTATTCACTGGAGAAAGAGAAAATGGTAACAGCCTTGAAACCTACTCCCTATCCTGGATTTTACAGCTGCACATAGAGATTGATGCTCCAGTACTCCTAGCTGTTAGGATTTGTCCCTTTGTGTCCTACACAACACCTGCCAGTTTTGTTATTTCCTGGGTAGCAGGAATAGGACACTGAGTGTGAATGGCTCATCTGTATTTTAAACTAAAATAGAAAATTCTTTTATACTTTATTTTACTGTCTTGGCAAGATGTAACTCTCCTTGAACCTTGGAAATTCTCATGTTATCCTTGCATATGACTTCTGAGAGTTAGAAATTTTTCTCTGATCAGATGATTTTTCTGTTCCATGTAAGTTATCGGCTTGTTTGGCAGTTCGCAGATGGCAATTCAGACTAGACCTCAGTTATACAAGTTCTTTCCACACACCCTTTGCTTGAAATCCTGACTCCTTGTAGTTTTATTGATTTCTGTATTCTTGTACAATTCTGTACCTGATCTGTATCAACTAGTTCTTTAACAAGTTGATTCTAATTAATTAATTCCCTTGATGAATGAAAGATTGCCTTTTGAAATTCAGAACTTCATGGAAGGGGTATATGAATAAGTATAAATTATGCAGCAAAATGCAGCATGTCAGCCTCTCCACAGCAACCACCTGTACCTTGCACCTGCCTAATCCTTCACTAAAAGAAGAGAAAATTGATCTGACTTTGCAGTATGACCACAAGTACAATCGACTATTTTGCAAGTTTTCACTTCATTCCATCATAACTTGCATGTCGAGATTTAAATATATTTCTTCATTTAATATTCCAGGGTAATTAATTCATATTAACTCATAATTATATTCATATCATACTGTGATGTTTATTTGCTCATCCAATTAAGAGATATTTAATGTTGAATTTTGCTAGAATAGACATCAGTATCTACACCTGTTACCGCATTATTAGTTCTACTATCTGTGCAATACAGCAACATAAAAAAAAAAAAAAAATCAAATATTCAAATATATAGCTTCAACAATTTCATATACAACTACAGAATAATTTATTAAAACCAAATGTGGCATTCTAATACCACAAACAGTCCTCAGGTTAAAGTAAAATTCTTACTGATCCTTTTCTAAAATTATATAAACCTGCAGAGGTCTTTATCCCATTCTGTCTTGTTTCTTCAGTAGGTTGTACAGTGTTCTTTACTCAATATCACCTTATTTTTTTTCCCCATTTATATTTTATTTTATTTCCCAGAACAAAAGCTGGAACCATGATTACCATTCTATCACATTTTAGTTACTTCTTTAATAAATCCCGTCACATCATGCAATATTTCAATTTCTTCAATGTTGTTTCCTGGAAGAACCATTTAACAAAGACGGAATTCATTTAAGTACTCCTTTCAAAAATATTAATATCTTTTTGGATGATGTCTGGCCAACTACTCAGGGAAATCCCTCACCCATTTGTTAAATTTTTTAATCAACTTTTCTTTCATATTAGCCCTCAATTTCTGTAATCTCTGAGCCTGTGGATGAGAAGGTAGTTGGAATACGCTTTTTCATTCATGCCTCCTAGGTATGTGAGCTGCTGCCAAATGAGGGGAGACTGGTTTATGTGTAGATTTATCTGCAGTGAGCATCAGAATTGCTAAAGCTGGTCTGAAAGCTAGAATGAGAAGAAGGCTAAGGAATTAGATTTCTTAATAAATTAGGCTTCTAAATTAAGTTATGACCATATCTTGTAGGAAAAGGAGCTGACTCTTATCAGGATTAGAGACCTCACTGAACTCAGGCTCAGCACTGTGTGGCTGTAATGATCAAACTGTTATTACTTGCTAGGAGAGCAGCTTTAAATTGCAAACAGTTTGGCTACCGCAATTATCAACATTGTTTAAGATCACTGAACTATCCTTTTAGCCTTTCGCTCTGCAGTGACTGTGCATAGACAAAAAGGAAGGTGGCGAACAGAGATATCACTGTTTACCCCCTGAGTGTGCTGCAGACATAGTTAAACGATCTGCTCTCTGTATTGCCCTGAGGGATATGTTTGTGCACATGGTATCTATGTAAAGAAAATGCATTTAATCTGATTCTCAGGTTTGCTTTGTTTTGTATATCCATCTACATCAGGAGCAAGTGCAACATTCAGCTGAAACCGAGGAGCAGTGTTTAAATCCAGTTAGTACTCTAAAGATGTGAAATTATTACAAAAGCACCAGAGGAAGGTTAGAAAAACATTTAAGACAGTTGAATCTGAAATAACATTAACCTGATGATCAGTGGGTATCTTTCAGAGCGTAAGATTACTCTGGGATTCATTTATAACCTTATTCTATTTGTAGTTTAAAGGGAAGGCTGTTTAAAACACCCTTTCAGTGGCCAATGAATATTGGAACAATGTTCTTCATTACCACAAGGTGTCACTTTTACAACTCTTGGACGAACAGCAAAGTTTAAAAGTAAAATATTAGATGGAATCATTCCTTATTTTTTCCTGAAATTGTTCTACTAGTTTCTCCAGTTTTTTCATACATTTGGTATGAAAATTGAATTAGCTACACATTAGATCTGAGCAGACATCTCATGAATAATAATCTGTGTAGTTTAGCAACTGCTTCTGCTTTTGAAATTTTAGGAGCAAACTACAACTTCCTTCATTTTCCTAATTATTTAGATTTGTATAATATTTGTGATATAATTAATATTACTCCAAATTTAAGAATTGCACACTGGATGTTAGTTAGATAATACTACTAATATTTCTGCCCTTTGGCTAAGCACTTGTGCATTTACAGAGACATAGCTCAGAATATTTTTAGATACGGCTGTTACTACTGTTCTTTTAAAAAAATTTCAGCTGTAAACCTTTTTTAATTCCCTCGCTCTACAAATTCTCAGACTCACATGGTCAGACTCACCTCGAGCTCACACAGAGCTGCAGCAGTCTCACCCTGTTAAGGTACTGAATCCAGAAATCCCTAATACTTACAATTGTCCTAAGCCATTGTGGATCAGTAGAAACGTCCCCAGGAGCTTCAATAGGCTTCAAATAAAACATATCTGAAGCTTTAAATAATTTTAGTTTATTTAAGACCATAGAAGAGCCTAAGTGATTTCTTAAGAAAACTTATCTAAATAGTTGAACGATTTAAAACTTAAAATTTCAGCCTAAACCAGAAAGACAAATTAAAGTGTATCACTATTTCTATTGTTGTTAGAAAACTAATAAAGCAAACAGGAAATATACAGAACTGTTTTCAGGGAAAGTCTTGATCTTAAGTGGACTTGTTACTATAACTTCAATGGAAAAAAACCAAATATTTAACTGAAAGGGTGTTTTTCCTGTGATTTCTCATTCAAAAAAAAAAAAAAAAGTAAGCAAGAAATGTTTTGAAGAATTTAAATGTTCCTGTTTTCACTATAAGCATAACTTTTTAATCTTCTCACTGCATACTTTGTAAAATTATCAGCTACAGCAATACTTTTAACAAATCACTTATATCTATAACATTTCTCATCAATTTTAATAAGCTGGTGTGATTTTGTAATTGCCTTGTAATCACCAATGTGGTAAATATCAGTGCATTTCTACTTGGCAAGTGCACTTCAAGAAAACATTTACTGTGACATCCTCTTTTATAAATCTGGAAGGCCTGTTCTTTCACTTATATAGAAGTAAAACCTGTTCATAACAACAAAACATTTAACTTCAAAAACCCCACTATCATTTGTCTCAAGAGGTGCCATTTCAGAAAAATTTATTTCTAAATTTGACTGAGTCCTCTGAGGGAAAATGCAGATTAAATGAGACCTATCATAAAATATTTATGCATTTATAGCGCATGTTTTTAAATGAAACAAATCAAGGAGCATCTCTCAAACAAAAAGAGGCCATAAGAACCTGGAAACTGTTTGAGTTAGTTTTGCTAATCACATATCTCGAATGCATTTTGGCATATTTTAAACCACTCCTCCAGGGTGACTGAGATCCATAAATGCACTGACAAAGACTTTGGGGAAATGAAATGAAACTGACAGTTTTTCCTTAAGTGATCATCTAAATTTAACCACAAAGGTCATTTAGCAATATGCAGATTTGCATAATGATACATTGCCTCAGACAACAGGCATCTAATTCATAGATGAGTAGCTGGTTTCAAAATCTGGCTGACAAAGTAACTACTTCTAACAGATTAAACTATGAGTTCTAGAAACAAAAATAATTGCTCTTATTCTGCTGTTAACAGGGAAGTTTTTTTTTTTTAAAAATCATGATGGTTTGTGTGAGCTGTTGCAGGTGAAAAACTGATAGTAAGCCTCAGATTACACTGTGTGACATTGTCTTTGAAAGGTCACAACCTTTTAATATTTCTCCAATACAGACAGTCTTGGTTTCTGTAGGATCCAATGCACAGTGTTAGCATACTATACATTACCAATAAATGCAAAAACAGTAAAGTGATGGATTAAGCCAGTGTGTGTTGAAATTCCTCACTGATACCAGGAACTTATTCCATATATGTTACATATTTCACAGGGTTATGTTGGAATAGATGGAGTGTGATTCTTAGATGAAATGTCTATGATCCTAGAGCTATGAAGCCACTAGGCATTGTTACAAAACTTTGATGAAATTATCACAAAATGTCCTAAGTTATTAAAATTTTTATAAGAGCAGCTGTATCTCAGATTTGATGAAGCTCTTTGGAGAAATACTGGACCCACTGATTAAAATTCAAGTAAGCATGTCAACTTTTCCCAGGATGAAAGTGTCCGGATCCTTGGTTGTAATTCAGACCAATATATGCTGCAGACCCAGTTACCCATTTACAACAAGAGAAGGGCAAGGAAGAGATAATTGGACAGTGTCCTGTAACATACTTGTATATTAAATTTTCCAAATTATTTTTTAAATATTGTGTTCTAACTTTGTGAATAGAACTGACTAATCTTTCCATTTTAAATGAAAGGAAAACAAATATAAATCCACTAACTTTCTCTCTCAATGAGCAGCAGTAGAAATTGCTATTGTACAAAAAATTTCATGGAAGATTTTGGATTCATTTGTTTCTGTATAGTTTTTTACTAAGTGCAAACATGAATAGGACTGTATAATTCAGGTTGCTATTTTTAGCTTATAGTAGAAAAAAATTTAGAATCAGAACATCTTTAAAAATATATAATAGCTTTAGTTCTTCCAGATGTGAAGAACCTACAGTCCATATATGAACACTGACATTTTCCATAATTTATATCAATTGTGTATGTATGGGGAAAAGGAGGTGTGTCACTAACTCTAGATTGCACAGGTAATTGAGGAAAAAAAATAAAGAAAAGAATTAATGTTCTGGAGGATTGATTTGGATATTTAAGAACGTGTGTTAACATAAGCATGTGGGTCTTTGATTAACAATTACAAAGGATGAGGAGGAAACATGGACATTCTAAATCTCGAAGAGTCAGGACTTCAAAAAGTGTTATTACTTGGGGTCTGTCACCAGGAATAGAAATAATTGCTCAAAACTTCAGAGATAAATTTTGATTTACTAGGTACATAAAAACAATTTGTCAATAAAATATCAAGTAAATCACATTTTAGCCCAATATTCACTCATATTTTCAACTGGAAGACTGGCAGCTCTAGTTCCCAGTTTTAGTTACCATTTCCGTTATCTGAGTTATCCATGATTTTTACTGATGCTGAGAACTATTCTATAGGGGAATCTGCTACCCTTTGAAGGATGAAACCATGTCAGCTCTTTTTAGCACTTACTTAATATTTAGGTCTATCGTTTTTACTTCCTTAGGATAAGTACTAGCTATGCTATTGACAGCAAAGAATAAAAGCAGTCCATAGTGGTTGGTTACCTTCTCAAGTAAATGTGTCCATTAAAGTCTTTGCAGCTGTAGTCCCGTTGAACAGTGAAGTTAGACATAAGCCAAGCACAGGCTGATGGTTCACACCAACTCCTCCACTACTTTGTCTAAATAGCAGCCCAATACCGTCATCTGGTGCTTCTCTTCCTCCCTTCATGCAGAGAATTCAGTCAGGCTTTGATGTGTTTCAGAGATGAAGGACAGAGTAAATGTTCTTTTTTTCCATTTTAATACCTCTAAATTAAAATCCACTATTTAAAACACATTCATTAATTTAGCTGTATTTTTTCTTAAATAATTCTTGAACCTGGATTAGAATTCCAAAGAATCCATGTTAGAACAGTCAAAATATGCCAGTATTTCTGTCACACAGAGCAGTTACTCATATTTTGCTCTCTGCTGTGAGGATAAAGTTCTCTTTATCCTCAGCCACACAGTCTATACAGACATTATACAGGGAAGCATATAACATTCAAATCTATATCAATGTGACTTAGCCACAATGGCTTTGATATTTTTCCCTTCAAATGTAAATTTACATCATCATGCCCTCCCACAATTTGTTTCTTGCAGCAAGAATCAACAAGATTTTACATGACTGTTGTAAATATAAAATATTCACCACTAAACCATAATTCTTGCTCATCTGTGATATAAATACTTCCAATTAAATAAAAAAATTCAGCCTCAGGATCTTTCCCCCCTCTTCCAGTAAATGATTTACACAAGGTTTTACACACTATTCTGTGGCTTTATTGGTGTTGCAGGAATAATGCACTACTAAAAGTTGCTGCACTAGCATGTAAACACTGCAAACAGGGAGCAGCTGAAAAAAAATGCATAAATTAGAAAGACCTGACAGCTTTTTTTCTTTACATCTTTCCCAGTAATTCTTATTTTAGAACAGGTTCTAATAGGATAAACCCTTTTCTTGAACTTAAGATTGTAACAGGTGCTTTCTTTTGAGGCTTGTTAAGTCTCACAGCAAAGACAGATTCCTGGTTATGAGCAAACTAGGACATCAGAACCTGAACAAGCAAAACAGTTTTATATAACCAATCTGTTGATTCTGTCAAATGCAGAAATAATTTTAGCATATAGTGAGAATAAAATTTCAAAAGGTAAATGCTGATTTTACTCCATTAAATCTGTGAAAGCAGATCTATATGCACTAAGTCTTAATGTTGGCAGCATGAAGAAATAAATATATGCTTTAAAATGAAAGAAGGATTTCAATCAGTAAGTCTCTTAAAGCACTTTAGAGGCATGCACAAGATAAGAGAAATACTCTTTTGAAATACAATACAAAGTTATCATAAGAATAGTGCATATGAATATTGAGACATAAAACTCTACGTTGAAAAATATAAAATAGGTCAAAATATATATCATGGTGTAAATGATACTTGTAATCCTAATATGAACACCACAAAGAGTACAATGCCACTTATTCCATTTCAAACCCCATTTAGTGTGTATTGCATTCACTGAAGTCAATGGCAACAGTCAGATACTAATTGTAACTCACAGTATCTTTGAATTTCACTTGCTTTTAATTTCTTGCTTGTTTGTGTTGTAATTCTGCCATCAGCAAAAAAATTTTGGTGACTACTGAATTCATCCATAAAGTATGATGTACAATATTTCATATCAAACAGACAATAACTGATCACTGGAATTACATTGCCCAGCATTCACACCCAAATTCCCAAAATCCCAGACTCACAGGAATTACATCACTTCAGTATTTGTTCTTTTAAACTTTAGATTTCTTTGTCTCTTTTCCAAGAAGAATGCCTTTAACAACAGATGACCTATTACTCCTGGTGATTAATATGAGTAATTGCAAGACAGGTAATTAAGTGCAAGTTAATTATGATTTTACAGTAAGCAATATTCAGATGAAATATACAAAAACTTCTTGGAAGACAGAGTAGTAAATTGTCAAAGTAGATAAAAAAACCCCAAACCATAAGTCTAAACTGCTACAAATAATTTTGCATTTCTCTTTTTACAGAAATTTCAGTTGCATTTTTCATGTTTCATTTAGTACCATAGATGGGTGATTTCTTTTAATCTCCAACAGATAGAATTCCTATTACATGTCTAAAATACCTCACTGGTACTGGTTTGCATCTAAGCCTGTGTTCTCTTCTGTCTCTGATTCTACAAAAGAGGTAGATTTTTTCAATTTTTTTTTTTCAATCTTTTATCACCATTTCTTCAATACATTTTTTTTTTTCCTGTTCAGTTATCTGGATTTTGCAGCAGGGAACTTACTTTAAATATTTTAAATGGAAATTATATACTGTGTCTGGAGCAGGATGTCAACCACTTCCATGTTTTGCTGTTTTGATTCTCATTTATTTATTCAACTTCCTACCCTCAGCAAATGCAACAGCAATTAACATATCTGAAATCAACTTACACAACCTATTACTCTTTCATTTTTTGCTCAAATACATAAATCGAAAAATTCTGGACAAAAAGAAGACAATGTGTGGAGAACACTTGCAGGTTCAGGCATTGGAGACAGAGGAACTTGAAAAATATATGTGGTAAAGCAGCAAAATGGCACAGAGGTGAGAAAGAAATGAAAGTCTTCCTGAGGGAAGGCAAGTTTAAAAGTTTCCAACATATCAATCAGCACAGATATTCTGATCCCTTGCTGAAATACTGCTGGCAAATGATTCATAGAAGTCACAACACCTTCCTCTGTGTGGAGCCCTCCATATGTGTTGAAAAGAAGACTTCAAACTTGTTTGAAAGGAAACCAAAAATGTATTGAGAACCATATAGGTGCAGAGAAAAAATCTTAGGCAAAGGGACAGTAAATTACCATGTATTACATTGCTTTCACAAATAACTAAAATTCACATAATCAAAAATGAAAGTTTCATTGCACAAAATGTTGTTTACTGATTAAAATCCATTATATTTGCTGCTACATTGGGATTATTTATGACAAGACTGATTAAGAGAACAGTTCTACCCACTGATTTACAGAAGATAGATGGGATCATTATGAACATGTAATTTTATTTCACAAAAAATAAGCCAGAGAATATCTACCTATTATTGGGTAGATTAATGATAATCCAAATAGCCTTTAACCAAGAAGAATTAACTAATGTAATGGTTGGACAACCTTTTCCATTGACCAATTTATTAGGTAATTTTCATCTCATGCATATTCAAATTAATAAAATTGAAACTCACTTCTGAAGTTGATCAAAACTTGCAGTCAGCCTCAGAAACATAGTTTGTCATTATTTCAACCTACATTAATGCTTGTTTATGACACGCAACAGCAAATGTAACAGATTCTGTGGTAATACCCTCTGCATGTGGAACTGGATATAAGCACAATTCCTCCAGCCTTGGGCTAGGAAGTCTTCCAAATGCAGAAGGAAGGGGGAAAAGGTGCAAGAAAACTTTGAAATGGTTTATACATTTCACATCACAATATGCTTATATGAGTATACATTTATTAAAAACAATAGATTTTTGCTGCATTTGAAGGGAGAGCCAGAATTTCAGCAATTTCATTTAAATAGGCAGTATTCTTGGTAATAAACTGTCATCTACTCCACTGAAAACACTGGGAGAGTACCAGAATTAGTGATTAAATAGAATCTCATTTCTGAGTTGATTGAAACCTCCAATAGAGAACATGCTACTGTGTGTTTCAGGTGTGTGAGGCTTCCGAAAATTATTCTAACACTGCATTTCCTGGGACCTGATTAAAACTTAACTGAAATTTTTGAAGGTGAAATGTTATATTTCTGGATTTTCCCAGAGTTACTTTTAGATTTTCAGTACTTTTTTTCTCATAGAAAATGTTAGCACCCAGTACAAAAAACACTTTGTCAAAGCTTAACACATCAGCTTAAATTTCCTTCCTTAAAAATGTTAGTTAAAAGATCTGCATCAGTAAGGTGATATCCCATGGAATGCCTGAGCTAGATTCATCTATGGAGAAACCTTCAACTGACCAATTCAATATCTGCTTTTCCCTCAGCTAGAGCTGAGATTAGCAGCTGACCATAGAAAAGATGCATTTAGTGTAATTTGAAGATTAGCACTCAGACTAAGCATTGTTCTTGAATTTTTCAGATAGAAGAAGCACAATAAGATTTAACTAAAGCAGAGCCTTTCACTGGAAACCTGTCCTAGAAGTCAGCATCAGGGATCCCACATGACAGAACAGAAAAACCCTCATCTGTGCTGCAAGTTCTCAGTCTCATATTTCCTCCCAAGGCACAAGTCAGCTTTCAGATCCCATGAGTTAACTTCTGGGTATCTGCCCATATCCGCTACCTGTTCCCAAGTAAATTTTAGCTCTTTCTAATCCTCCTTCCCTGTTTTCAGTGGGCCTGCTTCTCATCAAATACACCAAACACAAAGCTGTTAAATACCACTCATGCATTCTATTTAGCTCATTATTCCTATCGTGTCACAGGATACACTGCTCATAGCCACATGAAGCTCTGCAATTTTCTATGCCCACAACTGAATAAATATAATAGATTGCTCCTAACCAAAAAAAGCACTGTATTCCTTCGTCTTTTCCAGGTTCTCATCCAGCCCCAAGGTGATCTCATGCTGTTACCTTCTATTTTATCTAGATGCCCAAAAACTGCCCCCAGGACAAAGAAATAAATCCAGTCAACTGTCAGTGGGACAGGAGAGAGTCCTGGTTAGTCATCAGTGAACCCTTAGATCAGCTAGGCCAATCTTAAATACAGACGCCAAGAAAACAAGTTTCTTTTTCCGTTTCTTCTTGGCTCTTGTATTTTAATCTGTGTCCATTACCTCTTGTCCTGTCACTGGACACTGCTGAGAATTTACATCTTCCTATTTGGTATTAATAGCATGTTGGAGTCCAGAACACCCCTCTGACTGTCCTGGATGATTTCAGACCCGGACAGGGGGCTGAGAGACCTTGGCAGGGAGTCAAAAACTCCTGTGCCTTCGATTTTAGCCCTTAGGAGAAATTACCATTTCTGTGTGAAGATTTACAAACCATGAGAGTTTAAGTAGAGTGATAGTCACAGGGTGAAAAATAGATTTATAGAATTTTTAGGCTGATAAGCAGAAAAACACAAAATGGAGTCTCCACATGGCTTTTGGGCTTCTTCTTCCTTCTTCACCTTCTCCATTTTCTGCCATGGTGTTGGCATCTTTGTTTGCTTTGGAGTAGAGCCTGACTTCCTAATAGGAAAGATAGGCATTGGGAATCTTTTATAAACAAAGTAGACATAACTTTTAGTATAAAGATGCTCATTACCTTCAGAGCGGTGTTATTCTCCGTGAACTGACCTGCTGAATGGATCTCTGTAGGTCAGGGAAGAAAATGTATAGATAAGAGAGAATAAACAGCCTTGAAAAAGCAGAGGAGACAGCTCTCAGACTTTTTTTCGATCTCGGTGCTGGACAAAAAGACTTTTGCATTCTCAGGAAGAATAAAAACACACAGAAACCCGAGAATAAGATTCATAGAATCTGGTTGTTTAATTGCATGGTCTGTCTTGCCTATATTGTTGTGTGACTTTTCTTGCCAACACAGTCCAATTCTTTCCTTTTTTATGCTTAAATTTTACTTCTTAAAATTCTTACCCCACAAAAATCACAATTACTTTTTACTAAGGTAAAAAAATAGAATGGTGTGCTATTCATGTTTCATAAATGTTTATTCAAGGGATATCAGTAATATCAGTAAAAGGCTTGTAGGACTGAAAAACCTCTGTTGTCAAAGGCATAGGCCATTTGAGTTTGATAGAAATATCTTACAAGTTTGAATAAACTTCCTTTTGCATGCTTGGCTTGACACATCTTTCACAGGTCATTCTCCTATGTGTTCCCATTACAGAGAGCTGTTTATCAAAAATTTTGATACTTTTGTCCTATGACTGCTCTTCCAGTATGACATATTCTTGTTTCATAATAATTGAATTTGATCATATGTTTTTAGGTATACCACTTTTCCTGTGACTTCTGTATATGGCTGCATCTGTATCTCAGGAGATATTTGTTCTGTACAAGAGACCATGTTTATGTTTATTTTTCTTTATTTTCTTCAATGGCACATTTAAGACAGGCTAAAGATAGACAGACTAATACACAATTTGACAATTGTATGCATGATGTTCATATTTTACAGCATTCTGCAGAAGAACAAAAAATGAGTTCTTCCCAATAACTATGAAAATCTGTCAAAGGGATAGTTTTAGACTGAGATGATTTGGCAGATGCCAGACAAAAATAGAACTATAAATTACACAGTGACACTGAGTTTTAAGCTGCCTGGATCTCACACTCAAAAGATCAGCCCCTTACACAAATTCAACTTCTTCTATGTGTATTTACAATGGTAAATTGAAATTTTTGCACCATTGAAGCTGCATAAACGAAGGAAAGAAAAAACTTGATCAGCTTAACTGCATAGACATTGAATATTTTATTTAATTTGCCACGTCTTTGATCTCTTCACTGGCACATCTCCCTAGCAAAATATTTCATCTCCAGATGATACTCTGAACTCCAAAGGCATGAACTGACAGAACAATGACAACAAAATAAAGAGTCAGATAATAATGGAAAATAGTCTATGATACCATTACTGGTACTTCCTTCTCCTAGGAGTCACAGAAACAATGCATTTTCTGGAAAGGGAGAACCAAGATTTTCCTTGTGAAAGAATAAGAGCAAAATTATTTTTTAATTAAAGCAATGCATGAACCTCACTTGTAAGAGTTACTGGACATCCATGATCCTAACCTCTTGCATCTTTATTTACCCATGTAGGTATGATTTAATTTTTTCCCTGAGCAAAGGGATTCCCTCTGATTTCATCTTTAACATACACTTTAGTTTATAATTCTGAGCGATCACTTTTTTCTCCTCCCCTTTCAATAACACAGCTTGCATACTAAGATAGAATATTGGTATGAAAAAATAAAAGCAACACTATTGTAATATATTGGCTGACATAATAAGTATTTATGCACAGCCAGCAATGATGACATTAATTTGAAAAAATTAATACAACGCAAACCTTGCACTTTTCATGCTACCTCAGTGATATCAAGAACTAAAACATTTTGTAATTCCTATCAGCAGAGAAATTAAGAAGAAATAAAAACACATTATTTTGTTCAGTGACATTTACTATCCAAAGATATTATACTTTTAGATTTAATCAATGGAACTTTTTCTCAAAACTTTAGTTCTCCCAAGCTCAGCCTGAATAATGATTTTCATATTACCCATCCTATGGGTAAAATTTTTCAAGGAAGGGAAGAAAGTGTGAAATCCATCTTCTTTGTAAAGCTGTGTAAGTGACAGTGTTTGAGCCCTAGAAATTTTCTAGGCTTTTTCCAGACAATGCAGTGGCGCTACTATGCAATGCATCCAGAATAGCTTTTATTTTTAGCTATGTGTGACATTGTGCTCTTCCTGCAAATACACGTGTAAATTTTTGCAAAGCAGTAATACTCTCTTTAGCTAGAATGCTCGAACATCCTAGCAAACTTTCATTTCAAGATCTTTACTGACTTAATTGTTTTCATATGTACACCATCAACATCTCCATTTCTAAGAAATGTGCTGGTGGCTTGTAGAACTGATTAGAAAACCACCCCACATGCATGACCCCTGCATATGTACCACTAAATATTTAATGTGTTAAATTAAAGAGATGATGAGAAATAACCTCATGATTCCTCATGACTTATGCATAAAAATGCATGTACAATTTCAGAGTGGACAATTTCTGTCCAAGCTGGACAGAAATACTTTAGCTATGACTGTAGCAAGAGATCACTGGGACAGGGTTTCCATTCTGCTCTCTTGTTCTCTGACAGTGGGTTGCCAAGACTGTTTCAAAGAAAGGAAAGAGGTGGGGAAAATAATATTCATGTCAACAAATTCATGTGTGCATTCATGGGAAGAACAGATTCCAGACAATTATTTATATGCTAATAAAGGCAAGTACACATTCCTGGGAGGGATGAACTCCTTAGGGAGCTTGTTATCCAACACAATTGACACTATGGAAAGATGGTTCTTGGTGGAGTCTGTGGGTCCACCACATCCAGCATCAGCTTAACTCATTGCAGACAGACAGCTTCTTGACTGAAGGAATTTTCCCTTTATTAGGATAAAAATATCTAGATTTCTCAAAAATATATAAATAATTTTCCACATCACCTGTAAAGTTATTTTTATTGGATGATTCCTGACAAATTAAAAGGATGATTTCGCCATGAAAAGAAGATAGTTATAGGAAAGACATCTAATTCTATAAAACTTTGAGTCTGCTGGTCTTTTCAGGCTTTCTGAACAGCATGTTAAGTGAAAATTAATTTATATATGTGTGGATATATTTTCTCTTACTTGCAAAAATACATTTAAATGTGGAAAAAATATCGGTTTAAGTACTGAAGCTTGCCATTTTTTGTATTCTATTTTTGTATTATGCTTGCTGTAGAATGGATCTTGAAACTGCAATAACTAGTATTCATATCAGCTGATCCCTAGAGATCAATTTCAGCTTCCATTGCATGAATGATGATTATCTTCATTAGTGGCTTGTTTAATTTTCACAATTCCTTGCTCTTTTAACAGTTCTTTTAGGTAATCAGAATGGGGATGAAAAAGTGAAGCACTGACAAATATCTCTCAGGATAATCCTGCCATTCCAGGTTCATACAAGGAGGTAGAATTAAGTCTCTTTTAACTTGTAAACACTTCCTGCAGTTGTGCTACCAATTTTATACATGTTTGCTCTAACAAGAATATATATGAAGAGTTCATTGGAATGTTTATGCACTAAGCTTCAGAGGATTGCATCTGACAATCAACCATGGTGCCTCAGGGGCTTTTTCATTAGTGGCAGAATAACTATGGTTTATAAAACTAGGCTTGGGGCCACTATTAGAATATATATGTGTATACAAACATCTCTTTAAGCCCTTTATTACTATTATTTGGTCTACTGGAATGTGTATTAATAATACTTTTACAAATATATTTATTTAGTCAGATAGCAACCTGCCTGAACAATCTGCTGTCTTTTTTTTTGTTTTGTTTTTTAAATGAACAGATTTAGTTCATTCTGCATTATGGGAATAGAACAGATCCCATTTGAAAACCAGTGTGGGCGCTCTGCCCAGGCTGAGGTAGAATTGGTTGGCATTTAGAGATTACTCAATCAGAACATTTTATTTAAAGTTTACATAGAAATTTACTAGTGTAATTTTCTGCATAGTTTCACATAAACATTTTGACTGTTTCAAGAACAGATTTGGACTACTCTGAAACCCCAAGAGCAAGCTGATAAATGCCTAGTTACTGTTATACTACACTTAGTATTCCAACACAGGCAAACTGAAATATGTGAATGTACTTTTCAGTTGCTCTTCTGTGTGTATGAAAAGAACTCTTTAATAAAGTTTCTCTGACTTACCATATTCCTACCTCACCATCCTTGTGAAAGCATTCACAAAATAGTCTCCCACTTGAGGGGCAATCCCTGTCTGCAAATGACATAGTTAAGATTTCATCACAGGTCCTCTTCCCTGCCTCACTTCCAGCCTTTATCATAATTGTGAGTTAGGATGCTCTCCTCCCTTTGCACCAGATTGGTTTCCCTGTATTTGAAAAAAGCAGCTGCAGTGATTTTTCTTACTTACTGATTATGGTCTTCTCCAAAGGAGAAGTTTCAGCTGTGACACAGAGGGTAAAGCAACTAAAAATTCTGTCCTGCACAAGGTTTTTAGTTAAATCATAATGACCCAATTAAGAGACTGAAGATATATAAAAGCATTTTCTGGAAAAATTGAAATCCTTAGAAAAATTTCTCTCAGAATTGGCACTAAAAAGATTTGGAGAAGGAATCTGTTGTCAGAATAACACAGAGAATTTGAGGGAATGAGACTTAGGGGATCTATCATAGCTGATCGGTCTGACCAGTCTGAAAGAAGGAAATACCCTAACGCAGGTCTTCTTATTAGAGGATGGAATCTATACTATCAATTTTCTTGAAAACATAGGAAAAAACTCCCCTGTGTTCAAACATGATACCCCTGCAAGAGGCTAAGGATGCAGTTACATTAATGTTTTAATTTGCATCAACATCCTTTTCAATGTACTGATCATCATCCACACCTAACATGTTTTTAGGTTACAATGTGGATTGCACTTGGATCAAATAAATGCTTTTCTATTAGTACAGGAGTACAAAATCTAACACAGGTGCTTACTTACTCCATTCCAACCATTCACTCCATGGATAAGACTAAAGCTAGTACAAAAAAAAAAAAAATTTGGTCTGCATATGAGGTCCTCAGCATCAACTGTTTAACTTTGCAAATCTCCTCTTGTAGCAGAATTACTGCTAAAACAGATGGAACCAAGATGAATGAGAAAGGTCAGGTCAGCTTCATAACTTCACAACAATTCTCCAAAAAGCTTTATTATTCACATATACTTTTGACAGGGAAAAAAAAAAGCGATTCCAAATGTCACAGCCTTTAAAAATTGTTATTGAATCTGAGATATGCAGTTGATAATATTCTATTTTGCATATTTGGAAACTGGAGCTTAGTTAATTGGCTCATTAACATCATACAGGCATTTTTGTGTATGAGCTGAGAATTAACCTGCTTCCTCCAATTCCCACTCATATACACAAAGAAAGGTGACTTTACCACAATATTAAGAGAACTGAAACTCCGGCATTAAAAACATGCTTGGCCTCAGAAATATTAACCTATCTTGTATAAGTAAGGCAAAAGCATTTCTGCTCTGCATACAAAAGGTGGAAATATATAGATTTTTGCCTCAAATACATGTACAGATCTAAAAAATTTAGAAAATGGACCATTAGGTATAATAACATAGTAATACTGTAATTCTTCTGGGAGGGAGTAAGACACGGGTACTGTTCTTTCTTTCCTGGTCGCAGAGACATTTGGCTTCTGCCAAGGAGTCTGATTCACATTGATCCAAAACACAAGCTTCTGTCCCAAGCAGTAAATTATGGAAGGGAGAAGGAATAAATGAGCATTATAGACTGCGAAGAACCACAAAGTCCAGTAAAAATACTCCTGTAATTTTAGATTTTAGATGATTCAGAAACCTCTTTACACACTAGTTCACGTATACTTTTTAATTTTTTTAATATACTCTATTCTATGCAATAGAATTTTTAGCAGTATTCAGTTCTCAAAAATACAAATAAATGAAAACACCAACTGCTATGTTACAATAAAATTTCTGACGCACACATAGCAGTAAAGTTGGTTCCATAATGACTTAACTAGGAGAATACCATTGAAAAAGGATTTTCTCTGAAAGAGACTGTAGTAATCGCACTTACTGAGTGTTTCCTTCAGTCAATGAACAGGTATGTTCAATTAATATTGAAAAATTCCTGTTCAGAATACAGGATAATATTTTAACTAGAAATAATGACCTATTAAAAATAGACACATTCTAAAAGTACTTTAAGAATAAGTAATTTCCCCCACTGGAAGAAAATAAAAAAATGCATAAAATATCCATTTCATAAATTGTGCCATAAAGTACTGCCTAATTATAGGAGGGAAACATGAACAGTCAGTAATACTTAAAGCAATATGAGCTACAACATTCCTGTTTTCAACCTTATACATGATCTTATATAGTCATGTAGCAAAACAATTGGATCTACTGACATTGTGCACTGTGATGGGAAAAGTAATTTGTTAAGGAAAATTTTTCCGAGAGCATCTGTTCTAGAGATTATATACTGCACAGCTGCATGTCATTTACACCTTAGGCATTTCCCTGTTTCCTTGCTGTTGATCTCCCTGCCAATATAATTAATGCTGTGCACGTGCTCTCTGTATTTTTTCTGAAGCATATTTGCAATAGGTCAAATATATCTAATAAAAAAATGGTTGCCTCAACCTTAAAAATATTAAGCTCACAAAAAAATTTCTCAGTCTACACAGATAACATTTAAGAAAATCCTCAAGCACATAAATTGCTTAAATTCTACACAAGCTATATTGTCTATCCAAGATTTGAGACTGAATAAAGGTAATATACAAGGAGAAAAATGAGTGACACTGGGGATTACTGTATAGGGAAATCCCACACTAGCTTCTTTAAATAATCCTTTGGCTCATCTGGTCATCTGAAAAAATAAGAGTGACAAAAATAGCAAGCAGAAAGTCAACATGGAAGACTTTTGCAACATGATAGACTCATGGGCAATTCATAACCTTCTTTTAGTACAAATTTCCAATACATACTGCTCTTAGTTAACAACAGTTATCAGACCAGAGAAATATAAGTAGGCAGAAAGTATCTTTTTTTCTCCTAAATTGTAACCATATATTTTTTTTCTTCCTCAGCACTTAACAAGTACAATGTAAAAGGCAGTTGCCTTTTTTTTTACAGCTTTTTTCCAGTTGCCTTTTACATTTAGAAAAGTTTAATTTTTCTAAAGACCATACTAGTAACAGTGTCATCCAGAAAATGTTTGGTTTAAATTCTTTACAGCCTGAAAAGATTCATACTCATCCATTCCCACAGTGCTGGTTTATCCTCAGAGTTGCATGCTTCCAAAACAGTAAACCCTGTTTGTTACAATTCGACACAATCGAACAGACACACACACAACACCTTTCTCCGAGCAAGGCAGAAGCAAAAGAGGAAGTTTATTATAAAACTCTGATTTATATAGGTTACACACACTATCCCCTTGATTGGTCAAACAACTGACCTCCTTTGAGACCACACTGGTCAAACCATAGGTCCATCAACTCTCACTTCCTTTTAGAAAGGAATGTAAGTAATCGTTGTTTACAAAAATGTGTGTGTGAAATCTGGCTCCAGAAGTTCAAAACATCAGAAGGCTAGACGAAACATGCAAAAACAAGGGCAACTTCTGTTCATCTGGTTGCAAGAATGGCTGCCTATTCTAAGGAAGGATTTTGGAAGTTTCATAGGAGTAGAGGTGTTTTCTCAAAATCCCTTCTGCTCTGCAGAGAACAGTAGCATTTAAAAACCACCTTTTTCTTTTGTCCATAAGAGACAGAATGCAGGTTTTCCTGTTCTGACAAGAGTCCGTCCCTAGGTGCCTAGCTCACCACATATGAAATCTTCACCAGTTAACAGAGACAATAAGTAATTGTAGAGGTCAAGAGCCTGAAAGGCATGCCTTGTAATGTACAAAGTATAGCTAAGTATAAATCTTTCCTTCAAGATTTTCAGGAATCAGATTAATTACATTTTCATCTCTGCTTTGTGTGTTGAAATAATGACAAAAGGATTTCAAATAGTAATTACCCAATGCGAGTGCACTCTCTTTTGGTATAACAGAAAATCTGGTATTGCGACTTCTCATGTAATAACAAGCTCGTTTCACTAACAGTCAGTGTCAGAGATGAAATGAAGTTACCCAGTGTGATGGGGTACTTATTTCATTGATTCATTGACTACACTAGCAGAAGACATACCAGTCTTTTCACAAAAAACACTTTTCTTCTGTACTAATAGGTTGTTTATATAACTCTCCATTCATTGTTTCACAGATTGATTTGAACATGCTTCATTATAAGACCTGCCAGTATGATGCTGGGGTATCAACATTTCACATGGGCCATTTCTTCATATTTCTTTCAGAAAAGAAAGAGAAAACCTGACTGGTTAAAATTTCCTGGTGTGCTCCAAGAGTCGCAGGATATAAGACTTTTAACAGCACAAAATAAAGTTCAGAACCTGAAGTGGTTTTGGTCTTAAATTTGAATCTTAATTTAGTGTGGTGAACTTGACTTCTGACTCCTTGAGTGTATTCTATAACCTTAAGTGCCCTAAGCACATGCTTTAAAATACATCATTATCAGCTGAGGCAGCTAAAACCAATGCTGAGAAGATATTTCTTAAATCCTGCCCTTTCTGAGGTTGTATCTCTAAGCAGGCCTTAAAATCTGCATTTCAGTATACAGCTCTTGCAAAATTAGTCACTGTGCCCAGAGTATTCATCTATGGACAAAGATCATCCATCTAATTTCAACTTCCTAGGAGAAATACTCTCAGGTAATAAAACATTCTGGCCTTCTTGTAATGTTTTCTAAGCATCTTCATTCAATCTCAGTGGCTAACTGCAGATTTTGGGGGTGAAGCGGGAAGCAGGTTTAAACACAATCTGCATAGACAGTAGATGACTTGAAAAGTAGAATCCAGCTTCTCTGCTCACAATTAGCATCAGCTTTTACCTTAGAGCCAAGCCAGCAGAACTGCTCAAACCTCACTGATATTTTTGTCATTTTGTACCACTGCTGTCATGAACAACACAGCCAAGGCAATTGCAATATGAACACAATGTGTAGAATGGAGAGCAATGTAGGGCGTGTGGGATTTGTCACATATAGCAGGTTTCCATGACCCTTTTTGCATAAATGTTCACGTTGGTAGAGTTTGTACTAATGCAGTAGAGAGCTCTTGAATTTCTCTGGTAAGGCAGGTTACATAATAATAACAAAAATCAAAAGAAACATAATAACAAAACCCAAACCAAAACAAAAATAAAAAAGCAGACGGATATATAAAAAAAAATTACAAATATTTACAATTTGCTAAAATGCATCAAGAATCATTTTGTTTGTTTAGTACTGTTTGGATATCAAATACCCTAAACTCTTCATGTTTTCTATTTTATTGTTCTCCAAATTCTCCATTTGGAGGTACATTATTCACAAACATGTATAAACACAAACTTACTTCAGAATAATCCATGGAGGTCCCCAGAAACTACACAGCATTAGAGCTGCTACTGGTTTAGTCCCTGAATGGAGCATTGATTTTGACCAATGACTCGGTGTACAGTTAAGTGATGAAAGAAAGAAAAAGTCAGAAAATACAGATGCAAAATAGTCAGAGAGGGTCTATGAGAGGCAAATGGTGGACCTGAGAATTACTTTTCTCTGGAAGGAAGAGAGGAAGGGAAAGGGTGTCTTGTCTAAGAGTCAGTTTAGGTTTGAGAGGAAGGAAAGCCCAGAGCTACAAAGGAAATAATAGAGAATAGCTGTCAAAGGAAATTGGGCATTTTTAAATAACGATCATTTTGTTTCTAGATGAGTCAAAGGGCCCTGGCTCCCTATAGCTCAGCCTGGGGTAAAGGATGAAGATTAAAGAGTGGATGCTTGAAACTACATGCAAGGCTGGGAACTGCAAAGAATTATGTACAAACAGCCAAGGGCTGATGCTAGAACACTCCAGTGGAGAGTTTGGTTCATGGAGGGAGAGGAACCCCCTGGGGTATGGCAACCTATATATGGTTAGAGATCGGTTTCAGAGCAAAAGAGAGCTCATAGCTACAGCTAATGGGACTTGGGAAAGGGGCTGCCAGAAGAAATATCACTGAGGAATTTTTGGCTTTGTGGAGGGCAAAGGTACCTTGCCCAAATTTCAATGTAGAAATTGGATCCAGGGAAAGAGTAAACCTAAAACTGACACTTTCAGGGGGGTTATATAATACTTTTCAATGTAAACTTTCAATGAAAACTCTTATTCTTTTGTGGCTGTATCCTCTCTAGACAAGATAATCTATCAAGGGCATTTTGATGTGCCCTGGGCCAAGTGAACTAGCACAAATATTTGAAAATTTGTAACACAGCAAATGATGTACGTCCAACTGAGAATGGAGATGAAGTTGAGGAGGCAGATCTTGGTTTTAATAACTTTAGGAGGATGTTATTCCAGTTTAAAGTAGAGTTAATATTAACAGAAAAAAAAAACCCATATATATAATTTTTGCTTGTTTCTTGGTTAAATGTTAGACTGACACATCTGCACAAGATGTTTCTGGGCCTTCAAATTCTGGCTCCATAGCAATACAGTGAGTTTGGAAAGCAAGAAAACAAAGCAGCAAAATAATATCAGTAACTAATAATATCAGAAAACCTTATTAAGATAATTGTGTGAAAAAGAGTTATTTTGTAGTTAAATTACAGCAGGATCCTACGAGCTTCTCCTGTTACCCCAGCAATAAGATAGATTTAGTCATATTTATAGGAAGGAGAAGTGACATGGGCTTTCTCTGTGGTAGAGCAGGAGTGCTGAAAATAGCACAGTGCATCTGACCACCACCTGATTAATCTAAAACCATTTCTGAGAAATAAAAAACACTTTAGGTAACCATACATTTTGTGAATAGACTATTTTACCTTAACTGTATAGAACACTGTCTTAGGATTATCCCAATTAAATTTTTTTTCTTGAACTATAGTACAATTTGTAATGTTACAGATGAATCACTATTTTAAATCCTTTTTCCCTAGTGATTTTTTTAGAGAAAAAACATATGAACATTACAGTTCCTTTCTCCATTATCAACACATCTTCTTCTTATATATTGCATTATTTTAGGGAGCTTTGCTACTGCCATCTGAACATCACTGGATTTCTAATTAATTTTCTTCTGTCTTTGAAAAGTGATATTTTGCTGCATAAAGACAGTGATAAATTTTAGACCACAGCCGCTAGGATTTTAGGAAATTACTTTATTGGTAACAAGTTGGCAGTGCGAATCCCTGAATCAATAGTAAAGTGACTCATGCGTCTCGACTTTGTCTTTGGAAAGGCAGTGCAGACTATTAATTTCTTGGTGCTGCAGATTGTGAGTGCTTATGCATATGGAAAGGACATTCAGGCACACATGAGCACACTCTCAATGAAAGCATAACACTTTAGCCTTATTCAGAACAGAGAAATTATATTAATTAAATTCACCTCAGAAAAACTTCTATGTGTTCTTTAAATAGTAAATAAGCCAATAAATTAGTACAAAGGACTGCTTTTTATTATTCTTTCTGTACCTGAATTTAAAAGGCTGCTTAATGCAACAACTTTGTGCATTGTTTTGACTTCTGGTTCAACTGAAGAATGGAAATTCATGAGAAAATCTTACAAGAGTTTTTCTGTTTTCCACAAGGAATACCAGCTAAGTACTAGTATTTAGGAATGAACACAGGAAAAGTATAATACTTTATATTCTCAGAAAGAATACAGTTTAACATTACTTACTATGTAAGAAGTAATTGCCATTGTCTTTTCAGTTTGACTTCAATGGTTTGGGGTTAAAAATATAGTATTCAATTATATACATTTTGTCACCCTCTGACTACTAAAAGTAGTTGTGTAGATTCAAATTCTGGAGATGTAGGTTAAAAAATTTTAAAACATGAATACAAGAATCATAGCATTTATTATACTTATCTACTTACAATGATTTACAGTTTCAATAAATTTAATGAAAATGAAGAATCTACTGAAATTTTATCATTGAAATCAAAGTAAATTCAGGTAGATAATGGAAATTCCACTTCCAGAACAAGGTATGTACAGGAGAAATACTAAATTAGACCATAGATTCTTAGGTAAGCGATATCCTTCAAGTCTTTAGAACTGGTCTGTTAAATTATGATACTATGAAAAATGTATAACTGGTAATTTTAAAGGGACAAAGATCTATCTGCAATTAAATGAAAGAATTCAGACTGAAGACAAAGAATAAATAAATTCATCAGTTCTCATTTATTACATTTTGAATTTTCTCCTGAAAGAATATTTCTAAAAGCTTTTTTATATCTTTTGGGCTTCAACTGAATTTTCTTTGGGTCATGAATGTGAAGGTTAATAGAATTTCCATATATTGTTAATACTTGCACACCTATCTGACAAAAGTGAAGAAAATCTTTGCTTAGAAAAATCTACAGACAGCAGTATTTTTCAAACACAATCAAAATGACAGTGCAAGAAGAAGCAGGGGAAAATTGATTAAGTAAAAAAATGTACCTGGTAACTTTAGTTGGATGATTAATAGTGTATCACAGAACTCAAGCAACAGATGTTTATTAATGGCAAGAGGAATGGAAATGCCAAACAGAAAAGTGAAGGGAATACTAACTCTTGAAAGTAGAGCTATGCCAGGAGACAGGGGGGACATAAGGAAGCCCTGCCAGGAGAGGAAGGACATATGGAAGCTGCTGAAGTAGCAGCATATCTGTCATTATAAATGCTAGAGGACATTTGGACTTACTTGGGGTAAGCAGTGATTAATGCTCAGAATAGACTAACATAAGACAGGGAAGCCTGGGAGATGTGTATTCAGAGAACTTTGAATGATGAACTATAACAAAAACATTCAAAGAAAGAAATGCCCTTGGCTGGATCCTGCATTTCATTTCTCAATCAGTAAGGTATAAGATAATCCACTCAGAGATGCTCTAAGCAGGGCCAAAATAGTCAAAGTCAGAAAGATGAGTCCTTTTCTGGACTGGAAGAGCTGCAGTCTCCACAGTGTTTTCCACTTTGTCTTCACCCTTTATTGGGAGGAATAAATTAGTTTCAGTAAAAGATATAAACCTATATAAAGGAATTGCAAAACTCACGTGGCACCCTGGTTCCTGGAAACACAGGGTCGATCTGCAGGATTCAGAGAGGAAAAATGTCTGTGTTCAGGCAACCTTTAGCTCATCCACTCAGCTCCAAAAATCACCTTGGATGTGAAAGCTGGAATTAATGCAGGATCTTCTGCTATAGCTTTCCAGACACAGCAGGTATCCAGCAGAGTGCTGAGGCTGAAAAGACACATCACCCAAGGCCACTGTCAACCCCACCCACATCTTCTAAATCTTCTTTCAGTGCTCAGTATCCTCATATTTGATGGCAAAAGGGTTATAAAAAGTTCTCAGAGACAGGAAGATTCATTCTACATACATCTTGCATTAAGTTTTAGAGGCTTTTTGTGCATTATGTCCTTCATATTTGGGATGTCCAATGTGAAGTTGGTGGGTTGATTTTGCTTGGTAATAATTGGTTGTTACAGACCATTGTCCTTTCTTTGTGGTTTGTAAGGGAAATACTGCAATTCTGCCCCTGGAGACCTCTTGAACTGTTACTACATCTTGAAGAAATCCACACAATCAACACAAACATATTCTGGTGGCTTACCAAACATTAAATACCGTATTAAATTTTGGCTTTCATGTCACCATATCTCTGCTTTTGCCAAAGGCTTTTTTCCCTGTCCTGTATAATTTTGTGATTTGTTTAAATCTGAAATTATGCAGGACGCCAGTAAGACCTTATGGCTCTCCAATTCCAGTTATCTACCAATGTATTAATAGCTTAGGTAATGTAGTCACCTAACAGACTTTCTCATCAAAACTGCATACAGAAATGCCATAATTCTGTATTCACCTGTTCATCAAAGCACAAGGCTTGGTCAGCTTATTCACCAGAGACACCAAAATCAAGCAACTTCAGACCTCAGTCACCTTAACTGTAATTTTCATTGATTTCAGGTAGTCTTTTATGTGACAGGAGTAAAAACAGAATGCCATTCTTTGAAGCCATGGAAATTATAATAAAGTACCTTTTTTGCACACAATAATTTTAAACTTCAGATGGCTTGAGCCTTCTTGGTATTTGTAAGTAATTTTTTAATCTTTAATTATTGTTCTTTTTATCATAATTGAAATTAAAAAGTCATAGTTATGATTATATATATATTTTTTTTTAAGTTACTAATGATTCAGAATGATTTCAAGAAAAGTAGCAACAGACTGATATTACTCTTTAGCATTGCTTCTGGGAGGTTTTAATCTAAGCAGGTAAGATATGAACAGGTGAGGGAAAGCCACACAAGAATTATCAAATATGATAGCAGAATGTACAATGTTAATTTCTTAAATAAAAAAAAAATAAAATAAAGTATGATGGCCAAAAAATCAGAAAATGCTTATGTAAAATGAAAAACCGTAACAGAGATATCGGAACAACTTATGGGATATAGATGAAATTCTTTTTATAAATTGCAACATGTGGTTCATAACCCAACACTAGTGTAAGATCTTGTTTGGGAACAGACAGAACTGGAAAGTCTTTTTTCAGTAAGAGTTATTCATACAATTTTGTCCCATAATCTGTTGGGTAACCTGATATAAATTTCTAACACTTAAGATTAAAGTTCAATGGGATTTACTTTGTATTAGAACAAAAAAGTTTGTTATTGCCCTATCAACAGTTCTTTCTTCAGGTCCCTCACATTGATAATATTTATGTCTGATTACTATAATAATTTTGACTAGTTAACAAACACAAAAATGCAAGGAAAATTGCTATTTGAACTATTTTTACATCATATAATTATGACGTAAAAGAGGTGTCAAATGACTCAGTACAGAACAGAAAATTTAGGAGATAGTACTAAGTAAACAAAGTGGGCTGGAAAGTGAGGAATTTTTCTGTAGAATATTTTGCTTACTGGAGTTATATAAACTTTCATCTGAAGAACACGGTCAAATGGGAAAAATGGTACCTTAGAGCATACTGTGAAGGCCAGAGGCAAACACATAATGAACAGGACTGCAAGAACTGTTCTAGGAAAACTGACACAACAAAATGCTGAGTAGCTGGGTAATTGCAGTGCTCCAAATCCATCCATTCAAATGATGAAATCCCATGTGGTGGAACACTACGTTTCTCTGCCTTTTCCCTCTTCTTAAGAGTAAAAAGTGTTCAATTGCTTTTATTTGCTGAGCATCCCAACAGATGAGCTTATGTGAGTAATTGCACATGAGGTCTTGAGCTGAAGTTTTCAGTTTGTTTGACCTCTTTCGTTAGGGAACTTATAACTTGTTTTCTAACACAGATGTTTCTCTGATATGTATAATTGTAATGAGCTTTGAGGAGATTTTTAATCCTGACAGAAGTTGGAGCTGGATTTGCTAAAGTTCATTACAGTTACAAATATCAAACAGGATAAAAAGATCCTTAAAAATTACTAAAATGTTAGAATTTCATAGTGTCACCCTCAATGTGTAAGTCCATAGTAAATTCTCTAAGAGCTAAATCATAACAGCTAAGGTCTACCAGATTTTTATAATACATTGCCAACTTAACACTTACATTTCCAGCAATCTGTGTGTACAATATTTTATGCACTAATGTTAGATCAGTCCTGCAGCCCTTCTGTCATAGATGCTGTACTAACCCTTGCTGTGAGAAGACAGTTTTTCTGAGAGAAGCCAATTGCACTAAGAGATGCATGGATGCATTCACTGTAGGAGTTCTTTGCTGATATTATTTTGTGAAAGTGCCTGCAGCAAGGAAATAGTCCTAATACATACGTACCTGAAGGCTTCCAGAATAATAGTTCTGTTGTAATCACAAATCAAATACTATCCAATTAGTATATAGTAAGAAATATGAATACTAAGAAATAGTAAGAAAAACTGTGTCAGCTTAATTCTGGTTTTTTCAGAAGATAACTATTGATGATAGTCTTTTCTTGATGACTGTTTAGTACAGCGATTGACATTTCAGTGTTCCTGGTATTTCAAACTACGGTTCATATCACTTCTACTGATTAAAAATTCTATTGGCCTTGCATTATAAAATAATTTTTTTTGCTTAAGAGACTCCCTGCCAAAGATAGCCTTTTCAGGTCTCAAATATAAGCTTGGGTGTGATCCAAGGTCAGTTGAAGCTGACCAGATATTTTAATTTCTCAATTGATTTTTATATGGATCTTTTGTTTCTCAACATCTCAGTTCTACTTTTGTCTAATAAACTTAATCATACTATCATTTCTCAGTGGCATTAGTGCCCAGTGGGGTACTCAAATAGAACAAAGCAGTAGGAACAAATTAAACATATGGCTGAATGGCCTTAGATAAAACTTAAACTTTTATCAATCTGAAAAATGACATTGGGATTTGGTCTTGATGCAATACCATATGCTACAGTATCTGCCTCAAACATACTTACAGAGTTGTTCTGCATAGATAAACACTCTATTTCACTATAAAGGAACATATATGTATCAGCAGAGTAAAAGTGTATGATTTGCAAAGTAGCTTGCAAATTTTCAGGATGGAGACAATTAAGGTCACAATATTATGTTCCTATTTTAAATTAATGTTTTAATTGTGAAAGTAAATAAATATATCTAACAAGAAAGGATAATTGGTTTACATGGTTATTACCCAAATTTTCAAAGTAAAAGCCAATATTTTTATAAAGAGTTTGTAGGAATAGTTCTATCACTGCATTTTCCATGGTATTTTTAAGGATCATATGTCATAATCACAACTAAAGTTACTAATGTATATTAAGATGTAAAGGAATTAAGAGAGTAATTGAAATCTAATTAGCATTTCTTCGCTAATGGGAGAAAATTTTGTCAAGTTTCTATCTGCAGAATCTGTGCCACTATGCAGTCATTTTTATATAGATAGCCACTGAGACCCTTCAACTTACTTTTTCTTGGACAAGGAAATAGCGTTACTGTGGCATGAGGAAAAGTAGCAGTGTGATACCAGAACTAGCAAATGCCTTATTAATGAGAAATGTACTACCTGTCAGGTTCACAGTTGCAGAAGCAAAGAGTCAGAAAAAATAATTCAGAAGACCACAATGGCCATAAGAAAAAGAAAGGAAATCTCCTGCTTCATTCAGGAGACGAGGCAGGATCAAATATAAGGTTTGACAGGCTGATGCAAATGTGAGTGATTTTATGCAAGCTAATAGAATAGCATAGTGAAACAGAGTTTGCCTTTAATTAGAGCTGGCAAGCAGAAAGGAAAGCCCATTAAGCCTGGAAGGTTGTAAGGTTCACAGTGTGTTAGACCATCCCAGAGAGAATTAAATTTTCAAAGACTTGCTACTCTTCTAGGAGTTATCCCACATCAAGAACAAAATTGTTCAGTTATCAACTATTTAGAATATAATTGAAAAATAATTATATATTCACTTTTTTTGTATCATGATTGATTAATCCTCTGGAAAAGAGCATAGTCTTTCATTGTCAGTCATTCTCCCTGACCATCCACAGGAAAAAAGAGTCTCCCACAGAGCTCCGCTTAAGTTATTCATCAGTAGCCTTCAGGTCTGAGGGAATGAATATTGAATCAGATCATAGAGGCAATCAGCAAGAATTTAGAAAGGAATAGAAGAAACTTACAGAAAAGCTAATTCTCAGTGGAACTATACAAAACAAGTGAATTCCATCCGATAGTCACTCCTGTGAAGACTGAAAATTTGAAAGCAAATCTTAGAAATCTGTGTTTAACTCTTTTATACTAAGTAGTAAAAATGTAAAAGCCATGAAAAATAAATGGAACAGATATTTTAAGAGCAGATAGCATATCTCTCCATTGATAAGGGGGATAGATAGTTTTTCCATTAAGCTTAGTAGTTTGTAATTCAGAACTGCCAAAGGAAGGAGGAATACAGACAGCCTGGACAGACTACTTAGCTGTTCAGCCCAGAAGGAAGACTTTTTAGCAATCAAACCTCAGTTTTCCAGCAGAGCCCAGCCCTCCAGAAATGCTATAAAGTATATGCAATATATGTATTTGAAAAGAGCACAGACACATCTAAGCATCCATAGATGACTCATGTAAATAGCCACAAATTCTGTGTCATAACATTGGTTTAAAAATTCTGTGTCATAACATTGGTTTACTCCACAAGGAAAACAAACTGAAATCCTGGAAATCACCTTTCTAGCAGGGCTACTGCTTTATGTGGTTTTCTGTCAAAAGCAAATTGATTACAGGTGTGGTTTACTGAGGGACTTCTTTGATTCTCCTTCCTCCCTGATGTCACTGGCTCCAGATATCACACAGACTCCCTCTCTCCTACACTCCAAGATTATACTACAGCCATCCTTATAGCACACTCTGGAACTCCTCTTTGTCCAGAGACAGGGATTGGACAGATAGAGTGAATAAAGATTTCAAGATAGGGCAAGGGAAGTTATAGCTTCAACTTACTGCCAGCAGAGAGAAGCAAGATGAGTAGGCACAGGACAGGCTCCATAGGGATTGTGAGCAAATGAGCTGTGGTCACTGTCAGGGAATCCCATTGACAGCATCTCTCACTCTCAATGTCAAAATGATAGTGTGTAGTCACCATTAAACACCTGCTACCCACGATACAAGTCTGCCTTTGGGCCTGATCAGCCAAGAGCATGGCATAAGGCAGTTGTACTGCAAAAACAGCTATCATAGTCACAGTGATTATCTCTCTTTTCCTGTAACACCTGGAGTCTCAGAAAATATTGGACTGGAATCACCTATTAAAAGTCCCTGCAAGGCTTATTACCTGTTCTGTGGCAAAGTGTGTTTATTAATGTCCCCTAATGCCCTAATCTCTGAGAATTTTTTCCTTTGAGGCAAACATTAAGAAATACACTATTTGAAAATTATGGCAATCAAAGGATACATGTTTGTATGCAAATCAGCCATGATCTTTTCTTAAGAAAAAAAGCAAATTTAACCCCTCACCATTATATAGCTAGATAAACATTTAGATCTAAAGGATGTAACCTGTCATCTAGGCAATGCAATTCCACATGAAAAGTTCTGGATAATAGGACAAAATTTTTAAAACCTCAAGTTACAGATAATTGAAATTAATAAATAGATTTGGGTTTAATCTGAGTCAGATTAAATGTCCCAGAATGCCTAATTTCAGAGACAGTAATCTGTATAAATCTTAGACTATGAAATGCTAAATTTTTAGGAAAAAAAAATATAAATAATTAATTTAAGCTACAAAATGCTTAAAGTATTTTAAAGGCAGTCTTTGGATATAATTGTTTTAATCTATCTGGCTGGCCTTACCCATATTGAGGTATTATTAAATAAAAATTGTTATGAATTTTATATGCAAAAAATTAAAAGCATTTGTGCCCCTGCCAATAAAAATCTTTGTTTAATAGTCTGGACTATTTAACACAGAGATGTCCAGAATTTCTTATGATTTCATTTGTTAAAAGGGTACAAAACATTTATTAAAACACAAAAAAGGAAGTCTTTTTGGCCTGAAGAAATTTAGTAATTCACAGCAATGTTCACGGAGAATATAAGCTAAGGTTCTAAGCAATTAATGAGATCCAGAATATTACTTAAATTAGATCAATCAGAGTCAATTACATGAAGCAACTAACAGGCAATTTACATGTGAGAAACTAAATGCAATATGTTGCCAAAGGTAGCTCTGGAGTTGGGAAGGGTTGGTACATATAAAAAAAGAAAATTTGGCTTCAACCCTTTCAAAAAGCATTTTGTTTGGGTACTAATAATATGTGATTGGGATCCCTAGAAAACTAATATCCCTTAGATATTCCTTATGAGCATTGTGGTGGTTGCACCTCATTTGCCTGTTCTCAGTGAATCATAAAGTGTGAGTTGTTTTCAAATGCATGTGTGAGGTCCTTTATCTTGCTTGTTTTGCTCTGGGTCAGGTGAAAATCTCTAGGAGAGTTTCTCTTCTTGGAAGAAACCACGTGTCTTGGTTTAAGACAATTTAATGAGGTAGATACTCTACAATGAGTTATGTCCCTTCAGTTTTAGCCAATCCTTTTCCACCAATACGAATATGAGTAGATATAAGTGAAAAAATAACAGTTTAGGAACAATCAAATGAGCAAGGAGCAAAGAAAAAACAAATACAAGCAGATACAAAATTGCTAAATCTCAGAAATTCCAGGGGAACAAAGAGACACCCAAAATGCATGGGCACCCCCTTCCAACACGGTGGCCCCTGCTGCCAACCATGTGTAGGCAGGCCAAGGGATGATGGTGTCAGCTCTGTCCCCCAGGATAGTGTCCTCCAGGCAGCCACAAGGTCAGAGAGGCAAAGGGAAAAGACGGTGGACAGAAAGAACCCTCCTGGGAAGGCAGGAGCTCACAGAGGTGTTCTGGCAGTGGAGCAGAAGTGCCAGAATCCGTGGGGTCTGCGCCACCACCCACAGCTTCCTCCTGCCGCGTGCCAGAGCCCACTGGTGCTGGCTCTGCTGCCCTGGGCACTGAGCATGTGTGAGCAGGAGGAAACCAGCCTGCTCAGGATCCAGAAGGTGCTCCAGACCCAGCTCCACACTGCCAAACCTGCTTGGGCAACCTGACTGTTTGAAGGGACTGCTGCCTCCTGACCTCACCATTCCAACAGCAGCCCTCAGAACGGATAGAAAAGGTGACTTTCAAGGCATTCCAGTAAAACCATGCAGAGTTTGTGCAGCTAGGAAGACCTTTTAAAATTTGACTTTAAAGAAACAGATAAAGAAGTTTCTCCCTTAGAAGAGACACTGGTGGCAAGTAAAAGTTTTCAGGCCTTTTGTTAATGTGGGCCTCTCTCACCTTTTTGTCACATCGCAATCAATGCAACCTCAGGCCTTGATCTAACTTTGTAATTGGTCCTGCCTTGGAGCAATGACTACAAAAATACCCAAACTTCCCTTCCAGCCTAACTTATTCTACAACCCTATGTTCTTTGATGGGAAGACTTGCATTTTCATTCATGACATGAATGTAACCCAACAAATTGCAGTGGAAATAAACAAATAAATCAGCTCTATGAATTCAATATGTGTAGGTTTTTTAAAGGATCTGAAGAACACAGGAATTCACTTATTTGTCCATGGTAAAGCCTTCCATCTCATACTGCTTGCCACTATCGGTGAGGATCTCCCAGCACCTGTGAATGTAGGTTACATTCCCTACTACCAAAAGGACAAACAGATTCAATCATAACAGAAAAAAGGTGGAAAAAATTCCACCCAAATGTTTACAAGCTGTATTATATTGGTATACTAGAAACTTTTGTGCAAATGCTTTCTCTTAAAGTCACTGGATCAAAAAAAGGAAAGCAAGAATCTGTTAGACAGATCTACCCAACTAATTTCATTAAAAATGCCTGTGAAATTTTGCATGCTGAATATTCACTTCTATTATTAGAAGTATAATTGAGACTTTCAAAGCTCTCTATTTTTAATCTGAAAATCAGCCTTACCCTGAAATCTATTACAGAAGGGCTCCTCAGAAAACCATTGGGTCAACCGGAAGAACAGACAAATTAAGGAAACTGTTATATAAACTGTCAGTGCAGTGATGGAGTATTTTGCCTGGTATCATTTTAAGTTAATGAAGATACAGAGATTTGTTTCTTCCACTAGAATACTATTTTAACTTGCTGGATCTAGGAATTTTTTTCTAGTGCCATGTTAAATTCACAGTTTTTTCCAATGTAAGAAGTCAAATTAGTTAAAATATTCAGGTGGAGGTACTGGAAGAGGAAGCAGTGAAACATTAACTTGTTTCACAAAATGCTTTTATAGAAATTAGAAAGGAAAGCTTGCAAAGCTTTAACACTATGCATGTGAAACTAGCATAGCTTTATTTGATGTTTACATCCTCTACATTTTTTTCCCCCTGAGGAAAGCAATATCGCAAGATAGCTCTCAGGAACATATGGAAGGGATAATATAAGATCCATTTCAAGGGCCAATAAATTGCAGACCCAGTCTATGATCTTGGCAAATGTTCACCAGCAGAAAGTTGAGAAACCTCACTGAAATTGCTTCTACACACAGTAGTACCCTACATAGATAGCAAACCATTTAAAATAAGCCCACCAGCTCTGGACTATGAACTACACCCATAAACCACAGGGACAATGACTGTTGAGTAGGTATTGCCTACATTCCTATATGCCTGGTTTCCACAGCTGTCTCCAGATCTTTGGGCTAAATGCACTGGCTCCCTACTTTGTTTATGTAGTGAGGTGTCTCAGAGAAGGAAACACAAGTATGTTCAGCAATAACTTGCCAAGATTCAGACATAGAACATGAAAACAAGTTGAGCAGAATTACTATATCTACATCATTGTATAAGTTTCTAACTTAGTGCTTCAGAATAAAAATAAACAGCAGTTCATTGCGTTGTACCCCACTTGTAACACAGAGCAAGGCATTTCTTACAGAGAACTGGTATTTAAAAACTATTTCTCTCCTCACTTCTTCACTAATCAATGTACCCTGTTCTTGGAGCATACATAACGGACAAAAGAATTCCTCCAACCACTCAATAAAGCCAGGGTTTTTTTCATTTCCTCATTCTGCTGAAGAGTGGAAATATTTCAGAAGGGAGGCTTGAGAGTAGTGTATGATCTTAATTTTCACCCCTGTCTAGGGAGGTGGAGATGTGGACTTAAAGCATACAGAGGCAAACAATATTCTGCCCAGATCCTCTGTTAGCTAAGCAGTTAATTGGAGAGAGAAGATATTAGTCCATGATCTCCACATTTTTGAAAAGAAGAAAAATGCCTGTGTAGACTTACTGAGTTTGCTTGCTTTTCTTAGCTTTTGCACATATCTGAAGGGTGCATGAATAGGCAAGAGGCACTGTGTGTCTGGACTGAATGTCAAATGCATGTGGTACATTATGAGCTCAGATCAGGGACTGTAGAATAGATATTTTCAGAGGACATTTGCTTGTATGCAAATTTCAGAGTACTCCTGCTTGTTTTTCAAGCCAGAGAGATCAAGAACTACTCAGTTTTCAGATTCAGATTTGTCTTATGGGGAGGTAAACGATATGCAGTCATGTCAAGTCTGACAACGTTGTCACAGCATTTATGTTCCTGACATAGCTGTGCACTGTCTGAGAAGCAAGGTAAACTGCCTGCACAAAAATCCCTTATTCTGTGATTACTTTGCCAATGGTGACCTGCATCAGCTTTAACTTGCAACTTGCTTGTGTCTCTCTCTACAACACAGCAATCACTTGTCTGCCCGCACTGTGATGCCTGAGCAGTTTCGTGTCTTTGCAGAGCACATGGATAAGGATCTCATGGCTCTTCAGAAACCTGTGTGAGCCTCAAGAGCACTACAGTGCTTTCATGTTTGCAGGACTTGGTAGCTATTAATCAGAATGTTCAGGCTCTTCACTTGGGATGGAGGGATCGCAGTTCTGTTATCTAACCTTTAGCAAAGTCCTTTTTTGGCATCTAGCACTACGTAATACTGAAGCTGAGTAAATGTTAGATACTCTCATTAAATTATAAAATAATAGAAATTTTTAATAGTAGAGTTGAAAAGGAATGGGAAAGATCATACAGTTCATCCCATTCCTTTAAATCAGGATCAAGTCTAAATGCACCATTTTTAACATTTGTCAGGAGGGATTTTAAAGTTCATCTGTTGCTGAAATTACATGGCATTTCTGTGCAGTCCTATTTCAGTGCTTGGCTGTTCTCACCATAAGAAAATTATCATTATGCTAAACTATATCCTTAATGTGACTAGAGACTATGCTCAATAAATTATATAATTCATATACTTTATCATGCAGATTATCGTTTTTTTGGAATAAGATTTGCTTCTTTAAAAAACTTTCAAGTACTTTAACTTTTGTGTTTCTTTCATGCAGGTTTTTTGATGAGATCCAAATTATTTCTTTCAGAAAGTTACTTCACTTTATTACTGGAATATTCTCAATAAAGTTTACTATTTTTGACAGCGTGTTCTCATAATGTCCAGTGTGGGTTTGCATAAGAAAAATAACAATTCTTGTCCCAAAATAGATAGACAGATGCATAACAGGCATTTCAATAATGTTTTCATAAATTCCTGAAAGCCTGATTTAGCATCTCCATTTCTTTTAGGATTTGCTTTTATCTAACAGCTGTCAAAGGGGTTCAAAACTAAGGTCTGATTTAATTAATGACTTGCTGAACCATCTTTTCCAGTGTAAGATGAAAAATAGTATTTTTTCTATATCACCAATGGAATTACAGGTGTACAACTTTCATGTCCATCATCTCCCTCAGAATTTGAAGGAACCTAGTCCTGTAATCTCTTTGTATAAAAGCTGTTTCTAAGTTTGGACACACATATCTAGTTTCTCTTCTCCTAGGTAGTCCAAAAACTGTAATTATAGGTCCAAATATTCCCATGTCTTGTTTCTGAAGAAAGGCAGCAGCAAATAATTTGGAATATATGAATTAGAAAAAATACAGAAATATTTTTTAATTTCTCTGTCTTTTCATGTTGCAGAAATAAGACTATGGCTTTGCTTGGCCTGCCCTACTTAATAATTTGCTTAATATATTTACTGCTTCCATTTATTCTTTAAAAAACTACCGTTTTATGAACAAGTTTCACAGTGAAAGTATACATTTTTCAGAAATAGTTCAGATTGTTTACTTAAAATTTTCTGCCTGGCACCATCCTTGAATACAACCACATATTTCATTTTTAGAAGCAATAAATATATTTTCTGTGTAAGCCCTTTTCCATATTTTTTTAATTTTTCAGGGTCCTTTACTATATCTTCTCTCATTCAGTTCCTCTACTACAACAATTACTAATTCGAATACCTATTTAGAAGAATGCAAAAAGACAAATAATTTCAGTATCTATCTTGCTTATCATATGCTATTGTAGTTTTCCTTTTATATTGTCACATTTTGTTGAAGTGAATTTACACTTGTTTCTAGCTTTGTTGTTTTGCTGGCTTTTTTTTTCAATTTTACTTGGTGATTCAAATAAGAGGATAAATAATTTCTGCTATTGCAATGCTACTGAAAAATTTTGTAAATGAAGAATTTGGCAATTCTAAAGAAAATATTATTGCAGTATCTGACTGAAAACTTCAAATGTGAAAATTGATCCTGCAGCAGAAGGACAATATACTTATTATGGCTGGGTTTTGCATGAGTTGTTGAACTAAGAACTGTTATTTACTTGAATAAAGGATTACACTGTTTGACAAAACAAGTCTAAATGATATCAAGTTTTGGTCATTTGAAAGCCATCTATTTCCCTTTTATCTGTAACTTTTTTATATAGTTATAACTGTAACTATAACTTAGCTCTAAGAACATTTATATCCATCTCCACTGCTGAAGAAAGAACAGATTTGGTTGTTCTCGTTAGGTTTTTCTAAGAAGTCTGTGTTAACTTCCTTTGAAAAAGCTTATGGCAGTGCAGGGTAAAACCAGTGGGTCTACAGCCAGTCACACGCACATTGGCTTGTGTATGTGAATATGGGCAAGTGAGATACACTCAGGCAGAAACTCCATTGAGTTCATAAATCATTCTAATTCTGAGCACATGAGGACAAATTAACCAGACACCTCACACTCAAGGGAGGGTACCAATGCCCCTGACTTTAGCATTGTCCACTTTTCAGTTTTTGAGAAGGCAATTCCTGAGGTAACAAAAAGCACTTTTACAGTATCTAATATTGTACATGATGTACTTCCTAGCTATTTTCCTTCACATAAGAGTGTGCAGAGGACTTTATAAGCTTTGGGGCAATTTAGATCATCAGATCAGATGCCTACCAGATATAAAAGAAACAAATCTGTCCCACTCAGATGCAATATAGCAATGACAAAGTTTTTGGGAGAGAAACCAAGATGATCAGTCCAATTTCTAGAATATTCATTGGTTTGTTGCCTAATGCAAAGGCAAAACTCAGCTTTAGAAAGCCTCCAGCAGGTTGCAGTTCCTGTTTCTCTTATTCCTCTCCTCACCACTCGGCTCCAATCCAGAAAATCTTCAATACAGAAAACCTTGTATAATCAGTGTTTACACCATTTGTGTATTAAACAGCACAAGAAATTAAATCAGACCTGTATAAGTCCTCCAAAGAAACCTTTCTCATTACTTACATATCAAAAAGACAACTCTCTGTCTCAATGGGAGTGTAATTTTTCTAGCCAGTTGTTGCAGCAAACTTGGAAGACAGGGTATAAATTATCTTGACATCAATCCAGCAGTTTTTATAGGAGCCAAGGTGTATATTTAATGTTGAGATCTGCTAGTATAGATACTTGTCCATTTTAATCATGATTCATAATGAACGTTTATGTATAGGGGTCTATTTTTTAAAAATAATACTTCAGAGAATACAATAACATGCTTTATCTAGCAGAGTATTCCAACAATCTCAAAAAGAAAAAGCATTTTTTCCAAAACTACACAATTAGAAAAATATTAATTCAGCAATTTTTTTTAATCTCAATAAGTCTTTTTCCTAAACTGAATTCAAAATGCAGGATGTATTACACATGTTCAGAGAAAACACCTCTCCAAAGGCAGTAGGTAATGGGGGGATTCCATCTCCATTTTCTTCTGTTCACAGGTGTTGAATATGCTGAGAAAATGCCATCATCAAATTTGAGAAGGTGTATCAAATTTTAATGATCTCTTTTTTAAAAAATCATCAACTAATAGACACTTTTCTTTTAAAATACTTGTACAATGGGCTAAATCACTAGAGTACCTCTGGTCATTTGTTTAATATTCTCCTATCCACAAATCAAGAAGTCATTGTAAGGAATACAGCATGTATTAAAGTTTTCATGGGAAATTAATAACAAAAAATAGTATTTCTAGAATTCTTTCCTAGGCTAACTAATCTTCCTTGAGCAGTCTATGTATGTAAGTAGGAGGCACTTAATCATCCTTCTGAAGCAGAAAATGCAAGCTTTGTAGCATGCATCCACTTGTCAAAGCAACCACGCACCTTTGAAACAGAGCCTTATGTTTAAAGCTGAAAAGATGGACAGCCCCGATCTCTCTAAGTGAAATACATGAAATTGAAAATCAACCCAAATATAGTTCACTTAAATGAAATTAAGTGTCCAAATCTCTGCAACTCCATTCTCATTGCCTTCTGCACCTCTACTATTCTGAAAACTTCCAGTACAAGGAGGGCAAACCAGAAATATTTGCTGGTTTATTAGAGAATGGAAATGCCCTTAGCCTATTACCTAATTTACCATGTAATAGGATTAATGTATCTTTTTGGATCTCATGATGTTGACATAGACAAAAATAGCACACAGATGTCTTTGTTAGGATTTGAGGGAAATCTCTGAAAACACCAGTGATATATGCCTTCAAGGTGTGGGTGGATTATATTAAGAAAAATTACATATGTTCAAATAAATAAAAATTACATTTCACATAAGCTTCTGAATTTCAAGTTTTACTGTTTTAGTTTTCCTGAATTTCTGTACAAAATCACTATGGAGAGAAACACTAGCCTTATTTTCCTTCAGGTCTCATAAGTCCTATGTAAGGATGGTGATGACATACATAACTCCAAGGCAACTGTTCAAGAAAAGATGCAAGTGGACAAATAGATACAAAAAGCGTGACTTTTAGAATGTGAAAAGCAAAAAGAAATGTTCAGGTACCTTACATTTTTAAATGCAATCTCCTATATTGCAGAATGAATTTATTGTTTATTAAATACTATGGCTGAAATGTCAAAAAGGTTAGAGGTCTAATATTTTGATAAGGGATATTGAGACAAATGAACCCATGTATCTGACTTCTCATCTACCTAAAATTTACCCTTGTCTACCTCTTGCAAACTTAAAATAGCAGAAAAGGGTAATTATTACAAACCCAAGGGCATGGATAAATAGAGTCTGCCATCTTACATGCACTAAATGTCAGAGAAGAAGATTGAAAGTACTGACTACGACAACTGATTCTCATCTTGTCAGAACTTTGCAAATACTTAATAATGAATATGGTTTCTGTAGTGATGACGTTATACTTCTATTTATTTTTCATTTTTCATTACAAAGTGGTACACAGAATTTCAAGGATGCTGTATGCCACAATCCTTGTAGCTACAAGGTCCTACCAAATAACAAGGGAGATTTTTATCAAAACACTATTTTATCTTTACTTACGTTGTTTTCCTTTAATGGCCATACCTGATAACTCCATTGGTATATGTCTTAAACTACTTAATTTCTATTCTCTTAACACTGTAGGATTGCTCGGACACTAAAGATTACTATTCAAAATATGAGCTTATTCACAAAATCACTAATAAACTCCAGACACTGCCTGGAAATTTCCCTGAAGAAGCTTAGTTCTTTTTTCATGCTTTTATTGAGTTTATTCTTTGGTTTTGAAAAGGTTTGTGTAAATGTTGTTTTTCAACCTGTCATGAAACACCTCATTTTCTTTAGACTGCATTTTCTTCTGTGATATACTAATAGGAACCAAAAAAAGTCACGCATATCAATTCGGAGGAAAAATTATAATTCTTTGGGGAAAAAAGAAAACAAACATTATGATATGACTCGATAATGCAAATCAAAGAACATTTTCACCCAATTCAACTTTACTTCTATGTTCTGTCAGAGTGAGTTTCACTTACATGTGTTGCATGACAGTCTAGAAGCCCTGTCATCATACATCCTGTGCTTAATGCTGAAGCAGGAGCAACTCCCAGGGATATCATCTGCAGTACCCAGTGACATAATTTTCTTCTACATCTTTCCCAGAAGAAAGGATAGTGCTCACTTCTCTCATAGCTGCTTTTGTTTACCAGAAACAGCTGCTTATGCAATTAGATTTTCACAGTGTATTTTCTGTATTTTCCCTGGAAGCAGGACCAGATATAATCTATATAAGTAATCAGCTATTTTATTAACTAATCATAGAAGCTAGACCATTTTTCCTTACTACAATGTAAATGATCCTGACTGAAGTTTCATTACATATAGAGCATAAACACCAAATGCCAACTTGCTAAGCTCCAGTGTTTTTGTGCACGGTTTCCTTAAGGCAAATTCTATTCCCTTGTCTTCTAAACCAGCGTGAATGCATGGAGCACCAGATGTTTTCATTTTATTATTGCCCATTTCTAGTGTCTTGATTCTAGCACATTGTTCACCAATGTCATGTCATTCCCCAGCCATATATGGCAAATATTTTCTTTTTTCCCACTAACAAAATTGTTGGGCAGTTTATTTTGTTGCATATTAAAATTCATATTTTATTAATTACACTTAGTTGTGAATGAAAATATTTCATTAATAACATGAAATGGGATCATAATTAGAAAAAAAAGCTGTCAGAATTTTAGGGGAGAAATGTCTACTTCGAGAATAAGAGAGTGATTAATCTTTCTTTAATATATGAGATCAGGGCATGATGTGACATTGAAAGAATAAATAGTTACTCCTTATTACAGACAACCAAACCACAGATTAGAAACTAGATGGGGACCCACAGAATTTCATTCTTCAATAGTAAGGGCTAAAGTAAAAATTTAACAGAATCTGACAGAAAGCAGTCTTGTTTATGTTTTACTTTCAAACAAAAACTTTAATCACTACACGTGTGTATCAAGGTCACACTATGGTTTTACTAACATGAGAAAGACTGATCCAGTTTTTCCTATTTCAGTCAAAGGACAGCAGTAGTTTCAAAAATACAATTATTTAAACATCAAAAAGCATCAATAACCTAAAGTAAATTCATTATGTACCAAAGAAATCATATTTACTCTAATATCCAGCTGTCCTTCTTTATTTCCTTGTCTAGTTACTGAAGAAAGAGTTATTTTGGCTCCATCAATCTGCACTAACCAAATAGGGCTACTAGCAAGCAAGTGGAATGGTCACAGTGACAGCATAATGTCAAACAAAAAAAAAATTAAGCATCCTTGATGCTTTGCAATTTACAAAGACCAACTTTCTTAAGGAATAAATCCTATGTTTCCATGTAAAATCTCCATGCTCTTCCTCACATAGAAAAGCACCAAATGAAAAAATCTCACCCATCTTATGAAGCCAATTCTGGATCACTGGTTTAATTTTTTGATTCACAAGAGCTATTCATCAAACAACACTGTAAAGTAAAACAAGGTATATAAAATATTATTAGATAACCAAGTCATCTAACTTTAAAAAATAGAATTTTCTGAGCTATAAGCACATTGATCAATTAGCAGTTTAAGGAATCTGCCATCTTGCATCAGTAATGTTTTCTAAATGAAGTCATATTCAGTATAAAAAGCCTTATTATTATTCAGAACGCTTCTCAGCTACAGCTGTAAGATTTGATTAAATCAGTATGTGCCTAGTAGGAACAGTTGAGAAAAGCAGTGTGAAAATACATGCAAAGTTCACAGTTCAAGAGGAACAAAATGCCAGGCTAAATTCCACAGATAAAACCAAAGTATGTATTAAACTCTACCTTTCTGAGATGTTTCCTATATTAAAGCAAAGCTCTTGTCAAATACAGACTGTTAAAATTAGCAAAAATAATGTAATTTTTTGAGATTACTGTGCATGTAGTCCTGCAGCAGTCTCTCTGGCTGTTTTTTCTTCCTGCATACCAAAGTATGAAAGCTGATATAAAATTAGAGGAATGAGAAACAAGAGGTTTCATAGAATTGAGAGGTCATAGAATTACAGAGTGGTGGAAATTGAAACAGACCTCCAAAGGTCATGTAGCTCAAACACCCTGGTCAGGCAGACCCATTTAGGACAGGTTGCTGAAGACCATGTCCAGGCAGCTCTTCAATATCTCCAAGGACAGAGGTTCCACACTTCTTTGGGGAACCTGTGCCAGTGACCAAACACCCTCACAGTGAACAAGTCTTTCCTAATGTTCATCTTGAGCCTTCTCTGTTTGAACTGGCATTCACTGCCTCTTGTTTGGTTACTGAGCACACCTGAAAATAGCCTGACTCAATCCCCCATGCACCCTCTCTTCAGGTATTGTACATTCTGCTGAGAGCTCCCCAAGGGAGCTAAACAGTGCCTGCTCTCTCAGCCTTTCCTAATAGGAGAAATACTCTAGGCCATTCACCACCTCTGTGGCCCTCTGCTGAACTCTCTCCAGTATGTCCATGTCTCTCTTGTACCAGAGGTGAACAAAATAGACTTTCAGCCACTTGTAATTAAATGTACCCGGTCCTAGGTGCAGGCCGATAGGATTGATTTGTATTCCTAAAAAATCAGCATACAGAACATGGAAGTTGCAATGTATCTAAGAAAGGCTTATCAATGTACTACGTTAATATGCCTTAGAATCTTTTCCAAAATGGGTACATATTTTTTGAATCATTATGCAGGTGTTGCTAAGAAACTGAAGTATATTCTTTTTATGTTTAGTATGCAGGATCTAAAGTTTTGTATACCACTTTCATGACTCTATTTTACCATTGAGTTGACTTACCCACAGCAAATTCAAGTCAAAGTACAAGGTGGACATTATAAATTTCAGATGATAAAGCAGCATCAAATTAGCTATAACCTTGAAAGAAACTCCACATGCATAGATAAGTATGTAAGCAGAAAAATATTTTTGTGCAGAAAGACTGGGAAAAAAAGAAATATAAAGGAAACTGACATGATTCAATATTGAAGAGAATATAAAATCAGCAATGTTTTTGCATATTTAAAAAGACCCCATGAAATCCGAAAGAGTTTACAACAAATTGTTTATAATGCTTCTAATGAAGAGAGGTTGCTGTGCTCTGGGTTACCCACAGTAACTGTACAAATATAAATGAGATAGATACTATCACTTTCCTGCCCCAGCACTAGGACAAGGATTCTGCCTCAGGAAAAGGAGGTCTTTGGAAATCAGTTCATGATGCATGATGACACTTTGGCATGGCCTGCTGATACAATGGGAAGAGCAGAGCTGCTCAGATATACAAATAGAAACCACTACACACACCGTTTTACGTCATGGTTCTATAAATGCTTCACTCTGTTCCTCAGGATGTATTATCTGGAGCATTATAAATTCAATAAAGTCAATTAATGTGAACTATTTCAAGGTAGACTACTCTTAAAAATCATAGATTTAAGCCTAAGTAATGTCTGCTTTTTCAGATCTTGTTCTCTTTTGTATCAGAGAAATAACAGATTCTGACGCAAAAGAGGGAGCTAGTATTCTATTTTAAATTCAAGTCTAATTTAAAAAATATAACCTCCAGCAACTTCACTGTCACTACAATCAATCAAAGTGATAGCCTTGGAACTGCAAACCACTTCCTCAGTCACATCTGCTACTGCAATATTTATGAATTGCTTTCCTCATCATAGCAATTTAACTGGTACTGTTATTATAGAGACAAGAACAGTCTAATACCAGCTATCATAACTAGTACTATTATTTTCAAAATATTTTAATTGCTCTTGAATTATAAAACATATAGGCTATTTTTAAAGTAGAAATACCACAAAAGATGACATGCACTCACATACATGCACATAAACATGCTGACTTGTATACTTATTTTTCCTATCAGCTAAAGGTCAGTGCTGTTTTTTAGATAAAAAAGCTCCTCCATCCTCTTTTATTGAGGAGGAATATGTACAATGTTGTCTTCCTACTTTTACAAGCTAGAACAGATGAGGAGAGCAATACTCTGTGTCATAAACACAACATATGCATTAATTCCACAGTACCACACAGCAGTTAGAGCTACTACCTTCCAGGAGTGACACAATTGCCTTCAAGCCCAGTGATGAGAACTCTAAATGCTTCATCTCTGGTCCTTGAAGAGGGCTTCAAAACCTGAAGAGAGTGCACAAATGCACCACAGGGACTGGGACCCACAGGCACTTGGCCAGGAGGAAACACACAGAGCTGATCCCAGGCTTCATGATTGTGTACATGCCTGACAAGAGGTGTAAACTGAAGCTATGATCAGAAGACATTCTGAGCTCAGAATCCATGTCTGGAATAAACACTTAAAAGCTCAGTTCTCTTGCACAATTATTTGAGCCTAGTCATCTTATTTCCATCTAGTTCTAATCTTGGATTTTTATACTGGGAAGTATTGAAAAACACCTGAAGAACAATGCAGTCATTGGTCACAGCCAGCATGACTTCATGAGAGGAAAGCCCAACTTATCAAACCTGATTTCCTTTTACAAGATAGCCCACCCAGTTATCAAGAGAAACCAATTGACGTAACCTGTTAGGATTTCAATATAGCTTTTGATACTGCCTCTCAGAGAATCATTCTGGACAAAATGTCCAGCCCACATCTGAAAAAAACCATCATGGGGTGGGTGAGCAACTGGTTTCCACATCAGGAACAAAGGGTTACAGTGAATGGGGTGACATCAGGTGACCTGTCACTAGGGCTCCATCTTCGGCCCTGTCCTCTTCAACATCTTCATTAATGATGTAGCAGGACTGGGTGGGATACATAGCAGGTTTACAGATGATAGAAAACTGGGAGGAGCTCCTGAATCCATCAGAGGCAGAGAGGCACTGCAGAGAGACCTTGACAAATCAGAGGGCTGAGAAATCACCAAAACTTCCTCATGAGGGGAAGGGGAGGGGCAGACACTGATTTCCAGGTTTTTGACCAGTTACAGGACTCCAGGGAAGGTTTAGGCTGGATATTAGGAGAATGTTCTCCACCCAGAGGGAGGCTGGGCACCGGAACAGGGAAGTGGTCAGAGCACCAAACCTGACAGAATTCAAGAAGATTTTGGACAGTACCCTCAGACACCTGTATGACTCTCAGGGATTGTGCTGTGCAGGACTAGGAATTGGACTCAATGATCCTTATCGTCCCTTCCCACCCAGCTTGTTCTGTGATTCTGTTATTATTTTATTGACTATATTTGTCTATCATTTATTTGCAGGTCCCACAAAAAAAAATCACAGGAATCCCACATTATTCTTACAGCCATGATTTCTGGTGAGTGCGATTTGCAATATTTATAAGCCATTTGTGAACATTGGCAGTTTGCTGAATAAGGATTTCACTATAGCTGTCCACTGCATCTTCTTGTTATGATTTAAACATACATAAGCCAACCAAAGACTAGCTTAGGCTTCAATGGAATAATAGAACATGATTAGTTCTCAGTGTCATTGAGATTGTCAGATGTCTCAGAAGGGACCCAGACAAAGAACGGAGATTGAAGCTGTCTTCTGATTTCACCTCTATCAGACTTCTGTAAAATATTACATTGGGATCCTATACCTGGATTAAACACAGTTATAAGTTTTCTCAAGATAGTAAAGGCTACAGGCATAATTTTATCCTTTTCTAATTTACTCTTACTTCATTGAAATTCATTGTAACTACAAAACAGCTTGACTGAAATCCAAAATGGTTAGTAAAATGGCTTGGATCCATAGATAAGTGTTTTGACTTCCAAAAAATTTGATTCCTGCGCTTTAGCTCTTGCCTAACACAAGTAATACTGTTGTGTGAATTCAAACAAGAGTCAGGACATGACTCCAAAACTGGAATGCAATCCTGATTATGCTCTGTTCACAGCAATATCATGCAAGCAGAAAAACAAGGCTTCCTGTCAGACTGGCTGCTGCACCTGAAGTTTTTAAAAATAAAAGGCTAAATTTAAGCAGGCTGAAACAGTTCCACCCTTCCTTCTGGAGCTAAGTATATTTAGACACTGATGACGGTCCCTTTGAGAGCAGTCCCTGAAGTACAGTCTTTTTTTCATTTACCAGAAATAGTATGATAAGCCGTATAAAGCATAAATACTGCCCTGATATATAATTATTAAAGTTGATTTGTATTATCTGCAAGTACACAGGCAAGATCTCTCTGACCGCAACTTCATATGCCCTTGCTTTTTTCAATAGATGTTGAAAAGATGGCAGCTTTAAAAATCTCATTAGTGTACTATTGATGGGGCCTGAAGGAAGTTGTCTGTGACAGATTTGTCAGATCATTTCCCTCCCAAGACCTTGTTAAACAATGGAGCATAGCAGTCCACTTCTTTGAAACTATACAAACTATATAAATTTACAGTTCAGTCTACTTTACTTTTATAAACTAGAGAATATGACCTAGCCCAGTCTTGGTTCATAAAAAATTATGAGCAGTCATAAGTCAAAAACAATCTCCCAACTCTTTTCAAGTAGGGAATATCATGGTAGATCAAAGGAGACAATCTTCCCCCTCTGCTCTGCTCACCTGACACACCACCTGGAGTAGTGTATCCCATTTCAGGGTCCTCAGCACAGGAAGAATATGGACCTGCTGTAGTGAGTCCTGAGGAGGCAACAGAGATGATCAGAGGGACAGAGCACCTGTCCCATGAAGACAGGCTGAGAGAGTTAGAGTTGTTCAGCCTGGAAAAGAGAAGGCTCCAAGGAAACCTTATAGAACATTCCAGAACTTAAAGGGTCTCTACAAGAAAGTTGGAGAGGGAATTTTTACAAGGGCATGTAGTGAAAGGACAAGGGCTAATGGTTTTAACTGAAAGAGAGTAGGTTTAGATAGGATATTAGGAAAAAATTCTTTACCTGCGGGGGTGGTGAGGCAGTTCTTCTGTCCAGACCCTAGAAGCATTCAAGGCCAGGCTGGATGGGACTCTGAGCAACACAGTTTAATGCAAGTTGCCTCTGTCCACTGTAGGGGGGTTTTACTAAGGCCCATTCTGACCCAAAACGTTCTGTGATACTATGATATCACACTGCAAGGAAAACAAAGAAAAAGAACCCATTTCTCCTCATTTTGCTTCAGTGCTCCACTGAAAACTATTTGCCATAGGCTCATCATAACCTTTTGTTCAATGAATTTGACAGAATGTATTCTATCACTGTTGCTATGTTTCTGTCCTTATAGAAAGTGATGCCCTAGGTGTAAAAAAAGAGAGACTTTAAGTATAATTCTGTGAGGAAAAATACCAATTCTTATAGATATAAACATTCATTGATAGTATCACTCAAATATCCGACCTTTAAACACTTTTATTATCAGAATTTCCAGTGAACCAGCTTCTTAGTCCAAGATTGAAAGTTATTTGTTCCCTTGATAGTTCACAATTATGTAATCAATTATCTTTAATGAAAAGGGGGGGTTGTTTACATACCTGCCTTTTTATATGTGCTCAGTTTGATAACAACTTGGCACATTTCAGCACTTGTTGGTTCATTGATTTTTGCTAGTGTACCTAATAACTCTTATTTTTAATCACATATTGTAAAACAATGAAACTTATAAGAGAGACTATTCTAACTTATTTTTTTTTAATTATTACTATTCTAGTAATAGTAACCTAATGGTTTCCTACATGCTTTCAAAAAGTTTAAATTCACAGTTCTCATATTTCTAGTTCTTGGTCTTGAAGTAGAAATGTCTCAGGAGCCCCAAAAACCTGAGTAACCATTCTTGTTTGCTAATGTCTTTCTCATGGTGCTACATATGGCATAAAAAAGCTGTAAAATGAGCACAAAAGCCGTAAAAAAAGCACCAAAATGAGATGGAGGACTCAAGATACAGGCTTAAAATAGAAAATAAATCACCAAAAACATCAAGAATTTATTTCTACTTTTAAGAAAGCCTAAAAAGGCAGAAAAAAGATTAGTTTTATAAAATATATTGGTTATATGTGTTACACAAAGATAGAAAATATATGAAACAACCATCATGGTGCTCAGAGGAAAAAAACCCCTAAAATTTACTTTAATTTCTATTTTCTGTTCATCACTTTTTTAGTTCTTACATTCAATTCTTTTCCTAAGAGTCTAAGTGTCCAACACCACTGCTGTCTTGGAAAATACTTTGACATGCTGTTCTGAGTGCTTTCTCCTCAGTATCAAAGCCCACTGGAAGAAGAAATTCTGATAATTTTGGTGGCTCCAGAACGAGAAATACAATTCTTTTGCATTCACAGGTAAAAGCAAAACATTTTTGTACTTTATCCTTGCTCTTTATTGTTTGACATGTAAACTTAAGTACATACGTGCAAGAATACAAAACAGAAATATGGAAGAAAGAATATATATGACATTTTGCTTTTCCTGTTCAACTTCTCTATTTGCAATATGTGTATGTGTGGATACACACATACAAAAGAAGAAATAAAGAATTAGTGAAATTGGAAACTTTCTGTTCTGAAAGAAACATGTCACTAGAGGATTTCATCTTTCATCTCTTTGTATCAATATTCACAGAAAATTTACTGCTCAAACAGTTGACACAATACAGACTTAAGGCTGAGATCAAAGATACTTCTCCCTCTTTCAATATTTACAGGGCACCTATGGGTATAGATTGTTCAGGTCCACCAGATGCTTCTACAGTAACAGAAGCAACTTGGCTTGTACTGCAGCGCAATACCTACTAGCAGACAATCTGTGAAGTAATTTAGAAAATTATGCTATTCCAACCTGCCATTTACTTTTCTAAAGGAAATTTAAAACGTACTGATTGATTTTTGATTAATTTTCATATAGTCATAATTGTTTTTTCATTTGTCTATCAACTGTTAAAATCGGTAAACTAAACTTTCAGCTTTAGGCTATCCCATCTGACTTCCAATACAAACATACATGTGCCTGAAAAAAAAAATTAATCATTGTGCTAAATTTGTCTATCTGATTTCCCCTTGGGTTCAGAGTTCCCAAAACTAAAGAGCACTCTGTTTCAGCAATATCTAAATGCAAATTAGTTTAATTTTAAGGGATATATAATTTAGGAAACATGGAGGCTATTCTTAGGTTTTCAGACTTTAAAAAATTTTCTTCACTGTGAAAGCCTAGTTTCAATGTCCATTATAGAATATACAGTGATAAAAGATGATCTCAGTTTTTGGAAAATTTGTGGTCATTTTGCCTTCCTCGCTGCCCTACTTTCTGCCAGTACTTGCTGGCAGCTACATCTGGGATATTTTCTTTATTGTCCAGTATTAACCTATATAGTGAGTACACTAAACTAGACTCAACATCCTTCAATAGTGAGGTGCCTTTTTGGGCACCAGGTAAAAGCTTGCAGATGCCATCAGCAGATTAAGGCTCATTTGTCAACCAAGCACAAGACAGTTTTCATTCCCACTTCATGTAGCAGTGCTTGCATATCCAGTACCAGTGGTCATAAGAAGACACAGATAAGTGAATGAGAGGCCTATGAGTTGCAGCTTTTTGCACAAATAAATATAAGCATATCTTTTATTTGCTTTTCATGTCAGACTGATTAAAAATATTTCAACATTTATTTATAGCAAATAAATGAGTCAAATTAATAGATAACAGCAATAAAATATAATAGAACACAGGATTGTGTTACCTGATAGGAAATCACACAATAAAATTATGGTTGTGATAATTTGAAAACTATTATTACCTATTAATTCTTGACTGACAAAAAGTGCAGAATGGAAGAATCAGTATCTATCATAATATTTTAAAAATACACCACACTTTACTCTATGGATTCTTAATGAAACTAAAAAAAAATTTCATTAAAGGTAAATCTGTGATCCTTCAGTTCTATTAATACTAAAATGGAAATAACATTTATTTACTTTTTGTACCGTAATTCAGAAACATGAACATGTAGGAATATTTCCCTGAATGATGGCATACAAAATATGTATTATCCTAATTAGAATCCTATTTCAGCAGTTCACTAAATGATTTTAATTAGCAATAGGATGTGTTGGCTAGCAGAAAAGTTAGACTTTAAGTTGTGGTTTGGCAATCAAAATGCCAAAATTACATTCCTTTTTGAAAGGTATAGGGGAAAATTAATCAGACATGGTAAGCAGACAATTCCTCTCAGAAGTATCTTCTTTAGTTGCTGAGTTCTGTCAGACATCACTGGAAATATTTTTCTTCTTAAAAAATAAGGAAACTAAGAGTTACATCTAAGAATTAGGATGTGTTTGTCTTTCCAGAAAACTACAAACTGTTGTATTTGTCTTACAATCTGAAGTAAAGCCACAGAAAGCTATAGAAAAAGCATCTTTTTCTAGCTACAAAGTTTCTACATACTAGTTTACCAAGGATATGCCACAGGAAAAATACACATAAATATCAAAGAAATCCCACCAATGAAACACCTACTTAACAAAATACATCACTGAATGTTTTCTTGATCTCGAACAACATTACACAACTATTACAGCCTTCTCTTGAGCAGCCTAGATATATCGTTTGGCCTCCAGTGGGTGATAGAAATAGAAATTAAAGAGTTTAGCTAAACAAATATGGCACTGATTGATAATGGGGATAGGTGCTTTGATCAATTTTTAAGAAGATGAATTGTTTGAAGCATCATGAAAAGAATTATTTTTTGCAATAAATTTCCAAGAGGCTTTCAGGGGGATTACCAGGGGTAGTATTTCCTTCTGTATCATATGATACAATTTACAGGCATTTACTTGAAATTGTAAGTACATGGAGCTGGACCAGAAACCAACAACGAAGGAGGCCTTGGAAACAGTCCATATGCGGGTTTTAATGCTCCTTTCCTTTGCTTTCATATCTATGAAAGTAAATAATTAAAAATTATCTGTTCAAAACAATACCTTCAAGAACAATGCACAACCACTGTCTCTATCTCAGCACTTCCTTTATCTATTATTATCTGTTTCTTCAGCTTCTTACTTTTTTAATAATTTTTCAGCTAGTTTCGACTTTCTCCAGCTTCAATGTAATTTTCTCTTGTCATTACAGTGCATATTTTATTACTTAGACTTAGTACTATATACATGTAAACTCTGTCTAGCTGTCCTTATTAAAGAAAGATATAAGATATCATACCCCATTTTTCAATTCTCCATTTCATTAACTACTTTTCTTTCAAAGTCAGATATACCAAATATATACATGGGAATAGCTCCTTCCAATAAGAGAGACGGGAACTACAGGAAAAAAAATATTGCTTTAAAATTAATCCTATGTTTTCATCCTTTCCCTGCATTTCTTAATTGACTATTGTAACAATAGAGTGGGGACACAGCTAAACAAGTAGAATTATGCTGTAGTTCTTGGCTTTCCTCTGTATTTCTGTCTCTGACCATTGTACAATTCCAATTTCTGATCCAGCTTTAGATGATTTCATTGGATAGAAATGGAAAGGGAAGACAACAAAAACTAAGCAAAGATAGCATAAAACTAAAATTAAAAATCTAACACAAATGCTTCCTTGCATATCAGATCCCCATTTTAGATAGCCTGTCTGAAATCTAATTTCATTAATTTATTTGAGGTGTGAAAATATTTTCTTATAATTCTCACCAATATAATGTTACTATTTTGGAAGTGGTTTTTTCCTCCTTATTTTATGTCTGAGGCTTTGATGTCTCTGTTTTTACCTATTTGACGTTATTTTGGTTGGCTCTGTGAAGTTAAATCAAAGAGATCTGCTAGCCATAATGAGCAGAAAACAAAGTAATGTCATCATTAGGATATCCTCAGTCAGAATACTAGAACTCCTCAGGGGAAATAATTGGTGAATCATTCAGTAAGAAATATATTTCACCAGCCCATTACTCAAGGTTAGAAAGACCACTGAACTGTTAAGGACCTCAGCCTGGAGGAAAGTAGGGGGGAACATGCAGCAGGAAGAGTCGCAGGAAGAAGAAAGTCTGTCTCTCAGTGCCAAGTTAGACAGAGGCCACTGCAATGGTGCGGCAATGAGCTAAGGTTGTTTCTCAAGACTTCAGATCTCAAATAAGTGTTGCAGTAGGTGAGCCCCAGGCTTTTTGGACTCTGGGTACTTTGGGGTGAATAAACAGTGCATCTATTTAAAAGATGCTATTCCATGTCTCTGTAATTACTCACACGCCCAGGCCTGGGCATCCCTGGAGGAAAGTGTTCTTTAACATGGTTGCACCCTCACAGTCAGAGGATTTCAAACACATGAGGCTGCTCCATACTGAGACTGAAGATTTGTGGGGATCCACACAGTAAGATTTGAATATATCAAGGACTGATACCTAGAGATTGTTACTTCTCTTAAAAATAACACAGAATACAAAGCCCTCTTTTACAGCCAATCAGACTGAGGACAGGCAGTGTTATCAAGCCATCTATCTGGGTTAGAAAGATTACCCTGGTAGAAGAACCACAGTACAGAATCTAGAAGAGACCTCACAGGTACAATTTAGCTTTGCAGTCAAAAAAAAAAATTAAAATAGAAAAAGAAAAAAAATTACTTCATATGAAATATTTTGATGCAAGAGAAACGAAACAAAAAGGTAAAAATTCATTTTTACACATTCCTGTCAAAAATGGTGTTAGGAGTGATGCAGTCCCACAGGATGGTTCAGTTTTCTTTAGAAAAATGCTGTTTTGTCAGAATTTCTCTGTGTGATACTTTTCATCCAGATTTACAGCTGTGGCAGTAACTGCCTCTTGACATTAATATCGTTCCTCCATAACATCTGTCAATCTCAAGATGCTTTGCTTCAAGAGTATCATCACTAAATATCATCACTACTGTCTTGTTTTACAAATGGAAGAAAGAGAGATAGATGGGGACAAAGGACATTGTTCTTATGCTGGGTTTATATATATATATATAATATATATTATAAAATAAATATTACTATTTTATATATATATATATATGTATACCGGGTAATCTTTCCCGGGCTTCGCCAGGGGAAACAGAAATGGAAACAATATTTGTGCTGTACCCAGAGGACTAGACCATGGAGGGACTGTCACAGCTGTCTTGTGGGACACCACAGACACTGTTTACTCTGTATGCACCTACATATTATTGTGGCTTCCATGTCAGCAGGGACCTCAAGGCCTCTGGCTACCACTCTTCCTACTCCCTCCTTCCATAAGTGAAACTACCTATACAAACTATTATTAAGATTTTCTTTAAAAAGGAAACAACCTGTATTCACAATCCAGGCAAGAAAAAAAGACATCCTTGACAGCTGCAGTCAAGGTCATCTAGAGCCATATATCATTCCTCTTAGTTCTGTAAATTAAACACAGCAGAGGAAGTGCTGGGGAAACACAGCATCTCCTGCTAACCATCTCCCCATCCATCCAACACTACAGCAGCCCAAAGGGCAAAGCTCCCATTTGCACTTGAATAGTTTATGCAAATATTGGTACTCAGAGGCTGGGACTACACTAAGTCCATGACTATGTTAAATTTCTAATAATTTAACTGTGTGGAAAACCATACAGCAGACCCAGGTGACATCTGCTACCAGTATTCTCTAGCACAGAGAAAAAGCACCACGAGTTTATTTCCATCCTTATTTTCTGTTAGAAAACTACAAATTCCTTAATTTTCTAAAACAGTTTATTTGTGGACATGTCTCAGCTTTCCATGCTGAAATTCCATGACAGGCATAATATATTTCTGTTTATATTCCTTTTTTTTTTTTTTTAATTTAGACTAATCATGATATGCACTTACATGGTGCATTGAGCTATGCAACTCCAAATTCAACAAAGCCCTACAGAATTCTTAAAATATTGTTAGCCATTATTTTTATGATAGTTTCTTAAGTGACAATATTAAAATGAAGATTTCATTTTTTTTAAATAAATATTTTGGTGAACTTTCTGCCAAAGTCCAAGAAACTCCTTTTTCTATTTCACAGATTTTATGTGTACTAGCCAAACTAGATCAGGATACTTCTTTTAGCAACTCCAGATTTGGTTTCTCCATTATAACATCTTCAGATCTGTAAATTAATGTTCTAGCATATCTCTTCTCTTAGTAAGAAAACAAGCTCAAACCATATCAGAAGTTTAAAAATATAAAATTATCATATTAAAGGCTTGGAGTTCTATTAAATTCAAAAACATATTTCAAATTATTTGGGAACATTCAATTTTACAATTTCACTTCTCAATGAGAAAAGGCTGACATGCTATAAGCAGAGAAAGCATGAAGTACCAGATACAGCAGAGTAAAAACTTTAAAACTACAAACAGTGAACCTTCTGGAATGTACGTGTATAGAAATGTCAAATGATACCCCAGGGATTAATACTCCCTACAAGTAAACATTAAAAAAAAAAACCAAAATGGGGAAGGTAGACAAGCTGAAAATCAGACACTAGAAATATTTGAGTACTCTTTTCATCTTCTGGATAATAATCTTGTCTGACAGACTTGTAATCTTTTTTTCTTGTTGTTGTTTATGCATTCGTAAATAAAATCTGTCACATTCATCTTCAGTGAAGACTCAGAATCATTGTATTTTTGGATTGTGTCATTAGTACTGGTCTCATTTGTATCTAGAAATGCTTTGGTTGCTATGGAATACAATGCATTAATTAGAAATTCCTCTCCCAATTACAGTGCAAAAGATTTGGTTGGTGCTAAAATAATTCACAAAATAACTTGAGAAAAAAAAAACGACAGAAAGCAAATAAAAATTAAGGACAATCCAATCTTTCTCAGATTGCAGTTCATTAATAAATGTTTTAATAAATTAACTGCTTTTTTTAAAAAGGCTTTCTAGAAGGGCTTGATGCCACCTACAGCAAGGCAGGTGGTGCTAGTTCAGTCATCTTGCCATTGATTGCTTCATCCTTGCCAAAGTCTGCTACAGGCAGTGCAAAAAATACACAAAAGCTGACCTTTTCCTCTGGGGTACTGAAATGTCACCCATCAGATCTAGGTATCCAAAATGAAATTTAGCTTCTTGAAGCATAGTTTTGACAGATGTCTCTCTAACTGAAGCTGAGGTCTGAAAGCCCCTGTTCATGCATGTCACCAATGCTTAGCATGCAGTCACTGTTGTTTTTCCTCCTGTAAGTTGGAGAAAGAAACAGAATCCAGGTCTATCTGTCTCCAGAATTTGGGATGATCACTAAGTTTCAGCATCATGTTCCCTATCTCTGAAATATCATATTATTTGTTGCAAAAGGTTCAGTCCAGGCAGGATAATTCAGATTTTCTGGGTTATGTTGCTCTCCTGACAGAGAAAATGTGAGGTTTATCTCAGTCAGAGAAGGTATTGAATATTCATCTTCAACATCTTGTAACAATTGTGGGGCTAAAAGTAAAAAGTGAGCTTTGGTCAGTTATTTGAAAGATCAGTTGAGGTCTCAGTTTTCAACCCTGACTAGAGTGTCTGAGAACAAAAGCAAGATCTGGGACCCATTAGGATATTCAGCTTGTCTCACTGGCTACTCATGACTGCTACTCATACTGGTTCTAACTCACCCAGGTCCTGTTTTGAGAAGCCTCAGAATCTGCCTATGTGGGTGAATGCAATGAGCTTTTCCTGCACCCTGAGCTCCTCAGACATTGCTCAAGTCAGTGCAGGTGCATTGTTTCAGTGCTGTGGTGTGTTCACATTACTAAGGCTGAACCAGGATCCAGAGAAATCACTAAAAGGTGTCAGCAGAGCCGAAATCAAAGATTGTGTGTCTTTTCTTCATCTCTTACCATTGTGTGCAAGTTCAAAGCACAACCAGCCCATTTAGTTGTAGGCAGCACTGTGCCATAATCCATTAGAAGATGTTACCTTTCCATTTAATTAAAGTAATGGAGAGATATATTGCAGTCAGGCTAACTAATCAGTCACTGTAAAAATAACTTGGCCAAAGTCCTGTTGCTTAACAACAGTAATATCCCTTGCTTTCTACATAGCTTCTAGAATAATTTATAAAACTACTCTAATAAATTTAACTGAGGAAAAAAGCAATACTTCATTGAAAGTAGTAACTAAATAGTTATCATGTCTTCCATTTCACAAAGGAAATATTTTCTTTTTTTTCCACCATCTTCCTAAGGATGTAAGGTTTCCATTTCATCCCTCCCATATATAAAAATAAATGTGAATATTCACCTTTTGTCTGTTGGTTCCCTCCTAAATTCTTTCAAATCTGTAGGAAATCTTAACTACAATGGGAAAATAGTAAGAGACTGAACAAGTATTGCAATTTTACAATCAGCAACACAGTGGAAGAGAAAGAGGCGTGGGGAGATAAACAGAGCATGAAATTACTTTCCCTTACATCACATAACGTCTGTACAGGGGGAAACTTTTTGAGTGTCCCAAACACAAGGACAGCTTTGATCAGCTGCAACAGACCGCTAAAATCCTGGCTACAAGACACACATCTGTCCATCTACACCCTGTTTGTCCCACTGCTGATGAAGGCACAAGCAGAATTGACATGATGGATATGACTGGATGACTGGCTTTTCCCTCTTCCTACCCCTAGCAGGAATGGTATATCACCAACACAGTACCTGTGATTCCTGATCTGAATAGGACTAAGGGGATATACTGTTATCTGGTCTCTGAGGAGGTTTTCTCAGAGATGGGCAGAAAGAGCAGGAGATATGACAGATAAAGTCCTTTGATGTCCACTTCTTGTAGCAAACCCACAGAAAAGCAGGTTTCTTATGTACTGTCTACTTCAACAGCTAAGAGAATGCAGAATTCTGAAAACATGACTGGATATAGTACTCATATATCATATATCAGAATACTCATCTTCTTAAGCAAAAAATCCAATGGTAAACAATTTCTTGAAACATACGTATTCTTTCCAGAGACCATATTTTAAGGGATACATGGCTTTCTTTTTTAGGAACATAAGGCTTTCATTTCACCACTTAATAGAAATTTAAAAGATGCTAAAGGGTGAAGCCTACATGCCATAACTGCATAGACTGCCATTTGTATGATTTTATACTTTCCAGTCACAAACCATCTTCAAGGAGAAATGTTGCTGTTCGCTGTAATGAACTTCAGGGACATAATTACAGTTAGAATGAAAAACTTTTTTTTTTAATATGAAGACTTACATTTAAAAAAATAAAATTAAAACTTGTTTAATTAGAGTATAATACTTAAGAACCGGAAACAGAAAAGTGATTGAAAGAACAAAACATAAGTATTTTCTTCCTAATCTGATCATTTCAAGCACTGCCTCTGTGGCTGGAAATAGGTAATTACAGTAGTAATAGAGCAAATTACCATTGCTACTGCCTTCTCACAGAGTATTCACAACTGCTTAAAGCAGAATATGAAATAGCCACAGTAATAAATGAGAAATAATTGCTGTTTCAATATTAATCACCAATGTTGTAAACAGTGGCTTATAGAACACAGATGAAAAAGAGTAATTTGAAAGATCAGTTACAGACAAGTATTAGATTATCTTTATTTAAAAAAAATCCTAAAATATCAAAGCGACTTCACACTTCTTTCCTTAAGGTGGTAGATATATAATATCATCCCACTTACACAAATTTTTCTCTGAAATTTGTGGTGATTTGGCCATGGTTTCAGCAAAAAAAAAAAAAAAAAACTCAGCAAGACAGAGCTTCACCATTCCCTTACTCCTTTTCTCCCAGTCTAATCCATTTCTCTGCACATTCTACATCACTGCTTTCTGTGCTTTTTTTTTTTTTTTTTTAAATAAAACATATTCATTCAGCTCTGTCTGCATCTTAATAATATTCTGGACATTTTCCTCTTTGGCTGCTGTTCAAAGATATATGTCATAGATGGATTTAGCTCAATTAGGTAAAGGCCTGAGCTGCATAGCCTCTAGCAGGAAGTTCTGCACAATTTGGTCCAAGAAGACATTTGTTCTATGTATTTGAGGATTAGTTAATTTTTCTTGTCTTACACTCCAGGAAGAATCTCTAAATAACTCCTTCTCAACTGCTATTTAATACTCCTCCAAGACATGTAAACATGTTTCTTTCACATCTTATGTGCTAAGTGAAAGCCAGGCTTATAGAGATGACATCAGATATTTCGTTTTAACTGAGGTTAGCTGAGTGTGAAAGAGGAGGCTCTGACCCTCTCCTTTCACCCTCCTTCTATATTCTAACTTCTAGATCAGTCTCAGGAAAATGGTAGAACTCTATCCTGGAAGTGAAAAAGGGAAATTTAATAATGTCTCTGATTTACCATGCAACCAGCAACAAGAGAGGCAGGGAAATCTGGTCATGGAAGGCAGACAGGAAGAGAAGACAGCAAGGAAAAGAAGACTGAAAATTCTCTTGAACTGTTAACTCAGCCCATGCCATTAAGTTATGTTGTGCAACTTCATCCTAATATATCAAAATATACTTCACTTGGACCATACTGAATGAAGCAGAGCGGGCAATTGCTGCTCATTTGCCAGAAATTCTGAATTAAGCTGTCTTGACTTTCATACCATTCCGTTTAGAAAGGCAAGAGAAGAGACTGTAAAATGGCCTAAATGCACAATCTGATCAATTTACAGGTCCCTTATATCAGAAAAAGCCAAAATGCTAGCAAAAGCCAAAAAAAAGTAGCAAAACCCATAAAAGACTTCATAAAAGTGTAACTTTTCCCTTCCATTTCACTTTAATTTTTTTTTAATATGCTTGCAGTGATCAAGGCAATGTATATTTTAATATATGGCTAGATTTTCATATTTTAAATCAAATGAAGTAACTTTGACATGGCAGAACCTTTTATGATCTCTCAAACAAAATCCAATAAATTCCCCAGTGACACTATTGCTGTTCTGTATCTCCTGAGACTGATTTTCAGAACAATAAATGTTTAACAGGAATTTATTTCTGCTTGTAAACAATACTCTGTCAGAAAGTTTGCACAGTAAAATGCACAAGCAGCAAAGAATTATGAATTAAACAATACATTTTATCTTCATAGTCTGATGAGAGCATATATAATGTAGAATTTTCAGTTTGAAAATTCCATGCCATTTTCCTGTAACCTGGGAATTACGCATATCAGCATTGCATATACATGAGACAAAAGAATAGATTGATGGTACCACAGATAAAAAGCAGGATAATGAATGATAGAGAATAGACTTGGAGACTCTTACCCACTGAAACACATAAACTGAATGCCATAAAATATCAATATCAAAAAATAACTAATGTCCTTTAATTAAACCTGTTGCTGCTACAAGCAATGTACAGCTTACAACTTTCCATGAGCTGTTTAGATGCAAGAACAGAACATGCTTGTTCATTTGACAAAATCTGATTTAGAAGGGTGACAGCATGGGTTAAAATTTCAGCAATGTATTGCATCAGTCGAAGTCCATGTCAAACTTCAGTTGAATTTCAGCAAAGATGCTACTTGTTGCCATGACAACAGCTGAAGCAAGAGATATTGACAAAAGAGAATTCTACATTCCACAAAAAGGATGAGTTATGTGTTGGCACAGACAAAAGAGTAGTAAAGGGCCTCTGTCTTCTGAACTTCATGCATACAAACACCTCAGAACCAGACTAGAAAAGATAGTTTTTCTGCCCAGTATAGAGAACAATATATATGATAAGTCTTTGACATTGCAGATCTCTGTTCTCGAATAGCTCACCCCTCACATTGGATCTATAAACACCATCTGTGTACACTGAGGAAACATTTCCAGAAATAGATGAGTCATATACCATTATCTCCTGTCAGAACACAGCAGATAGATTTGTAGGAAATGATAAACAAAACAACAAGCTAATGTCCTAGAACCTATCTCAAGACTTAAAGAGTAATTGCTTACATAGAATGGATAAAAAACATTGTGAGTTTATGTTCATGCTGATGACCAACTAATCTAGGTTTTCAGTACTCCCTGCTTGTTTATTGTTCTACCACTAACCATGCCTAAATTGACAACTCTCAGCATACACACTTACTTTGATCATATACTAGAAGACCTGAAAGGTACTACTGATGTATTATCCACCATGGCTTTCAAACTGAACAAAGGAAGAAAAAAAGGGACAAGGAACACCTGCTAAAGAATACCAAATCAGAGATCTTTTCACTAGCATAGGTTGAGAGGTTTCAGGATATAGTGAACGTGAGTGACTTGCGCCAGTGCATATGCAGCTGATAGTGCCTTTTATGAAAGAATCACAACTTAGATAGGAACAGCATGGGCAAAGCCATGCACCTGTGCATACAAGACAAACATTGTTCAGAAGACCTTACAAAAGCGCAAACAAGAAAGATAAAAGACAGCAAAACAAGGAGAGCCAGAGGAGTAATTTGCCTGGCTGGACTCATCAATCCTTAAACAGGTCAGTCACTTCCTAGCCTCTAAGGGAACGATCAAATGTTCAAAGGATATTTCTTCACGGAAGCAGCCATGAGCCTTCTGTCTGAGCTAAAGCATAGATGACTCCTTCTTTCACACTTTGAATTTGTTGAGTTGAGGTCAGTGGAAATCTGAGCTTGTCTCGGGTTTTTTAGAAAAAATGTTTGGGGTGCTTTTTGAGATGCAAAAGTCTTTTTTTCCCCAGCCAGAGATTGAAGAAATGGTCGAGAGTCGTCTGTTCTGTTTTTCAAGGTTGTTTATTCTTTCTTATCTATAACATTCTTTCCCTGACTAGCTGAGATCTGCCCAGCAGGTCAGTTCCAGGCACAATCTCCTGCCCTCAAGGCGGTGCACACTTGTATACCAAAAACTATGTCTACATTTAGTATTTACAAAAACTCTCCAATACCTATCATCTATGTTAGAAAGTCAGCTTCTACTCTAAACCAATTAGAAAGTGCCACCATCACAGTAAAAGATGGAGCAGATGAAGAAGAAGGAGGAAGCCTAGAAGCCATGAAGTTCCTCCATACTGTCTTCACCTGCTTGCTATTCTAAAAATCCCAGAAGTCTAAAATTCTCACCTTGTGATAAACTACAGTGAGAGTGAGAGTTGATCAAAGAGTACAAGAGTTGATCTTTATTTCTGAGAACCATAAATGTGTTGCAAAACTTCCTGAATAGGGAGTGACCCTATGAACTAACCCAAAGAGGGTTTTACAACATGGAGACAGAGTGCATGCACATGGCTCTATCAGCAACAAAGAATGAATTGTTGAGAAAGACATCTTTTGCAAATGACACACAGTAGCCATATGAAGAAAAAAGTTAGAATCTTGGAGGTTCATTGTTATGCAAGATATTGGGAAAAAAGGTGTACAAAGTATAATGTTTTATGCAGTATGAGATACGGGAAGGGAAGGTGCAGGGGAAAAATCAGGTGTCACAAGGAGATGATCCCTGAGTCTTTGTGGGAATGAATGCCTATCAATGTGAGTAAAATCTGCAAAAGCAACAGTCCTTCACATGAAAGATTCAACTCAACTTTCACCTCCAAGGACAAGTTCCTTCTTTCCAATATAAAGGTTTTCTGGAATGAGTAAAAGTGGAGAGAGAACAACTCTGATTCCATCTACAATGTTAGCAGAATTCACTTGGAACCAGAGAGGTTTAACTTTGAGTTCGGAAGGGAAGTCAGAGAAAGACAATTGAACTTGGCAAGAAAGAAGCATTGGCAATAATTGTGATGGCAAGAACTAAGTGTTCAGCAGAAGTAAGTAAAACAAATTTAGAGATGGTTTGAACAGCCCAAAAGTGAAGAAGATAGTCATGTGGAATACTAGCCACAGACTTGAATGAAGGAGAAAATCTTCACATATTGCCTATTCTGGAATAAGTCGTGACAACAGGGTCAAGAAGAAAACAGGGAATTTCATTTTATAAAGGTAAGGTTTTATAAACAATTTTGTAGAAGTTTATAAGATGTGAGGCAAGAGTATCACCTGGTAAACTATGAGCAGAACTAAATACATGATTCAAGAGTGAAAATATGTCCCTCCACTGATACCAAAAAAGACAAGGCAATCACAAGCTACTTTTAAAAAGCAGAATTCAGTATTCAAGTCAAAGACTGCCCTCAAAAAACGGAAAAGTTTATCTTTATCAAATAGAAAGTATTATATTCAGAAAGTACAATGTCAGAGTGAGAAACAGTGTTCTGACACTGTAACTTTACAATATAAGGTCTCATTAATGCAATCTCTCTCACTCTGTGTGTAATTACATCTTTCATTGGCTTGTATGATGTTGAGCTTTTAGACCCCGCTTTCACTTTTTTTAGCTTTGATCTCGAAACATTATTTTCTGTGCTTCAATTTGATTTTTGTCTTTTTTATTATCCATCCATCCAAAGAGAGCATTCACATTGTTCTGACCAACCACTTAAAAGGAAACCCATTAGTGAGATGTTGAATTAGTACTTTTTGTCCTGATGGAAAGAAGAGTTCTAAAATATCACCCTTATATTTCAGTTTTATCCTTTAGCAATAACACTTCTACTTTTAAAAGTTCAACAAGCAAAAACAGGGAAAAAAAATGTTTTCAAATTATAAGACATAGTTTTCTTGATACAGAATATTGAGAGTATCTCGGGTTTTTCCATCAAATAATCACTTAACACTTTACATTCTCTCTCTGTCCTCCCCTGTTATTCTTCATCTGCCTGGTAAACTATGAGCAGAACTAAATACATGAGCAGAACTAAATACATTCTTCATCACTTGAAAGAATAATTTAAGATTCCAGAAAGACTGTGAAATATATAACACCATTAGAAGCTGTTATAGAGTACCACATACCATTGTTGTTTTGTGGTACTGCTAACATTTGTGGAAGTAATCATGAATCTCTCCCTACCCTCTACACTCAAACGTGTCAACTTCACAGAGACTGCTATAATCACCTAGGCTGTCTAAGGTGGTATGTCAAAGTGTTTTAACAAAAAATTTTTTAAAAATTAAAAAAAAAAACAAAACATTTTTCATTGTTCGTCCCTCTTCAAACTTTTGTTGTATTTTAATTAATGGCTGGGTAGCAGATGAAATGCAAACCCCCTTTCCATAAATTATGGAAATGCATTGCAAGGTGTGAAGCCTACAATTCTTTTCATCTGGTGTACATTTTCAGCACTTTGTCCTACTCTTTCTCTTGGCATGATGAATGTTTCAGCATTTGATAGTAAATGTCAGTCTTCCAATGAAAGAGTTGGATTTGAGTCCCAATCAGAAAAAGAAATTTAATGTTCTATAGCTCTCTCAAACTTGCTTGATAAGAAATAAGATAACCATCTTCCTGCGGCTATGATTTGTGGGACTACCACCTGCTGGGCACTATGCAGAAAATGTTTTGGGTTTTATCTCAGGTCAGGTGTGAAACAGATGTTTAACTCTGAAAAAGTTGTTTCTTGATACCTGCACACTACCTAGCAACTAACTGGAAAGAGAAGCAACCCCTCAGGGCCACAGTTTTGGATATAGACACTAAAATAACCATTGATGGAGAAGGTACTTGGAACCACTAAGCCATTATAGAAACAGGTTTTTAAAACCAGTTCTAAAGCATGTAACTCTTACAGTATAAAATATATATCCGACGGCTGTGAAAATTATGACTTTCAGTTTGCATTTTCCCATTTCTTTCTTAATTCATCATATGCGGAATAGCCAAAAACAAGCCTGAGTCACTGAATGGCATTGATACTCTTTAGCCAAATGAAACTGTTTCTGCACAGCTTGTTAAAATGTTGCTTAGGGTTCATAGGCATCTTTGTTCAATTCATAATTAATAAAGACCACCTTGTGCACACACCAGAGTTAAACCTCCAGACCAGAAAGATGAAGGCTTTGCTAATTAGTTAGGTCTGCTCTCGTATCAGTCCATCACTTGGCAGATGTACAATGATCTACTTGAAGCTATTCTGTGGTTTCTTAGCTCCTGCAGAATTTGTTTCTGCAGTTGGATATTTCTCAGACACTCCTCATTATTTTACCTGGTGGATCCAGGAACATTTTCAGGCTCTGAGACAATCACCACACAGATTAATTACATTGATGTCACCTCAGACCTGGACAACTTAAGATGATGAATCTGTCTTCAATCCTAAATCAAAAATTTATCTTGCAATTTATGTAACAAATATCAATTACATAAACCTCATTATTGGATACATCAGAGTAATTTAATCCTGTGCTAATGTAACCAATCAGTTCACCTTCAGATCAAGAAATTTCTTATCACTATGATTTGACTTCAGCTACATTAAAAAACAAAAAAATCCTTTAATTTGTTAAAAATAAACCAACAACTTCTCTCTTTAGTTCAACAGAAGTATTTTGTGTTGTTTCGCAGCAGTCCTGTTAAATAAAGCCTGCATTTAGTTCTCATTTAGTTCTCGTATATCTGTAATTTTTAATATCTGTAATAAACATTTAATGAATCAGCAAGTGAGATTTTCATCCCAGTACTTTAGTCTTTGGATTATCAAAAGAGGAAAAAAATGCCCAGTATTTATGCTATTCTGTCTTTTTACTTTTTTTAAAAGTTTAAAATGCATATCTGAAAAAGAAATAAAACAAGTGTTATATTTTTTTGTTTTCCTGTTTGGATTTTTCCATTGAAAAGTAAAAATATTTTAGAACCTCTAGCACCTTATAAACAGTTACACTAACCTTACCAGATGCTATTCCATAGAGTATGTGTTGCTACATTGCATCAATCTCTTGCTCACAAATTAGATCTTCAACTTAGAAAACAGTGGTGCCTGGAAGCACCAAGACTTGTGCTGCAGTTAGAAGAGGACTGGATACAGTAGTAGCCCTTATAGATATAAGGCTTGTCAGAAAATGTAGCACACAATAGTACATGACACACTGGAGCTCGCCCTATATAAATTAAACAGTATGAGATGTTGAGCGCCACTCTTAGCAGGCCTTGGAAAGTATTTGCTTTACTTGCTCTAAGTGCATTCATAAATACAAACACACACTGGCTCTGAATTTTTTGCTGAAATAGTCTCAAAAACTGAATTCTAAGGAATACTATCTTGGTTGCACAAATCCCCATCCACTTAAAATAGATTTGTTTACAACCAGTATGTCGTCTTCTATGTTTTATAAAACCAGAAAAGAATGTTGACTATGAGGAATTTCAGTAGCTAAGTTCAATCCTCAAACAAACAACTGATTTCTACAAAATTAATCTATTTGGATATCCTACAGAGCTGTATGCATTTTTATTTCACTTTTCTATCATTACTTTTTATTTCAGATTTTTTTTTTTTGTTGGTATTGTCTCCCCTTCAGTTACAATAATGTTCCTAGATACAACATGGGGTAAAGCACCTCTGGTGACAGATGGTTGATTAAAATCATGGACAGAGATTAAGCAAGAAAAAAGTTGGAGGGCTGAAAGAGGCAATTAAAATGGCAGCTTGCTCAAGAAAGCAGAAGAGAGGTCATTTTTGCCCTTAAGAAATGCATTAAACCATGCTACAGTGATCAAGATTACCAACTGCTCAATGGTTAGTGACAGAAACTCCTCTCTTTATGTCAGTATTTTTCAACAAAATCAGTTCTCAAATTTGATTCTGGTTATTCACTGTTCTTTTTTCCAAACTTAGAGGAGCAGCTCACTCAGCTTTTCCAGAAAGACCACACAAGTCCTAGAGTCCTTGTTGCAACTGTGGTGATCCATTTTAAGTTCAGGAAGCATAATTTTTTTCCACTTTTAGCAACTAACAGTTTGTCTTCCATTTCATGGATCTTTTAAACTTCAATATTTCACCCTTTTATCTGTGTTTGTTGCTCTGTTTCTGGGCTCAGGTGCAGCCAATTGACATGACTCGGTTCAAATGTGTTTCCAGTTAGAATATAAAAATTGCTCTCTAATGTGCATTTCCATCAAACTTTATCCAATATATTGATTGGATAAAAGACTGCTGAAAGATGTGTGTGAACACACACAGTAATTCAGATATGGTCAAATAAAACTTTTTCCTTACCACAAAAAACAAGGAATAGGGAATGAAGGAAGGCTGTGAAAAAAAGTGTCAAATTCAGCTCCTAAGCAGGAAGCTGAATTTATTTTTCAAAATATCAAACATTTAAACAGACATGACACCTTCCGTACAGCTCATCAATTTAAAGTACCATTACAATTTAAAGTACAAGGCTCAGTGCTACCCTACAGTAGCATTTAAGCAATACACACTTAAGTGCAAAATGCTTTCAGTTACCTTTTACCACCAGAAAAAGATCAAGACAGAGTACAAATAAGACAGAACTACTTATACTCTTACCATTTGTTGCTGTGGGTTTATGTAAAGCTCTCTCTTGTGAGGAATTAAAAAATAAAAATTAGGGCACTCCTAAATACAGATTAAGGACAATAGAATCTGATTATCTAAATGTAAACATGCAAAGCTAGATTAGAATTCTCACAGTTAACACTGGTATGGATCAAAATAAACAAATTTTGGGGACTGAAACAGCACCAGCTCAAGTTACATCATTTATTTATATAATCTGTTGCTCTTCCTGCAACACCTCATTACTAATATGCTATCATTTGAAACTTTGTATGGGAAAAAAGCAGCCCTGTACTTCAGAAGAGAAAGCACACAGGCAGTGTAGAACACCAGCTAACTGTTATAATTAACATAGCAATCTGTGCACAACGTAGGCTAGCTGACAAGATACACACGGAACCCAGGTTTGAATTGATCCCTGGTATCAACAGAAAGACTGGCTCATCAGAAATATGAGAATTTTAAGTCAGGGGTTTTTTTAGCCTGAGTCATTGTAGAGTGTCCGTAAAAAATCAGGTTCGACATCACTTGCCTGATATTCCCCTGCCCAGAGCTGGTGCTGATAACACACATCACCCCAAAGCAGCATGTGTGGAAAGGCAAATGAAAAGCTGCAGACCCACCTCTTTTTTTGGACGTGAAGAACAGTGCTAGGGGTGTGACCACTGAATCATTGATACAGCAAGGAAAACATCACAGTTTGAAACTCTTCCTCAATGTTCAAACTTTCTTTATTGCCTCTTGCTCCCTGGAATAAAGCAGACAAAGATCAAGCAGGTGCCCAGCATCATGCCTGTATCTTTCAAGTCTCTACATTTTCACTGTGTTTTAGAGCACTTCAAATAAAATCCAATGGATTTTAGAAAACTTGAAGTATTACTGCCTTTGAAGCAATAAGCAATATTCAATCACCATGACAACACAGCTGCTGGAAGTTTATCTAAAATGTCCATAAAAGAAACTGCAAAGAAGGAACACATTGTGTCATTGTAGCATAGGTCTAATAAAGGTCCATTTAAATAGGTACATTCATGTAAAAAAAATTAGATTAAAACTTTCAGTTTTATTTGCACAGTTAGCCCTCCTCAAGAAAGACCAAATTTTTCAATGAGTTCACTTTGTGTAAACCGACAGATGTTTGCTTGATGACTAAAAAGTAGTCTGGTCACAAAAGTAATAGACATTTTGGAACATGTTTTACACTTATGCATATCCTAGTACACAAATATGTACTAAAAACAATATTTTAAGTAGAACTGCACAGAAATTTCTTAACTCTGACCAGTGACTGATGAAGGGAACAAATGATACCGGAAGGCAGAGAGAAGTGTTTCGTACGAAAATCATTAAAGGTAGGGAAACAAATATGAAGTTACAGAGGGTAGTGAATGAAATTAATCAAAAAATCTAATAATCATTTTGTGGATTTTGATCTAAGTTCAAAATTTCTTTTTGGAAACTTTTATGTTATCAGAAATAAAATAGTAGTAAAAATAAGACATTTTTGAGACACAACTTCAGATTCTTTTTATTGTAAGTCTTTCTCTTCAGAGGCAGAATACAGCACAGACATTATGTTGTAAAGATTTCTGGCAGAAAATTGCCAAATTTAAATTACCCAGTGTAATGGCTTCCTTATTAGTTCCAAGTTAAATGTTGGTACATTTCTTAATTTTTCAGCATCTTTGTGGCACATGGATTGCTCTCTGCCAATGACTCATTTGTTTGCAATTGCTTTGCTGCATCAAGCATTCATATTTCATGCTCAGCTTTTTTCCACCATCTTTTTTTAAGTGGTTATATTTAATATATAATTTGCTTAAAACGCATATGATTTTTCTCCAATATAAGTCTTTCTGAAGAGGACTCAAGCAATTAAGAATTTTAAATTCTAATTAAATTCTAATTTTTAATTTTAATTAGAGATTTCTGCTTTAATTTTTCTTCTCTGTGCAAATTTTTGAAAATTTATGGATGTTCAATGCAGACTTTTTTTGAGTTTAAATCAACTTTTTAAAATTAACTAAATCAATTATTTTATATACTTTTTGTATTTCTGACTACATAAACCTATTATTCTTTTTCCCCTTCTAATCATATGATATTTATAAATTCTGCAAATTGCTGAGCAATTTCTGGGAGATAAATTATGTTCTATTCCTTTTTTATTTATGGAGTATGCAATATCCATTAGGTCAGTCAATGCTTCATTCAAATTAAGTTAGAGTAAATAGACATCAACTTTTTAAAGCAATATCCAATCTTCTGACCTCCATTACAGTTATTACTTTGGCAAACACACTGAAGGCTGCCTTCATAACATGTATTCTCTATCTTGCAATTAATTTTTAGTAGTGTCCCAAATGCATGAATTAGCATGCCATAGAGCTCCAAAGTGTGATTGATTAAGCAGCATGATAGATGGTTTTAATGCATTTTGCTTTGATACTTGGGTTATTAGTTTAGGTGTGGCAGCTTCTAATAAGTGTACTTGGCATAATTGATCGTATGACTCAGCTAATTCATTAATTGATTATGAAATGCTAAAACAGCAACACAACATTTTTAAAAGGAATTACTTTTTCTGTTTCCTTTCAACAGATTTCACTTAACGTACTGTCCCCTTCTTGGCTGGGGCCCACAATGCAGATCAGCTTAACAAATAGAAGGCAGAGTCTGATTCTGCCACTTTGCCCTTTTTGGGATCACGCCCACCTCCCAGGCAATCTCTACCAGTAGCTGTGAGTAGTAACATCAGACAACATGCCTTAAGTTACTCACCAGACAACAGAAGAATGACATTGTACTTTGTTTAGAAACACAAGGTGGGAATTTGCAGAGCCTTTCCTGCACTCCCCTGCAAAAAGCAACTAAAAGAGGAGGCTATAAAATCCCCGGAGCAGAAGACCTGATTTATAGATTGTGAAGCGGATAGCACATTTGTATCAGTTTATCAATAATAAATAAGTATTGTGACTTAATTCAGGGTCATAATTACGGTAACTTGTGCGCTGTGCTGTTCCTGAGGACTTCTCCCTATGGACTGGAGGAGCTCATGAACAAGGACAGCCCATGGGAAGGACTCACACTGAAGAAGTTTGTGGAGGACTCCACACTATAGCAAGGGAAGGACTCCTCTCCCCAAGGACAAAGAAGCAGCTAAAAAACATGTAATGAACTGACCATAACCCCCTTCCCCATCTCCCCAGGCTCATGATTGGGAAGAGGTAGAGAACTGGAAATAAAATTAAACCCAGGAAAGAGGGAGGAAGGTGTTTTTAGGCTTTGTTTCACTTCTCATTATCCTGCTCTGATTTTGATAATAATTGATAATGCTCTGATTGATAATAAATTCAATTTTTTTTCCCTAAGTCGTCTTTTTGTACATTGGTGAGTTATCTCTCCGTGCCCTTATCCCAACCTGTGAACCTTTTATTGTATTTTCTCTCCCCTGTCCAAATGAGAAGGGGAGTGATAGAGAGGCCTGGTGCACCCAGCAAAGGTGAAACTACAGCAATACCTAAGAAAAAGCAATGTATATGAGTTCTGAGATGGATGTAAGGGAAAGAGATCCCCTTGGATGCATGCAAAGGTTTAAGGAGTAAAGAAAATAACAGAGGTGAGAAGCAGGTGACGGGGTGTTGTGTGGTTCTTAGAGCAAAGAAAGAATATTGTTTATTTAGCAGTCAGTGGAGATTCAAGGTTTAATGTCGTGCTTTATACAGTCATTAGCATTTTTCCAACAGAATTTGCAAGACTCTAAAGAACAGGGAATTGCCATAGCAAAACTGATAGTAGAAGCCAAATGAGTAAGGTAGGTAAATCAGCTTTCCTTCCATGGGGAAAAAAAAAAGGAACATGAATATGTTCATTATTCTATACTGTGAGGATGATGAGGCACTGGAACAGGTTGGATGGGGTTTGAGCAACCTGAAGGTATCACTGCCCACGACAAGGGGCTCATAACTAGATGATCTTTAAGGTCCCTCCCAAATCAAAATATTCTTTATTCTGTAAATTCATTATCTTTATACTACATATAAGATATTATAGAATTATTATTATATTTTTATTGTTGTTATTGATATTTCTTCATTTAAATATAATATTCTAATTATAATGTCAGAGTAGATTATTGCATTTAATTCTAAATATGTATAAAATTTGATTATATAACTCTGAATAAACATTTGTCCCTTTTAATTGATTTTTAAATATTTTTTTAATTTTTGATTTGCATAAACAGTTTTTCTGATGTTCTCTTCATTCAGACTCAGACATGTTTTCACTTACAACGCTCCTGTTTCTTTTCAGTCCTCAAGGTCTGTATGACATCCTTGGACTTCAGTGAAGAATTTTTCATTTTCTTCAGTAAGGAATTAGGGAATAGAAAGATTTATAAAAGAATGAATATGATTTTCCTTCCTCGTACCATTGTGAGTCTCCTGAGAAAGAGCACTGTATCATAAAAATATAAAAGCACACCTAATATTTCCTAACTATTTTCAGTACTTGACAGTAAAAGATAAAATTGTCTTTGGGGAAATACATAAAAATTGTGTGAAGCTTCAGACTTGTAAATGTATTTACTTGGTAAGCCTCTGCTTGTTACTTTATTACTTGGAGTAGAAAGTGTTCCTGTTTTATAGCTCTATTGAAGCTTCAGAAATTTAAACAAATTGTATTTTTTTCCCTTCCATGACTATATAATTCATCAAGCCAGGGTCTTGCTCATTTTATTACATTATTTTTCCATGCATGAAAATCCATTTGCTGCTCTGGTTCTTATTGAAAACGGTAATTTCCTGGGTGGATGCACATCTGTTATCATTTCAGAGTCCAGTGTGATGAGCCTGAGTGCAAAACCTCTTCTCAATGACACTAGAGCAATAGTAATACTCTGTTTCTAGTTTACTGAAACAAAACCAAGAAAATTAAAATAAAATAAAATAAAATAAAATAAAAAATAAAATAAAATGAAATAAAATGAAATAAAATGAAATAAAATAAAATAAAATAAAATAAAATAAAATAAAATAAAATAAAATAAAATAAAACCTTTTCAACACTGGAAGATATTGAACATCATTTCTGCTCTTTTTATGTTCCTAAGTTTCCTTTCTAAGTAATGGAATCAAAGGAAAAGACTTTTTCCTAATATCCAACCTAAACCTCCCAACACAACTTCACGCCATTCCCTCAGGTCCTTTCTCTGGTCTCCACAGAGAAGAGATCAGTGCCTGCTCCCCCTCTTCCCCTCATGAGGAGGCTGTAGACCACAACGAGGTCTCCTTCAGTGTCCTCTTCTCCAGGATGAACAGACCAAGTGACCTCAGCCACTCCTCATACAGCTTCCCCTCCATATCTTCTATCATCCTTATGGGCTTTGGACACTCTCCAATAGCTTGACATCTTTCTTATATTGTGGTGCCCAAAAATGAACACAGATATTTATTAAAAAAGGTTTATTATTTCTGAAGTCAAGAAAAGCTTCCTGAAGAAGGAAAATAATGCATTTTCATTTCTAGCACTGCATGAAGTGGTAATCCAATTTATATTTTGCACACATATGCTTCATTATTTAGTGAATAACAATACATTCAAAAGTGGAGTGACCTTCAGTAACATATGGGGATTTTTTTTTAAGGAGAACACTGATACCAAAAAGGATATTCATTCTATTGAATTTCCTTCCATGCCTTCAGAAAGTCAGAATGACAGGAAAGCCACTTCAGGAGGTTTCTGTACAAAGCCTTATTTTGGACAGAACATGGAGCTCACAAGTATGTAACAAGTTGTAGTGATGAATGAAAATGTCTAGACAACAGAAGGTTAACTATCTCAGCTCATAATCTTGTAGCCCTGCAGTTGCTTACAGCAACCCAACAATTATTCTTAATAAGACAGCAAGCATTCCATGGGGAAATAAAGACAAGAATAATTGACAGCATGCACCTGCTTCTCCATGAAAGAGGAACTTCTACCTGTATCAAGGAAAAAGATTGTGAGCTGGACTCTGTGTCCCCAGAGTGCAAGTGAGCAACTTTCATTTTGTCTTTGATATTGCGTAGTAGTAATTCCCTGTGTGAATATGGAATACATTTTTTAATTACTGAAAACCTTTTTTAAACCTTTTTTAAGTACTGAAAACCTTTTGAAAACCTAAAAACATTAGCTTGCTAACAAGTAGAGTTTCATCAATAGTTTAAAACTAGAATATATTCTAGTCCTGACCTTAAAAAGTCAGGTTTTTTCAGATGGCAAACTCATCCTGTATAACTCTGGTTTTCCTCCTGCAGCAGAAGTATAGGGAATTCATAACATAAATTATGTTATGTTATATAATATAACAATTTTATGCTATATAAAAAAAACATGGATGACCTTTTCCAAATTTGCAAGCCAACTGCACCATAGGAAATCACAAAACATCGAGTGGTTATGTGGAACGTAATGCTAACAGGATGCAGAGCATGCTCTTTGAAGTATCTGCTTTTGGTTTGATCAAGGTTAGTATCTAAAAAGTTACTTCCAACACATGTTCTCTATTCTGTTTGTGAGATGGACCTATGTTGTCAGACCAGCTTACTCATAAAAAATAACCTTACCAAGAGAATCAACATATCTCTTACATCTCACACTGATTTCAGTTATGCTAGAAAAATAAATTCTTTAAAACACACTCTATTCCAAGATAGAATATTATCTCCTATTCAACATATGGGAACACACAACTTTGATGTTTCCATGTTCTCTGGTTGAAATTTTAACCTTATAAATAGCCAGGTCAATGTTTCTTTTATTGGCATGCATTTTCTCAATACACTTGCAATTCCCTCTCATTTCACTGCATGTAAATTTACTTCTGCAAATCTATAACACTTTCTACCAAAACAGATGAACTCCGGTAATTTTTATGATAATATTCTTATTGGTCTTATTGTAGCTAGAAAAACATAAAATTTAGCACATCTGCTTTTGTCCTGTGTTTCAACACATTGTCACTTCTGTCAAGCAAAGTACAGATGACAATACTGTCTGTAAAATTTACTGAAAGATTAATGGGCCCATCTGTCAGTATATTTGTTTCCTAGTCACATACTAGCTTGAGTCCTGGTATCTACAAAGCATCTCAATACACTGAAGTTTATATCCACTGTACATCAAAGGGAAAGGAAAGAATCCTAAGAAAAGGTGTCCTGCCGGCAAGCAACTGATACATATATATATATAGAGAGAGAGATATATATAGATATATATAAAAGTTAATTTCCTGTATTACTTACTAAGTCCAGAGGAAAACAGTAGAAAAAATCTAAGGAAGCTAAAACGTAAGTGTTAAGACCATTTTCTTCTGGGATGTTTGAATTGCATAAATACGTTTTTAGAAAGAGAGAGAGCAGAAACTATAAAAGCTGATGCCCTCATTGACACAGCTGAGGTTCTACAGCTGCTTAGTCCCTCATGCCCCACTCCATGGACAGACAGCTGAGACCTGTCCTGTTCCATTCTTCAGGGGCCAGAGGCAGCAGAAAGACCAAGAGCCTTTTGGAAATCAGCATCTTCAAACAAACCTGAGGGAGCAAACAGCGAAGTGTTTTCTCTGGTTCCTTGTCACTGTTCAGTGATTCCCTGCAGATCCTGTGAAAGTCAGTGAGAATTGAGACCCTAATTCCTTCTTTTGTTCACCAAAAGCTCACTGTCTTGGGCCATGCTGTGCCATTATTATACAAAAAAAAAGTCCTTTGCTACATATATTTAAATTCTGCAGAATTTCAAGACGAAAATAGTGAGAAAATCATATCAAATGATTATCACTGCTGTTTTTACCACTGGAGTTTTCTGAAGTCTTACTCCATCTTTCCAAAGTCTGATCCCATTTATTTCTAGTGGAAATATTAGAAAATTTCCATATTTCAGCATAATACTATGATAAATATTGAGTTTAAGCTGAGAGAGCATGAATACTGTAATTATGTCAAAGCAAGTTTCATAATTCAAGGAAATATTGTACTCTTTCAGTGCACAGTCACAATGATAATAATAAACCTGAAGTTCAAAGAACTTGAGTGGGTGAACACTCTAGTCTAATCCTATATGATACTGGTGCTACAAATAAGTACACTATGCAATTTACAAGGTATATATTTTAACATGCAAGCTCTGATTAGAAGAATTTTTTTTTAAAAAATCATTTCATTAGGGGGGAGGGGAAAATATTTAAATTTTCCCTTACAATACACATGCTACACTTTGAATGCCCTATCTTTAATCTCCAGTATCTCCTCAGGCCAAGTAATTTACAGTTAAAAAAGACCAGCAGAGTTCTTGCTGAGTCAGCAGGTACAGTGCCCAAATCCTGACACAAGAGGCTCTCACCAGCCGGTCTCAATTAAACAATCTCATGCAAACTGCCCACTGAGAAAGGTCACTGAACTGAAGGCTGACTGAATTACCTGCTGAGGCTCAAAAAACCTCAGGTAAACAGTATACAACACACAGATGAGACAAGGAGAAAGATATCTATCTTCCCAGTGTTCATTTTGGGCTATTAATTTATCAACTCTATCTCCAAACCCTTTCATTTGCTTGCTGTCAGTAGAAAGTGGTGGAGCTCCCCAGAGACATACTGAACTTGTCAGTCCAGCTGCAGCTCCAACATGCTGCCCCAAGGAGCCTCTCCCTCTTCCCTGACTGTGGAGGGAAATGACACAACCTAACCTCTAAGCTTAGGTGCCTACATCAGACATTTCTCAAAACCATAGCAATGAAAAATTAAACTCTTTTGGTCTCTCCTATCTGTAGATCTATTTCAGTCTTACTGTTGGTGAATTCTCTCTCCCTTCCTTCCAAAGTTCTTTGTTGCACCTTTTTTTTAATGCAAACAGTTTTTTTCTGAGGGTCACTTTTCTTTATAAAGTTTTGATACCTGTGCAGCCATTTTTCAACTTACACTTTTGTGAATGGAAAAAAATCAAGCCTCAAGAAAGACTGAGTTTGTCATTATCATACTTGTTATACAGGTTTAAACATCAAAGGGATATCATCACAAGCATTTCGTTTTTATCATGTACTCTTGGGTGTGGTTCTCATTTTCACTCAACTGTTTAGTATCAAAAATACAGTGGTTTTGCAAGTTGGGAATCTAATTCCACTGCACTTTAGATAATATAAGGTACAAAACGGAGTCCTAGCAAACTAATTGCAGTTTAGACAATTAACAGTTTTCAGTGAAGTACTTTGTCTTTGAAGAAATTTATTTCCTTGGAATACACTGATTTTATGCATTACTACTCAGATTCTTATATTCTCCTGGAATGGTTCAGGCAGGCAAAAAATATTTAAAAGATTTTTTCATTGTTAGTTTGTACCATTTAATGTAATTTTGGGACTATAAGCCTGTATAGCATAATGCCCTTGGCTATTGATGAATATTGCCTTTGACAATGTTCAAGAGACTAACATCATTCCCAGAAGAATTATTTTGATACTGCTAGCACATATCATTTGTCATGGGACTATGCAGCAGTTCACCTCAAGAGTTTCTCTCTCCTAAATTGCACAGACATCACACATCTTTTCAATAACTCAGATTAAAATGAGATATTTTTGAGATTAAAATCTCATCAAGAATACTTGAACCTGTAGAACCAGTTTAGAGCCTTCCAGGCAAAATGTTATGAAACCCCACAACATCAAGTTTGCTCATCATGTAATATATTACTGTGAAAGAAATGAGAATTGTTGAGAACAAACTGGATCACATTTTTTACCTCTGCTTTGCTGGAATTCTGTCAGGGTTCATTACTAGATAGCTACAGAAAACAGCAATCCCAGAGATTCATACTGGAGAACATAATTTTCCTTAATTATTCCTTAACTGGCCTGCCCAATTGATCTTGAGGTGAAGGCAGTAGACTCCCACAGCCTGATTTTAAGTAGTTATTTTACTTGCTTTCAATTTTACTATTGTCCTGCTGGCACTAGTAAGTAAAGTTTATTTTTTATAAAGTGCATTTACATTTTGTACTAACACACAGCAAGGCCCCTTCAGACTGTACTGACATGGACTGGAATTCACATATATTCCCTTTAAGCTGATATTTCCAGGAGGCAGCAAGTAATAACTTGAAAAAATGGAAAAAGCTTAAGGAAGTACTTCAAACATGCCTATCTATTCTTCTGAAAAAAAATTTGGTTAAGCCGTGAAAGAGCATAAGTGTTCAAGTATCAAATCAACAGCAACACCAACTTTCCTAGTGGGGTGCAAGAAATCCATAATAGCTTTTCAAACTAATAAAATACATAAGTATAAGCTTTCAAGCTTACAGTTCAGCAAATGAATCAGCACTTGGAAGAAACTGTAAGAAGAAAACAAGGTCAAAATAATTTTTATTACTGAATTAATTATTTTATGAGGCAATTTTATCACACAGAAAGTCTTTTGAATATCAAAATCTATTGAACAAGGAGGACCTTGGCAATCTACAGGTTGTTCCTGTGAAATGGAAAAGTTATTTAAGGCTTATAAATTAAATATGGAACTGCTTTTGTTTGCTCTGATGATGCTGCTCTCTTCAGTGATTTTGAATGAGGCTGAAACATAGACCATTCTTTTGATGCAACAACATCTAATTTCAAAATGTCCATTATGCCAAACCAAGGGCAGAATAACTCACTTGTATGCTAAACATATGGCAAGAACCATGCTACAAACAGCTTTTAGACAGGTAACAATGGAGAACACCTTTATTTCCCTGCAGTTCATCTGCCTCCTCTTTTTGCCCATGAAATTAAAGTTCTGAATCCATAAGCATATAGCCCTTTGAAATTAAGCTTTTTGGCATTTTTGGTAAAAGACTGAGAAAATTTTCATTTAGATGTAGTTCAGTGTCATTGGGAAATAGTCTTATTTACTCTGGTATTACCATGAAGGTAATTTTCTCAAGTTTGGATCCTATATGGCAGCACTTTAATGGCGTGACCTACTCAATTAACTAGCAAGTTACACTAGAAGATGGAGCCAGCCCTGTGATAGACAGTCTCAATTCCACATGTAGTAAATAAGCTCTACCTTAATACGTCGGCTCTGGGTGCCATATCCAGGAAGGGATTAACTGTGCCATGCTACAGACTCATGAGGTTGTTCCATGAAAAGTCATCCCCCCTCTCCAATACCTGTCATGTATAATCCAGCGTTCATTCACAGTGGCTGAGGCAAAAGCACTTCCAGAGACCCTGAGCTCCAGCAAATGCAGTGGCCAGCACAGGGCCAGTTCAGCCTGGCTGGCACCCAGTTAGGCATGTCAAACTCAGCCAAAACGAATTTCACCTCTAATGAAAAAACATTCAGCAGTCTGAGGAGCAGAAGGAACTACTAAAGAAGATTTCTGAGCATCCTGGATTAAATCCTCTCTTTTTGAAAACTGCTCTGGTAGGTTCAACTCCATACAAGTGACGTCTGTTTTAAATAAAAGCAGTTACAAAGTACTTAGTCAAAACCACATAGGAAACAGAAAGGATCAGTTCAGAGGACAACTGAAGAGATGACTCCTCTGGGTGTTTATAAAACACGGGCACAAGTGTTTAAAGCAGAGCCTACGAAACAGGCAAAGGTAGAAGAAGGAGGGCTACTATGGTGTCATGTCAAAATGCAATCCAGGCTACAAGCACCTGGTTTTGGTATGTCCTACAGCAGACCTGCTGCAAGAGTGGGCTATGCTGAGTATCCTGTTGCATCAGAAGAATTAAATGCATTGCAGAAGGATTGCCCAAAGTAGTCAGACTGTTATACAATTACTGTATGATCAGCACAGGAGCCTGTCCTCATACAAGTAAACAGCGGAAACTTTGATATTTAACATTTATTCTGGGCACTTCTCCAATCAAATCTATTGAGCTTATGTGAGTGTACTGGCCTGCAAACCTTCACATTATTGTGCAGCAGTTAATCTGCCCTTGCTTAGTGCATTTGAAATGATGAAAAGTTTACTCCAAACTACGTGGAAAGATAGTAGTTTAGAATATCTGAGAAATCATAAGAGAGGCACTCAAATTCCCTGAGTCTTCTACTTATGAAGGAAGGAAAGGATGCCTGAGTCTCCTCAAAATTTCCTCCCTGTCCTTACTGATGAGTCTCAAGTCATCTGTTCAAAACATGATTGGTACAGAAACATCGATGAAACAGGGTACACAGGTGAAAAAATAAACAACTAAAATAGTTCTATGCTTTGTGCACAACTGTTAAGCAAAATTCTTTTTATAATTTCATTTTAAAAATCAGAAGAATATGTGACAAAATAATGGTGCTGGACTCTCATCTTTAAAGCTCAACATTTTATCTTTCACACCTCTGCAAGTAGAATTGTTGAAGACAGAGATGAAAGACATTGTCCTACAATACCAAGTTACAATGATCTATTTAGATTAACATTTAGTTTATGAGACTATTTACAGCAGAGAGAGAAACAGTTTCCTGAACACAGATTTCCAGAGCTTTCTCCTCCCCTAAACCTTCTATTCAGGATCAGGCAGCCAAGCTCCCCACTTCTCTGGGCCTGTGGGGCAGCATTTGCTCCTGATACTAAGTATGAAAAAGACATTAGATGGGACCTATTCATTTTGGTCTACAGAGATCTTTGTTTTCTTTCCCTTTGTTTTCTTTTCTGTCTCTTTAAATGATGTCATACCTAATGGTTACACAGATACTGGAAATAACTGGTTTATTTATTGGTCAGGGTTGAAAAGTAGGTGAAGAATGCCTGAAACATTAGCTGTAAAATCATTCATTGTGATAATCTAATCACTCTGAGTACAGTAATTTTGGCATGAAGTAAGATCTAATAGGCAAATCAAAACTGATAACAAATAATGAAACGCAGCTCCAATGATTTAATCAATTATCTGAATGCCCTCAAAAGACCTTAAAGAAAACACCTGGAAAAGATAAAATGGTTTTTGCAGCAAATATACACCCTTTAAAAAACCCACCAAAATCATCTGGCCAAATTACAAAAAAACCAAACAGATAAATAAATAAGACATGAACTAGAGCAGCTTTTATTTACTTAGAGAAAAATTTCAGAACAAAAACTGAACAAAATCAGAACACAAACTGGAGAACTCCTGACATTTGGAAAAGAATCAGTGGTATTTCTCAGAAACCATGCTGTTCAAATGTTACCATACTTCTTTTCTCAGTGTACAAATGTGCACACTCTCTACTCAGCGCTGTGTTCATCCTAAACACTGCTTTCCCAGATCTCAGACAAGAATTCCATGGACATTGCCCCCCTTGGAGGTGCCAATACTTTTTCATTGCCTTGCCAAGATCCCTGCCCCAGGTGGTCACTCTAATCTCTCCCTCAGTAAAGCCTGAGTTGCTTTATTACCTACAAGATACAATAGATCTAGAATTACAACAACTACACAAAACTAGTCTGAATAAATAAATTTAAAACTGCCACCAAAAAAAATGTCCAGAAAACACCATCACCCCATTAGTTTTATCCTTTTCTGTTGTGTTTTGATCTACATGTCCTTCTCCATTAACAGACCTTGTCTGGAAGATTAGACTATAAATCAAGAAGATGTTCTACTGCTCAGAGTAATCTCTATGAGCATGAGGCCTGTGAGATTTTCTTCACATGCACAATATGAGGCAAAATGAATCACAATCTCCAGAGAACTCACTCTTGTTTGTAGTACAAGGAGACACAAGACCTTCAGGGCAGGAGTGTTTTCTTATTTGCTTTGCTGCTTCCACCCTCCCAAAACAGATAGCACCTGATTTGAGAACCTGACAAGCTGAGCACCTCCCTGAGCCCTCACCCAGGTAGGGGAAACAGCAAACACACACTCAATGCCATGGATTTCTTTAATCTATGAGTGACCCAAAAAAGGCACCTACTTCCTTCATAGAGCACTTTACCAGTGAATCTCACATAATATTTAGGATACTCATAAGCTCTGTTTGCATTTTCTTTTCTTGAAAGGATATTGGAATATTATTGTGGTTGTTATCAGTTACTACTGCTTTAAAGTGGACTTAATTTGAGGCAATATTCTATCTTTCATCAGGACTGATTTTCTCATGAGAAGTGTGCTTGAATAGGCTTGTTAGTACAAAAGTTATCACGTTCCTCAGATGGAAACAATACCCAAAGTCACAATTTTGGTATTACCTAGCCATGATTTGGAGTAGATAAGGATATAAAAAAATGTGCTCCTTGCTTATTTCATAAACAAAGTTGGATAACTGAAGAGAAATTGACATTAGATAAAGCAACCTTCTGGGAACATCCTGGACTCTTGCTGCTTTACTGAGAAATATTCTGCATGACTCTGAAAAACATTGTTTATCAAGGTAAATATGTCAAGGAGGAGTTATTCAGACGTAGCCTGAAAACAATACACCTTTTAAACACAATCCACTTGAGGTATTGTGAGGACTCTTCCCCAGAGAAAACCATTCAAAATGTCATACAAAAGCCAAATAGAAATAATCAAGTTGTAAAATGATAGAAGAACAAACAGCAAAAATAAGACAAGGACAAATACACAGCTCTGTTTCAGGGAAAAAAAAAAAAAAAAAAAAGAACAGTAAATACTGAGTCCAGAGGGCCTACGCTGACACTTTCCTACCTGTCTTCCTACATATCTTTCGGTCTTAACAATTCCACCACTACCTCTACGACCACTTTGCAGTTTTAACCTTTTCTTCTCCCCTTCCCCACACATGATGGGTTTTTCTTCTCCTTGCACCTATGCTACAGCTGGTGTCATCCAAGTGAGGAGGAAGAACAACCTGAGAAGATAAATAGTCCAGAAAGCCAGCAAGGGGTCTGTAATAAGGGTTTGGTAAGCAATGCTGGTAGGGGTGGGAGATCTGAGGCAAGCAGCAAGCATAGCCCCACCTAGTCCTCTCTGGCAGGAGCAAGGAGGGAACTTGGTTACCCAAGTGTACTGTCTGATAGGTACCACAGGCTCTCAGACACTCTCTGACTCATTTTGAAAAAGAAACAGTCAGACATTTCCAGCAACATCTTTTAGAATCTAAGCAATGATCTACTTTACCTAACAGCTAAAAGTACATGCTTTATCTGGCAGCTGTAAATTCCTGGCTGAAGTTGAACACCAACAGCCTCTTGTTACCTTAACAGGAAAATACAACATACAAGATGCTAGCTTTTTGTTTGTTTTGTCTTTTTAATTAGAAGATACCATTCCAAGTGTTATGTCAACAACTGTTTAATGTTGACAGCACAACTGTCAAGACTGAAAAAACACAGTGTGCAAGCACATGCAAATATTCTTACATCTGCTTCTACATGCAGCAAGACTAGAAAATCAGAACCAGCATTTGATTCAGTGGGGAGAGTAGAAAAGGTGCTTCCACTTCAATATTAATTTGCACAGTTTTCATATGATGCAACCTGAAACAAACATACGTCATGCAAGAAACTTAAACTAAAGCTAACAGGCTTTTACTCAAATTTATGTTAATATTGAAACCAGAAGATACAGATTTCCCAAAGCAGATTTTTTTGGCTAGTCAGAGATGAGTGTTTTTTAAATATCTGCTTCTTAATACTTTCATCTTCTTAATTTTAGATAGTCCTACTAGGCCGGCCTGATGTTTGAGATAAGTAATGAGGGGTAATAAGACACAACGTATATAAAGAAAACACACTGATCTATTGGTAATTGCTTTCTTCAGTCAAATGCTGGTAAAATTTTTGAAGCCAACCCCTCATTAATCATAATTTTAACTCCAGCATTCAGAGAGAGTATGCAATGCAGATCCCTAGATTTAATACTGTGATAGGATTATTGTCTAGGAAAATCTTTACAAAATATTTACTGCATTAGGAAACACTTTGCACAGAGCTTGAGGACTACTTTACTGGAACCAAAGTAATGCAGGACACCCCACAACATTCTCAGAGAATGAACAGGAAACAAGCTACTTGGAGTGGAATCAGAATCAAAAGGGCTATGAATTTCAAGGCTACCCAAAGATCATAAGTCTGGGTAGTGGTTCATTATACACTTTTGCAAAACTAAGACTTTGGATTGGGCTAAAAAGGAGTGTGGAAGCCTTCTAATTCAAGGCTCCTCCAACTCAGCCTCACAAATAAAAGGATCCTTAGGATTACCAAGATAAATCTGATTTTTAAGTTGCAGAACAGATCTTACTTCTACATGAGCTGTACTGTATGTACGTAGGTATGAGACACCTTCCTTTCACCATCACTTCTGTAGTTCAGATATTGACTTATAAGAATTGTCTTCAGGGCTATTTTTTTTTTCCTTTTTAGTTCTTGTCTTCTTCCTTTCAGACATCGCATTTTAGAAATAGTCTCCTCATCTCAAATTCAATCTGTCTAAATGTGACCTTTCCTACCATAACAATTCCTCTTTTCTCTATCTTTTCTAAAGCATTTTAAAAAATTCCACTACACTTTCTGTCTCTCAGGTTCTCCCAGAAAAAGAAACAAGTAAAAACTTGCTTGTAAACATAAGAAAAAAGGAATTCATTTGGATTTCCACCATTATCAAAACAATGACAGAAAATATGTCAGGCTGCACTGAAGCTCTTTATGTGACATATTCTGGAATTTTGAAAGGTTTGCACTGGCAAACTGTTTATCACTTAGTCTAATTTAGCAAGCCAAAAAGATCAGACCACATAGAAATTTTGTTGTTGTTCTAATGAAAAATAACGCAAAAACTCACATTCTTAATTAAAAAAGTATCTAGCTGTCATTTCTCAGTCATTACAGCTTTAACTGAAAAGCAATTTTTCCTTCCTCATCAGGATTTATGGGATTATCTGGCACCCCACCCATAAATATGGATTAGTTATAGCTATTGAAAACAAAATCCGTATTATAGAGATTTCCAAGAATTTCAGCTAGCAGTAGAATCGAATGGATATATATGATTGCTAATATACTTTAGAAAGCAAGGTATGAGCTTTTGCTACATTAGTCACTAAGAGGTTTTCCCTCTTTTTTTCTATTTTTCTTCCAATTACTAGCTTCTAAATGAATTACCAGTTTATGATAATACAGGCTCTTAACAAGTTACCCTCTCTTCTATGTTTTCTTTTTCCTCTTCCCTAGGATTTCTTTTAAAAATAAAGCTTATTTCCTCTATAAGCTAGTTTCTTTTTTAAATTGCATGGTTTTCCCTTCCAATTATTGAATTGGAGCTTTGGGGGCATCTAATTAAATGTTCTTAAACTGCTCCCAATTAATATCATTCTATTTCAGTTTAAATTGTCTTCCACCTGAATGGATTTATAATTGCTTTCTAATTGCTAAGTTAGCCTTTTCAAAACACCAAGTAGATATCCATTAGTGATGTGAACTACAGTGTATGTTTAACTCAAGTTAAATCATTGCCTTCATAACTTAGGTTTTCCCTTTTTCACAGATTCTTTAGAACGAATCAATTTTTGCAGTTTGCCTCAGTGTTTTGCTGCAGAAATCAGCTTGTACACTGCAATGTACTACAGTTTTTAAAATACTTATCAATGTAAACCAGTGTATATAAACACAGGGATTATTATTTTTCTGTTTTATTTAAATACTCATGAAATAGTGGGTTGGATATCAATATCGCCTTGTTAAGAAAAAAAGGAGAAATTACAATAGTTGCCAGTTTGTTTTTCAGTCTCTTTAGAAGGAGAAAGGGAATTAAATAACATATTATGATATAGGGAAAGCTATTTTAAAGCCATTCAACCCCTATTATAATATTTTAAGTTCAAAATAGACCTCAGACTTCTCCTTCAGATCCTGATTTTATTTACACGTGTGAGTGAATTTGAAATTGAATGACACAAAATTACATAACATGTTTTTATCTGCATGCAAATGAACACTATAACTGGAATTCTTACTGCCTGGAATGACTTTGGTTATTTTTTCGTTTGTTTGTTTGTTTTCTGCAGAAGAGGGGTGTATTTGAAGCTCTCTTTAGAATGAAGAGCAAGAAATCATCCTGTACTTGTCAGAGTTTTCACTAATTTCTTTCTTACTATCATGACCAAATTCTAATGGCAAGGTATGAAAAGTTAATGCAGAAGGTTTCTTCAACCCTCCTCCAGTTACAAAGCCTGAAGTTCAAATTTATTAATACACTCTTGCCAAAAATTCTTCATACTGAAATCATTCATTATTTGAATTCATATTAGAAACAGACGCACTTCAAAGGAATAGATTAGTTCAGTTAAGTACACATAATCTGAAAGCTCAAGTAGACATCTTAGTGCAGGAAAATCCTCAAATATGTTGGCTGACACTAAAAAAAATAGGTGTTACAGCAATACTGAAAAGCTCCAGAAGGATGAGCCACCACCCATGTAAGAGAGAGCAGATTGTGACAAAACTCTAAAAGATGGGAAATCTCAAGAAATAAAAATAAAAAAAAAAAAAAATGTCAGAGTCAAAGAAAGAAAGTGCAAAGCTGAAATACACGTTCACAATCCAAACTAAGCTCAGTATGGCTATGGTTACCTTCCTTTCAATGCTGCAGGTAACTCAGTTATTTAATTCTGCAATGCACCCACTGATTTATTTTGTATCATTATTTTAGCTGTCCAGTAGTAATGAACTTAGTCAACAGCTGAGCTTCTACCCAGTAGCAGTTTTCAAGGAGCACTGGGACCAAATCTGATCATGAAGGATGGACTCTGTTTATGTGTAGTGAAAAACAGACAACTTCAAGATAAGGCCCTACTGGAGAAAGTCCAGCATAAGGTCATTAAAATGATGAAAGGATTGGAGCACTTCTCTTATGAGGAATGGCTCAGAAGCCATGACTGTTTAGCATGGAGCAAGGAAGGTTTAGTGGAGTCTTATCAATGTATATAAACACCTGAAGGAAGAGTACAAAAAGACTTGTTATAATGATGCCCAGTGACAGGACCAGAGGCAATGGACACAAGATTAAACACAGGAGATTCTCTCTGAACACCAGAAAGCACTTTCTCACTGTGAGGGCAACTGAGCACTGGAACAGGCTGCTCAGTAGATTTTGGAGTTCATCCTTGAAGATATTCCAAAGCCTTATACAGCAGGGCATCTTGCCCCAGAAAACTTACCTGTTGCTTTTTGGCTGGTGAAATAACTCAGGGCATCTCACCCCTCACAAGAGCTTATCTGTTGCTCGCTAACTGATGAAAACTCCATCAGGGCAGCTTGTCTTGCAGGGAGTTAATTTGGCACCATGTGAGTACCACTCCCAACTGGTGATAAACATCTTTATGTGGAAGTGAGGTCTGGAAAGATAAGCTAGAATTTCTAACTGACAGACACAAACTACACCAAACTCAAAAAGCAGAAAACTTCTGCACATCCCCTGGAAAAGTGTTGGGCTTTATCCCCAAAGCTGTAACATCTACTTTGTGGTTATTTCTCTGCAGGTTGAGTGAAAGGACTTTGTGTTCACTATCATCATTTTGGCGGTAAATTACATTGACTCTTAATCTGTGTGATTTCTTTGCTGGCTTCAATATAGATACCTTGATGTCATGAGCTGTTCTATGTCACCTACTAGCAGTACTTTTTGGTTTATACTGTGTAGTAAGTAACTCTGTTTGAAGCCTTTTTTCTGCCATCTCCTGTCTATTCAATAAACAACTCATTTTATAATTGACCTGATCTGCCATCCTCAGAACTTGCAGGCCAGAACAAATTTAGGTGCAGGTTACCTAAATTTAAGCTGCTGTCAAAAATCTGAGTCTAAGGCAGGGCTTTCCTGAAGCTGCCACTCAATCCATAACACATCTGAACTTTTTCCTGGACTACCAGCTCCAGGTTACCCTGCCTGAGCTGAGGAGCTGGACAAAATGACTTCCAGAGGTCGCTTCCAACCCTCAAACAATCTATGGTTCCATAATATCATCTTATTCCAGAACGGGGAGAAAGTCAGGTAAAAAGGAAGATGAGGAACCTAAGTGGTGGAACACAAGTAAATTTCAAATCCAAATCATAGCTTCTGCTAGTTCAATATTTAGCTGTTTGAAAAACTTAGAATATTTTTTATGACTGTGTGATTACTTCAAGTTTTCTAAAATACTTCCTTCACACTCCTTTCATGTGCCCTTCATCATTTAAAAACAGCAATCTATAATTCAAGAGAAAATTGAACTTTGTCATTACATAAGATATTAGCAGTTCCTAGTTCGATAAAGTAATGCTCTCAAGTGTAGAACATATGTTTATAAAAAGGGCTAAAAATACTCTTTTTCCTTTTAAAAAAACAACAAACCTCAACCAAACCAAACCCCAAAGAATCCTCACAAAATTAAGTTTCTAGTCCAGACTTTTAATCTGGAGAGGGAGTTTTATTTCTGCAATAAGACCTGCATTTATAACACAGGTATGTGCCTGTGTGCATTGCAGAAATACAGTTTCCACATTATTAGTACAAAAGATTCCATTACCTGTCATACAGAGTTTTAACATTTTTCTGATAGCAGTGCTAATTTCCTGAAGTACCAAGATATTCTTGATGCTCTCAGCATTTGAAAACATATCTATCAGCAGTGAAGTTAGCTGTAGAACTGATATTAAAGGTCTACCTTATGTACTGTTGAACAAGACCACATAAATCTACCCTGGCATTTCACAATTTCTTTAACCTTCTCTCTGTCAAGACAAACAAAAAAAGAACATTACAACTAAAAAGGTGATGGAAAAAATGGAGTTCCAGAGTTTAGCAGAAAGTTAGGAGGTTATTCACTTCTGAGGAAGGTTTTATCCCAAGACTGATCTAATGAGGATTTCTTTAGTCACATTTATTTCATATAATACAGTGGCTGTTTTTCTTCCTTATTCAAGAAATCATTCTTCTGTTAGGAACAAAACCTGTTTAAATTGAACTATGCTTTCAAATTTTAACAATTTTGAGTATGAGTTTTTCTTCATCCAAATGTTATTAGTTTGTGAGTTATGACCTTCTAACAATGTTTCAGATAAATTATTGCATGAGAAAACAAGAAGAGACAAGAAGAACAATGCTTACATATTTCACTTGAACTAGGTGTAAATATCTGAATTTATAAATATCAAGATTTTTTCGAAACTGACTGTTGTTTTCAGCAACTTTGGCTCCTATAAACAAATTATTTTTACTATAGAAGTACTACAGACTAGTTTCTACAGAATTATTTCTCTTAACACTTTTTTTTTCAGTCTTTATCTTTCCAAAGACTGCACACTGCTGTATGTGTGTGCGTGATACCTTTGGGAAAGGCCTTCAGCCTTCCTAGTTCTGTGGCATTCACTAAAATATTATTCAGGATTCTCTAACTTGTATTTAGTTATTATTTCTACTTAAAACTATATTAAGCCATAAACCAGTTAACAGTCAACAGTTAAAAAAATCTAATTGACTTAGAATATTAAAGCATCAGGATAAACTACTATAAGCAAATTTTACTTGCAAATTCATTAATTTTTCTATATACAAAGAATTTAAAAGAAATTTTGAAATTAGAAATAACTAATAAATTTTTTATTCAGGATGATATTCTTCTGGGGACTGATAGAATGGCAGAAAGACATGTGCTTTAAATTAAAAAAAAAAAAAACAAAAACAAAAAACAAAAAACCCCAAACACAAAAAAAAACCAAAAAAACCCAAACAAAAAAACCTCAAAAACAAAACCAAAACTATATATTAGAAAATCTCTAAATCTTCTCATTTGTAAATTAGATTTTGATGTGTATTCAAGAAATAAAAATTTTCTCTTTTATGCATTGGCTTGAACAAAATTTGCTAGCAAAACTTTGCAAATTTTCAGTGTATCTTCATCAGGTCTGTTTCTAATCTGTTTAATGAAAACATGCATTTCCTTCATGCTAGCTACTTTTCATTTTCCATTATTTCAATGAGAAATTTAAAATACAAAAAACCCAGGCCAACAAACCTAAAATTTTAAATTTTGAAGGTTCACTGAACCCAAATTTTTCCACTGATAATTAGAAGTTCACAAATTAAAAATACAAAATTACACAAAATGAAAAATTTCTTACTAACTCTATCTCTGAAAATTTCAAGCACTACATAAACTATGCTTTTCTCAATAAAATTTTGCAATCTCCTTTTAAGAAAGAAAAAATTAGAAAGGTTGTGTGGGAACAAAAACTACATTTCTCATTAAAACATTTGCAGTTTACAGCCAAACTTTAGAGTCAAAAAACCTGTAGAAACAAAGAAATTACAAAGTTCTTTCACATATCTTTAAAATATTGTCATCTCACTGAGGATAGAAAAAACAGTTTCAACAGAAAAACTGTGTCACTTCTGAATGATATGCATTGGATGTAATTACTATACACATCTTGCAGTCTTGATAGGAACCAAAGGAACATTTGAGCATTAAAAAAGTTCTAACTTAAAGAGAATTAATTCTTAATTTGCATCTTATTGCACATTGGCTCATATTTTCCAAGGAAAAACATACATATACACTTGATATACAAACATTCATAGTACATTAACTATCAGAAATAATTGTGTGTTGAACCTCAGTATGAAGCTGAGACTCTGAAATGGATGTGGCCTCGTTTTATTGAGGACCTCTTCTAACTATTTGTTCATATTAACATGCATTGCATTTCAATGAAAATCTATTCTTTGTGTTACGTAAAATATTCATCCCCACCATTTTAAAATGCACTGAACTTATGCAGATTTACTTAGGAGAAAAAAATGCATTAGCATGCTTCATGTCCACTTCAGCTGAGCAATTTTCCAAACGTGCTAAAGGTATCATATATCTTCATTCAGTTCTATGCAATAAATTCAAAAATAGATAAAACCATTCCAATATAATTTGTAGTGCATTATTTTCCATGGATGGTGAACAATCAGAGATACCCTAAAGCCTAACTGCAACACTTTCTGTATATTGAGAATTATGAATTTTATCTACTATTGAGAGTTATCAAGTAGACCAAACTTTTGTTAACATCAAGGGTTTAACTTATTTCTGGCATTTGACAAGTGCATGCGGAGGATCATAAATATGCTTTTTTTTTTCAAAATAGTAATAACCTTCTTTTGCACAGATTAATTTCAAATAGAAACTTACAGAACACAAGAACGCCAAGAATCATAAGGCAAGTTCTAGTGCATGCCTCCCTTATGGTGTTGTAGGATAAACAGAAAACCTCAGACAAACATTGCCACACACTAGGAGATGAGTAATTGAAATATTTGCAAATGGTAGGACTGGTATTTTTTCCTTATTTTTTGTAAACAGCCTAACCAGACAAGTAAATTGATAAGCTAAAATTCTTGCTGGTGATTACCTGAGGTGATACCAAAAATATTTATAGAAATAAGGTGGACCTCAAGGCCTGCCTTCTCCCTCTTCACATAAACACTTTGGATAAAAGTTGGGCCTTGGAATATTCAATGTGATAAGAAATGTCATTGCATGGGCACATTTCAAAATTCCCTAGGCTGTCTGTAGCAGATGAAAGTGTATTTTTAACTGATGCATGGAACAAAAAGTACATGAATATAGCACAATTCATTCTAAGTGCTAAGAAGCGCTTTTACTTCTGTCCTAAAAAATGTATTTGCTATGGATGAAGAGAAGCAAAAATCCCTGACAAAGGGCATTATGCAAAAGCTTGGATTTCCATATTCCATCTATAACCAGCGGTGTTTCTGAAAGCCTTCACAAGGGGACATAAGCAAGAGATACTTCCCTCCCTCCTTCCCCTTTGGTCTTTAACCACATTTACCCATCCATCATTTTCTTGTTTCTTTGAGAAGACAAATAAATAGGCATTTTCACCCCATCAAAAAGATTGATCTTCAGCCTGATCATCTAAAGGACTAAAGACCTTTTCCTTAATAATACAAACATAAGGTGCAGGCTGAAATCTGAGAGAAGAATGACTGAATTCACAAGTGCAGACTATCAGGTAAGACCAACAGGCAGAATGGTTCTCCTGAATCAGATGGGATAGCTTCCATATAAAGAGTTTAGAGGTCAAATAGAAACTAAGCAAAATCAAACCTGTGTACTGGCTAGAACACACAGGAAGAAAACTGATTTCAGAACTAGCTTTGAGCTTGTTTAACCACATTACTGGAGACTCCAGTGTTATCAGAAAGCAGAAAAGGTATTATCTAAAAATTTTCATCAAAAGACATTTTAATTTTGACTGTCTCTGTTAGATTCTGGGTTTCAGACTGCAGAACAGACTTTCATTCATTTTTCTGATGAAGTGATCTCTTCTCCTTGGTTATTTGAGACACTATATAGTTTAGTCTTTCTTAATCTAGTACTTCTTCTGATAGTTCTTAAGCTAAGGAAGACAAAAGTGTGTGCTATTTTTTAACTCAAGTGAGATTTTCGTATAAATCTGATTTTTATCAGACACTTAGTAATTGTGGTCTTTGACAGAGCAGACTCCTGAAGTTAAAGGTGCCTATTTAACTGAGTGCTCCTCAATGTTATATGAATGTTATTTTTTGTTTGTTTTCCTCTCCTTTGCCACAATCACTTTGTATAATGAGATATGGCACTACTGCAAGTTCAAACCTCAGCTTATGGATTGCAGGAAAGTAACTGTCACTAGTAATCATTATCAGCAATGGTTGGTTTGGGGGTTTTTTGTCTTACATGCAGTGATAGCATTTTGTTTGCCTGCTTCTATTATTCAGAGTGGGTAACTTGAGGTTGCGATAGTGCAATTCATGATGATGCCTGGAGACATTTAGAGAATTCCATTCAAGGAAAACTCAATGATTATTTATTTGTCACTAATTCATTCAAGTACTGAGGCAAAGAGCATGCTTAAAGAGGAAGAGAATAATTTCCCTTTTTTATTTTTAACGGGTTGTAAGAAATCTCTTACATCAAACACTATCCTCATAACCATTTCACTTAAACTTCATATTGCTAACTAAATTATAACTTGAGATCATTAGACCTATTTAGGGCATAATAAAAAGAGGAAATATACAGCTTTCAGCTCATTATGAAATTTCTCATTATGCTGGCTTTGTTTAGGACAATTGCTTGAATATGCATTTAGGACAGGCAGAAAGCCAACTATTTGTCCCTTAAACTGAATAGGGACTTTGGCAAACTCCACCCTTCGCAGTAAATGAGTTTTCAGAAATAGCCATTCTCCTTTGAGCAGACTAACTGGTACAGTGCCAAATTTGATACATCCTGGAAGAGGGTGAGAGGCAAGGGCAGGGCAAGGGCAGGAAGCAAAGAGAGAAGAAAACCAGCAACAAAAACAGATACGAGAGCAGGCATTTAAAATCTTCAGAGAAAATTCAGAAGATAATATGCCAGATAAAGAAGGCTGCAAGAGAGAAGAGCAGTGTAGAATAGCACAAAAAATATTCATGTTTTATGTTGTCCATCAGTTAGAGTGCTTGCACCACAGGGACTGACTCCTTCCACTCTGAGATTTGGTTTGCAGTTTTTTATACCTCTGGCAACTTTTTCCTTCACAGAGAGAAACATTCCCCTTTGAACTCTTCTTTTTGAGTCTGTATCCGTACCTTCATTATGCCTCTTTCTCCTATTCTGTTGACTATCATAAAAAGAGTTGAAATAAAATACATTGCAAGCCTTCTTACATTCAAAAACTGTTAAAATTAGGCTCTTATAAAATATCTTCTTTACTATGAAGATTTCAGCCTTCTATGAAGGGGAAAAAAAATCAGACCATTTTCAAGTAGGGAACGGAGAAATATTTGTGCTTTTATCCCTCCTTTTAAGACATCAGCAACTTACAGGCAATCTATAAAAAGATTTACATCCACATGTGCACAGGACACATTTTTTAAAATTAAGAGACCTCTAATTTTATTTCTACAGTTATTCCAGTTGCCCTGCAGATGTCTAGTATATGACCATTCCATCCTAAGAGTTTTCCAGCCCAGGCTCATGGGGAGCTGAGATGCCCTTTTCAATAGCCAGCCTTGGCTCTGTGGAGGCCCTTGCCATTGGTCTCTCTCTACTGATGCCAAGTGATGAGCCCCACCACTGGATATCAGAAGAAGGATATGCACACACAGTGCATATCCTCTCACAATGAACACACAGCCCCCTTCAGGCTGCACACAAGAGGAATCTGTCTGTAAAGGGTGAGATGGTGGAAGGAGTAAGAGTTGTAGGCATTAAAGGTCAAGGGTTACAAAAAGAGCAGCTAGTGAGCTCAGAAAGGAAAAGATAAAAAATTAGTCAAGAAGAAAAGAGTGGAAGGAAGATAGGACAAATGAGTGCACAGCAGTAAACTATCTCTAGCTACACACTCAGTATTCAATACTAACAGAGTTTGCATTCAAAATTCCTAAGAAATTCTATTAATGAACTTACAGTACATAGCTGGCCCATTCTGATTTTCCTTCTCTAAACGAAAGTAACATCTCTGGGCCATGGACCTAACTATCTGAACATGTTATGCATCATATAATTCCATGGAAATATTTCTCTTTCTAACTTTTCCATACTCTTTTCTATGACTTCATACATTATTTTTAAAGCAGACTAGGGAAGAAATCCTATAATTTAGGCCTAGCATGAAAAATACTGCATCATTTTACATAGGTTACCCAGAGAATTTCTTGATACCCCAGCCTTGGAAGTGTTTAAGCCCAGGCTGGATGGAGCTCTGAGCAACCTGGTCTAGTGGGAGGAGCTCCTGCCCATGACAGGAGGGTTGAAACCAGAAGAGCTTTAAGGTCCCTTCCTAACCAAACCATTCTATGATTCTAAGATTTGGTAGCTTTTTCAAAGATATTATAACAAATTTTGCTTGACCCATCTTTGTAATTAGACAAAAAAAAAAAGTTTGGTAAATTTTCTCCTGTTATTTTCCAAAGTTTTTCTATTTAGTTTTTTGATCTTATCAATTTGCATATGTCTTTTCTTAGACTATGAAGGTGAATCAAATGATTTGGCTACAGAGTCCTGTTCAATTTTCTGTTTACTGTGCACAGACACAATGTCACTGGCTCACAGTCAGACAGTCTGAAAATTGTATTAAATACACAGCTTTCAAAAATCTGTGTTCATCCAAATTCAATTTCTGAAATCTAATATGGTCTTGTCTCTCAGTTTCTTTAAAAAAACTTAATGAAATGTTACATAGAAGCAGTAGAATATTGTAGAAAGAAGTCATTAAAATATTCAGGCTAAGACAGAAATTCAGAAGATTCATCCACAATGCAGATTAAATCCTTGCTTCATTTTTACACTGCACTTAGAGGTCATTACAATAAATGTAATATATTAACTGCTTTTTTATTTTTTTTTCCTCTGAGACCATAGAGGAATCAGAGCTGCACTTGATGCTCAATCTTGTATATTTTTAAGTGGATCAATATTCCTGCCCTGCTTCATGCCCTTAAAAGTTGCAAGTAATTTGATGTAGAAGGATATATGAAAAAACTAGATACTATTTCACACTACTGGAGTAGTGAAGCAGGGTTACCAATCTCAAGAGGAAAATGGTAGCAGAAGGGAAGTAGAGTGATCTTTATCACTGCTAGTGTGTGGCAGGGTGGCCAAAAGGCACACTCCAGTGTGCTGCAGAAGGATCACACCCAGCCTTGGGAGATGTGTGTTGCAGAATAGGGAATGAAGCTGCACATTATGCAAGTAAGGGACAGAATGGAGGGAGAAGCCAATGGCCATGTCCATTCTCTTCCACAGATCTGTACTTAGATCTCAGCATTTCCCCCCCTATCACAAAACACACAAAATCCACAGAGAAGTTTCCTGGGGATTACACACCATCAAAAGCCTTATGGATGGCACTCCAAATTAATGGAAGGTAGGGAAGAATGCCTGTGGATGATTGAAACAGATAATTGCAAAAGAACAGCACTGAGGCTAATCAGAAAGAAGCTCAAAGCAATTGGCCAGTTGAGCTTGACAGACCGATATGGATTTACTGGCTGACATCTCTCAATCATTATCTTACAGTTTCTAGGCAGAAAAATCTGGTCACATGAAATAGCCATTTCCTTACCATCTATTCAGCCAGTAAAGATAAGTAACAATAGGCAGAGATTTGTCTATGAAAGACAATTTCATGTGCCATGCAGAATTGGTATAGTTCATTGGTTTAATTCTGTATCTGTTTAGGCTGGCGATCTCTGTTGCTTCTTTATACTTTATAAGTATCCTTTATTTTGTCCCATTACTGCAAAAACAGTCTTTCAAAATGCTTTAAACAATCACTTAACGAGAACAAGGTATATTTATTGGCCTACTAGCATGCCTACAGTGCGTCTCCCAAAGCTATTTGTGGTAGAATATCATGTCACCAAATTGCCTGAATAAGTGGTAATAATATGCCATTACTAGTAATAACATGCCAATCTACAGTTCTTCCTAGACAGAAAGAAACCACTGAAATTGCATGTCATATATATATTCTCTAATATAAAAAGTGGATAGTAAAAAAGCTGAAGACATAAAGAACAGACTAAGATGTAACTGACAGTTCAAATATCAGTGGATATGCTGCAAAATAAAACAAAATTAAAAGAAAAAATAATGTAATGGTAGAAAATTAAGTCATTGTCATAATAAAATTTGCATGCGTATAAAATTCACATTCACACTCAGCCTGAGAATTTTAAATTCCTTGTAGAATCTTGCACAGATTTGTTCTTCAGGGTCCTGCACTTCCTGGTATCATGGGGAAAAGATTGCCCCAGTTAGTAGCTGTGATCAGAAGCAAATCAGGATGACAAAGATGTTTTGGTTTCAGCTAGCAGCAAGGTTTACTAAACATGCTTGGGCAATTCTTATCTAAAGCATACAGTTCCTCAGAGTCCCAGGGAAAAGCGCAGGACCTGAATGATGGCTCAGAGACAGAGATAGTAGCAGTGCTGGTTCAGGTATAAGAATTACTGAGAGCCCCGATAGTGCCAGAAGAACTGCTCCATCTTCAGAAAACAACAAGTATGTATCAGCACCGAGGCCTTCAGCAAGCAGCCAAACCATTTAAGAGACTAACTCTTCTGCAAATGTTGTGGGGAGTCTGAATACAGCAGTCAATGATGTTTTGTACGCTGCAGAAAGTCAAATACAGAAGCAGTGAGAGGGCTTAAACTGCAACTTCATATTTCATTAGGTTCAGCATTTGGTGATTTTTATTTCAGCTGCTTAGTCCTTTCTGTTAGTGTGTACAGAGTTCTTTTCACAAGAAAAAAGAAAGAAATTTCTTCATCTACTGCAGAGAGCCCTGGCTACTAGCAATGCTCCAAAGCAGGAGAGGCAGCTCAAGCCTGATGCTGCTCCATAGCAGAGTAACAGAGAAGCACCCAATCAATAGCTTTGTCTTCTATATAAAAAGTATTTAGTTGTGCCCTTTGCATACTCAAAACCCTCAAAATGTTTATTTCCAGCACATAAATAGAATAGCTAATGCAGATTTAGATTTTTATTCTATAGTTCCCTAATGAAGGCCAGTGTCTTGTTTATAACATCATAGTATATGAAGCACTGTAGCCTAAAAACTAAACCAGGCTGGCATAATATGCTGGGGAAAGTCCATAAATACCACACTGCTGAAGAGAATTCACCTCCCAGTGCTCTTCTCAACACACACCACACACTAATGGAGTCACTACCAGAGTACTGCCAGAATATATAAGCAGCATCCACAGTTTAAAAATCCAATATAAGAGCTAATCATGAATTATAGGGATGTTAACTGTATCTCCAGTGTCACAACTGACAGAAATTATTTTATAATAGATATAATACATTGAGTATTGGGATTAAATTCTCTGCTGTTCTGTACTTAAAATTGTTACAGATCTGCACCATGAGCACCCATGACCAGCTCTGAATTTGCTCTGTCCATGGTTTCAGGGTACTGAGATGTAGTATGGTGCTTTGCTATCTGAGCCTTTTTATGGTAAATGGAAATTAGATATCAATGTTGATAAGACAGAATTATCATTAAAGTTGTGCAGTAAGTATGCATAATGTAGCAGTGTGCATAAATAGTATTAAAATATATATTTTAAAAAGAACAAGAACACTTTTCTTTAAATAGTCACAAGAATTAAAATCTTAGGCAACAGATTGGATATTTTTGTTCAGGCTCCAAGAAAGAGACAGAAAACAAAAAAATTCCTACAGAACCCATCACTCAAAAAGCTATAAACAAAATTGTTGACAGGTATAAAAGGTCAAAACGTTTTCTGTGAACACAAAAAATTATACAACTAACCAAGATTCAAAGATTAAATTGCAAAGGTACCCTAGTGCAAGCAGAGTCCAATCCACTCTTGCAGAGCATATTACATCTCTTCTCTTATATTTGAAAGACAAAAATCCAGCATATTTTAAATAAAGTGCCTTTAGCTTAAGAAAGAGAGAAAAATAAATGCAGTAACAGCTTCAGTGTATCAGATTTACATGTGTGAAAAATTTTCATAAGCAAGTAGGCTGAGATAGGCAAGAAGTTGGAAGGGGACACAGCCAGGACAGCTTATTGGATTTGGCCAAAGGGATATTCTGCACCATGAAACATCATGCACAATAATAAAAGTCTGAGTAGAGGAAGAAAGGAAGAATGCTTCCAAGCTGGTCATTGCTCAGACACTGGCAGGGCATTGCTCCATTTATAGGATGTGGTGAGTGTTTGCCTTTGGCATTACTTGAGGTTTTTCCACCCTTTCCTTCACTTGTTTAAACTGTCTTTATCTCAACCCACAGGTTTTCTCCCTTTTGCTATTCCTATCCTGTCCACTGTCATCTTGGAAAGGTGGGGTAGGGAGGAACTGTGGCACTGTGGGCACCTACCTGCTGGCTGGGGTCAGTACACAACAGAGGTAAACATAGATACACCTTGTCTCCCTATATATTTTAGATATTTTATTATATTTTTTACTATGTAGTCATGCAGGAAACACAAGCATCCCAAACATTTTTTACTGTTTTCTATATTTTCTTCTTTTATTTGGTGATGGGGTGGATGGAGGTTGTGTTTTAAGAACTGTTGTACAATTCTGTAAGGTTAATATTAAGTATATACATGTGATTCATTTAAGTTTAAAAAAAAAATTAAACAAATACTTTGCCATGAAATATGTTTTAATTGAACTAGATATACTTCTTTTCAGCCATTGTGGGTCAGTTTTCTATTACATTCTCCAAGGCAAGGTCTCAGAGTTTTCTGATTTTTCCTTTCCACTGGGTCCAGTGATATTCTGCACTACAGCCCAGGCACCATAGTCTCCAAACTAGAGACTCACAGGCAGCTAATAAGTTAAATTTATTTTTGATCTTATATATTGAAATTTACCTAAGCAGATGTAGGATTATGAAGTGTTTTATTTTTAAAACAGTAATGCTCACCAGACTGTCAGTTTTCAGTTCATCTGAATGGGCAGGTAGGAGCTAAGATTAAAATCAAGACTTCAATTAAGAAAAACAAAAAAACATGAGCCAGAAAATAATTTTTATTCACTCATTTTTATACTTAAAGTGCCAAAATCCAGAACTCTTTTTTTGTATATAGCACAACATAACCTTTACTTACATATGTTTACAGCATTCTTAAATAAGAATCAATTTCCTTATGAAGAATGAACAGCTTTAGTTTCTGTACCTTTCTCTCTTTTTTTTTTTTTTTAGATAAAACAAATGCTGACTCCATTAGCAACATGGAACATTCTGCTACAATATCAGAGCTTGGGTGGGAAGTAGCCAAAAATGCAAGTTCTGGTCATAAACATTTCCATAGGAAAAGGGGAAACAGAAAGGCTTCCAGGAGAACAATTGCATTCTGTTCAATCTAGAACTGCACTACAAGAACTGACTGAAACACTCATTAAATTGAAAGCATTATTTCTTCAGTTTAGCTCAAAATACCAATCATTTAATTGACAGGCTTTATCATTCTCACAGAAAGTGAAGAAATCCTCAGATTTTAACCGCATTCACAGGTTAAAAGACAGTAATTTAAAATGTAATCTTTTGCACCTTATCAGTACTCCACAATAGACACTTAATAACATGACTGATCAGGAATGGATTTTAACCCCAGAATTAATAAGGCTCTGAAATTCTTCAGTGAATAATTTAGGATTTTCAACAGCTATTCATTAAATAGTTGCATTTTTCATAGATAGATGTAGTATATAATCAGGTTAGGGACTCAGGGACAGAGCTGGAAAAACATTTTGGAGCCAAATTCTCTCTTGAAACCAGAACTCAGTTCTGCATTCTCAGTTTCTTTCTAACCCTGAAACATTCCATTCCCATAGGCATTTCATATTTCAACATGAAATTCCTGTCAGTTCTTACTGTTTTGCTGGTGGGAAATCCAGAATCTCCATCTTGCAAGCACCAAGCAGTTTGGTGCTCAGCTCTGTCAGGACCCAGGAGCACAGCGAGGGCCTGGAGGGCTTTATTTCCTCATGCAACTGGTGGTAAATTGGGCTGTTGGGAGGCAGAGAGGGATCGCCTCTGACTCATTAGTTGGGTTGTTTCCTTCTGGGATTAAGCTGCCTTCACCTTGATTCTTAAGTTCTTGCTTTTACCCTTCCACAAGGGAAGGGGGGGATGTGGAGGGGGAACAGAAAGCAGGTGACTGGGTGGGAACTTAGCTGCTGGCTGGGTTCAATTCACCACAGGAGGAAATATTTAACATTTCAAAGTATAATATTACAATTCTCAAGTCAAGAAAGCAAAAGATAGAGGATTTCATTCTGACTTCAGAATCTCTGTTCAGTATGTAACAGAGTAAATTTCTTCAGTGCTTCCCCAGTGCAATAGCTATAGCATTGTGGTATTTAAAAAAAAAAAAAAAAAACTAATTTCACCAACACTGAAAATAGTTTCCAGTTGCCTCACATTGCAGGTATTCTAACAGTTCTTGACTGCAGTATAGAAGCACACAAATAAGATTACATGTACACCAGGATCTAGAAAAATTTCCTGACCTTAAACCAAAAAACAAGTCCTCAGCCTGCTGCCAAGCTTGTTACCATGTGATTTTTGGCAACAGAATGGTACTTCAGAGAAAGATCACAACTGCTGTCACACAGGAAAGCCCATAATGTAGTTTCCACCTCAGTCTGAGGACTAAAAGACATCATTTACAGTCAGGAGCTGCCCAGCCTGCATGTTCTGAGAGGTCCAGTTGGAGGAGAGTCTTGTCATGCTGGGCAGAGTGTGTTCAGCACAAAACACAGCAGCTACACTGATTACCACAGAGCTCAATCTCAGTCTTTAGATATCCAGAGCCTCTCTTTCAGCCCTTCAGACTAGCTAGACCCAAATTACCCTGAGGTCCTTGATAAAGACAAAATCTTCATTTCCTGCACCACCCCGGAGTGCAGGCATCTCCTTTGCTTGTACACTGCCTGTGCTGTGTTCTGCTCTATGTGATGTCATCATGACTGGGCTCTGACAGCTCAGGAAGTGCATGCAGCTGTGCTTCCTGCTGCAAAATGTTTTATTGATGGTTTTAAAAATATGTACTTCTGGTCTGTCACTAAATACTAAATTGTGTTTAATGCACAGCCCGAGGAATTTTGCATATTAGTGGGGATTTTTCTCTCACACATTTTTAGTATTTGTAGCAAATGTCACTAAATGGGATAGTTCAGTTAGAAGGTCTCATTGTTTTAGCTAGCATCCAAAAGAATCCACAACAATGAGTATTCAAAATCACCATACTATTGCATGACTACTAAAAATTTAAGTATAGGAGAGGAACTTTGCATTGGACATAACTTGGTGTTATCCACAATAGATTATTCCAGCACTTGCAGGGTAGGAAAAGGCATACACTTCAACCACTACAATCTCTTGAGTACTGTCTGTTTCAACATCCATGTTCCATAATGACAAACAATATTTGACTCCAAACTGCATGTTTCTGAATCCTACAGCATTTTTTTTCCTACTGACAATGGTGAAGCCCCAGCTGCAATTTGATAACTGCATCACATTTCAAAAATGCTTCATTTTTAGATTCTGAAACACATTTAGCTTAATGGTTTCATTATAGTAGGATCACATTGTCACAAATCACAAAGGACAAATATTTGTATCAAGAAACATTAAATATATTCTAGAAAGTCCAACTAACTATGGATTAAAGCTGACCTTTGAAATTACCCTTTGCACGATTTACATTTCTAAAATAAAAACCTTCATGACAGAGTGACACCTGCTAAAAAAATACAGTGGAAAAAAATGCTAGGAAGTGGAAGTATGTTCCTATAATTTCACCATTTCCAGACTGATGCTGTCCAAAAAGACCTAAATCTTATTCCAAAATAATGTTGTGCCTAATGTTGTACAGGTTTCAGTTCCTGCTGGGCACACAATAGCATGTGTTATTTTCCTTTTATTAGTTAATCTAATCATTTTGCTTCATTCTCATAAATAAAATTATGGGATAACAGCAAGACAATTTAAGTTACTAGGATTTATTCTGCTGTGATGAACAGAATGAGTGGACTAAAGATATGGAAGCTGTCTCTTTGTAGTTTTATGTAATGAAAGATTATTTAAGATATCTAGAACTGTAAATTTTTTTAGATTGTATACCAAAATAACCTCAGAGGCAGAATGAAAATTCTGTGTTGTACTGTATAAATTAAGTCACACTTCTGTACATACTTCTGAGGTGTTACTGCGTGTTGGTTTATTGTAGCCAACACTGCTCACTATCTCTAGAAAAGTCACCTGGCAATTCCAAGTATCAATATCCAAAGATAGAAGAAGAATCAAAAGAGACATTTTCAGAAGTTTGTATAAGAAATCACTACTGTGAATCATGTGGTCTTCAGCTAAAGAAGTTCCTGAACTTGCCTAATTCCCAAAGTTCTGAGTTATCTGCTGTAACTGCTGCGGAAGCTTGTAAATACTCTGTGCAAACACAGTATTCTGAACACATTTTTACAAAATCAGGCCAAATATATGTGATTTTTCATGTTTTAACTTCAGTTATTCCCTTCAAGACTGAAATACAGTGGGGAAACTTAAAGCATTCCTGAAGCTGATAGGCAACAAGAAGCAGGTAAGAATCATGGCAACCAAAGCCACTGATTAAATAATTTCTGCCATTCTTGAGAGCCAGGTACAAATCAGAAGAGCCATTTTCTAAATATTTATATCACAAATTAAGTAATATATCATATTATAATATATATATATTAATATATCACAGTAAGCACAGAACACATAGCAAACAAGAAAAAATACAATCATCTTCCTTTCAGCTAAGTTTTTGGGAATTCATTTAATTCTGTGACAGTTGAGACCTGAGAAAACATATACATAATTATCCACATCCTTTATATCACGAAAAAAAGATGCCAACAATCAATTCATATTTTTTGACTGTCAAGAGATTTATTATAACCAAAGTAAATGCAGAAAAAAACATTATTATTCCATGTGTTTAATCCGTGACAGTTCAGTCCCTTTATTTGATGGGGAGAGCACTATTACTATTGTTATTATTATTCAACAGAATTATATAATTGATAACTCATAAAGATTTATTATAATCAAAGTAAATGCAGAAACACATTATTATTCCATGTGTTTTGTCCATGACAGTTCAGTCCCTTTATTTGATGGGGACAACACTATTACTATTGTTATTATTATTCAACAGAATTATGTAATTGCTAATTTATAGCTAAAAGAGCACAGTTTAATAATATATTTGTGATGTGTAACGAGATGTCTAAAGCCTGTAAGGATACATTAAAAATTCAACTGAATTTTCCCATATTAATAGGTATAATAATTAGAGACATAAAAGTTGCCAGTCCATCACAAAATGAGACTTCTTTTGAAAGGTGATGCACATTTAAGGTTATGACAAGAATGATGAGGAATGCATGACTTGAATTACTGTTCATTCCAGAGAAGACCTCAAAAACATTTTAAGGGTGATAAAAACAAAGACAAAAATTTACAGAATCGGCTTTTTTTTTTTTTTTTTTAATTTGCCTTTAAAACTTGTTCATATTTGTATTTCAGTTTATCCAATACTTTTATGACATAAGATAAACTAAGGCAGCTAAAGCAAAATTTCTAAAATCTGTAAAAACTGCTCTAGCCTTAGGGCAATTGCATAAAAAGCAAGTACTGTAAACATTTCCAGACAGTAGTAGCTTCTAACCAACTCCTGAAAGCTGAACTGGATGGGTACTGTACTGGAGTTTTAACATGGGTTTCATTCAGGGCTGAAAGCACAGACCTAAATTAAATGATGAAATATCAGTGACATCCTGTTCTTCCCTTTATCCAAATCTAGTGGTCCTCTCACTAAGACTACTGACTTCTAGAATCACTTTACTGTACAGTCTAAAGCATTATCTTAGGAGTCTGAGCACAGCACCTTCACTCCAGGGCCTAGACATAAGCAGCCAGAGGCCTAAAATCTCTAAATTACCTAAACCCAGACCTTCCTGAAACAGAACAAGCTCTATTATTACCATTTCATATAAAACGTATAGAAGTCTGCACTGTAAAAGTTGCCTCTTAAGCATTAAACCAGGCCTCTAGGCAATATGCTTTTTTCATGGCATTCTTTTCGTCTCTTTGATCATTACTACAGAAAGGAAGGGTAATCTCCCTCAACCTGCTGGCAATGCTCTTCCTAATACAGTCCAGGAGGCTGTTGATTGCTTTTTCCACTAGAACACAGTGTTAATTCATATTGTTTATTGGCCAGGATTCCCAGGTCCTTTTCTGCAAGGATGCTTTCCATCTAACTGGTTCCCAACACATCCTGATGCCTGGGGTTATTCGTCCCCTGGTGCAGGACTTGGTATCTCCTTTTGTGAAACATCAGGACACTCATGTTAGTCCATTTTTCCAACCTATTGCAATCTATCTGAATGACTGTACATCCATCTATCTGGTCTGTTAACCACCCCTGACAGTTTTGTATCACTTCCAAATTTGTTGAGGGTGTACTCTGACCCACCATCCAAAAGATTAACAAATATATTCAACAGTAAAGGAGCCAGTATCATCCTTGGGTACCAAAAGTGATTAGACTTCAAATGGGTTTCAGTGCCACTGATCATAACCCCTTTAAACCCTGAAGTTTAATCACTTTTCAATCCACTTGAATGTCTGGATATCTAGTTCATAGTTCTTCAGCTTGTCTATGAGGATAAAATGTATTGGAAAGCCTTGCTAAAGTCAAAAAACAATACTACACTCCATCCATCAATCCAGTCATCTCCTCATAGAAGGATGACATTTTCTGTCTTCCCACCCTCAAAAACTTCTCCCAGTTACTGCAGCCTCTCGCACCTAACCAAGCACAGCCTCTCAGTGATGTTGGCCAGATCCCTCTGCACTAGTGAGTGAGTCCTTCAGACTTAAATACACTCAATGTGTTTAGATATTCTCTAACCTGGTCCCCTTCCACCAAGGGAAAGTCTATCTTGGTCCAGACTTCCCCATCAATCTCAGGGATGTGGAATTCCCAAAGGCAAAGATGTTGAGTACTCCAACCCTGTCCACATCCTGTGTCACCTTGCCCTCAGATACATTCAGCAGCAGGCCCTAATATTCATTCTGCTGCTGCTAAACCAGCAGAAGCCACTCTTATTGCCCTTCTTGTCCCTTGTCATATTCAACTTCCTGTGGCTTTGGCTTTCTAACCTTGTCCCCATGCATGCTTGGACTGGGTCTTCATGTTCCTCCCATATATCCCTGCTTCCACCTCTTATATGCTTTCCTTATTACATTTTAAATTTAAATGCCTCCTTATAAACATACATATGTATATATACACTGGATTTTAAAAAAAAAAAATTACTTTATTTACAATTATCTCTGTGTCTGTGTGTGTGTGGTTTCAGAGCCACAAAATAATTTCCAGCATTAATCAACCCAGAAGAGATAACCCATATATTAAATGAAACACTTTTTATGCTCCTGTATCAGGATTCAACCACTAACATCAAATTAATCATGTTCTGAGGTGAAGCAATTATGCAGTTCCCCATGTAATCAATAATCAGTGCAATCATTTACAACCCTAACTTCTGAGGTAGTCCTGATTTCCCTAGGAAAAAATCTGCACTCCTAAAACTAGTGTGACTCATATGCCAGGGCAATCACTTGCATCACCAGAATTGCTGGTTGTCTCACTGAGATTTTATGAGTACATAAATGTTTGAGTAGCTGGCTGACATCATTATGAGACCTCTAAGATTTTTGAATGGTCTTGGGATCCAAAGAGATCCCTATAATCTAGAATCTGTTTGTCCCGATTTTCAAGAAGGCCAAGAAGAATGTGCCTGGAAATTGGTGGCCTGTCAGTCTCATTGCAGGACCTGGTAAAGTTACAGAGAAGATTATTCTATGGCTTACTGGAAAACACCTGAAGGACAATGAAGTCACTGGTCACAGCCAGCAAAACTTCACAAGAGCAAAGTCCAGCATAATCAACCAATTTGCTCTCCCTGCAAGTTGATCAAGGAAAGTCAGTAATCTGTTTAAATTTCAGTAAAACTTATGATAGTGTATCTTACAGTATTCTTCTGGACAAAATGTCCAGCACACAGCTGGATAAATACAGCACGTGGTGGGTGAGCAACTGGCTCATGGGTCAGGCACAAAGTGTTTTAGTAAATGGCTGGTGTCAGATCACTAGTGGGGTTTCACCAGCCTTCAATTTAGGGCCAGTATTCTTCAATGTGTTCATAAACTACTTGTATGGTTGACCAAAATGTATACTAAGTTTGCTTTAAAAAGATATTTGGGAGGAGCTGTTGACTCCCTGAAAAGCAGAGAGGTCCTGCAGAAAGATGCTGACAAATCAGAGGGTTGGGCAACCACCAACCGTATGAAGTTCAACAAGGGAAAATTCTGGATTCTGCACCTGGAATAAGGCACCCGTGTTGTACTTATAGACTGGGGAGTGGGAGGCTGGAGAACGGCTGGAGAAAGGTCCCAGAGACCTGGGAGTCTTGGTCAACAGAAAGCCGAATGTGAGCCAGCAGTGCCCCGGCAGCCAGGAGGGCCAGCCCTGTCCTGTGGGGGCATCAGGCACAGCATCACCAGCCAGGCAAGGGAGGGGATTGTCCCACTCTGCTCTGCACTTATGCAGCTTCATCTTGAATATTTGGGGAAGTTTTGGGCACCACAGTATAAGAAAGCTGTTTGATTTGTTCAGCATGGAGAAGGGGAAGAGGACATCTGCTGTCTACAGCTTCCTCACAAGGGGAAACAGAGGAGCAGGCACTAATCTCCTCTCCCTGGTGACTAGTGACAAAACCCAAAAGAACAGTATGAATCTGCATCAGGGAAGCATTAGGCTGGATATATTTAGGAAAAGGTTTCTCACATAAATTTTGGTTGGGCACTGGAACAGGCTCCCCAGGGAAGCAGCCACAGCACCAAACCTGCCAAAACACAAGAAGCATTTGGACAATGTTCTCAAGCACATGAGCTAATTCTTAAGGCTGTCCTGTGCACAGCCAGGAATTGGACTTGATGATTCTTTCTGGTCCTTTCCAACCCAGGATTGGAAGGGACCAGAAAGATTCTATGACTATGTACAGAAGTATAACATCTACAACATCTAAAAGGTGCAAATCTAGTGGTTTTCAGAGAAGGGTTCTGCACTTGTGATGACTATTCCCTACTCATTTTAGTCAACATCTGCTTAGCACTATTCAGAACCATTCACAAATGTTGTCCTTTCAAAGCAGCTATTGCATCTTTTTCTTAAACAATAGTTGTAATCAGTCTGTTTATACATCCACAGAGAGCTCCCAGAGGGATCTCTGAGAAGCATTTACTTCAATCTTTGATTCAGATCAGTTCTGGTTTAATCAGTTTCTTCAGCTATTTACCTATTTAAGTTTTCAGTATCCCCAAGGAGGAATGTTCTATGTGGAGCCTCTCTGGGAAACACATGCACCTCTGGGAAACATGTTCCTACATTTGATCACTCTCGTGGCAAAACATTTATTTGATATTCAGTTGGATTTTCTGTTGTTGTGCCTTGTGTCCTCTTATTTCTATTTAGAGTGCACAAGAAGGCTCCAGCTTCACCTTCTCTATAGCTTTCCATTAGGCAGCTGATAAGAGCAGTAAGATCCTTGTTTAGCTTTCTTATGACTGAGCAAACCAATCTCTCCTGCACATTATACACTCCATTCACTTTAGTGCCATCTGTTAGATTTGCTCCACTACGTTAACATCTTCCTCATGCTGAGAATCCAAAACTGTACTTTCGATGCAGCTTCACAACTCACAAGTCAGGGGGCTGAACCACTTTTGACTCTGCTAGCTACCCTACACTCATGTGACACTCTAGCTAGGCACTTTTGCCTAAGTGGCACTGGATGGGGTCTACCTGGGGGTCATATATTCTTAAACACACTCCCCTCTCTACACTTTAGATGGAAGCCCAACAGGATGCAAAGTTAGAGCTGTAACCTTAAATTCCATTGTCTGGGGACAGAAAGAATATTTGATTTCCTTTGTTTATTGTTGGTGGAGTAGACATTTTGTGTCTTTTTATTCTGTAATTGCTCCAGAGCAATGAGTTTTTTTAGATTCCTGCTACAATCTAGACTACTTTCCAGTTCTAAATCTCTAAACTATCAAGCTACTAAACTGCTCTTTTTTTTCATAATTTACTTTTACTACATAATATTTTCTACTACTGGCAAACGGCTGCAGAATATGCAGAATAGACATAATGGCAAACACCCTGTAAATCATAAGTCACATGGATTTCCAAATGATGAAATTGTAAATGAGTTTGCTTTTCTTGGCAAAAATCTAGCTAAAGAGTAACTAATGCTACTATTTTGATAATAAGAACAGTGAAAGAACAATAATTTATCACAAAAGACATTGTTATTGTTTATAAGTTGGAGTCAGAAGACTTGTTTTTGTGGAAAATCCACATGGTAAATGACATGGACAAGAATGGGCATGTTCAATTCCATTTATAGTCCAGTATGAGATGGAGCAAACTGAGATGCAAGTATAAAGTATGCACCACACAATTAACCTAATCTATATCTTTGCTTGAATTAAGTTGACAGTTTCTTTTAACAAATTGGTTGTTCAATTTTAAAATTTTGATTGGTTCATCACTGACTTTCTTTCACAGACTCTCCTGAAATCTCTCAGACTCCACTGAAGAGAATCCTGTGCAAGAGGTTCAAGATACTCCTGGAAAGACACCTCCTTATAAATACTTTGCCTCTTGCCTCAGTGCACCCACCCCACTCAACTAATTTTTTTTAAGTCTCAGTAAAACACTATATGACTTAATCAGAAAAACAGCTATCACCAGAAATAGAAAAAATGTCATTTCTCAAATACATATTGGACAGTAGTGGTTGAACTCAAAAGATTTCAAGCACTGTATCACACTTATGGAGTACCCTGCTTTAATAAACATATTGGTAAAAGAAAGCAGCAGTATGATGTGTCAGTAACTAGAATAGGATACACTGGAATATATAAATAACTCTCACATAGTAGCCACTTACATTATGTTAAAGTAAAAAGAAACTAGGCTCTCAGGTAGCTTTTATCCTACAGAAATAAAAGCTACTGAAGGAAGAGCCATTTTGTCCCATGTCCAGCACAGCCTGTGGTGAAGTAACAGATAAAACCACAGCACTATACCTGCGAGGAGCAGGGAAAAGTACTGGAGGCCAGAAGAATGGTCCTGAACTTTAACCCTGTTCTTCCCCCTCAATCAGTTACTGCTAGAGAGAAATCTACTTCCTGAACTGCTCTTACATACAGCAGGCACAAAGTGTTGCTGCTATGGACCAGCCCCAAAGCCCTGCAGTTTGAGTGACCACAGGCTTGTCACTCCACTGCTCGCCAGCACCTCAGCTCTGCACAGCTGGGCTCTCTCTGTTCCAGCAGATGTCCACACCATGTAACTGAGGACCACATGTGCTGGGGACCACTTTCTTGTAAAAGATGGATGACAATGGCAAATCCCCTTCATTGTGTCCAAAATTTACTGCTGTTGGAAGGGGGCCTTCCCTGCCCTCCAAAGTGAGAGGGTTCAGACCCATTTCTCCACTGCCCTGTGCTCCAGTGACCATCTTCAGGGCTGTTCACAGGAGGCTGATCCTTTTCTCCAGCCAGGGTAGGCACTCTGTCCTTGCATCTCCTGTAACTTTAAATGGAGCTCAACTACAGAGAGGAGGAAAGATAGGGAACATTACCTCCTCTTACTGGCTCCAGGTCAGTCTTCATAACATGTGTCCTGTGCTGACCAGTGTAAAATACAGGTCTGGCCTTTAGAAATACAGCCAGGAATGAAGGAGTAGAAATCCCCCCTGGCCAAGGAACTGTTATGGCCACTGCTATATTGCACTTTACTCACTCAAAAAAGATATCCACTCTATTTTGGGAGAAAAAGTGATGCAGAGTGAGAGTATTTCTGCCTTTACATGAGTTTCTGGTTCCACTTTTTAGTCTTAGTAGGGCCCTGGTGACAACAGCCCAGTGACTGTGTAGAGGCTGACTGGATGCTGACTGCACAGATCTGTCTCAGCTTAGTGGCAATTTTGTACTCCTCTCCCTTTGTTGTATCATCCTGAAGCACCCAGTTCTAGCCTGGATAATTTAACCTGTGGCTTCCTCGGGGTCACTCACCCTCGGCGACTTTTATGAGAAATTACGCTGATTCGGTCGCCTGAAAACAGAACTTAATAAGGGAAAATTAACAAACTAGACACCGTGCACAGTACAGGGATTGGACTGAAAAAGACACGGGGTCCAGGGTGACAGCGGTTTTAAAGCACATATGAGAGAACAGGGTTAAGGCGGGGATTTGTGGGGACAAATCCAATGGGGGAAAGCAATTAGGAATATGGAAAATATTGCGGCAAAATAAAACCAATAATAATAACGAGAACTGAGAACTTTCTAGAAACAATTTTCATGTATCAAATGAGGTATTCAGGGGTGGGTCTTAGCTCACCCTGGTTGAGAGCTGACCCATGGCTTAAAGCCAAGGTCTCTACCCTCCTCTGTGGGACAGACCTCTACATCATCCCTTACTGAAATTGTATTAGACTCATTGCTGCACACTTCTGCTTTGCCACCCCAGAGGATCAGAGATTCTACACAAAATTTGCAAGAACCAACCTCTGTCTCTCTTTTCCATATGTTCAATGCAAACCTTCTGCAGTGGGATAAAGGTTTGTTTACCTAGGGAGAGTAGTCATTAATGTTTCAGCAAAATTATGTAAAGAAGTCCTCAGCTTTTCCTTTATTTGCTTGGGTTTGTGTTTGGGGTTTTTTAGATTCCTGATTCTTCTACATTGTCTATCAATGTATCAACAGCTGTTTGGAAATCTCTGCAACTAAACCATGCTATTGAAATTTTCAAATAATGTCTTAAGATAAAAAATCACTAACAGATATGGATTTGTCTTTTCCAGCATTGCCGTGTGAGATTGCTTTCATTTCTGGCATATGACAAAGAGCCCTGAAATATTTAACAGAATCCCTAAGAATTAAGCAACATGGATGCAGAAACTTTTGTTATAGGGCAGAAATGACTGTAAGCTTACTTCAGCTATTCAGAAAAGTTAGTACAAGAGTATCACAGGTTTTTTTCTTACTGTTTTGTCCCATCTGCAAGACAAAATCTTTGTTCTTTCAATTGTTTGGAAAGAAACTATGCAGGAAGAATTATAAATTGGAAGCTAGCAATATCTGCTAGTTAGTATGCAATGGTATCAGACAAAGCATGAACTAATTTGGGGAGTCTGAACACTTTTTAAGTCATGTGAGGGGCAATTTTAGTGCTGTCAATAGAATAAATATTTTTGTTATGTGTTATTTGTATATACCTTTCCGTAAAACCCATGGGTTTACAGTAGCAAGTGTGTCTATTTTGGCAGTCTCTTTACTTTTGTTAAATCTTGTTACTAGAGATTGCTATTATTTTTTTTTTTTGGCTATTATTGTTAAAAGGTGAATTACTATTTTCTCTGAAGTTCTTATATATCATTACACTTACAGATAGCACAGTCATATTATTCTAGCTCTGAAAATATCTAAATATTCTGTACATCTTTCTCAAATTGTTGAAGTGTTCACTTGCATTTAGTAAAAAATGTTTCCAAGAAAAAATGTTTTGCTACACAATAATCATAGGTATATCAGCTATCAGGTGTGACCTTTCAGTGTCTGCTTCATTTAACCCAGTACATCTACCCTGGCTGTGGGATTCAAAACAGTAACAATACCTGCTATGGATCCAAAGAGTAAATATTTGCTTTCAGTCTATGAAATTCAAGAGGGAATCAAAGGTAAATATGCTACAGGTATGGCAATCTGACTAAAAGCATCTGACTGGGATATGTTTTTCTAAAAACTCAGAGAAGAAAAAATAAAAATTGGTACTGATACATCAGAATACCAAATGAGGTCCAGTTTTTGAAAATGGAGAAATGGATTTAGGTAAAAGGATCATTTGCAGTGATGTTATTCCTACAAATTAATTTAGATAGAGTATAAATGTTGCTTTTACTCCAAACTTGAAGAGTTTTTAAGGTTTTAAGGAAAGAATTCTTCCCACTGACAGATATTGTTTCTTGGTTTTTCTCATAAACATCTTGAAAATTCTGCAGAATTTCAATTAATAAATAAAAATCAATTTTAAAGTATTTATGTTTCCCTCCACAATTTCTACACCAACACAAAAAAAAAAAAAAAAAAAAAAAAAAAAAAAAAAGACATTGAATAACCTTATCCCCTTCGAGCAAGAACACATTATTGGGTTAAGCTTAAGGAGAAAAAAAAAAAAAGCCCTTAAAAAATACTAAAGTTTTATTTGTTTCATAAGGTTAAGTTCCAGATGGTAAAATAGGTTTAGCAGTAGAAAAAATACACTGAGCAGTTATTTCTTGCTAGCCAGAATTCAGCATCACCTGGAATATCTGAAAATACTTTGTATTTGCAAGAATATGCACACCAAATAAATTAGAGCTCTCCCTGCTCTCTGTAATCCTTCCTCACCAGATATACACACAATTTGAGGCATAACAGGCATTCCTAATTATTCTGTAACTCTGTTTCTATTTAGAGCATGCAGAGGCTCTGCTCTTTCTATGAGAAACATATCCAAGCCATATCATTACATTTACTGAGAGGCAATGCTGCCAAGATCCAGGCATGTAAAGCTCTTGCTTATACAGTCAAGAACATTTTTAGGACTCATATTTTACCCTGCCTGAGGCTATCCAAAAAGAATATGAGGAAACACAACAGTAGCCAAAGATAAGAAATTGAGTAAAGGTGATGATGGCTGAAATAGTGATTGCTGCTCAAAAAGTCTATGGATGATATTCCAAATCTTAGAGCTTTAGACTGAAAAACAAATTTAGACAGCTAAACCTTCCCTGAGAATATGATGATTCAGTCTTAAAAGTACCTCCCACAAAGTGCAGTTCAAGGCACAGAGGGATGATTCGTTTGGTAGATCAGGACAGAAGTCCTTCAGAAGAAGAGGGACTCAGGTGAATAGACTAGGAACTATTTCTGTGGGATGTAACACTTGAGTGAATAACTACTGTGTTTCTGTTAGGTGTTTTTAATATGCTGTTGTGGATTAGCCACCTGTGCCAGAAGCCTAGAGAAACATATCCTGCCTTACATCTAATTAAGTTTCCAGGGCCCAGCACAGGAGCAAGTCAGGGATCCCCAAACATCACACAGGATTTAGGTGCAATCCTGCAGTTTGCAGGTGGGGTGAAAGGCTGCTAATTTCCATGGAATTTTTGCAGCCCAAGTAAAGGTCATTACTCTTCACTACATAATTAGGAATCTTAAAGCAACAGCACAGAGAAGGCAGGGGCTGATGTAGGTTATGTCATGGTCTGTCATTACCAGAACAAATAGAAACAGAAAAATCAGCAAGAGAACTTGCAACAGACGTATTTTCCAGGAACACATGTTATTGTGTGTGAGGAAGAAACTCAAAGGGAAAAAACATAGGTATTAGCAAACAAGGGGTGGAGGTGAGGGGAAGAGAGTGATAAAGAAAGGGGGGGGGGGGGGAAAAAAAGCAGCACAAAAATAAAAAGCCTAAGGAAATGGAGAAGCAGACTGAAATAACACATAGCTAAATTTTTACACACACAGAATGTATGCATATAGTGATAACCAAGAATCCTACTGGAAATGAAATTTTGCACATAACTCTAGATCACTCATGTAAGATTTTCAAATGGATCTCAAAGATGGAGATGAGGCAGCATGACAAATCCCTGGAGGGCTTGTAAGGTGACCTAAGAGGGCAGAGCTGAATCTCTTCCCCATATTAGTATTTATCGTAGTAGGAAAAATTAAAAAGAAATGCAGAAGCTGAGAGTGAAATAAGAAAAACATGAACAAATGAGAATGAATCCAAAATAAGGCAGGAAATAGATTTCAAACATAGAAATAGACTAAAATAGGGAAAGAAATATGAGCCCAAATACAGTAATGTGCTAATCTAATATGTTAGCAATAATGTGGAAAAAGAAGAGGAAAGATTCTGAAGTGAATATAGTGTATGTATGTAAGTGTATGTATATATTTATATACATATATATCATGATATTTATATATCACTTCAAAAAAGAAACATTGCTTATTTGGTATATTTGAAAAATAAAATTGTTAAAGTAGAAACATTTGTAAGTATAGGTCATACTTAAGTATTACTTTGCTTACTTGAACAAGACTTCAGGAAGGCTTAAGTTTACTACATAACAGAGAAACCATAGAATTCCAAGCAATCTGATGAAAACAGAAAAAAAGGAATACTTTGATTTGAGATTGCTAGTGCTTTCTGCAACATGCAGAAAGATAAGAATTTAACAAAGCTGCAATAATTCACAATAATGGTCCTGGATTCAGCAGTATCACTTAAATATCTTCTGTTTCCAGATGCTATAATTTCCCCAGATACTGTAGCAAGCTTAAATTATCTTTTTTATTATGTAAAACTTCCCTTCATTTTCTCTCATATTTCAAGTTGTAATACAGAACAACACATTGAATTGTCTCTGTGAGTCACCCAAGAGCCCTTTGACTCCTTTGTTTATTATTAATATCACTTTTTCATCTCATGAAGCACACAGAAAAGGCAACATGCAGGCTGCAGAAGTACTTTACTTCTATCTGCTTTTAAGACTTACTGGGATTCATATTTTTTCAGAGCTGTGTATTCATTTTGGGGGAGTCACAATTTAACAACTCTTTCTAAAGAAATGTCCAACTGAAAATAACTTTTCTGCTTTAATTTTGAAGCTTTTTTTTTTAAGATTATTTTCCTCATTTTCAGCACTTCCCAATGGTCAAAATCAAGATGGGCAGAGCATGTTTCCACAGTCTTCTGGCTTTGGAGACTCTTTTTTGACAGATGTGAGAAACTTCTGACCTTTTAGCTTTAGAATGCTTTGTGATGAATGATTCAAACATTCTTTTCAAACTTTTCTTATACAAATACATCAAAGTTCCTATTTGAAGGTTTTATCTACAATGAAAATAAATCATTTTTTCCTATTTATTGCTATTTCAACTTCTCTACACTTTTCTTTATAGGGGAAAAAAGAAAAGATCAGCTATGACCCAGTTGCCAGTAACTACCTAACCACAATTCACCTGTACAAAAACTCTAGCTGTTTCTGAAAGAAAGCTTCTAAAAATTTTTACTAAAAAGAATATGAAAAAAAAAAGAAAAATAGAACACTTTAGGAAGCTGATCCTGCTCTGCTTTACACCACAGACAGAACTACCATAATATATTATGCTGGAAGATGAGCACATGAGTGCCTCAGACCCATAACTCAAGCTAAACTGAATCTCTTTTACCAGTTTGTCGGCACTTTTAGGTTTTATTTAGTCCAGACAGCAGCTTCTTGACAAGGTAGCAAGACTGCTGCAATGATTCATTTGTGGAATTCTCTGTACGGTCATTGTCAGACTTGGAATAAACACTTGGACTTCTTAGAGTACAGTTAGGACTTCTTGTGGGCTGAACTTTGCACGGTTTTGTTCAAAGAAGCAATAGACTCAAGGCAACATAAAAAGACAGAAGATAGAAAGACTGAATTTACCGCCCTTGTTTTTGCACAGTATCTCAAAAGAAATCATATATTGGCTAAAATATTGGGATTATTTCTCCCTTAATCCACAGCTGTGTTCCTTTAAACCAGTTGAGAAGACAATTACTTTGAAGATTCCCCTATCCCTCCAACCCCCCACAAGCTGCTAGCTCAGATTTAGGGAATATTGGGAGAGGGGATCTACAAGATAGGGAGAAGAGTTTCAAAAGAGACTCCTTACCTCAGGATGTATTCCAAAGCTTTATTCTCAATGAAGGGGTCCTGAGAAGCAAGGAGAGGAGCACATGGAGGGAGAGGGGTTTTTATCTCCTTTGGGGTCGGGGTCAAATTACCTGGCCGAAGGCCATAGGTCAGGAGACAATGGGCAGGTAACTCAGGCCAGGTTACAGTTTCTGGGGAGGGGTTTTGGGGGGAGAGCATTCCTAAAAGGAATGCAACATACTTTTCAGATTTTTCATTTACAGACAGATTTCTCACATAATACTTCACCTTGCAGTTCATCAAGGATCCTCCATTTGCAGAAACATCATCCTATGGCCTGTGCACCAGCTAAATAGTGAAACAGAGAAAGTGTTCATGTTATTACTGAATGGGCTACTGGGAATCAGTTTGACTCTTTACCAAAACTTGGACAAACAAGAACTGTCCTGAATCATCTTTCATTAATGAAAGCCCCTGGGGACTATTAAAGTGGTATAGAAGCAATGGACTGCAAAATCACAAGGAACATAGGAGAAAAGAGAGATTCCATACTACTGTCTTGCCTTTTTTGCCTTTAGTGTGACACATGGAAATATGTGAAAAAGGAGATATGGGATATAGGGAGTGCTGTATACAGTATGTCTTTAAAATCTTTCACCTTCTGTAATGTTTTATGTAGTTTTTAAACTAATATCTACACATAGTCAGTGATAGGAAAAATGTTAGGTTTTGAAACAGAATAGAGTACTGACACAAAGAAACTGGCAGTTATAGGCCAAAACGATTCTCATTGTATTAATTGTTAAAATCACAGTATTATCTTCATGAGGTTTATAAGTCAGAATATTTAATACATTTTAATTTTCTGACAGCTGCAGCAAAACCATATCCTGCTGGATGGTGAATGATGTTTATAAAGCAGGAGCAGAACATATTGCATATCATACCCGCACAGAAGTTTGTGTTGGAGGACAGCTCAGGAGACTCAAGCAGTTCAACTTCCTACTTGAAGGCTGACTTCAAGGGAAAATCAGGCCTTGTCTACAGGTCCTTTTTACCTGCACACAGTTGGCAGATACTTTCTCATTCAGGCTTAAAGCTCTCTTGTCCCAGAAATCTATTCCACTGCATAAATTATTCTCATTTTAAAATTTAGTCTCATTAAATAACGGAGCAGTGTTTTCTCTGCACATTTCTTCTATTTTTAAACTAACAGAGGAAGACAGTCTGTGAACTCTTTCTGTGAAGAGCAAATTATAGAGAGAAAAAATAAATTGACACACAGAATTTTAGAATCATTTAGGCTGGAAGAAATCTTTAAGATCACCAAGTCCACCCATAAACCTAACACTGCCAAGTCCACCAGTACATTTAAATTTCACAGTACACTTAAGTTCCATACAGTACACTTAAGTTCCAGAGCCCTAAGCACCATATCTACAAATCTTTTAAATACTTCCAAGTTTGGTGACTCAACCACTTGCCTGAGCAGTTTGTTCCAATGCTTGCCAACCCTTTCAGTGAAGAAATTTTAATCATGTCCGATTTAAACCTTCCCAGTTGCAAACAGAAGCCTATTCCTATTGCTAATTACCTGTGAGAAGAGAGCAACTCCCACCTCGCTACAATCTCCTTTCAGGCGGTTGTAGAGAACAAGATCTCTCCTGAGCCTCCTTTTCTCCAGGCTAAACACCCCAGCTGCTCTTCATAGGATTTGTGCTCCAGATCCTTCACCAGCTTTGTTCTCTTTGGACATGCTCCAGCACCTCAATGTCTTTCATGTAATGAGTGGCACAAAGCTAATATTGTTAATGATCAAAATCTACACTCATTGGAACTAGTATGCAAGGACAAAGCTGCTGCACCAACATACTCTTATGTTTGCCTGATAATAGAACATATATGCCATACTAATGCCAGTAGATCTGGGTGTCAGCCACTTCTTAGTGAGAATTCACCAGAGGGATAACTTGAAATTGCCTCAGGAAATAAAGACTAAGAATTTTAGAGATACCAGCAGGAACCTCCACTATGAATGATCAGCTTTTTCTCAGCTTTTTGGGGGTGCTGAGGAAAGACTTTCTTATTCACATTCTTTCATCTTACAGAAAGAATATTCAATAAAGAGCAGTGAAACGAAACCTGCTTTCTCTATTTAGTGTCTTTGTTCCACTTCAGACATGAGAAAGACAGAGAGGTCCAGTGTCTTGTGCTACATTGCCCTTTGTATTCTATTTTCTTCCAACTATTCTTTAACATCTTACAGCCTTTTGATTGTCTTATGGCTGTTTTAAGCAAAGTGCCTGCAGGATCTGATCTTTAGCAATCATGAATGATCTGGGAGAGTGAGCAATGTTTCAAAAACCTTTGCAGATAATAAAATATATTTTTAAATTAGGACTCGACTGTAGAGCATCTGGCAATCCTGACTACCCACATAAGAAATTGCACATAGAAAATTTCACATCAAGGGGGAGACATACCTCTAACTAAAAAGAGAAAACTAACTTAAAAAAAAAAAAAAAAAAAAGCCGAAAGCCGATGACCTGAAAGATCTCTACATCTTATCTTTATATTGGAAATTGCACTGAAGCTTCAGCTGTGTAAAGGTTATTGACACTTCCTCCATTGGTAGTATTGAAAAGGAGTTAAACTTCTGAGTCCTACCTTCAACTGAAATTTATGTCTTTGATGCTTTAATCAATTTAAAGTTTATTATATGACTTGTGACACAAGGGAGTCCACAAAATGTGACTCAAATTTGATTTGCAATGTTTTCTCTCATTTAGAAGCTGAAACAATTAAATACCTGAAGCTCATATTTAGAACTAAAGCAGTTTTCTGTAAAATTTATAATTAAATTGCTGGGTCTGTTTCCTCTGCATTTATTGGCTGCTACTTTTCTTCAGCATAATCCTTCAGGTAACACCTTTTTTTCCCCTGTTACTTTTCTGCTTTCTGTATTAAAACTGTTGTGATAAGTTTTTATCAGTATATTTTTTTATTGTGCAGTACTTATGTTTTACTTGACATATGAAAGTCAGGAAAATAATCAAGCATACAATAAATACGTTGGATCTTTTTAAGGCCCCAACTTCTAGCTGGTTTAAATTAATAGATTTCTGTAACAGTTCATATAAGCATAATTTTTCAAATTAGTTACTAGATTTCATAAATACTTCTTTAAACGCCAAAAATATTTTGGAGCCCAAAAATAAAGGCTAAAATTCTAGGCTCCTAACAGAATTAGATGTGTCAAGTCTCATCAGACTCCTGCAGAAGTGCTCAGAGCACAATTCCAACAAGCAGAGCAGGATATTTCTTACAGATGATGGACCATGCTGCACTTTTCAGTCAGTTTTCTGGCTTCCCTGCAAGTACATGTTTTTCTTTCAGTAAATCCCTGCTTAGACCTCTGTGAAGGTCACCTTCAAAATTAGGATATTGGAAAGCTGAAGGGGGATCTTCCACACAGAACTGCACAGTCTCCAAATGTTTTTTAAGTGAATGGGTTCTGTCTGACTATAATTTTTTTCTATGTTTCTTTAATGAAAGCGTACAAGTTAGAATATACAATTTAGAATCTATGATCCTAAGTGTCAAAGGAAATTAAGCTGTGATCCAGTGACCAAAATCCTGAAAATAAAAATTAGCAATAAGATGAAGGGCATTTAAATGCTAACAGTCACATCAAATTGGGGGACTGCAGGTATATCTAATTTCTCAAATAAAGTTGTGAGAACAGAAGGGGAAACAGATTCTCACATTATTCATAAATGTTAGTGTTCACTCTGATTTATAGAAGCAATTTTCTTCTGAGCACTAGTAATTTTTGTGGAAATGCTATTAAATAATTATTTAAATATATTTTAGGAAAATAAAATACACAGAAGAAACTTAAGTTGTTGGGGTTTTGTTTGAGTTTTTTATGAAGCTAGAATATTTTTAAGGAAGCATGATCTAACAGTTCTAAATGCCATGTAAAAAACATCAATATTGCTCTTGTACTAATTTCCACAGAAGAAAATGAGGTGCAGTGACTTTTCAATATATATGAAAATAAAGGGAAAGGATGATAATAACTCATTAAATATTCCCATACTAGGCAAGCTCAGGGTTTTATCACAATCGGCAAAGAAGATGGAGCTATATGCTTGATTCTTCAACAGAGTACTTGAAAGTGTTCCACTGGGGCAAATATAAATGCAAAATAAAACTAATGCAGTCTACAGTTCTGTGAACAAGAAAAGTTTTTTAAACTACAAACAGTACTTTCTAGAACTGTGGCTTCAAGGACTCATTTTTTGTGTGTGCAGCTAAAAATATTTTTCATCAAAAGCCAGGACAAGAAAAAGGCTGATTAATAACTTCCAGAACTCTTCAGCATGCAAGTTACACAAGACATTTATTACTTCCTCTACTACTTATCTGAGTACTAAGCAAAATTGTAAATCCTAGGTACAAGATGGTATTACACTTCACACAAGAGGTATTGAATGCTTCTGCCAATATGTAATCAGTGTAGCTAGGCTAAAAATAGGCAAACATAATAACAGAATAAGGTTACATCCTGGCAACAAAGACTATGAGATTTCACTCCTGCGATTCAAAAGTCAGTCAAGTGACTTTACTACCTTTTATTTACACACACTGTTTATTTCATTGATTTTATTTTTATTTTTAATTCACCACTGCTGGGTGCTAGAGTACCAATGTAAACAAAGGAAAGAAAATCTTTTTACAGGGGCAGCTGGGAAGTAAGCAGATTGTGCACTACACAGAACATCTTTGTCAATTTCAATGGCGTGCAAATGTGCAATGGTACATGCTTGAAGGAGGTCAAAGGATGATGAAGTTGGCAAAAATAGCTATGAATCTCCTCCTGTTTGCCTGTTAAAACAGGCACTACAACTGTAATTGCAGATCTGTTATTTAAGTCTTTGAGGCTCCTTGGTACATAATTTTAAATTAAATAAACAGAAAACATCAATATTAGATGACCAATCACATTTGCAACTGTTACATTGGCACCTTTACAAATCTAAGTGAGCGCTTTGTGTATGATCACTTTACAAGTTTGGACACAATAATCTTAAAGGGTATTTTCCAACCTTAATGATTCTGTGAAGTCTATGATTTAGCAAGTCATACATGGCAACTGTGACAATGCCCAATACTCATAATCACTATGACAGAACCTGCCTACTGTGTATTATAATATTTATTGGACAATATCCAAGATGCACGTTCTCAGACAACTCTAAGACTGCCGAACTCAACTGCTTAGACCCACACAAAAAAGCATTTTCCACAGACAAAGGTGTGTTTTGTTTGGAAAGCTTATTTAAATATGGCATAAGCGACCATAATATCTCTTGATATCTCCCACGTTCCCATTTCTGTAAAATTTGCAGAAATGTACTATCACATTTACTGTAGGCCAATTTCTCAGATGCAGGCTCTACGTGCCTCTTGACAGAGGAAGGGAAAACATGCAGAAAATCCCAAACCAAAACTGACTGTAACTATATTATTTTAAAATAAATAAACCACCACAGGCCTTACAGCTTCCCGTAAGTCTCATAAGAGGTCATCCTTTTCATATAATTTTTATAAATATATTGTTGTTTTTCCATCTCTTTTAATCAACCAAAAGCATTCCATATACATTTGTTTCCATCTATATTAAGAGAAAACAGAATGTGTCTAGGAACCAACACCTAAACTGATCAGATGAGACAATTCCTTCACAAAACAGCATGGTGAATACTCTCTTCCCCTTTTGGTCTACCAGGAAGTTACACAGATGCCACTGACAGGATGAAGCAATGCATTTCCATCAGGACTGAGAGGATGACTTGCTTGTGCTGTTTGTCTGAGATACCCAGTTCCCTTCACTCACTACAGGTCAGGGAAGCCATCGTGGCTGACAAAGATCAAGAACAGAACAGAAGAAATAGGATTTACTGTTCTGTCATGGGGTACACACACACACAGAGCTGATTCAAAATAAAGTGGAATATCTGTGAATGTAACACATTGCTGGCAGTGCTGCTACCTGGTCATCCACTTGTGTACTACAATGAGCAAATAGTTATGAGGGAATTACCTTGTTTGACTCAGAGAGCCAGAGATTGACTTTATTTCTTTCTGTGTTTCTTTACAAAATACAGTAGGGGTGAAAAGTTCACAATTTCTATATCTATGTCTAGATTTATCCATTAATGGAATTTAGTTTCTTTTGAAACATAAGGGGAAAACAAACACCAAAAAGTGCAAATAGAAACCCAGATCAGCACAGCCATAAACAAGTGAATGAAGAGTTCACAGAATGCACCACAGCTCATTTCTGAATGCAGTCTCATTATGTTAGTTAAGCTTTGTAGCTCACAGCTAATGAGTTATAGCTAGTCCTGGCTTGTTAAACCAGATGTTGGATCAGGAAATTCAGGTGGGCTGCATTTGACCTACACTGACTTCTAAGTTACCTCTAGCAGCTCTGCAACCTCCTGTGGGGAGGCCAGGCAGAACAACCACAGATGCCACTGCTCTTACTGGGGTGTATTACCTCCATGTGCTCATTTGAAAAGATTATTTCTTGTTACATGAAAGCAGAGAGCCTGATGCAATGAGGTTATTATTTAGTTTACAACTGGTGCCTTGTCCTGTCATTACAGGACTTGGTAAATTTTCACTCTATCTCTCTTGTAAGCCCACTTTAATGACAGGATGCAATAAGATCTCTCCCTCAGGCTAAACTAACTCCAGCTCTCTCTCAGCCTTTGTCCACAGCAGAGGCGTTGCAGCCCTCAGATCATTTTTTGATCTTTCTCTGGACCCACTCAAATAGGTCCATCTGTTTTTTGTACTTGTGGGCCAAAAGCTGGACACATCTCTCCAGCCAGGGTCTCACAAAAGTAGAGAGCCAAAATCACCTCACTCAGCCTCCTGGTCACACTTATCATGATGCATTCAGAGTGCAGTTGGCTCTCTGGGTTGTAGGCACACATTGCCAGCTCATTTCCAGCTTTTTAACAACTGGTGCTCCCCAAGTCCACAGGGCTGCTCTCAATCCATTCACCACTCAGTCTGCTTTTAAATTGGGGACCGCACTAGCCCAGATGCAGGACCTTGTGCTCAGCCTTGTTGAACTTAAATTTTTCACATGAACCCAGTTCTTCAGCCTGTGACTTTCCCTGTGGATGCCATCCCTTCCCTCCAGCATATCAACTGCTCTGCTTAGCTTGGTGTTGGGTTGTGTATTGATGTTCTATAAAATGCATTTAGGTACACAAAACATTGGTTTTGTACTTGTGTGCTTCCAAATTGATCTGGCCTTGTTTTCAGCAGATGCGGGCAGGTTATTTTATAAGCTTACAAGTACAGATGCAATTAAGGGGACCTCAGACTAAGCCTATGCATCAGGCCTCAGCAGCAGCTATGCATGCATTGCCAACCTTAATTTAATGTCCTGGGGGGATAAGAGAAGGCTGATTGTTCTCCTGTATGAACAGCACAGGTAGCTCATTAATGGAGCTGCACTGCCAGTTTTGTCATTCTGCTCACACTGCCGTAGGCGATACTGACAAGAATGAAACTTAAGAAAAACTAACAATTCACAGAACCTGTCAAAACCTGTTACTGTGACTCGTGCAGGTCTGTATCCCATCACTATCAGCTATCAGAGCTCACAAAGGCAGGTAAGTTGGCATGTATCTCAGCCTGGTGAGCAGTCAAGTGCACCAAAATCTTTCTGATGCTGCAAAATGCAGCTGATTCTGACAGGAGAAAAAGAGAAATTGGAAAACTAAGAGTAAAGGAATAAATCTTAAAATATAAAACCAAATGTAAAACTGTGAAGGAAATTGAATGGATATTTCTTATATCTTAATTCTTATGTTTCTTACACTGCTGTATTTATTATAGATGAACTGTAGGAAAAATCCACATAAGTGCTAGAAGCTGCTGTTAACATACCGCTCCAAGTCTGTAATCATTATCCATCAAGTAATAGAAGGTAATTTATTGTACACTGAGTGCTTAGTGTTGCTACTTCTAGAAATAGCTTTGGCTCATTTGGGCAATATATTCTGCTTTGGGTTAAAGTAACTGCTTGGGACTTGACTGATGTGAGAGTTTGAACAGATAGCAATTTTCAACCTGGGTTGCTCATCAAAAGCTGGCATTTAGGAAAAAAGTTAATTCACTGAATGAAAAGCTTTGTGCTCTGTGAAGAGCTGCGATGCATAACACTGTGATTAGACATAACTGTCATTCTATACCATGAAGACTCAATGATAATAAGCTAAGACAAAAGAATTTTAGTTAGACCAAATTCAGCTATAAGGTGTCTGTTCCTTGTATTTTCATCCAGAATAGATGGAAAGAGCAAGTACTGTATACAGTGACAAAATTATCATAATCATTCTTCCTCAGAACTCTGAATGCCAACATACTGTAAATCGTGGCTGCTCAGAAGCAGGCCATCCCTTGACCCTAATTATTTCCTTTTATTGTTCACTGATACACTTGGAAGATAATTAGACCTTCTAATCTATTTGGTAATAAGTAGGAATAATTTCTCTTCTGCCCTATGAACTGCTTTTGTAGGAATATTAGTGATTGCCACTGGGAGAGGCCTTCCACTCTCCCATGAAAATCTCAGGTTATAGGGTAGCAGTTGAGGTAGAATGGTATAGCTTCATATAATTTTGTAATAATTATAGATCATAATTACAAAGCTGTTATTCCACTGTTCTATAATTTCCACATAGCCTAATGAGATTGAAGATTACAGTACCATCACTTTAGGAATGCCTGCAGAAGTAACTTTATTCATTCAAGTATTTTAATGTGATCAGTTCAAGAGCTTAAGTACATGCAAGCTTTTGCAGAACTGAAACTCAACAGCCTCATTCTACACTTAAAATGAACTTGGAAGACAACTTTTATCTGGAGCTTAGGGAGCAATATGTCACAGTTATGTATAAACTGTCCTTTTAAAAACTGAATAAAACAACTATAAACTGAATGATAAAACAAGAAGGAAAGTGAATTTCTAAATAGGCTTTGGCAAAGGATACTTCATTTTATTTCTATGTGTTCTGATCTGAGCATGTTTGTGTTACATTTATAAAATTTAAGTTACAGTAAGACTATATTACAAGTATATACTACAAGGAAATTCAGGCTAGAATTTAATTTGTATTTCACCTGCACTTATACAAAAAAAGCCTAGCATATCAAGGAAGTCATTGCCATTATGTGATGAATTACTGGATTTTATTTTTAATTTTTTGGTTGAAACTAGGTGATCTTTCAACCCAAACCACTCTATGATTCTACAATTATTTTCTATGAACAGTGATAACATGTTCAGTGTTTCCTGTACAATACTCAGACCTCAACTACCTGTGTTAACCCTAAGTGAAACTGCCCAGCTGCATTAGTTAGGATAATAACTTTAAAGATGTTTAAATAAAATGAAAGTATTGGTTTCTGATTTTTCCCACTAAGTTCACAGAAAAAAGGGTTAAAGAAATAAATGGTTGAGCCAGTCCTTAAGCATCAGGAAGATAACATATGCTTTCCTACAGGAGGAATCTTAGCAAGGAGCAATTGCAAATTTCTGAAAACTACTTACAAAGGAAGGTCAGTGTTACATTGCTTTCCTTACAGTAGCTGCAAATATAGCCAGTGAAAACAGGCATGGCTTAGCCTACCTTAAAGACAGCATTTGATTTGGGACCTATTGAAAAAAGAGACAGGAAAGAAACAAGAAAGGAACCACTGCCTGGCTTGCTGCCATACTTGTCAATGATTTCTCAGAAACTACCAGCTGAAAGAAAAAGAATCCCATAGCCAATCCATCACAAGGAAGAAATGCAAAAGAACAGAACATACTTTGAAAGATTTGTTCAGCCAGCATCAGGTTCTAATTAAAGAAAATAAGAGAGACCATAGCAACATAGAGCACTCCGTAGCTACCATGCATCTCAGCGGAATTGCTCCATGTGCAAATCAATATCTGTCTGCCCTCACAGAACAATGCAGGTAGTTTGACAGAGAGTTAAATGCTTTCTATAATGAGCTCAGTAGAGCCACTGACATTTTAATATGAGTTAAAGCTAATTCAGGACTTCTGACCAGAAACTTCACCGTACTGAAAGAAGAAAAAAAAAATTCTTTTCATTTCTCATTTCAATAAGGATGAGGTGCAAAATTTTTTTTAGCAGCTTTATCAACCCTCAAATTCACAATCTCAGAACAGATCTAACTCTATCCTGAATACAGGTTTAATTTTCCATACTTATCTCTGGAAACCTGCCACAATCAAGACACACTGTACTACTGAGCAAAACCTCTTACTCACATGCTACAACCCCTGCACATCCATGGGTCTTGCTGTCTGAGTACCTGTGAGCCCTGTGTAGTCACAATGGATCCAACACCATTCCAGATCAGCTGGGTTCATTGTCCAGTCACACTACACATATCTAATGCTCTGTAGCAGGGGTAAACAGATAGACAAATGCACCATGCTTAGTCACATTAAAAGGTAGAGATAGAAAGTAAAATCTCCGTAAAAAGCAGAAAAACTTCTTTCTGAACTGGCTTCTACTATGGTCTTTGTAGGTCTTTTCCAACTCAGTTGGAACTGTCTCCCAACTTCAATAGTCCATGTAAGCTAAAGGTTCCATGAAAACTATCCAAGCCATAAACTCAGAGCTTGTGCACAACTCCCTGAAAACTTGTACACTATTTCTGAATTTATCTGCCCCTATATGTTTTCAGGTTACAAGGTTAAAATAGAATATACCCTCCTAAATCACACTGTTTAGAAAAATCAAGCAGAGTAGGAGACCCCTGCCTTCAAAATAGAAAATAATACCTGCTGTTCACAAGTGATAGCACAAGAACCAGGAGAACTGATTGATACAGGTGAATGACAGTGAAAAGAATAGGTTTGATTTTTAAACACTTGATAAAACATAATTTAGAATTTTAGAAAATGCTTATAGCGATCAACTCACTTTTTTATTTGGGGTTTTGGTTTTGGGGTTTTTTTTTTCATTTACAGTAAAAAAAGAGATATAGCACAAGTCCCAGCAAGCCACAGATTAACTATTTCAATAAAATATATAACTGGGACAGTTTAGGACTGAGATTAAGAAAAACAAACTATATCTCCAGAAGCTTTCTGTTGAAAATTATCAAGATCTCCAACCCTTAAGCCTCAGTGACTGTTAAAGATACAGGACACATACAACAGAGAGATTTGTAGATACCCCTTCTGTCTAGTCCTTGAGTCCACCAAGCAGAAGTCAGCTCTAACCTAGGAGCTAGGTAACCATGCCAACACAGCACTACAGTGAAGATGATGTCCTAGTTCTTAACAAGAGACTTTATTTCACCTCGGGCTTTTCCTCATCTTAACATAGCCATTGTCTGCCTTGTTTTCATCCTGCAGGAGACAGGACACATGATGGCCACTCTCAGATGGACAGACACTAAGATATTCCTTGTTCTTGAGTATTTTATTCCAGTCAATAACTAGCCTAGATCAGACTGCAAAAAACAATTGCTGTTATGGTGTTTGTGATTTCATTGTTGGCAACTCTAGGAACGAGCCTTAACAGTGCTCTGAACACTCACCTGGTGTGAAGAATCAACCTTGCATTAGTTTTCTTGGTAAGACTACCAGAAACATATTTAAAGAAAGAATGAAAACATATATGCTTTTAACTTTACAATGGCAATATTCATTAGAAAATTTGCATAAGCAATATTTAATACATCAAAACACATGAAATTTCTTTTTAAAAAATTTCCTAAATTTAATATTGTCAAAGTATAGGCGGCATTGTATATGGATATGAGATACCCGATTTTAAAAAATTCAGAAGACGTCTTATATTTAATTTTCATATATTGATGTTCAAAGGTGAAGAAAATCACATACAAATAGCTTTTTAATATATGAATGATTAAAGAGGAATTTTTGTTCCTTGGCTACTTGAACATTACAGCTCTAAGAAAACGTCTTTTGGAAAGAGTGGAGTCTAATTTGACATGTGGAAGAAACATAAAAATTTGTAAACAATTCTTTATTTTCTGTATGTTCTTAATACTCATATAAAATATTGCTTCTTAAAGTATATAGAAATATTGTATGATGCATTTCCAACTACAAAGACACAAAATTAATTGGTTTCTTTTTAAAAAACCAACCAAAACTAGAAAGAAAATATTTTACGTATTGATATTGAAATTCTAATACTCATTTTTGATGCAGATTTATTTCTCCTTTTTAGTTAGACTGAATTAAAGAGAGTATGTAAACTAAAACTAAGGTAACATGTTAGAGGTCAAAAGTAACCCCTCTAGTAACTGTCAACATAAACCTAATTTCTGAAGGAACCGAATTGTCCCCACGAGTGAAAAGAAGGGAAAAAGGCTTTCAAGAGAATGAAAATAAGAACAGGAAACCGCAGCCACTTTATTTAGAGCAAAGCAATTCAGTTCACATTATCACTATTTTCCATGGCAAAAGAAAAGGCACATTCCTTTGGACTTACCTTTAAGCACAGTATATATCACAGCAAGGATAAACATAAGCAAACAACAACATAACATACACATAAAGTGAAAATCTAATTTCTTCTCCTAAGAATGAACAATAAGCAAGACATTTGAAATGTGCCTGGATAACTGAGGTCAAAGAAGGTACAGAGTTTGGTTGAGATCAAGCATGGCATTTGCGGGTGACTTTTCACACATCAGCGCTTCAAATTCTGTGTGTTCTTGAGCTAGAGAAAATGCTGTTTATCAAAGTTGCTGGCAATTGCAGCTTCAACACAATGAATTATCTATCAGTGAATGAGTTTGCAAGAGGCTATTGAAGGTCATTGGGTCCAAATTCCCTGCTCTAGCTGGGCCTCCTCCAGCTAGTTTTCCAGGACCATATCCAGACATATCCAGAATATCTGCAAAGTCACACCATTCACAGCTGTGGTTGGCAAGTGAAAAAACCTGCACCCTTCTAAGAGTAGTATTTACTTGAAATATTTCATGTTACCACAAGACCCTGTTCACCCTGTTTAACCACATCATCACCATGTAAACATAATTCTTGTGGAGGCATCAGTGGGCACATATTTGACGGTGTCACTGAACTGCATCCTTCTCTTTTGTGCTTCTCTTTTGCCTCTCCATTTCTTTTGGCCTTGATCTGTACTCTTTAGACTTTTCCTGGTAAGTTGCTCAGATATATTGACTGTCTTCAAGACAGTTTTTTGACATGAAAAGATTCATCTTGCCAAATTCAGCCTTATAGAACATCACTATCTGAATAGTTTACTTAATGGTTTATCAATTAGTAGCAGAAAAACTTCAGTGTTTGTTATTTTCTCTTTTATCATCTGTTTGTTGGACAATAGTGTCTGTATATTTATCACTTTCCTGGTTATTCCCTTTATACTCCATAGTCCATGACCAGCTAACTTAATGATGCAGATATTCACATATTTCAAATATCATTACAGATTTCATCAGAAACACACCTTGCTTAAGAACAATTTACATAACTTTTCATCTGTAGCGACCCAAGAGACATGAGAATTGCAGTCAAAAAACCCCTCAAAGCATTCACAAATTAAACAAACCTAGAGAGGAGTACATTTCTAAACTAGTGAACAGAATTGGATAGAGTGAGATACTTGAAACCTGAGAAAATTTACAATGTTATTTGAGTTAGACTGCTCCTCATAATTCTGTTTTATTGCTGAATTGAAACTAAACTGTGTTTATTTTGATGAGTCAAGGGAAAAAGTGTCAGACAATTCCAAAACTAGGAAACAAATTGATCAGAAAAAATTCTATTCAACACTAGGATAATGTGATAAGTAATGAAAACACTCATTTTTGTAGAAGTAAGAAATACATAGCAGTTCAGCATCTACCATGCAAAAGTTTGAAAGGAATTTGCGCTACTAGAGAGCATAGTTGCTAAAGAATGCAAATCAACTTTTCATTTTCCCAAAACAGAGAGATGAAATTTGTCTAAATTATATGCATAGCTGTTTTAGATTAGGTATCAAAAGCATTTTATCCATTATCCATTTATGATAAAATTACACTGTTGTTTCCATAAAATATGCCAATTTTCAACACATTGTTGCTCTCATTATCACCTGACAGTGAAACACTTTTGTTATCAAATTTTAAAAGGCATAACAATTTTGTGCCATCTTTTTTTCTAAAATCAAAAAACACTTTCTGGGAAAAAAATTAGAGTTTTTCACTTTCTAGAGGAAAAAAGTACTGCTTTTCTGTAAATATATGTTAATCACAGGAATTAATAATCTGAGAAAAGCAGATTTACAGTCACCATGTTAATGTGCCAGCTCACATGTTAACATACCACTTCATATCTGTCAGAACTGATAAACTGCCAATTCCTAGCTCTTTTTTGTGATTATATTTTGACATTATTTTTGCCTTTTTTCTGTTCTACAATAGATGGGATTGATAATATAAGTTCTTTCCAAAGGTTAAGACAAAAGGATTTACTGGTCAGCTTGAAAGAATAATTATAAAACACTGATCTGAAAAAATTTTGAAAGTAGTTTGGGTTTAAGAGACATGTGGAGTTCCAGGAATATGGACTTCCAGAGGTACTTGGATCTTTAACAGCATAAAAGTTTCTCCTTCTCACTGGCTACCAAGTCACTTTTAAAGACTATGACACTTTTTAAATTTATTTGTAGTATCATCAAGTGGAAGAAAACCAACAGCTTAAAAGGATCTGGAGGTCATCCAGTCTACTGTTACTCTCCCTTAGCTGAACAATTTTGAAACTGAATTTACATATGAATAAATTTCACATCACTGTTAAAGAGAGGAAAAAGCAAGAAATCAGATTAAATCACTCCCTTCTTCCATTGATTTAAAACCTTCCTTCAATGGACATCAATGTGCCAAACCTGCCATTTCCAAGAGCCTCTATTGGCTAGCAGTCCACAATACATAAGTGTGGAAAGACAACCAAGTCCATGAACCAGCTCCACCTATTAAAATCATTTCAGATGTTTGTGCAATTTCTAGAAAATTATTCCAAATGCTTCTCCAAATTTAAGTCAATTGAACATTTCTGTATGAGAATAGGAACTACTGTGATGGCCAAGAGGCCTTATGCCAAAGAAAATCTAGGATTCAAACAGAGAAAATCACAACCCTTGAAAAGGTAATTACCAGCTACTGTGAAGTGCTAAAGCACTTCCCTTCTATTAATATCCAAAAAAGCTTCACTTTCCCAGAAATCTCTACAAAATTGCAGCTTCTATATGCTCATTATTAATTTCAGCTGTTCTGAAATCAAACATTTCTAACAATACTTCCAACTCATCATAAGGATGAAACAGATCAAAACAGATGAACATGATCATACTAATAAAAATGAGAAAAATACATGAGTGCTGTGTATGTATACCTTTTCCCCCATAACATTCTCTGAAAGATAAGCCCTTAAAATGTCTTAAAATAATGAACCCCCTTCATAAACAGAGCAGAGAGGGAAGCTGTTCCAAAAAAACCAGAACATGTACATAAAACTGTAGTTTGCAGTGATTATTGTTCATGGGATTTGCATAATTTGAATCATCTGCAATTTATTTATTTTTACCAAAGCCTAACTTTTTTTAAAAAAAGTTTGTATTTTGTGCTTTGTAAAACAAAGGTGAAATTATATTCCTGATATATGCTGGTCATTCCTAACCTCATGTTCAAATCACTAGTCATTTTCTTTTTTTTCCTCTCTTTTTTTTTTTTAATAATTGTTTTCCATTCCAACTAGAAGACATCTGGAATGTCTAATATTTTCTCGCTAGGTATTTACTTCCTGAAATCTCTCTCGTACTGATCCTCACTAAAATTTAAAATAATAAATATCCAGTCTGTAGTACAAAAGCTATTTGTTGAGATGGACCTCATCATAAATTCCTTAAATAATTTCCTTCAAATTAAAAAAAAAAAATACCAAAAGATCTGGCAGCAAGGTTATAATTTAATCAGGTTTACAGGTATCTAAACTCATATGACCTTCTTGATTATAAAATACTATTTTCCTCCTGATTTATGATATTTCCATTCTTCCAAAGAAATTTTAGTAGCTAAGCATTTTTATTGGCCTTTTCATTTAAGATAGTAATACATGATATTTTTCTTTTTCTCCATCCTTGTCATAATGTGGAACAGAGATAGTTCTTTTGTTTAGATCTTTAAGGAAACTTAGGGTTACTATCTGGTATATTGATTTACCTGAAAAATTAAGACACATTCAATTATTACTAAAATGAGATACCTGAATATTCCACTGTTTTCTCTAATGTTTTCCAGACCACTAAAATCTTTATGTTTAACCCAAGAAAGCCTATCATAAAATCTCATATGTGCAATGTTTACTATTAATATTGGTTAGTCGGTAGCAGTTAGAAGATACAAACAGAGATGACAGCTGTGCACAAAAGACAATCTGTTTTCCAAAGAACTGAAACCACATATTTTTAATTTAATCAAATTTGTTATTTTAAACTCTTGGCACAGACCACTGAGACTCTCACAAAAGCCAGAAATGAAACACATCCCAGCAGGAGAAGAAAAGCAAAGGGAAGAAGCAAGGATGCCTGAAGGAGTATTCACTAGAAAGTTAAGAGGTTGGGCTGTGAAAGACAGGGTAAGAGCAAGAAATTAGATTTAATGAAACAGAGAAGGAAAACTGCACAAAGTGACAACTCCTTCAATTTTGAGAATTCTTCAAATGCAATACATCAGCTGTAACATTATTATATGAGAACAGATGGATAGGAAAAACTTGATGGAATAGAATTTTTTATCCATAACATGATTTTCAATCATGTCAGTTGCTTATCCAGACTCTGAGATCTTTCAAAATATGTTTTGGTTTCCTTCTTCTTATACAGTGTTTTAACAGGGTGAAGAGGAGAAGAGGATAAGGCTGCTGAGAGGTGGGTAGCTGTGCCTTGTCCTGAATTAATCAGGCTGCTATGTTCCCTAAGATACACTACCAAGTTCAAAGAGGTCTTTACTCTTACAGTTTTGAAAGGTCTCATCTAATTTGTACCTGTCAGTTTACACCTGTTTCTAAGTTCTTTCATGATCAGCAGCTTGTCTGTTTGGGATAGAATGTGGATTTATTAGAAAGACAGACTTCTCAGATGGTCTGCACAGCTTGCAGAGATTGTGGTCTTGGGGACACAAGAATTGAGACACCCACACACACATCACTGTGCTCTGTTTCAAGCACTGGGCTACAGCACCACCTGGGTAAATTATCCCATCCAGGCTGACTGTGCTTGGGTTTCTGAGACACCCTGGTATGATGAGCTGCATTTCAAAGTCCTCAAAGGTATCTCAAAGATTTTTGTGGAGTTTTCTTGCAGGAGCATAACACCCTGGTTACACACGATTTCAATTTTGTATGCTACAAATTGACTCTCATCTTCAAAGTTACTTCTAAGAAACAAAGTCAGAAACAGAGAATTGACACTGTGCAAGCAGCAGCAGTCGACATGGTAATATGCCTCCTACAATAGCATGAATAATTGAAATTGCCCTATCACAGATCATGTGCCACTTGACTTCAGACAACCAGTTCCTTGATTATCAAATCATGATAATCAATGCAAGGCCCATTCTTTTGCCTGGTGCAGTTTTACAACCTTTCAGACTTTTCTACTGATGCATGAGAAGATCAGAGTTATAAAGATGAAATACATCTTTTTGAGACTCAGACAGCTGCTGCTGGCTTTGGCACTGCTATGCAATAAGCAAAACTCATTTGAAAAGAATTATTCTTAAGAATGATAAATGCAAGATATCCAAAAGAAAAAGTTTTTAAACTTTTTCACAAAGTGATGCACATATTTTCCAATACTTAAAAAATTAAATACTAAAGCAGTAATCATATCTAGTGAGATGGGAAAAATGTTTTAAAGGCTAAGTTCCATCTCTGCTACAGTAAGACTACAAAATAATCAGAGCAAGAGGAATTTCCTCCTTTTTTCTTTTTTGTTTCTGAACTCAGAAAAGAGCATCAGATACTCAGAAAGAGCATCTATTTTACCGTTTCTACAAGAAAAAGAAAAGAAAGGCACCATGAATCATATAAAAAAAACCCCTTAGGCAGTCAAAGTCTTCATAAGGTAGCATAGCATATATTGGTAATTCAGTAAAAATGGCAAATTTACCATAAGGTATTTGAGGGGAAAAAAATTATCAACAGAGATGATTTCTATTTCAAACACGATTTTCAGTCTATATGTAGGAATAAATGGCAGATTTCTTATTTCAGATATTGCAAAATAACAATTACACATAGAAGGGAGAAAATCTTAGACAGACATTTTAAAAGAGAGACAATCCTAAGAAAATACCACTAGAAAAATTAGTTTTAAGTTAGTAACAAGAGAAGTTTCAAATATTTCCTGCAGTGTCTATATTTCCCATAGTGCCTATAAAATAGTCTCTAGGTTGAATATTGTTTACTTCTTAAAAATACAGGACAAACTCTCAGAAATCTAAAACTTGTATTTAAGTAATATCCTTCTATTTTGCTGGCTGTACACTAAAGATTAAAAGATACCTTGATTGCCAAAATGGTTTCTGAAAACATTCAGCTTGAGATGAGCTCACGTTTACAGATTAATAACAACTTGAAGCATTTTGGTAAAATTATGAAATATGTCACTTAGTCATGAGTTATTTATATAAATAATGCCTTATATTTTTATTTTGAAACATTTTTGCCTCCTTGTAGGTCAGAAGGCTCAGGCAGCTTTGAGAGAAAACACGCATGTTTGCAAAGATAGAGCAATACATGGTCCATTAAAAGAAAAGAATTAAAAATTTTTTTAAAACCCAATAAAAATAAAAAAAACCCCAACCCCAACCACATATAAAACATTTTGCATACACAGGCTTGACATGCTAAATACACCTGCTTCTATCTCTTTCTCCTCCTCAGCCTCAAAGGCCACTGGGATCCCTTCTTCCTTCACTCTTTCATCCACATGGATGTAACAATCATCCCTGTTGTGAACAAAAAACCCAGAAAATTCTTTGATTTCTGTGTGTGAAAATTCAATATTACCTTAATACAAACTACCAGCTTAAGTTTCTGCATTGCAATAAACCTGCAATATGACAGGCAGAAAAAAGAGACTTCCAATACAATTATTCCCCCTGTGACACATCTGCATTGATGCAACTGCCAAAGGAAGACAGCACTGCTTATATTTTCAACCTCCTAGAATAACCCAAATACTCTTCAAGTCTTGCCTAATTATTCTTTACAAGATCTCCCAGAGCTTAAGATCTAATATCATGTTTTCTTATTTTTTTCAAGGACTACACATGTGTGTATCTAAATCCCTTGCTTCATTCATTGTACAACCAGCAGAATCTCAACCTCTGAAAAAATCCTTCTGTTTTCCTTAATGATTTGAAAACACTTAATTTTCTACTCCAATATTCCACTGAACTGCTCATCTACTTAAGGACCATATGAGGCTACAAAAAGTTCTCCTGTACAAATATAGATCCCCACTAAAATAGCTGTTTATAGAACATTAGAGCAGTTCAAGAAGTCAGTTTTCATTTCGGCAAAAGAATTATCCCTATATAAATAGTGAGTATTTTCTATCATTCTAATGAGCTCACATAATAGCAAAAAGCTAGTATTTGTCCAAGCAGAATCATTTTTTAACCTTAATTTTTATTAGTTCTTGACTTTTAAAAAGCCTGCCTATCAGCTGTATCTTCTTTTATTATTTACATTAGCATAGGCAATTAATAGTGAATATATTCCATCCTCTACCAAAAATAATGCTCTAACAGATTAACAATTAGATAAGAAAATTGGAATAGTCCAGTATGCAAGACATGATGACAATTCAGAAGACCATCTTAGCTATTTCCCAAAAAAAGTCTTCAAGAAGTTAATTGTGTGGCACACCAAACTGTATCATTTAGAAATGCCTTATGAACATTATATGTTGTAACTAAAAAGAATTTCATTTACATGTTAGTAAATCAACCTTTAAAATCCTTCATAGGAAGGTCATACTGGGGAGGAAACACAAATGATGAGAACATAAAGAACACATCCAATAAACCATGTCAAAACAAGATAATCTTTTCATTTTTCCCCCCTGCTCTATTATGAAAGGAAACAAAACATTTAAGATAGACCTCCATTTCCCAAAATTTCAGCTTAACCTCTCTGATGACACCACTGTGAAGAAATTTGAGATATCTCAGGGAATTTTAAGATACACTTTTGGAAGCCATGCTAAACCTGATCCAAGTTAATATTTATAAAGTGTCATTGTTTTATTCAGAGCACAAAGACTAAGGAAACCATTAAAGTCACAAGTGCTATGTAATAGTTGCATTCTCATAACCTTTGTCTGCAACTACAATAATAGAAATACCCTTTCCTCAAGGATAAATGGAGCAATATAACTTTTCTTCTTTTTAACCATATGTATCTGGTGACTTATCAGGCCCCCACAGGCATCTGCTTTTCTGTTTTCCACATATAGCAGTTACATAGATATAATTTTTTCCTGGGGCAGTTGAAAATTGCTCTGTCATATTACACACCTATTCAACAGAAGAAATTATAGGAAAGACTGTAAGCATGTCCAAATGTTGCCTCTCTGTGTGAGGGGATATTTGGTATTTTTGATTTTGATTTATTTTTTAGGGGTAGAGGGAGGGGCAGGGAGGGCAGGGTTAAGATGAAAATAGAAATGTTTATCCTTACCTATTTTGCTCCCAAATAGACTTTCTGATGCCATTCTTAGAGCTCTATAGCAAGAAAGCAGTAGTCTGCAGAATCTTAAGATCTGCAGAATCTCAAGGTCTACAGAAGTTGCACTACACTCCAAAATCTTTGATTACTATCCATTATAATGAAACCCTTATTCGAAATACTAGTGACTTTTATGTCAAAAAGGCAAACCCTTTTCTCCTCCACAAAGATAAATGTATTACCCTTTAAACTTAAAGGATGGGATAAGAAAACAAGGAAAGCCAGCGGCAAGGGAATGAGCCTTTAGAACAAATTCCACCTAGATCCAGGTGTTTATGTCCAAGTTTGAATTCACCAGGAGGAGATCTGAGGAGTTTTTATAATCCATTTTTTGCCATTAACTTCTGTATTCCTGTACCTTGAATTCAATTCCTTATTGACTTAATCACATGACTCAGGATCTGCCACTTTGAAGGTATATTCTTTTTTTCCTTGCTTTTTAAAACGATATTTAATAATTTCTCTCTCTCCCTAATTAATATTTTTTAACCAGTAATCAATACATTAAAAAATACCTTTCTTCTGACATGGAGAAAATAACAAAGGAGCAATGTGCATATGTATCTGTGTGCATTTACACAAATATAGCACTGTGTGTGTGCACATACACATATAAACTGCAATGTAAATTATAAGATGCTTGATTATGAACATACATAACACTTATGTCAATCCCAGCAGGCAGTATTTTTCTGTCAGAACAATTTAATAATAATTTGCCATGTTTTTTTGATTTGTATTCTGATCTGCAGTTAAGCAACTAAGTTTCATAAAACATCTAAAATGTTAAATAGAAAACATTGCAAACTAAGTGTTCAAGCAGCAATTCTGCAGTCTTAAACACCAGATTTGTGCACTGTTATAGCATAACTTGACCCACATAAGACAGAAATACATTGCATTTCTAACCATGAAGAGTGTGCAACACTCATAACTGCCTCAACTTTCTGTATCATCTGTGCTCATGGCAGTGTACTTAGCAAAAGCCCCATCCAGCAAAACGCCACCAGTATAAAGTTAATTCTGTTGATATTTTTGGAGTTGTTTGAAACAGCAGCATATGGTTATACTAGATCAGAGTTCTATACAATTTCATTGAGTATGGACTCCGAAAGCTGCAGGTGCTCTATAATCAACCTGCAGTCTCACACTGCTGCAACTTATTTCACCCTACCCAGAAGGTGTGCTAAACTGAACTTGAGATACCAAAAATAGAGACCTAGGAGAAAGATAATGAACTATTTTCTCTCCTGTGATTTTTCATTATTATATGAGCCACAACTACTTTGAACAACAACTCTCAGAAAGTAGGAAATACTTAGGTACCTTCTCTGCAGGCATTATGCTGTTAAACAATTTGTGTAACAATGTGAGTTTTCACAAAACAATGGCAAAAGCTGTTGGATTTTTTTCTGAAGAAGGTGGAAACATGGTCACTAAACATCAGACTAAAAGTTTAGAAGAGAAAGCATACAAAGAGATCCAACCCTTGATACAACAGATGGCTATATAAATGGTAATCTATTTAGGTTTTTTTCCAAAACTAAGGACTTTCCATTTTAGTTCAAGCCATGACACCATTATGTAAAGTTTATTGGTGAACTGATTTGGAGTGCTTTCATGAAAATCAGCAATTTAAAACATAGCTTCTGTTCATTTAAGGTTACAAATTAGATATATAAGGCATCACTTCATCCACCGCTGAAGTGCAGCCATCTGTTTTATAGAAGGCATTTATACAGAACAGTTCAAAAATTAAGAAAAAAAATATAGAAAACTGAAAAGAAAAATAGAGACAACTTGAACAGAATGCTGAGAACAGCTTTCCTCGAGCAGTCAAGAACTGCAATTCCCACAGCCCAAAGGCCAATAATTACAAACTTGGACCCTAAAAACTGGATACACAAATCCATATTGAGACAACTAAATACCTTGTTGTATTTCCAAAGCTGTTAAGCATCATTTTTTTCAAGAGGAGATTGTATATGCCAGTTCCAAAGTATGGAGTTAAATCAGTTAGCCTTGTTTCCCCCACTCCATTGGATTTATGCAAATGTCTATGGTATGATGTTTCCTGTCTTACCATTTAGTGGCCAACACGGTTTTGCTGTTTACAGTGAAGGACGCTTCCAGGTCTGTCATGGACTCTCTTTGAATTATCTATGTCAGTCATTAGAGCAGAAATGAACAGGCACTGTGTTATGTGAAAAACTGCTTTTTATATCATAGCCTGAGAAAAGAGGGGTTTAAGTTGTTTTCTATATAACTTTCCAACTAAAAAGAATTTTTCTTTCCTCCTTATTAACAGTATTAAACAACTTCTGAGCAGCTTATCTCAGAAACAGATGCTTACTGTAACGCCTAATTGAAAATATGGATGAATATACCATAAATATTTTTATGAGTAACCAGAATATATTTTTAACAGCATATTAAAAATTATTATCCCAAAGGAAGACAGTGGGACTTTAATTATGGACTTATTATTCAGGAACTTAATCTCACTATTTTATTTCTCTATAACTTATCCTTTCCACCTGTTGGATATTACTGTGACTTATAAACATACCTTAGCACTTCATAAGTGTGAGTGTGGTGTATGCATGTCAAACCAATTTTTTCTTTAGGTCCCACTGTAACAAAAAAGCAGTTCAGGTAGGCAAAACAGCAGATACAAACTTATATATAAGGGACTCTACTTATTTCTAGAAGCTCTAAACAGCAAGTAGAAAATAATGTACAGCTATGGAGAAATGGAAAAAAAATTAGAACTATGGTTGTTTTTTAAAGAATTAAAGTTAGGAAGCTGACATAATTCAGTGCTAGCATCAGTTTATGAATGATGACAAAGCATAAATCTACAGAGAACATATTATGATGTAACATCAAAGAAGTCAAAGCTACTTGAATGAATACTGACAGCCAATCACACTGACCTATGGAAATGAATCATCTGGGGGAACCACAGAAGGCCCTCATTTTTAAGTCTTGAATTGACTTTAAATTATTTTGCAGATAAGGCACATATCCTGGCTGCAAACCCTGTTGTCATTGGCAACCACTTCCAGGATAGAAATTGTGTAACCACATGTCAGTTATATTTTGTTTGACTGAATAAACTCATGCTCAAGTGTGTTGATTGGCTCGATCAAAATATTGTGGTAATAGAGTAACAATATTCCTTACCAAAAGTAAGGGATGGCTCAAGATGACCTGCCCAAATCTGGCCAGCTGCAAACTTAATTCTGTCTACAAAGGATGTGGTTTCAGAAACTTAGGTTAACTCACTCTGGATATATCTTTGTGCTGATTTGGGAAATTAATCATTGCACAAACTAAATGAAAGTATTGTAGCCCCCACTGAGTGTTGATGTTGCTATTTGAAAAACTGATTAAGTAAGGAAAAGTGCATGCTATGTAGTATATATGGGGGATTTCAGCTGGTCCTTCCCACTGACTTAGGTCACAGGACTTCTGACCTGGCATGTGTATCAACCAATAGTATTTCTGTTTTAGCAATACCAGAAAGTAGTCTCAAACTACACATATAAATAAATTAAAACTACAGTATTTAACTTTTAGAAGTTAAGCCTGTTTCAGGGTTTGATGCCTGTTTCAGATAGATCTACACTCTTCTTGACCAGAAGATGAGGCCATTGTAACTGTGCCATCACTCTGCAAACCAAATGATATTTGAGATTGAGAAGTTTGTTTCTGGCAATGCTTGTATAACCAGACAAAACATAATTCAGCCTGATAAGTAGCATATATTAAGAATATATATATATATATATATATATATATATATATATATAAAAAGAAAAAAAAAAAAAAAAAACAAACAGCACATTCAGGGACCTATATAGTTTTTATTTGGGGGGTTTTGGGGGGGGGGGGGGGGTGGGTGAGGTTTGCTCGGGTTTTTTTGTTATTTCAATAATCTTATTTTTTATTAGTTTTTTTTTTCAAAGATAAACTATTTCAAGGTGAATAGAATGATTCAAAATTTTTTTTCAGATTTGGTCCAAACCCATCTATTTGTTTTTACAGCATTACAAGACATGGGATTCTAGATTGATACATGATTCACAGTGGAATAAAACAGAGATAATTTCTTTTTCAAAATTCTCATAAGTTATTCCAGGAAAAAAAAAAAAAAACAAACAAACAAACAAAAAAGGAGTGAATAGTAGCAATAACTGGAATAACTGTTATTGGGAAATTATATTCTGAACAGTTGAAGCTCACATTTCACTCGTTCTCCTGAACACTGCACTAGGATGCAATAACAAAAGAAAAAACTTTACAAATTCTGTACCTTTTCATTTTATCCCATAATCATTTTTCTTATTGCTATAGTCTTACATAAAACATGACAGTTGATATTAAAGTACTAATGGTCTTTCTATTAAAATGATCACTTGGCACGCAGACACAACATCAAAAAATATACAGGCCATAAAGTGTCACCTTCACATAGAAGGAATTCCCTGCAGTGAAACTGGCAAAGCTCAGCCTGGTCATGAGTCATGCTAAAGATTCATTTAAATTACTGGAGGGCATCCAACCTATTTAGAAGTCTGGCTACAGGGTATAACATGTTGCATTTTTATCTTAGTACTGATGTATTTGAGCATAACTAGATCATCTCTTCACTTCTTCATCTTCCCTTGGCCCTTGCCAAAGCATACTCAAGTGGTATTCCACTTACCTACCAATTCCCTTCCTTGACTTATTGTTTTGCCTTTTATGTCCATTTAATTTGCATCCCCCTAAAGATTCTTCCGCTTGGAAGTCTAATAACCCTAAAACTTTGCATCAGTTTTTTGAAGTGACCTCACATCTATGAAGACAGCAGTCTGTTTTGGGAACATTCTGTATTTTATGGCCCTGTGTTTGAAAGAAAAAACAAGAACAAAAATAACCCAAACAATATTCCCAAGGAGGCTGTTATCACAAGTCAGCAGTACAATAAGAATCTCTTGGATATGAGTGTCAGTGAAGGGATTATCTGCTGACTGCTGTGTGATGCAAAAGTGATTGCTCTGGAGGAAAACAGAAAGCATGTTATGAACTACAATTACAAGACCTCATTATCTTTATGTCATATCTTTGGATAGATGTATATCTGGTTTGGCTCAATGTTAGCTTGTAACTCTTAATTTGTCTGTATCTCAGTGCTAAAAAGAGAAAAGGCTTGTTTACCTGCCAACATTTTCTCACAGCTGGAAAAAGAAAAAGATGGAGATCTCAAGTTGAAAAGAACAAGCATATCTCAAAATTTCATATTCAATAGCTGTATTTTAACATAATTTTTTTCCCATGCCTCAAAAGTTCCAACCCAATCATTATTTTTTGTTCCCTGAGGAAAAGAGCTGATACACAGACTGAAGAAAAGAATCACACTCTGCTCTCATATGAAGGGCAAAATGGAGATGTTCAAAGTGTGAGGTCAGAGAAAAACAGCAGACCTTCAACTGATGTGATTGTCCAAAATGCACACAGGCTTTAGTCTGAAAAATGTGTTTTAAAATTCCATCATATTTTACCTCTAGTAATTTTTCTGTCCTCCCTTTCAGCATCTCTAGAAAGATAATAGGCAAGCTCAGTTTTACAGCAATAGAAACTAATAGGACAGAGTGCATAAGCAATATATTTCTTAAATAGCGCCAAAAAAATTGTCACCAGCAACTCAGTTTCTGAAAATTATTTCTCCAGAGCAACTAAAGTCATATTCTTTAGAAACAAATGAAAATAATTAATTATGGTGCCACACTCCTTACCCAAGTTGAATCACCTAACAGTTAGGTGCCTGGAGTCCAGGATCTAGCCTGAGCAATCAATAGGAAAGTATAGATCCATCCCCATTGATTCATCCCCTTGGCTCCTGGGGAACTATTTGTCACTCAGCAAGCAACACAGGACACCCGGCTGCTAGACAGCTGAAATTTGCTTGGATAAATTCCAAACAAAGCCTTGTGAAGTTTTCGAAACTGGGGACAGAAAAACTGATCCCATGTGTAGAATCCAGGTCTTCTGACAGTGTTGATTTGCACCACTGTTGTGGGGCTAAAAAATCCCTATTCAGGACACTTAGTAAAATAACATGATTAAGCAAGAGAAGTACGTTTCAGTAGTTTGACTGAGCATTAGTTACATTCTGGTTCTGTGTTTTTGGCTCTGACCCACACATTACGTTCAAATGGCAAACAGCTGCTATTAGCAAGACTGTGCAGTATTCTGACTAGGTCAACATATGATGTGCCCGAACCTGAACGCACAGAAATGTCTCAAGGGAAAGTAAATTCACATCAGACTACTAAAGGACTAAGATCCTCATATACTTCATCAATTGCCCCCTTTGTACCCAGTTTCACACTTACCAGTTCATTTACTGAATGTATAATACCTGTCTGTGAATGATCTATTCATGATTTGAAATAATTTTGAAGCTTCAGAAAGCTGGACAAGTAAGGCTTTTCCACAGTCCTGTTTATGACCTACACCATGAAGTACAACATACCAGAATATTTTGAGAATAGCACACAAAACTGTCCATGCTTTTGTTCCATGCTCAGCGCCATACATCTGATTACCCTCTGTTTATACATGTGCAAAGGTACTGCGTGAAGGTTGAGAAAATTTTTACTTATCTTCAGAAAAAATAGTTTTAGATTACAGTCAAACAATGAATCATCCTAGATAAGTCACAGTGTTCTCATTTACTTGACTGCTCAATATTTAGTACGTATTATAGTGCTAATGGAAGTAGTCATAAATCCTAGTAATCCTTTGGGACCTATTAATACTGACTTTTAACTGACACAGTCTTTCTCTGTTCTTCATTTGATCCCACACACAATCAGAGATATACAACAGACTATGCAATATAAATGCATTTCCTAAGAGAGAAAATTAAAAGCAAGCATAACAGATAAAAAGAGCAAAGCATCAGAATGGAAGAAGATGAATTAAGACCAGAGAACCAAAGCAAATCCCCATCTAAGTAGGCCACCCACACTGTTAATATGGATAAGTGAACAATTTTAAAGAGGAGCATAATTGTTAGCATGTTTGTATTGCAAACTGGTAAATGCTCCAGTTACTGCTTCCCAAAATAGCAAGGAAGTGGCACATCTCTCCTCATGAGATCTCAGCTTCACACTCTGAGCTACGAAGTAAACTAGGTTACACAGGTTTATTGGAAAGTCTGCTTATTGCCATTGGGAAAAGAGCATTTAATGGACTTGGCTAATAAAGAGGCTGTAACACAGAAAGAGGTCATATGAATACAAATAAAATATACCTTTCATTGTACTTTTACCCTCACCATGATTAAAAGGGTACAAAATCTCAGAACTTCCCCCATAACACTTCCATGGAAACTTAAACAAAAATTAGAAAAAATTAAACTTCAAAACATAAGTCTTTCAGAGATTTAACTGTACAATAACTCCACCAGGTAACTTAAGCTATTTCATGCTACTGTCGCACTTAGGCAGCAGTATTTTGAGCTTTCAGTGCTGTAGAACACTTGAGTACATCTGTATTATGAGCGTTGAATAGTCACTGTAAAAATCAAGTGGTTAAGAATAATACAATCCCTTTTATTAAGGGGTTTTATTCAGGGGTTTATTCTGAGGAAAACCTGTCACCATGTTTATATCTTCAGTCTTTGGCTATATGGCTATAATTTCATCATCCTCAGTTTCATGCATCTTGACTAAAATACAGTACAGATGGCTCTCCTGGCATTTGCTTCACATTTCTTTATTGTGAGGAGATGCACTGGTACTCTCCGTGACAGAGGGGGCCTGATCCTAAAGCCAGATGACCACAGGATCATTGGCTAATTGAATCTCCAGAACCCCTTAAGCCTTACTCTAATCAGATGTAATTATTCTCTTCCTTTCCTAATGTAACACAGAACACATCTTTTCCATTTCCACTGAAATGGGAATGAAAGATGTCATTATTGAAAAGTCTTGTAAGTCATTCCAATAAATCAGACAGAAACGTAAGGTGAATCTTCAAAGAAAAAAACTGAGTACATATACCTTGCTTGTTTATTTAAAAGAGTAAAAACTGTGAGTCATCTTGATTTTTAGGTTGACTTCTATTATTTTTATCTTCTGACTTTTTGTAATCTTTCTTAGCAATTATTTTATTAAAAGTTAAAGAACAAAATTTATCTGGAGTTCGTATATCCTAGGATATGTTCAGGGGAGAATTCCACCTTATTTGTGGACACAGATTCCCTAACACAAGTGTTCAAATCATACAAATATTCAGGAAGAGAAACTTTGGTTTTTATTACCTTCTCCTTGCTACACTAATCTGATTAGACTAATAAATTGTAAAGAATGAAAACTGGTAGTTATATCAAATTAATGTCACTGAAACTATTGCAAGCCAATCAAAACTATTCAATATCCAAATCCATTTTATAGCTTTTAGGATAATCAGTCTAATAAGAAGTTGATCATCTTCAATTACTTTCAAACTGAATGTCAGAATATTTCTCCTATTAATTTGATTAAAACAGTATCATCATCTTCCAGAGGGGCTGTGTTTACAGTAGAAATGCCTAGATCTACACAACTCAAACGTAGCCCTTAAAACACAGAACATGGATTTAGGAGCACAAAGCTCAGTTCTTTCTGTTCCTTTTGCAGCACTGCTGCAATTGTGTTGGCTTGAGCTGAACCTCTTTGATGTAACAGAAAGGAATTCCAAGCTCCATGGAGAGTTATTCTTAAAATCAGCTTGAAATATTACAGAGCAACTAAAATTTGGTTCTTTCAACAGCTGTCAGATCTATTCAGGAATTTGTACTGCTTCTTTGCCTATAATGAGGGACTCAGTGTTCGCTGAATTCCCACTGGACTGCCTAAGAGCAGCCCCCATCACTGCCCAAGCAGGGCTGCAATCTATGCTCAGATGCCCCAGTTGATAGAGCTTCTGTAAAAGAGGGGAAGAAGTCCTACCACTGAAACCTCAAATCGGCAGCACTGGAAGGAAAGTTATAAATGGAAAAAGTAATTTCAAGAAGCTCTAGCTGAGTATTATAATATAGATAATTTTACCTGAATATTTTGTTGGAAGACATTTCTATATTCCTAAGACAGAACATGAGCAGTGTTAGGTGTAACTCTAGGATGAAAAAGTTCCACTACAACTGCTTCCTCCTAATTTGTTCAATAATGCCAAACCCCAGAGGAGATTACGAATGTAGCTCATTTACACTTGGGCTTTTTACATGCATACATTGTCTGTTCTGGACTAAAATACAAACAGTGCCTGTTCATGGTGAAATTATTCATGAAACAGGAAATAATCTGCCTAATTTTACTAAATTTTAAATAGCCATGTTGATATTGGACATGCTATACCTACCCAGCTCAAGAGTGCACAGCTTGCAAGCAACAGTTTTGGTTCAGGGTTTTTGCTCTGACCTCCCCTATAGACTTAGAGTAACACATTCATCATGGAGCACAAGACTGTTTATGTTCTTAGAGCTGGCAGTAAAATAAAAGTCAAATTCAGATGTCTGCAGTCTCTAATTAAAAGATGGAAAATAGTGTTTTTACAAGAAGGAAAATGGTATTTAACTAAAACTGTTATAGACACAGTTCTGCTTGCCAGTTGAATGAAAACAAAGGTTAGCACAAAGCAAATGCACATCCAGGATGAAGGTTTAAGAAACAAATAGTATCATCTAACTATTTTAAAATTCTTCCCACACCAAGAAAAGAATCCTTGAGCTATAGAAAAAAAAGATTTTTGAAAAGTAAAGTCTGTTTTTCAAACAACTGTTTTATAACTAACACCATGCTATACAAAAAGAGCTAAATATAAAAATAATGAAAGCATCATAATTAAAATGAAACAACACCGCTGAGAAGAAGCTCAAAACCAGAAAACCTTGTACCATCAGAACAAATACTAATTGACACATATGAGGCATACTTGAAAGAAAACTAAACCTCTTTCTCACCATGAGTTGAGAAGTAATGTGAGATTTTTGCCTTCTCTCCTTCATAAGAGAATTAACTCTTCCTGTTCCTTTTTGTTTCTGGAAAGAATCCCTCCCCCTGTAGCTCACTTTCTGCATGAAGCAGCAGAGAAAAGGAAGTGGTGTCAGGAGATTATCCTCCTCCATCATAACTAAAACAGCTTTCTAAACACACCAAAACAGCCACTAGACATCCTGGAACTAATCTTTAGGTCATTCACCTCTACCATTTCCAGAATTCTATGCCAACTCAGGCAAAAATGAATAGAGACAAATAGTTTCACAGATGATGTGAGTAGGAGAACACACCAAACTGGATCAAATACAACTATCTTGCTCAGCTTCAGAGGTCAGTCTTTTCATCTTGTTCTATACAGGAAGATTCTCTGGGAATCCTGCCAGGGAAACTAGAAGCTCCAAAGTTTAGAACAGAAAAAGATTTAAAAAATCACAGTTAGCTAATCACTTCTGAGGCAGAATGAAGAAAACTCACCCTGAGACAAACTCGAAGCAATAACAGACTTGCAGAATTTCTGGTTTTATACCTATTTCCCACCCTCAACTGAAAGGGATAGTTCAGTAATAGGAAATGTAAAACACAAAGCTGTGCTGTTAGAGACAAGGAAAGAGTATGGCCTACAATAGTGAGCCAGTAAGGTACCATTTCAAACATCTGTCAGGTACAGCCCTGCAACCATAGAGGAACCACAAAATTCTCCCTACTGCACTAGTTTTGCAAGCATGCTCTGCTACTATGAACAGCCATATGATTAGAGGTGATATATTAATATGATAGACCATGGGGGAAAAAACAAATCACTTCATCACCATCACAGTTTTCTGTAACATATACAAGGCAACTTCAATCAACAGCTACTTTCTTAAGAGGGATCTGAAATACAGTATAAAACAGATTCTGACACAGAAACACATTAAGCAGAGAAAATGCATACTCTGCAAGTCATGGAGGGATGCACAGACATACAGATGGGAAACTGATGAGTGTTTTTATTGGCACCCTGTCATCTATCAACCAGAACTACATAAAACCAACATCAGAAAATCAACAAATTATGATGTTCTTCATAGCTGTGCAGGTCTTCAAAGGCGCCTGGGGAAAATTTTTTCCTCATCTAGTGTGTTTCTTTTCTGGCATCTTTCACTTAAGAGCTGTCCAAAAAGTTTGCCAGATTAAGTTTATCATCTTCTGCGTTTTTTAACCTGAGAAAATAGCCTTGTACTTAGAAATAGAAATATCCTTGGAAATCTGAAGGAAGAAATTCAGTATGCAAACAGTAGAAGACCAGAGGCAAGACACACAATTTTTTACAAAAAGTTAAAATAAAAAATTCCCTATATCCTGTGATTCAATTTCCCAAATGCAAGAAGTCATTCCTGCCAGTATCCTAAATAAGCTTCTGCACAGACACATATATCACTGAAGATGTGCATAAAATGCTGCCTTTGTAAGCAGAAGGGCCTTCAACAGGTATCTTCAGACCTAAGTTATTGTATTCATCCCATGAAAAGTAAAGCTTTAAAAATACAGTGTCTACATAAGAAAGAAACCTGAGAAAAGTAAGAAAGAGTCAGAGGATTTAACATTTCATACTTACTCTTTCTTTTTATTCACTTGATAAAATGTTGTGTGAAAAAGCCGTATGATGACCAGTCTAAAAATAAGTGAGTACTATTACAGGATCATTAGAGCAGAAGGCAGCAATTCTTGAGATACTAATTTTGTCTGGGCTGCTGCCAATATCGTTAGCCCTGTCATTAGCTCAGTTCTGGTAGCACTAGTAATGACATTTGCAGAGCATAGCTGGGCTGCTACAATGCCCTGCCAGTTGTTTGTGCCTATTGCAGCTACCTAGGGCACATCCAGTAGTAACATTCTCCTATTCTTTCATTGGGTAGTATTTACAGGAGTCAAGTGAGAAGAGAGCTTTACACCCTCCAGCATCACTACCATATATTTTGTTTGCTTTTTACTTCATTCTAAATCTGTTTGAGGGATATTCCTCAGTGATTTACCACAAGGTTTCCCTCTTTTCAAGTCTTTCTTACAGAAAGTTATCAGAAAGGAGAAGAAGTTGCCAAGATTAGAGATGCTTATTTAGACTCCAGAAGAAGCCTCTCCAAACTCTCAATCTCCTTCATGTTCAGATTTTGTTAGTGTTAATTTAAAAGCTGAGAAAGAGTAGGTGTTTTTAAACATTGAAGAAGCCAAGTGCATCAAAAACCTCCTCTGACTGCAGAGAATATTTTGGCTGCTACTCAGAAGCTACAACCATAATTCAATTATTTTAGCTCCAGCTAGGCTTCTGCATTTTCATAGAAAGACTGGCACAGGGAGGAGAAACATAAAGCACTAGAACAGCAAAACTCATATCCAAACTGAAGAAGGAGAATATGCCTCCAATAAAATGAAAATATGTTTCATAGCTAATGATAATAAAGCAGGGCTTTTTCTTCTCTAAAGTTCTCACCCTACTTGAAGTTTTCCAATACCTTAGCCATTAGGATCTAACAGACCACAGAACTGGATATAAATTCCTTGAGCTTCTAAATTACACTTTCAGTTTCATATTCTGATATTTTATGGATCTCCTTTATTTTTATTTATTCAATTGTAAACCACAATATTATGTTTGTGAATTACGTAGAGGCTTGATACAGTATTTATATATACTAAATAAAACATAAGCCCTTCACTGTCTTATTTTGAAGCACACTCTTGCAAGTACCTAGAAAAAAATTAAAACAAATATTGAACATTTTAGAGTATTTGCATGAAAGATCAATAACAGAATTGGAAAATATTTTTATTCTTTTTGCTTCCTTATTTCTCAGATACTATTTTTATTCTTTCAAAGTCAGAAACTTTAATGTCAGACTTTGTTTTTTGTTATGAAGTCTATAAAAAGTGATTGTTGAGGAGATCAAAAGTTCTATCTTGTGAGCTACTTCATAGAAACATCAGTTAATGGGGACTTTGATTTGCTAAGCAAAACTTGACAGGAAATTGCATATGCAAAAGAAAAAAGTCTTTTCCTTCCAATGTCTTCCTCCTCCTCCAATAAGCAACCACATTTGGCTACTTAAGATTGCATTTAGAGAGTAAAGCTTTGTGTCAATAGCAAGTAAGGACACAATTGCCTTCTGCACTCTTCTAAAAGTTTTTTTCTTGTGTAATATAATGCTCTTCTAAAGGTTTTTTTCTTGTGCTTCCACTGAAGCACTTCATTAAGGCTGAGGCAAACTATGGTTAGCTGGACAAGCAGAGCCTTTTATTTTTCCCTGAAAGGTATTCTGCCTATTCAGATTTTTTTCACCACACATGACTCCTAACTTTTGCTGTCCTACCTTTCAAGTGGCATCACATCTCTTGAGATCCTCCCTGTGAGGGAATCACCTAATTTCCTGCTTCCCTACCTTCCAAGAGATATGTAAAAATATTTAGTTTTTTTCCTAGTCAAACTGCCAGGATTCCCACCCTGAAAAACCCAAAGCTTCAGACTCTTAGTGTATTGGTATGAAAACCAAACAATGGAAGATGAGAATGGGATATTTCATTCATTTCTCTTACATGTGATGTATACTGCTGGCTATATACTGGCAGCTTATAGTTTGCTCAGGGGATGCCTTTTCCTCATGTTGCTCATATATCTGTGAAAAGGTCAGGTGTCCCAGCCAGGTTGACTTGGACCCTTCTCTGTACCACAATTTATTTGGCCATCTGTATCTGTCAATACAAATACAGCAAACCAAAGCCAACAAAGATTTTAATGTAAAAGAAGTGTAAACAAGTGGGCAGGCCATTATTTCTATCTCATCTCATCTCATGCTGAGATAGGTAAAACAAATACATTTTTAATACCAAATAGCAACAATACAGTTTTGGTTAGCGCTAATAAAAAGCAAAAAAAAATTGTTCCAGTTCTTACTTATAGAGTGATTACTTTTATTAAATTCATGCCCCTGTGCAAATGTCAGAAAATTCTCCCAGTCTAAAGTAAAGAAAAGGAAAGACACCACAAAGTAACCATATAGATTCAGAAGATATTCAACTTCCTTAAAGACAAATTCTAATTCTTAGCTCAGTAGCTATACTAGACTGTGGTTTTCCATGGAAAAGAAAATTTCTGGTTTAATCATAATGAAGAAATTCCAAACACCAATAACTGAACGATACAGGATTTTGTCTCTCTCACTTGTGATAGTATTTGCAACCTTTTCCTTTACACTTATTTTGTTAAACACTATGCTCAGAAACGCACAAGAAACCTGTACGTCTTTCTTAAACTTCAAACGCTTTACACTAAAATATATTTCGAAGCCATGTTCATACATTTTATTCACTGTTTTTTCCACCATCTGAAAACAGTTTTAAGAAAAGCCAAGTTCATGCAAAACACTTGCAAGATCCAACTCATGCTAGATATACAACTGGACTAGTCCAATAACCTTTCTGCACTGTCTCAAACAGCTTCGTTCAAGATCCTAAAACAGTGTTCTTTTGCCATTATTTTTAATGTTTATTTTGGTGCAATTCAAGTTTTTTGAAAGAAAAGAGTAATTTTAAATGGCTACAAAAATTCAGTCATATCCAATTGGATAAATACAAGTAAAGGTGAAGTCATCATTATAGGCTTTCATTTTTATTCCTGCTGATGGCAAAATGTCAGCTAAAGGTTCCCAGCAACACTTCTGAAAATGAGTGCTATTCAGCAGACTAATTCTTGAGCGTGAGAATGGAATCACATCCAGCCTAAGCAGAAGAAAATCACTGCCCTTTCTGCATCTATACAGAAAATATCAAACTTTCTTGCTATGCTTAAAAGACTGAAAGGTGCTGGCATCATGCACAAATCTGCAAGAATTGAAATGTCATGTTCACTCTGGGAGAGAAAAGAATTCTCAGGTGCTCATTACCACTAAAAAGTGTTCCCACAGAAACCAAACCCCAGGCTTTCTCTACATGATCAGCTTTAAAAGGTTAATTAACAATAGGAAGTGATAAAAATTTATAACCTACTGCTTATAATTTTTTAATGGTGTGATTTCCAACCTTTTATCATTGGGCTTACACTTGAAATCAAAGTCCCATCTGCTTATATCTCATAAAACCCTGGAGACAAAAAATAAAATTTAATATTCTAAATCTTTTACTCCATGCTGGAGATACAGAACTCATTCACTTTCCATCTGCCTGCCCCCCAGGATGCAGATTCTAAGCAACTTTGAAATAAACATCCTTGAATTTAATAGGATGTTTGTGAATTTAATTAATTTTTAAAATTTAAAAACTATATGTCATGGTTTAATTCCAGCCATCCACCAAGCCCCACAAAGTAACTCACTCATTCAGTTCCCTACCATTAGGAATATGGAAAGAATCCAAAGATAAAAGCAGGAGAATTTGTGGATTGAGATAAAGAAAGTTCAACACAGAAAGCAAAACAGACAAGCAAAGCAAAACAAGGAATTAATTCACTGCTTCCCATGGGCAGGCAGGAGTTCAGCCATCCCCAGGACAGTGAGGCCCCATCACAGGTAACAATGACTTGGGGAGACCAACAAACATCCTCACCCATTGCTCCTTCTTCTCCCCGCTTTATACACTGAGTGTGATCCCCTTTGGTCTGGAATGTCCCTTTGGTCAATTTGTAACATCTGTCCTGTCTGTGTCTCCTCCCAGTCTCCCATGCCCCCCCAAAATCCTTGTCAGTGTGTCCGTACAAAAAGCAGAAAAGGCCTTGGCTCCATGTAAGACTAGGTCAGCAATAGCAAAAACATCTCTATATAACCAACTTGGTTATTAGCACAAATCCATAACATATCCCCACACCAGCCACTTTGAAGAAAATTAACTCTACTCCAGCCAAAACCAATAATTTAAAAGTATCTATTACTAGGTATCTAAAGTATCTACTACTTTTGCAATTCAAAGCATATTTCGTGTAGAAACGTTGTTGCCTCATAAGACTGTTCTAACTGACCTTTTTTCCATAAAGTAAACCTTTTTTCCAGTAACTGAGAACTCTGAACTTGAGGTCTTGAATTTGCTATTTTATATGTGAGTGTTGCACAAATCTGCATGTAAGGCATTGCAATTGTGCACAATAGAAAACCAACCAGAAACCTGTGGTCCTGAGAGAACGGCTCTGTTCTTCTAGCTCCTTACAACTACTCATGACTGGAAAATGTTCATCTACATTTTAATATCTGACTTGCACAGACACCCAACAGGCATTATTTGCAAGATAATTTTCAGCCAGGAAAACAGAGGTTACGGCTACATACAGTTATAATTCACTGGAAGCATTTGAACGTTCACCACAGGAGGGCAATCCTGACACTACAAGAGGACAGTGTGTACCTGTCCAGGCTCTCATAACCATGCTTTTCCCACTTTCAGTTGACTGGGTGCAGTTTCCATACTGGAAGTTGTGTCCTCATCACCTGTGTGCCAGTTGTGAAAAGGAGTGCTTTTTAACTGAGGATCACTGTTAGAGCAGAACCTTTGGCTCCCAGACTTCTTTCTAGACTGTTCAGGGCATGGACAGATTAGCACTTCTGGAAGTGTTAGTGCTGGTTCTGCAAGTGTTATCTAAAGAGGCTACCTGGAACAGAGGCTAGAAGTGTTAAAGGAATAAAGTAGGTGTTTATTAAAAGGCTTTCAAAGGATACACCTTGGGCAGTACAAGAGCTTGGCCAAGGCTACACTCAAGATGGATGATGGCTCAAACATTCTCCCACTTTTATAAGTTTTGGTTCATAATTGGAGTTAATTGTCCAATTACAGCTTCAGGTTATGAAGTCCCATCCTCCCAGATTGCTCTCCTCAACCTGCTGTTGTTTACACTTTTTAGGCCTGAAGCCGTAATGGTGACCTTGGTTCTCGGGCTGGAAAAGGATCATGTTGTCTAACTAAACTGTGAAGAGAACTGGCTAGCACTTTATATGAAGTTCAGAGTTATATACCAATGCAGAACAGAATCTGGATAACAGTTTTATCTGAAAAATAAAACTTAATGCACCACAAGTGTGTTTACCCAAAAATATTGAAAACCATTCCATGCATCCAAATTAAAATGCAAAATTTCAAATATTCAGTGCCAGAAGATTCTTGATATCAATCCAAATCATAACCAGGATATTGCTATAGGGTAAACAACCAGAAAACAAAAGGAAGACGTATCTCTGTATGTCAGCAGTCAAGTTCCCTGAAATGTCTCAACTCATAGGAAAAATACCTCTTCAAGGAAGAATTTATTCCTGTGAGCAATTGCATCCCATTTTCTAAAGCTGGTTAGAAAAAAAAAAAAAAAGATTTGCTATCTTTTTTCTGAAGACATTTCATAGTGAAATGTATGGTGTATTTTGTTCAAGAACACTAACATTTTGAACCCATGGATATCCATTAGATTTCTGCTAAGCAAAACAAGTAAATTCTTCTGCTGAAACTTTCATAGCACAGAAGTAACATCACTCCATGCTTCCAACAGTGATCTCCACTAAAAACAGTGTTTGGAACATTAAACGAAATATTGTCAAAACTGAATCTCCAAAAAGCAAAAGATAGATTATTACAGATGGGAGACCAAGTCAGTTAGAGAGCTGTGAATCAAGCAACCCATCTCCTTGTGAAGACGTTTCAAAATACAACCAGGACACATCCACCATTAAAGCACTTAGTTATGTTACAGCAGTAAGAGGAATTATTTAAGAAAGTATGTATTTGTAATGTTTTATATTCTATTGAAACAGAAGTACCACTTATGATTAAAAGCAGAATCCTGGTGCCTGCTGATCTCACATTACCATAATCTGACATTGCCTGTCTTCAGCAGAGCTGCTATTACTTGTTTTCCTTTGACTATAGGCAGTCCTGTTATTTACAAATTAGAAGCTTACTGCTTTTGCACTGCTCTCATATTGCTACTCAGCAGAATATTTTTTTGTGTCTCATATCTACATTGTTTTCTTTAAATGCTTGGAATTCAGACGTGTGTTTTGAAACTCCAGGTCTTGGGAGTATATACATGCACACAAATAGACCCACTCATGCACACTCTGCTTGCACAGAAGCAAAGCAAGCATACAAAACAAAAATTTTGCTTTGAGGCACCTTTCTGGTGCACAAACAACAGAGGCTCAATGCAAGTTGTCAGAAAACTTGCAGAGAAAGGCTCCTGTTGAAGGGTACTGCATTAAAGTTCTATGGCCTCTGAATGTCAGTCGGGCTCTAGGCCTGTCCACAGGGCAGTCATTCCATGGAGTGTTGCGTGTAAAGCAGGAATCATTCCAGTGCACTGTGACCCTTCCCATGTATCTGACTGACTCCTACTTGTAGAAACCAGGTCTTAAAGCAGTGGGGAGGGCTGCAGAGCAAGGAGCTGCATACATTTATGTTAGATACATATCCAGGTTCTTAATACAGACACCCAACTGAGGCATTGCATCCTCAGCATGCTCCTGTGTTAGGCTGCCTGACAATATTGCAATAGATTCCTGATACTCAAAGAAACTTTCATATATTTGGGGTGTTTTGCTTTGATCTTGAAACAAAATTCAGCTTTTCTTTCCACACAGGTTAAAGATCCTGATCTAGGTATGTAAGAGTTCTATTTCAAGGATCAGAACAAAAAAAAATAATTAAAAATAAAGATATCCCAAAGTTATTTTTTACAGTAACTGAAATCTTCAACACACGATGATGAGGGAAGAGTACTGAATCTCAGGGAACCTTTATTAGCTACATTTTAGATCAGGAATATGAATCCTTTTACTAATTTTTGAAGTATTGGGAGCTTTAAACCCAACAGTTGGTCAGCAATGTGTATCTTGTCTGGGGCTATTAAGATTGTTTATCCTACAAATCATCATAATACATAATTCTGTAAGAATAATATTTTTAGTTTAAGACTCTTGAATCTGATGTTGTGGGGTTTTTTTCTGCAGTACCATTGTTTTCTGTTTCAGAAAAGAAAAGTCAAGAGTTACTAAAAATCTGAATGTCACAATCTGAATATCTTCACAATAGACAACACACTCCAGTACCAAAAGGGAAATCTGCAAAAGGTGTCACTGTTTTCTTCCCTCTCTATCACTCTCAGCCATGGGATCAGCAACCTCCCAAAACTTGAATCTTATGAAGCAAAGGTGACATGTTCATTTTAGGGACAATGATTTCTCAAACGTAACATCAGTCTTTTCTTTCTGAAAGCATTCTCAAGTAGACTGGGAGACATTATGAATTGTGGTTTAGAGCAAACACACTATGGGGGTTTTTTTCTCTTAAGTTAGAATTAAAATATCATCCATTTTGTCTCATGTTCTGTTCATCTACAGCATTTTTTTTCCAAATCTTTTCTATATTCATTGGGAGACATAGATGGCTAAGTCTTCTGACCTTCTGCCTGAAGATATCTTCATATTTTTTCATGGAGAGGAAAATGTGCAAAAAACATGCATCTGCTTCCTGCATGGAAGAACAGGCTTTTCAGAGTGTGAATAGAGTGAAGACCAAAGCAAACTTTCATGATTGTAGATCAGCAGTTCCTGATCTCCACAGTTGCCAATAAATACATTTCTTTTTCTAGGAAACAACACTACATGCATTAAATCACTGAAGAGTAAAATTCTTTCCAAATTCAGGAAATCAGAGTATGAGAACAGTAACAAAAGTGACTGTCAAACATGACTACTTTTTTGGTGACTTACATTATTTAACACTGCTGACAAGAAAATCATGATTTTTTTTCAGCTTCATAAGTGACACCTCTACAGCTTTTTATCTTTTATCATTTATCTCCCCTCTATGAAGACAGACATCTTCTTAGCAGCATTCAGAATTATAAATGCCTTGTTAACACATCAGTATCTGTCAATGGGGTTCATTTGATAAGAAGTCTTTCATAGTATATTTTTTCTTTATAATCACAGCTCTTAAGTCTACAGGAAAAAATAAAGCAAGTGTTAACTTTAATATTAGTACAAGAATGTAAAATACATGTTTTATTACACATTTTGTCTTACAACTGATACAAGCAGGACAGGTCCTTCATTTAAGAGGGTCAGACATTCACACAATGAATGAAGTGGAAGCCCACCACAAGGACTGATTAAAGAAAACTGGGCAGAATAGATAGTTTGCTGTGCTACATAAGAGGTTTGTGCAGCAATTCAGAGATCTCAACAAGCTGGAAAAATAGACTGCTGCAAAAATAGACTGACAGGAACCTCCTGAAGTTCATAAAAGGGAAGTGCCAAGTCTTGCATGTGGGGAGAACAATCCCAGTCCCCCAGTATTTACTGGCAACTGACCACCTGGAAAGCAGCAGAGAGTCCTGGTGGACATCAAGTTGATCATATGCCTACAATATATCCTTTGATGTAGAAAAGGCTAACAGTGTCCTGAGTTGTGTCAGAAGATGGTAGCCACTACTAATAAGCCTGAGTCCAGTTCTGAGTTCCTCAGTCAAGAGAAACATGGTCATATCAAATTAATTTCTGTAAGGAGACAAGAAAATGATGACGGGATAGGATCATGAGGGAAGTCTGAGAGACCTGCACTTTTTAGTCTAGAGAAGGTTTATGGTTTATTTTATTTATGTACAGAAAGAGAGGATGCAAAGGGGATGAAGTCAGGCTCTTTTTGGCAGTGCTCAAGTAACAAAACAAGAGGAAAAGGACATTAATAGATGTCCTCCAAATGAACATCAGGAAGTCCTTTTTCACTGTAGGAGTGACTGAGCACTGGCCACAGGTTGCCTGAGAAGGTTGCGGAGTCTCCCTCTTTGGAGATATTCAAAAGCCATCTGAACATAGTCCAGGGCAACTAGATCTATGTAGCCCAGCTCAAACAGGCAGTTAGATCAGATAACCTCCAGAGGCTCCTTCCAGCCTGAACCATTCTGCAATTAGAAGTAGACTCAAGATGCACTTACAAAATCCTGTTATAGATAAATAACCTGTTAAATATGATTCAAAATTTCTTATCTTCCAGTAAGTCACAGAACAGTAACTTTTTTGTTATGTTTGGTTTTGTTGTTTTTCTGTTACATTGATAGATGTAGATCACATTTGTACCTGCAAGTACCTGGAAAGCTTAATTAAATGTAAATCAGAACTGCCCTCAAAAATTCAGGAACATGTAATCCTCAGTCTTTTCCATTCAATTCTTTCCTAAGGACAAAAATGAGTAGAATAATAACATGATCAGTCATCTGAAAATCCAGACTTGGACAAAACAGTGAACCGAACAAATTCCAACATCTTCAGCACAGTGCAGGGAAAGCAAAAGGAATAAGCAAAATCTCTAAGATTTAAATGTAGAATTGGCTGTTTTTACTGTCCATTGTGATGAATGAAAGATGTCAGATGCTCCCATTTATGGACAGCCAGGTATTTTGCCCACAGCTGTACAAGATCTTTTGTCTGGCATGTTTCACCCATTCTCCCTGAGTTAGACATAGAAATAAAACTAAATTGTGAATCTGTAACAGTTTAAGAATTTCTTTGCACTAAAAATTAAACCCACAACATTTTTGAAGCACAGATAGAAGAGTTCCTGTTAAGCACCCATTATAGATGTAGTGGATGAGGTAAATACAGTGCCTACTTGTACAAGACATCTCCACAACACAAAGGTTGTCTCTGAGCTGGAGAACAAGGATGAATTAAAAAGTGTAATTTTTAGAAGTACAGTAAAATGGAATTGATTTTCAATATTTCTGTCAACATCCCAAGGGAAGGTTTGCAAAATTGCAGACTTCATGCAGTTCCTCTACCTACAGTTAGTGTAAATGGCAATAAATAACCTCTACTCCCATTAATGATATCCTGGAAATAACTGTAGGGTCTATAACAGTTCTCCTTGAAGAACAATAAATACACATTTAAATAGCATTTTTCCAGTAATATGAGTTGATTTATACAATCATACACAATATAAATAAACTGAACCAAAAAGATATGAAACTTCCAGAAGGAAAGAAAACAACAAAAACAAAAAAAAGCACAACAAACAAAAAAATCCCACAAAAACAACCAACCCAATCAAAAAGGTTCCTATATAAACCTCAAGGGGAAAGAGAAATAAATATATTGATTTGCCTCATACAGATCTTATTTACCTGTGGTAAATAAGGGAACATTCTTGTTTTGAACCAAAGCAATATATTAGTCCTCTCAAACCTTGAAGAACTGTATTAAAAGGGATTTTGCACCTTGGTAGTAGCCTGAAGGAAAACAAGGACACAGCTGTCCAACATCTGACAGTGAGAAGTACCATGCCAGTAAGATGGAAATAATTGCTGACAAAAACCTATTTCCCCAACCAAGACACAGGGAAGACAGTGACAAAAAAAAAAACATAACATATAAGTAGAGGAAGACTAACCAAGTGGAAAACAATCCTATTCCTTGTGGCAGGAAAGGCTAACATTGTCTTGGGCTGCATTAGCAGGAATGCTGCCAGCAAGTCAAGGGAGGTGACCCTTTCCCTCTGCTCAGCAGTGACCACTCTTGAAGTGTTGTGTCCAGTTTTATGCTCCTCACTACAGAAGAGACAGGGACATACTGGAAAGACTCTTGGGAAGGACCATGAAAATGGTGAAGCAACTGGAGGATCTTTCATATGAGATCATCTTATTGATGTATAGATCTGCCTGAAGGAAGAGGACAGAGCCAGGGTTTCAGTGGTTCCCTGTGAAAGGACCAGAGGCAATGCGCACACACTGATTTACAAATTGAACGTCAAGAACAACTTTCTCATTGTGAGGAGGACAGAGCACTGGCACAGGTTGTCCAGAGAGGTTGTGGACTCTTCATCCCTGGAGATATGCAAAACTGTCTGGACACCATCCTGGGCAACAGGCTCTGGATGACTGTGCTTGAGAAGGAGCACTAGACAGGTCCCCAGTGGGACTAATGACCAATGTATTAAGATCAGAAGGTTAAATTCAAGGATTACTTCTCATTCAGATACTGAATTAGGCAGCCAGATACTGGCATTATAAAGAATAAAGTGTGATCAATAGCTACACTTAGAAGTACTATATGTTCTAAGAAATAGCAGTCTTATTTTTTGAAGAAAAATACCCAAAATTTTTTGTTTTCAATCTTTGCCTTCAAAGCATATACAGCACTTTTTAATGTGGGGCTTGGGTTTTGCTGTGGGTTTGGTGATTATCTTCTTTTTGGCACAGGAAAGAAGTATGTAGTTGCATCCTAGAAGAAGAACTGCAGAATTTGCTAGAATATTCTAAAAAAAATACAATTTTTCCTTAAGCATAAAAAAAATTCTTCCTAATTATATATGTACCTAAGAAGCTATTCCATCTTCAAGAAGCACTTAGAATGTCTTGGTTTGCTCACAAAGCTTTCTTTCTTTTTCTAATTCTCTAATTACTCAAGTGGTCACAATTGCAATTGAAAGACTTACATAGAAATTTAGATTAATTTTCAAATGAAACAAAAAAAAAATCCATTATTGAAATAGACTTTTCAAATGTAATGAAAGTGAAATGGAAATTATTTCTGTAATGTGGAATTATTAAATTTCTCTAATGTAGTCTACTGGTACTGCCTACCAATTTAGCATCCTAATTTTACCTCCTGAGATTGTGGGGTTCTTATAAACTGTTGTTCTCTTCCACCAGCAGCCAGAGTACTAATGATAACTTCACAACATTTATAAGTGCCCCCATTTCTCAAACACCTCAAGGCAGAAATAGCTTCTGGAGGATGTAGGACCTTTGACATTTAGATCCCTTCTTCACTACCTTTAATTAAAATTATTATATCCTAACAATCTGACAGACCGAGTGCATTTCTTTAGGTGCTCATCACCACACCTACCTTCATTAGGATTCTAATGGGGAATCTCTGCTAGAATAATAGAATAATGGAAATTTGATCACCATCTTCCCAGATCAATTCACATATAATGTCTATCAGAATCCACTGTCAACTCTGAAGCCATAACACGATAGCAAGAAGTTCTGTGCTTTCTGTATAAGTGGTCAACATTTCAGATTTTATTCAGTTAATTCACAAAGGAAAAGAGTATGTACTTTCCTAACTCTTTCATTGGTCTTGAATATATTGTATAAGTTACGAAAAAATATTTCTGAAGCCATAATCTGCATAAAGATGCTATGTCTGGAGAATGTGGCTCTCTGGGTTCTTCACATAATACCCAAAAAAAGAAATTAAACAAGCAAGGAAATGCAAACAATTTTACTTGCTTCTAGAATCATGATACCACCTTGGGAGACAGATCTTTTGTTTGATATCCACCTGTTTGACCTGTCAGAATAAAATCCCAGCAGTTGTAGCAGATGTGAGGCAAAAAGAAAATATCACTGATGGTGACATCTTTGTCAGGAAGGACAGCTTTCCTGCTGAGAGAGTTATGCTAATTACCTGGAAATTCACAGCTGTTGAATATTAACCTCAAGATGTTTGAAAGCAATACCTGATATTTTAAGATAAAAATTTTATAGTAATTTGTACCAGTAAATCTGGCTTCAAGCCAAAAATGTAACCAGCTCTGCTTGAAATCCTTTAAACTTCAGCCAGACTTTCACATTGACCTACAGTATAGCTGATGCCTAACAAGAAGAATAATTCTGCTAAAACTTAACAAGTTCACCTCATTTGCAATTTATTGTATATTTATCTGAAAGCAATGTTTTACTTTCAAGGAAATGCAAAAATAGCTTAAGTTAGAAAACAATTTTGTGCACTTGAGAAACCACAGTAAACTTAATACTGCTGAAACCTCTAAAACAAGGTTCTGTACCTATAGTTCAAAAAGATAATTACTGGAATGAGCAACGGTCACAAGTCACAAGTCTTGCTCCCTTGACTATAGAGCAGTGGATATTTGCACATTCAAAATAAGGCAATCACACATTGTCTCCATTTCAGCCCTGGTCTCAAGATAAAACCAAACAGGCAGTTTTGAACTCACTGTCCATCACCAGACTCAATTTTCTACAATTGTAGGAAATACATAGTTTAAACTGTGAATGCGAACATAAGGGCACATAGCTGGGGAGAGGGGATGAGGGTGAGGAGGGAGTGAATATCCAAAACACAATTTCTAAACTCTTAAGCCAAATCCTATCTGCTACTTGCAAGCAGTATGGGCTGGTTGCATATCTTGATAACATCTACACAAAAGCAGCACATCCCGAATTCACCAAATCACAAAAAAAGCAATGAGACATAACCACAGATTAGAAAGCTCATCACAGATTGTGTCTCTGCACACAGACTGTCTAGACAAGAAGAACCAGGGACCTGAGGTTCTTTAAAGAGGCAAAATACAAGCGTTCCCAAAAGCAGATTGTCTAGAAAACAAGAGGAGATCTAGGAGACACAAAGAAATGGATCCATGCTGGTGAAAAACCCAGAGAAGAAGGATTCATGGAGACAAATGCCAGTGGTGCAAAGGAATCTTGGGCTTTAATACCAGGGACTGCAACTGTGTAACTATGAGCATCCCCCCCAGCAGAAACCACAACCTTCTGCCCAACTTCCCTGGACCAGCACCAATCTCTTTGCAGGGAACAGAAAGCAAGACCTAGAGAATGCAGCACTGCACATGAGTGAGGAAGCTCATGTGAGCTAGAGTCAAGCAGGGCAAAAGCTCTCAGCTCATCTGTTCTTAGATAAACCCACCCCAGCATCTAGATATGCACTGAATTTACTTTACCTAACCCATGACAAGATATTTTTCAGCCCAGCTCCAAATCCTACTCTTTTTTCTGAAGTTTAAAAGTTCTAGTACTGAAACTCTCACAGGATAGCTGATACATTTACACTTTTTTCCATCCTTAAAACCTTCCAGATCAAGTGTATGTAGTGAATGACTAATATACCTGCCTTACTAGAATAGTGACATCTACACATCAGGTTATGGAATGCCTAATTTTAATTCAAAATCCAATATTCAGATTAATATCAGCACAACATTCTAGAAACATGGATAAAAGATCCAGACATCTGTTTACTTTTAGAACAGACTCTCCCATTTTTGCGTAACCTCTTTTTTACCTCACCTATCTTTCCCCCTGTAAGTAAAGCCTCCACAGCAGAGATCAAGTTTTACACCACAGAATCAGAGAATAATTACCATACATTCAGAAAAACTAGTATATATTTACCACCTAAGGTTATTTTCCATTTTATTTTCAATAATTTCTCATTGCAGTTGAAGACAAAGCAAACATCATTAAGGAGCTAGGAAGAAATAGATTCATAATTTAAGAAAACCTGTTAGTGTTTCTAAATAAAATACCTTTCTAAAACAGAAGCCAAAGAGATGGAATAGGCTACCATTTCAGCAAGAATAAAAAATTATGCTTTCAGAGAAGAAGGTTCATCACATTCCCATGTGGTCTGTGGTCTCACTTTCAATAACTGAAGTGAACGAACACGTAGAACAAGGTGATAGCTGAGAAACTATTCAGACTCCAAGATATATCCCCAGGCAGACTTACCTATACCTTCAAGTCACTTTTACCAGTTTGCACTACCAGTCTTTCCTCTCTATTTTGAAAAGCATTTAAAAAAAAAAAAAAAAAAAAAAACCCTATGAATTAAAATTTTTTCATCAAGTACTTTATCTGTATTTATTACTCACTAAAACTTAAAAGAAGCTGTAGTACACAGAGAAGCATATTAAAGCAATCATTCCTCACCAGATCTGAAAACTGATCTGATCTGCTGCTGAAATACCACATGCTTCACTTATTTCATTCAACACTACTTAACACTACTTTCTGTGTCTCCATAAATGATAAATGTCTTAACTCATGGAAAATTACTGGGATAAGTAACTAATTCATTCATTCTCTTGGTTACAACCTGTAACTGTAAATAAAGGCCTTTGTCCCAAAAGTGCAATGAAGCATATGTGCTAAACATTACTCCAGACTAAAGGGTAAAATTTTTTACTCTTCTAACTGAACATCATTTTACTGAAGGCAGAGCCACATCAGTTTCCAGCAGTTGAAAATATGATCAATATATTTGGGATTTGAAATAACTCTTAAGATCTGCACTCGTAAGATAGAGAATCTGCAAGGAAGATCACTTTTGCTAATTCTTGAATAACAAAGGGAAGCCACCATAAAATTTCACAGAGCATAATTTCTTGTTGAAATATAAATTTACAAACTTTATACTCTTATTGGGTTTTGTATCAAAGATAGCCTGCTAAAATTTAGACTGACTTTTGGTCTTGCTCAAAGTATATTAACACCTACAGTCCTCACTGCTATATTATTATTTCCAACTAATAAGTTGCTAGTTAGTAACAAAAATATTCAGTCCAGCTACTGGAGTGATGGCATTTCTGGGAAAAGGAAGAACAACTGATACCATGTCATCTACCTTAACTTCTATTAGAAATTGGACATGAGCCAGCAATGCACACTCATAGCCCAGAAATTCAAATGTGTCCTGGGCTGCATAAATAAAAGCAAGGCTGAAGTTGGAGGGAGGGGATTCTTCCCCTCTTCTCTGTTTTGATGTGAGTCCAGCTGGAACACTGCATGCAACTTGGAGGTCCACAAGAACAACATGGACCTGGTAGAGTGGGTCCAGAGGAGGGTCACAGAAATGGTCAGAGGGCTGGAGTGGCTCCCCTATGGCAACAGATTAAGAGAGTGGGGACTGTTCTGCCTGGAGAAGACACCAGGGAGATGTTATTAAAGAGCTTGAATAACTAGAGGGTGTGTAAGAAAGATGAAGCAACAACTCTTTACGAGGTTCTGTAGCAACAGAACAAAGGCACCAATTTTAAACTAAAAGAGGGGAGATAAAAGGAAGAAATAATTTATGAAGATGGTGTTTGCCCAGTGAAACTGTGCATGCCCCATTCTTGGAAGTTGTCAAGGTCAAATTGGATATGGCTTAGGGCAACCTGGTCTAAATGGAAAGTTTCCTTGCTTATTGCAAAGGTGTTGAGAGGATCTTTAAAGGTCCCTCCCAACCAAACCATCTTATGATTTTATGACTTCTTCCTTTAACTAAATAATCTAAACACTATGTTTCTCAATCATATTTCCTTATTAATAACTTAAAGGCCTTTGTGCAATTCTTGATTGTTCTTAATATTCCCTTCTGCATTGAACATGCCTCCCCATAATGCAAGTGTTTTTATATATATATATGTATTAAATTATATATAAATAAACATTCCCATGTGGTCTGCAAACAAACCTTAATTCATCACCATTGACATTTATATTTATTTTTGTTCACAACATGTTTCCCTTCTTATAGGTTACTGCATGGCACCACAGCCCACTCAGCACCTCCAGCAGAGTCTCACAACAGCTGTTCTGCTGTGCCTGAGAGAGCTGGTCTTCCTGACAGGAAAAATTTCTCCCTTTCCAAGTTTTTTCTTCATACCAGAATGTCATTTTTAATAAATGTAGATAAATTAAGCACCTACCACTGCCAGGTAGTTAATTTTCATCCCAGATATTCATGATTCAGTATTTCAGAAAAAAAATTTCCCTACACTTACATAGGTTAAGTACTAATTTTTCAAGGTCTTTAAGTAGAATTGACTGACAACTTCTGGCTTTTAACACATATTTTTGCACAAAGGCTATATAGGGTCAAGTCTCAAAGAGAAGAAAAGTACACAGAATCACTAACAAAAATTTACATCTCCTGTACCCAGCTGTCCTAAAGAATGCAGATGTGTTCCCCCACAGTTGGCTTAATATTCTTCTAATATTTCTCATTACCTTTCATGGCAAAATGACAGTGGATTTCCAGAAGAGTAGGAGACCTATATCTAAATCTCCAAACCTTTATATTTCATTCAAGCACCTATACACAAATGAAAAACACCAGCCCTGTAAAACTGACAGCAGTGGTCATATAAATGAAGCATTGACTGCGGTAAACATTACCCATACAAAAAAAAAAAAAAAAAAAAAACCAAGACCCCAAATTAAAATCAAGCATAAAAGGAATGACTTCCATCAAGCTAATGGAAGAATAGTCTCGCTCCTGTCTGTTGTCAGGCTTTTACGTGGGTAATTCAAATCTCCGTGGAAACATCCATTTCCATTGTTTGCCAAAGAAACAAAAAAAGAAACAAACAAACCAAAATAAAAAATAAATTAAAATAAATAAAAACCTGGTTTAAGTCTTCTATGCAACTAACCAAAACCATGGGAACAAGCACAAAAAGAAAGTACCAAAAAAATTAAGATGCACATATTCTGCCCAAAAATGCAAACTGTGCTATTATGAAATATTAAGTCAGACTAGATAACTGACAAATATTTTTTGTTACATTCAGTTCAGTGGTTTTAAGTCATCCCACCTTGTTAGGGACAGAAGTTGTTTTCACTTACCATCTGCTGAGTGGCTTTTCTGCAGCATGCCAGTGATCCCTACCAAATTCAAAAGCTGATGTGTCTGTACCACAGCACTCTTCAGATGCCATTTGACAAAGCATCTTGTAATCCAGCTCAGGCAGAACAGATGTTTTAGATTTCTCTTCTCCACCAGTAATTCTTACAAATAAGACAGGGTATATGTGAGTGAATTACTTGTGCAGAGCTGTTACTAAGGATGCCAAACATTCATTGATTTCACAGGAGTATAAAGCAGAAGGCACAGGTTCATCACTGTTCTCCATGCAGTGTCCAGCAGTGAACAGTCCTGAGAATTTTTACAGTCGTTTTTACAGCACAGGACACAGCTGCAGACCTTTCCTGGCCCTTATCCAACTGCAAATGTGACTATGGCTCAGCTTTATCAAGGCAGCATCAAATCTTCACACTGCCTTGCAAACTTTTTGTCAGTTTCTAAGTCCACTATAAAAACACATACACACAAAAGCCAAAATGAAACTGTCTAAGAAGATTTAATGGTTTAATAACACTATTTTAAAATGTTTTTTAATAGAATATTACGGTACATAATCTTATAACAGGCATTGCTTGAGGCTTGCTGAAAATCTTTGGTAGGCTGTTGTTTCTATAGAAAGTGGAGGTATGTTTATTTGACTGCCTTCAGTCCCCTTCTATTTAAGCCATATTTAAAGTGCATCAGGTTTTTGACAAGAAATGGAATGACAAACATACAGCTTTTTGTATTTAAATTAAATGGCAGAAGGGCCTCACTGAAGAAAACAGTAAAAAGGTAGATTGTTTTTAACTTTGTAGATCCTTAACAACAAAACTGAGTGGGAAAAGAGTATGTAAAACCTGAATTGTAAAATAGACATAATTAAATATAAGGAAAAAAGGAAACTAAAACATTATCTCAAATCATAATTGCCTTAGTTGAAGAATGCTCAGGTTCTTCCATCTTCATACATGATTTTTCTTCCAGGAAATCTTCAGTGTTTACTTATATTGAAGCTAAATTTTCTAGGCAAGGGAGAGCCAGCTCTGCTTCAAGAAAGTGCTATGTAATAATTGATACAGGGCTGTGTTAAATACCACTGATATATAGAGTCCTCTATTCAGGGCTCTAGATGTGCTTCTGAGCTGCTTGAAAGTCTGAGGCTGAAGCAAATCACTTGGTTGAAATTTGTGATACAAATTCTGATACAAATCCCTCTCTTGATAGAGGAGATACTTCAAGGGCAGAAAGAATAGGTCCAGATATCAACAATACTCATCTTCGCCCCCCTAGCTTGACCTGATCTCCTTAGAAAGAACCCATTAAACACCAGCAGGTCTGAAGAAGGGCCACTGACAGCATATGCCACAAGTACCACAAGAAGCCAAGACTACACAGTTCTGGTGCAAACACCATAGGAAGAACCAGACTTTTAATAGGACCTCTGTGCAACTCCAATGGATCAAAAGGTCTTGATATCCTCGATATTGCTCCATGGAAAGAAAATACTGACCAAGCAAAAACTAAGTTGGAGGTCAATTTTCCATTGCCACAGATAAATATGAGCCCAGGAGGCCTGAATTTATCTACAGGTTTTAGTAACTCAGTATACATTTTTTCAGGTCTTCAGTGTTTTAACAGCTTTGTTTTAATTAGTTTAATCAAATTGTGCTTCAAGCAAAGTATTTATCTTAATACAACATAAGACATATTCATCTCTCCTGTGCATGAGAGTTAAGGATTCACAATACCACATACAACATAAGCCAAGGAAAAACCATCCTGGGCTATGATGAGAAAATAGGTGGATGACAATGGCTGCTGGGCAGCAAAATATTTTAAATTTCGGTTTTGCTGTGCCTTTGATCCTAAGAACTTGCAAATCTGCTGCTTCTCACCTATTGTGCTCTTATTTGACAGTCTCCCATCTGCTTTACTCCTTAGATTTTTAATACTTTTGCACCTATTAGTTTATCTGATCTCTCCTTTGTCAGCCAGCACATGTCCTGAATGATTGGTGGCAAGCCAAAACTTAGTATGGACAAAACATACCTTTTTCCTCTCACATCAGCATTTTTCCATTCCTTTTGACAAACCATCTATTGTCACCATTATTTAATTTTGCAGCACCACGAAGTCTCACACTTTCATTCACATCTCATTCACTACACTTTTATCAGCATAAAGGACAGCTAAGTTTTCTTTACCCAATGGCTTTTAGCAGTCACCCAGACTCAAAACACTAAAACTTTGTCTCAGTACTCACAGCACTGCTTTCTGGAAACTCTAATAAACATCTGTTCAATCTCTCTCTTCATTCAAATCACATCCTTCCTTCAAATCTCTACAGTACTTTCCTCCACATTACCATATCAGACTAGGTCTGGTCTTAAAGGTTTGCCATCCTAAATTATCCCTAGGACCTTGCCTCCTGTCACAACAACTTAGTCAGAAACGCCTATTTGTCTCCTTGTCTCCTTCTCCTGCTACATTTTCACACTCCCTCCATGCTGCCCACTCTGCTAAAAAAAAATCTAAAAAAAAAGAAAAAAGACTTCACACTCCAATATGCCATCCCCTCCCCCACACACGCATTCTCATTCAAAAACCTCCTAAGATCTATTTATGGTGAATCTTAATAAAAGTCACAGTTTTTCGACCCTAATGTTGACCTGAGAGCGTCCTGAAGATCTAAATGGAAAATTTAGGTACAAATAGGCTTTTCTTTCAATTCTGCCAGAGCTTCTCCTTGTAGCTAGCTTCTCAAAACCTCTGCTCCATCCTCATGTCCTCTGCAAATGACGCAGTTCTCACCTTTTCTGCGCAGTCACTACTTTGCCAATATATAAATCACTTTAGAGGACGTACTTCTGAAATGCTGCTTATCCTGTCTTAAAACTGATTTGTGATTTAGCTAAATTATTATAAAGCTCACTTCCATAATTGGTACTGAAGTTCCCAAAAACAGAGATGATTTCCCATTTCTCTCGAGACTACAGAGATACAATATGTCCATTTCAAGCCCATCGTGTCTATATTTTTCCTTCCTTTTTTGCATTGTATAGTGATTAATTTTTTTTTTTTAGGAGCCAAACAGCTATTACATATTCAATGGGAAATAAAACCAGAGATAAATCAAATTACATTCCCAACTGCAAGGTAGATTCTTTTTTAAAACTCAGAACAAATAATGTTCCAGAAAGATTAAGAGAAATCAGAAAGTGTTCCTTCAGTAAAGGGTAGACAGCGGCTTTAGATTAAGGAACTGTATGTTTAATTTTACTGAAAAAAACCGTCAGCAAACAATCAGGTGATCAGTGAGAAGATAGTCTTGCGCTACAGTGTACAGACTATTATGTTTTTTTCAATGTTCCAATGTGAAAGCTGCTTATGTCTACTAAGACTAAAGTGAAAAATGTCCTTTCTCATTTGCATTGTAAATGCCCACAGCTACTCCCACAGCCAACACCAAGAGCAAACCTGTAGAGCAATTCAGAATAGGTTTCCTTGCTGCAGCAAATTCAGTGCCTGCTGTCGTTGCAGCAGACTTTTCTGAAGTGTTACTCAACTGACAACTTAGAAACAATTTTGAAATAACCCTATTATATATTACAATCCTGTAATTAAGTCTATTGTTTTTGCAAATCCATGAATTCTCTATGAATTTCCTAATTAATAGTTGGAAGCCACTTACTTTCCTGTTTAATCTCAGGAGGAATAAGCAGTGAGAATTACCTCAATCCTCCCACAAGTTCCCTAGAGAGGTACAGAGGGCGCCATGAGAGTGTGCTCCTTCTCCTTTCTGGATGGACAGCCCATTGAAATGTAATACAAACCAAGGAGTACGTTCCAAAAAGAGGATTTCATTATCCCTCTAATCACATTCTGATTCAGAAACGTTTTCTGTTTCTCTTCCTGACTAAAATAAAATGCTATTGCTTTACTACTCCTGGCTTTTGGCTCAGAAGAGCTGCTGAGATCTTATTTATGGGAGTTGCTCTCATATCATAAAGATTTTGCTATAAAACCAACTGTAAAGACATGACTGATGGTCAACAGAATCGCACATTACATTTCCTTACAGAAATAGTTTCTGAATGTTTTCCTTCACTTCTAAGACTGTAATTTGAACAGTCTCACAACACATCTAAAAATTGTTTATACTCAAATCACTGGTGTCTCAAATCAGCAGCTAAATTGATGCTGTGAGAAGAGTCAATATGAAAGAAAGCACTTCTTTTCTGCCTACGTTTTCTGCAGCCATTGGACCACTTTTAAAAGATGTCTTCATCAAAAACACATAAATTCAGTACACACATCTACCCTTGTTTTCACAGAAAAACTCACAAGTAACAGAGCTATTCTAAATCAAAAATTATAAATTATTTGTCTTAATTTATAGCACTGCAAAGCTGCTCACTCATTCTCCCATCTGCAGGATCAGAGAGAGAATCCAAAGGGTAAAAGGTAAAATATTCATGGGTTGAGATAAAGAAAATTTAATAAGGAAAGGAAAAGCTGCACACACAAGCAAAGCAAAACAAGGAATTAATTCACTGCTTCCCATGGGCAGGCAGGAGTTCAGCCATCCCCAGGATAGTGAGGCCCCATCACAGGTAACAGTGACTTGGGCAGACCAACACCATCACTCCAAACATCCCCACCCATTGCTCCTTCCCCACACTTTATACACTGAGCATGATCCCCTAAGGTCTGCAATATCCCTTTGGTCAATTCCTGTCACCTATCCAGGCTGTGTCTGCCCCCAATCTCCCGCACATCCACAATTTACAGCATGACATTGTGAAAAGCAGAAAAGGTCTGTGCTCTGTGTAAGTCCTGCTCAGCAATAACAAATCTCTATATAATCAACCCTACGTTCAGCACATATCCACGTACCAGCTACTCTGAAGACAATTAACTCTACCCCAGCTGAAACCCAGCATACCACCTCACAACCCCCTCAGTAGTATCATGAGGCTACTACCAGACGTTTGCAAGAAAGAAATGCCTGTAAAACCATTAGAACAATTCATTCACCTGTTGACCCTCCTCCTGATAAGGTCAGAGACACCTCTGAAAATCACGGGAAATGGCCAAAATCCTAATGAGATTTTCTAGTAGATAAATTATCTGCAGAGGGAGACAGTACCACTCCACAACTAAATAAATAAGAGAGCAATTCCCTTAAAGAAATGGACATTTCTTCTCACATTAATTAACAGTGAGTAGGAATTTAGTATACTTGACTTTTTTTTAAAGAAATACAAGCAGCTGGTTGCTATTTATTTTAAGCATCCAGCATGAAGTTTTCCATGAAGTGACTGTCTCCTAACTAGACATGAAAGCAGCAGGTGTTGAGACCTGATCTTCCTCCTCCCAGCATGCAGTAATGTTACATTAAAAAACATTGTAATTCTGAGCTTACAAAATTAGAACAACAAATCTGTTACTGTGCTGAAAGCCAGACAACTTAAACAGGAGAGACTTTACAGCTCTTCAGGTGCTTTCACTTAGTGCCTTTTGAGAAGAGACCAAGAAAGGTAGAGCTACAGCCCTTTTTCCATTGTTATTCCTTGAAGCTTATGGCTTTATACAGCATGGCAGTTTTGGACAGAGAAAGCAGGAAAAATTGGTAGAACATGGAACACCACTGTCTTTTAGGGCAGGGCTAGGATTTGCGGTCTTTTATAAGGGCTAAGAGACTACTGCATGGTGCCAGAGCCACACACAAGTGGGGCTGAGTGCCCCTGGTTCTGCTGCAGGCAGCTAAGAGCATATCCATGAATTGAAAATGAACAACTCTCCAGCAAAGGAACTTTGATCTTGGGACAAGTTAATTAATAGGGATCAGCCTTCAAAAGATGCCAACATACTCCAATTTCTATGAAAGACACTTGAAATATTCCAATTTATTAATGATAATCATATTTTGAGTTTTCTTCTCTGCAGTGCTTTAGGCCATTAGCAATGGACACAGGAGGACAGCACTGACACACCACGGAAACATTGTTGAGGTTACAGATTACATGTTTGTACAAAGGCTGTGTATAACATCGCTTCTGGCAACAGAGACAGCAAAATCTACATCACATGCCTACAGTCACATCCTGTAACCACTGGAACATGAGAAAACACAAAAAAATCCAAGAAGCTGTCAGACAACTACTGTCACAGCTCACATCATACAAACAAATGCTGCCTGATGTCACAGCAGATCTCTTGTAAAAGAAGGATTATCCCTACAGTGCAAACTCAAACAGCTTTGATCTGTAAGAGCAATGTATTGGGCTGAAATTCAAAAGGGAAAAGCATCTTCTCTTTAGCTTTGTAACATGTAGAGTTATAACCAAGACTTCATAAAACTTTATATTGGCCTTTACCGTTATGGTCTTTATATTATTGACCTTTACCATTGGCCTGTTACCATTTCATTAAGAGCACCTGGCCTCACCATTACCAACTTAGCTTCCCTCTTACTTTGTGCCTCACTTTGAAAAGGTTTGCAGAGCACTGATACAGCTTTTCCTATCACAGAGCTTCTGTTGTCAGCTACAATTTCACAGCTATCCCCCTGCTAACACTTCATGTTGCAGAAGTTTTGTCGAGTGTGTGCAAGACTTGCTTCCTAGCTATTTTAAAGCCACAGGAAGTTCATATCTTATGCAGGAGAAAAATGATGAATTGCAGAAGCAGAGATGTGGCAGAACATACCCTGACTTCACGGGTGTCTGTAGGATGACAGTATAAGGTGGTAGCAAGATAGCACTGATTTCCTCAACTATAGTATTCCTACACCTGGTTTTTAATTAAGTTTTCAACACTGAGGAATGCATATGTGTCTTTGTCCATCTCCTGTTCCTGTTCTGTATCCAGTATCTAGTCTCTTTTTTATGGCACTTTTTACTTTCAAGAACATAGCATATTCCAACAAATTTTTAAAATTCTTTATTTTCACAGATCAGTCCTTTCTACAGAAATTAGAAAGAGTGATATAATTATTTATACATTGATTATAGCATAAGTCAGCCTGATCTTCACATCAGATACTTCCCAATATCCTTATTAATTACCATTTATTCATGGTCATAGCTATGAAGCTTCCAGTAATTAATATTTTATGTTTTGTTGTTCCACACTTGCAAGTTTTTCTTTTTGCTTTTCAAATCTGTGGCATCTCTATTGGAAAATTTCAGGTTCAGAAGAAACTATTTTTCTTTCTTTCTTTCCTCTGCAGTAATCCCTCCCCATGTCTCACATAATCTTTATGCTCTACCACCTAAAAGGTGCATATTTGGCAGATTTTCAGACACAAAAGACACCTTTTTTTAGGAACATGAAAGAACTTTTATAGAAATCTCATATTAAATCTTACTTTTAATAATAATGTCAATGTCATTACAAGGCCGAAAGCACATGGGGAGAAGAATCCAGGCATGTGCTAACACATAGCAAGATCCAAGTACTACTAATCCAAGAAGTTCATATTTTACTGTTGCAAATTTCAGTGGTGATACTAAGAGCAGATATGTACAAAAGGTTCTACCTAAAACAGATTCATGCATTTATGTGTATTTAAAATACAATACATTTCAGAGATGCAGTTTGTTACAGCAGGAACTATCTCAGCAACATTTTCCTTACAGTTTACAGACCAATTGTGAAAAAAAGTTTCAATTAAGAGAACAGCTAGAGGACCCTGTCATAAAAGTCAAGCAAAATTTTTTATAAAACAAAACAAACCATACTGTTCTTTATATCAGTTATGAAACAATGACTACATTTTAGTAAATTACTAAATCAAACAAACACGAAATAAAAACATCTACTTGTAAACAAAATAATTCACAAAGAAAGTCTGATTTAAGAAAATTAAGAAGGATATTGTGTGTTGCTGAGCTTGGCTCCCTCAGACTATTCAATCTATAATAAATATAGGCACAACATGATTGACTCATAACATGAATCAAGAACTCAAGTAAAGAATAAGGAACAGAAAGACGATTACATGAGCAGAAGTCTTAGAAGTCCTGAGGGCTGTAAGATATGATAAAATTTGGCTTGACATATAGTATCTGTTTTGTGAAATGAGATTATTCAAAGTGCAAACTGAAATAGTGAAACACAGTACACGTTCCTTACACTTATGGCTTCATAATAGTTCAAACAGTGTCAATTTCCTTCTTTACATCTCTTACAGAGTCTGAGAAGCAACAGAACCTTGTACTTCCAAAGAAAGCTAAAAGGATATTGTTTCCCGTTTTAAACATTACAGTCAATTTTCAAAGTGTTTAGAGATTATAAAATCCCTATTTTGAGCTCCACTTATAATACAACATCCCAGTTCTACAGCATATAACAGATAACTGGCTTTCACCAGCAGTGAGGTTTAAGTACATTCTAAAATTAAGTATGCTAGGGTTTTTACCAAAAAGAAAAAGTACTTGCACATTCTTCTATACAATAAGACTTATAGACAGTTCTGTCTTCTGCAAACATTAACATTTATTTATTAATTTACTTCCAGGTTAAACTAGTGGTTATCAGACATTTGAAAGTGTTTTTTGCCCTACCCATGAGTAAATGTAGCAGTAGAAGCAATACATGCCTTTAGTTGCAAATGAGTTTGCTCGTGTACAAGTAGGGCTGTTCCAAAAGCTAAGATGCTGTCTATCTCAGGTCCATCTTATGCTATGTGGATTTTCTGGTTGTTTTCTGTAAGCTGCCTTATGCATGTTTATTTTTTCATTTTTAAAATGAAATTTGATAGCAGTGACCTAATGGGAACATACAGAGAAAATGGACCCAGACTCCTCTGCAAAGTGCCCAGAAACAAAAAAGTTACAAAAAGGGGCATTCTTTTTAAGTACTGAGATTCCACCATGGCAGCAGTCAAATATTGGGATAGGTTGCCCAGAGAGATTGCAGAAACTCTATTCATAGAAGCAATCAAAATTTATTTGGACAAACCCTAGATGGTCCAGGTAAATTTTGAGCATCTCAAGCCTCCTGTTGTTTAAACAGGGTTCAATACAACCTCCACAGCTCCTTTTCAAACTAAATTATTCTAGAACCTGCAACTGACAGGTAAGTTGAAAGACCATTTTGATTCATAAAGAAATCAAATAGCTGCAATCTAAGAACAGGCCAGAGCATCTCAAATTCTAATTTTTGAGTTAGACATTCCTGAAAATATAAAGCACCTTTTTCATAATCCTTCAAAGAACAGCACATGTGAGACATTATCACACTGAAATCAGACCATAGGGCTTGCTTTCTTTAAAAGTTAGCTTTCATTTAGTCTTCCATTATATTCTTGTTGATCTTGAAATAAGTAACCTATGACTTTAAAATAGCAAGTTAAAAAGGCAGGTGGTGATTATTTTTACTCATGCTTGCTTTCCACAAGAGAGATGCTGACAATTCCTCAGTATTTTGCAGCAATGATCCCCTCTAAAAATATAAGACCCAAACTACATAACACCTACACAGTCATTTCCTGATACCTAATGGTGAAGCTGTTATGCAAATGGTGAGGTGGTTTATACAACAAATAATTTTGGCTGTAAAAAAATTTATCACATTAAAATTTTCTCAGTAGTTGAGCAAGGCTTCATAAGTATGACCCCTAGAAGCAGTATTTCCAAAAGGGCCTCAATCACACAGCTGGGAGCATTGGATAAGCACCTTCACTCCAGCAATTCAACAGCTGGTACTCCAGCACCCCAAACAGCCACTACACATCAAACAGCTGAGGGAAATACAGATGCAGAAAATTTCATTGGCTCGGTCTCAGTCTTTGTACAGCACTTTTCCCACAATCTATAATACTTCAGTTCTCTTGAGTTGAACAAAAACCAAAAACTTCCCAGCACAGAACTTTCTACAGTATAACAAAAATTGAGTCACAACTGGCAAGACAGAAGTTAATGCATTGCCAGTAGATTCAAAGATATGTAATGATTTTAATGAGATGCTGTTGTTGTAGTTCAGAATACTAATCACTTCTCACACTGAAGAGAATAGCCCATGTATGCCCAGAAAAGCAGCACGAGCCAATCATAACAAACCAAAATAGCAAAGTTATATTTGGAATTTCACAGTGATTCATTGACCTGCCTTTTCCAAAAGAGCCTTTGAACAGATGTCATTGCTAAGTCATGTTAAAAGAAGCAAATATTTTAAGAATGCTCACTTTGCTCCCTTATACAATTGAATCAAGCCATCTGTGCTATAGTGGTCCTTAACCAATATTCTATCCACTTAGAAGGTACTAAAAACTCATCCTTGTCTGGTTCTCTGACCAGATCCTTCTATAAGATACACCTCTGAGGTGCTCTCCCGAGATTTAGACAAAAGTGGAAAAAAACACCAAAAAACCCCACACTTGTTTAAGATAAGGAGTTCTGATTTTTGTTTTGTTTTCCCTTTCCTGTTCACAGAATCACAGAATGGGTCAGGTTGGAAGGGATCACAGCATGTCATCTGATCCAATCCTCCTGCTCAAAAAGGGTTATCCCAGAGCACAGGGCACAGGACTGTGTCCAGATGGTTCTTGAATATCTCCAGTGAAGGAGACTCCACACCCTCTCTGGGCAATCTGTTCCAGTGCTCAGTCACCACCACAATAAAGAAGTTACTCTTCATATTCAAGTGAAGCTTCCTTCACATCAGTTTCCATCCTTTGTCTCTTGTCCTGTTGCTTGGCACCACAAGACCCTGGCTCCATGCTCCTGCCATCCTCCCTTCAGATACTGACAGACATTGATGAGGTCCCCTCTCAGTTGTTTGTTCCTGAGGCTGAATAAGCCCAACTCTCTCAGCCTTTCCTCATTAGAGACATTTCAGTTCCTTAATCATTTTTGTCACCTCCTCTTGTATAGTACAAAATTTAAACTAGAAGAATAATGTGAATATTTGGAATCACAATGTTCTCTAAACACTAGAAATATCTTCCTGGCATTAAGTAGAGAATTGCATCTTCAAGAGAACCATAATTCTTAAGAATTTCTACTTTCAGAGCACAAATTTCAGTCATCTAGATACATAAATTTGATGACTTGATTACAATGCCCAAAAATAGCCTCTGTTTAATGGCAATGATGCAAAGACACAATCTTATCTTTAACTGTTTCCAGATCTGCATGACTGTCTTAATTAGCATTGGAGCATTCAAAGTTGGCACCCTGGGGTTTTTCTGTGCCTTTCTCAGCAACAAATTTATTGCTTTTTCCACAAGACTGTGTTTGTATATTTTGCTAAAACAGAGACACAATTATGGGGTCATGAGGGGTCGCACAGCATAACACAGTTTAATCTGCATTTTCTAATCTCTGAAAGCAAAAAGGAGAACATTTTATCGTTAACTCCACCTATGCTGAGACTTAAAACTCAATTGGCACAATAAAACACAAAATTATGATTGCTGTTAGCAACAGGTAACTCCAAGAAGTCACCTGGATTTCTTCCAGTTAATCTAATATTCAAGAACACTTAACAGGTTTTGTTACTGTGTGGGGATTATTTTTCTTTTAAACAAAATCTTTCAGTATTTCCCTATGTTTGATGATGAATCCTAAAAGTTAACATATTTACAAAAGGTTACAGAAACATTTTCTCAACATTCTGTGAGGAATATTTTGGAAGCCAAATGAATTTAAGAGAGTAGAAGAAAAACAAATGCTATTGCTGAATTACTCCACACAATTTTACTTACAAGTATTTTCTAATTTTTTTTCTCTGAAAAGCAACTGCCAGTTTTTCATATTGCCATAGGAATGGAGTGTGAGAGTAGCCAGTCTCCCCACTTCTTTGTGCTGTGCAATATTGTTAAGGCAGGCAGTTGGCTCCAAGATAAAGCCAGATTGAAGGTCAGTGTGCAGATGATACCAATGTAAGTGCAAGGTAAAAACAGTGACCTCAAGTTAAGAGTGCAAGGCAAATGCAACATTTTAATCCCTTCACCTCACATCTCTGTTTTCAGATTATTTTTCGGAGAATTATGTTTCTGCCCTCCTGCAGAGCTGAATGAGCAGAGACACACCCCATAACAGACCACACTTCTTTTCCCTCTGGGAGATCTGGCAACTGCAGGTCCTTTGGCAAATGCTTTTTAACACTCAGAACTAAAGATGTATGAGTCTGCATTTCCAGAAGAGGATTATTTTGGCCACATGTGAAAGTTATCACAGTAATAGTGGTAATCAGCAAAAGTTACACAAACTAATATTTTGTGTCATGTTTTAAAAATCACTTATTGCAAATCAGCTCAAAGCCAAAAAATGAACAAATAAATTAATCCATTTTCTTTTGCTTGCTAACTTCTGGAACACTATCAGAAAATCTTTAGATGGATTAAATGTTCAAACATAAAATGAATTTACTGAGTCAGGCATCCATTTCAGGAAGCTTCAGTAACATATTAGCTCATTTCTCATTTTGAGGTGAATGGGTTTTTCTTATGAAATAATTATTATGTAAGTATAATCCTGATGATACAGAACCTAATCTTATGGGGTTTATTTTGAGCATCTCCAAATTTGATTACATAGTAATTGTTAGACCATAAAAAGGAAATATTACTTTCAGTCTCCGTTCAAGCTCAAGTTTTGGAAATGTTCCCTCAATTCCTTACTTCCACAAGATAAAGTTCTAAACCAACCTGCATCTAATAAGTCTTTGTCTAGTTTCAATTTTTTTTAAAAAAATTATCACCTATGCAAGCAAACCTACAATAACATCCTAATGGGATGAAAAGCATGTCTATTCACTGAGGAAGATGTTGCAAACACACACAGATCTGTTTTTTACAGATTTCTATGTGAAAGACTGTGGCAAGAATCAAATGCTCTAAATCAATGTAACAGCTTCATTAGGTCACAATTTTCTATCAAGCAAGCACATGAAGCAATGACTTAATTCTACCCCGATTGCTGAAGATTGTACTTCAATACATACCTAACAAATTAAAGATATCTGTAAAATTTTGACTTAAAACCAAATGAAAATTAATTGGATGCAGCTATCTATGTAGAAGTCTGCAGTAAAGTGCTCAGGGTACAGTGGCCTTACATGAAACACATTACTGAGTACCCACCCAAAGTGTTTGCTTGCAATTTGAGAAGGAGTGGACTGCTGGCTAACAAATATTAAGCTGTCATGGCATGTTGATTTGGATTGCAAAGACAAGAGAACTCTTTATAGCTACCCACAGTACGTTACAATCCTCCAGCTTCCTGTTGGGCAAAACCTGTGCAGCAGCCACAGGCTCACATAGGTTCAGCCACAGCTGCCAGGCTTCAGACAGGAATATTCAAGATGTTAAGTGTGTTTGTGTATCAAAGTCCAAGACTCTCAGAACAAAGACAAGTCTTGAATGAACACACCCAAAAGGTTTTATCACCAAAACAAAGCTTAACTTTGCTTTTTGGTTACTGACAATATCAAATAAATCAAAACATTTATGCTCACATGATGCATGAAAAACTTTACAGTGGAGTTTACTTCACTCCCAATAACAGAAATTGTTTTTAGAGATCACATTTTCCTACACAACACTTCAGCTGAATGTTCTTTTCCTTGAACCTGATAGTCACCTTGTGACTGCCATTAAATAAAAGTCAAATTAAGTTTGAAAATAACATTGAATTGTTTGTAATTGTAAGACCATGTCATTGCTTATGCATTTATAAAGTCATGAAGAAGTATAATGGGAGGAGTAAATGTCTCTTTCATCCTAACACTAGATGATCCAAAGTTCATTTTCAGTCTTAACATGGCACTAAGAAGTTTTACACAAATATAGGACACCTATGTTAATATGATCCAGCTCAAGTAAAGCCAGCAGAGCTTTAGTTATAGAAATGCATTTGCTTTTAAGAATTAAATCTTCCTAAAAATTTTCTTTGTAACCATCAGAAAGGTCTATTTTAAGTCTCATATTGCTACCAACACCATTTCCAGAACACTACTAACAATAACATGTCACCTGGAAAGTAGTAAGTACATTTTATAATTTCACTATGATTTTTTTATCAAAAATAAGTTTAAGTATTTTAAATGGATATATCTGGTGATGCTAGAGAGAAATTACCTTTAGCATCCCTATTTGCACATAAAACTAATTCATCTACTATAGTTAGTACAAGTGAAGATTTACTCATTTACTATAGCATCTCGTAATATCAAATAATCACTTGTGTAAAATAAATCCAGTAAATATTTATTCATCAATAGGAAGAACATCCCTGGCCCATACACTCATGTTGGCTTTATCAGAAACCACAGAACAGTACTCTGTTCAAACACCACCCCCCCTACCAGAAAACAAAACAAAACAGAAACCAGCCAACCAAAAAAAAAATATCAACCCTCACACCCAAAAAGGCCTTATTCACAGCAGGAAAAAGAATACAAATTTTTCTCTTATTTAAAAGTGACAGCAAAGCAGCTTTTGAAGTTGGTGATCTCCTGGGCTAAGCTGAAATTCTACTTAAGCATTCTTTTGTTGGATCAGATTCTCATTGAAAGATCCAGGGGAATTTTTAGAAAAATATGAAGCTGCATGGTTGATAATGAAAAAAATTATATATTTTACATGTTATTTAGAAGAAAGAAGAGTTTAGGGTACATCTGCAGAACAAGAAACCAAAATTAGCACAGCACTCCCCTGAATAATACCTTCTGCTTCTCAACAGGACTATTTATCCCAAAGATTATGTGATGCATCTCTAACAGTTTGATCATCTTAGCACCCTCATTCAAAGCTCTTCTTGTTATGTAGATGCAGCCTAAATGTCAGAATCTGGAAAAGAGAACACATCATCAGTATTTGTAGAAAGAACAGCAGCTTCATCCACTGTGTCTCTTCTGATAAAACAACATAAGGATATTGCACCAGGTTTAGACTGGAAAATACTTCTTTTTAAGAAAGCTGCAAGGACTAAGCATAGTCTCTGTTATCACCAAAAATCACAGTATTTATCATAATTTTTTTTATAATTATGTATGATGTAGCAAAATAAAATTGTAGGTTAACAACTAATGATTTTTCCTAGTCACAAAATAGTAGAAACACTGTAAGGCCTTTGGAGATGAACCATTCAGAAACCAAAAGGTGGCCATACTCCAGGAGCTTTAAGATACCACATATAGCATTCCATATGTGGTAAGAGAACAAGGAATATGCTAAAAACATATTTGGTAGTCCAAAATTCAAATCAAATCTAAAGTAATTATGGAATTGTCCACAAACAGCATGTTTATCATCATGACTGAAAGTCACACTATATTACACTTCCTTACAGGCTCCTTTGATCAGGCTCTTTTCCATGACATCTTCCCTCACAACATTCTCAAAATTGACTCAAAACCATTAAATTGAGATCAATAATAGAAGGTCCAAAAATTTAAAAATTTAGCAATGTTTGCATGATATGAGCTTCATGTGACAGGAAAGAATAGCAAATTTAATATATACTTTCCAAAAATTATAATATTTGCTAAATAGATAACATTTTCTATCTGGGGTAAGAAGCTATTTCCTAACTCTACAGTCACACTTAGTGTTAGCTTCTGAAACAAGTATTTGGAATCATCTTTCAATTCTAGTATACATCTTTAAAAGTCTGGTTAAGAAAAACAAAACAAAAAACCTTTTTTATTACCTAGAGAAGTTGAGGAATGTCCATCCTTAGAAGTGTTCAAGGCCAAGCTGGATGAGGCCCTGGGCAACCCTGACTAGTGGAAGGCGTCCTTGCCCATGGCAAGGGTGTTAGAACTAGGTGATCTTTTGTCCCATCCAACCCAAATTATTCTATGATTCTATTGACATATTTTGTGAGCAAACAGTTCACTGGATGAGACTTCCATAAATCACTTGGATCAGTCATCAGCATTGGAGGTTCAGTCCAAACACTGGACACATCCTCTGGACATTAACGGAGCACTGAAACAGATACATTAAGATTGCCATGGAATTTCCAGTCTTGAAGGATCTCAAGATTTGGCTAGACCACACAACAACTTAATGTTACTTAACAATGTTAGTTGACCTAACATTGACAACAGTCCCACCCTGAGCATAAGCTCAGACTAGATGACCTACCCAGGTCCTTTATAACAAGTCTTCCACAATCTCACAAAGGCGCAATAAACAATTTGATGCAGAAACTTTATGATGGACTTTATCCACGAAAAATTCCAATACGATGCACTCTTGGTCTCAATTTCTGATGGGGTACACATTTTCAGTACAAGATTCCACTCCCCCACAATAGTTTCCAAGCTTCTCAAGAGCACACATGCCATTATCTTTTACTATTCCAGTCAACTGTTTTCTCCCAGCAATAATCATCAAGCTCCAAGACACTGTTCACTACGTTATTTATAGTGAGTCTCAGCAGCCTCAAGTGCACTGGACTCTAAAAGGAAAGCACATAGACTTCTTAAGAGAAAATTAGTCAAGTGTGCAATGTTGCCTGGAAAAGCCTGTCTGACACTTTTGTACAGGCAGCCAACTTTCAAGTGACTGGCAAAATACTTTCACAAAAAACTTTCAAGTGACTAGCAAAATACTGGCTTTCCAACAAGCCATCTTCAAAAATTCTTTATCCTCTTCAAAACAAAGGTAATGAATCCCTTTGAAACCTCGGCTTTGATCACCCTAGTCTCCTCAGTCAGCATGTCCTCTAGCAAATATTTTAAACCCAGAAACTGATAACTAAATGTAAATGCACTAAGTTAACCTTTACATTTACAATTTGCTTCTACTAAAACCAGGACTCATTCAATCTTTTTGTTGATATCATCTTTCATAAAGACATTCATAAATAAAACAGAAGTCAATAATTCTGTGTTAATTACATAAAAGAAATCCAGTCATCCCTTTCTTTCAGAAATCAGCTTTTACTTCTGGAGAGTAGCTCCAACACAAAGAACTTTACATGACAAATGGAACATGGCGAATGTCAGGGCTCTATTAGAAGAAATAGGCAGGAAAACAATGTGGTTGTTCTACAAGTCTTCTTAAGGCAGTATTACCCTTGCTGCCAGTGGCAAAGAAAATTTTTAGGATTCCCTTGCTAATAGTGTGAAGAATAACATGAATGTAAAAGAAGTAAAAAAAAAAAAAAACACCTGGGGAATGAGCATTACTTCTTCAAATAAGTGAGCCTGATGATGTGAAGCCAAAACCGTACGGGTCTGTAACAAGTTCGGAAAGACCAGAGTGACACTCTTAGTTGAACTTTTTCCTTTAGGCTTCTAGTTTTCATCGGTTTAAGATGCCTAACTGTCTTAAATCTAGATAAAATTAGAACTTTCCAGTTGCAGCCTGCTATCATGGAAAGATGAATTAGCTTGTCAGCATTCAAATAATGCAGATTTACACAAGGCTAGAATGAGTTCCAGTATTCAAAATTAATTTAACCTCAACTGCTATACTTTTTTCCTCTTCTACCAAGTCTTTTTTTTGCTAAGAATTGCAAGACTATCAGAGAAACCAGTTCTGGAGCATTTAAAAGTTTACAGATTCAGTAAAAACAACCCTGCCTCCAAATAAAAATCCACTGACATTGTGAAAGGCAATGGCTACAGACGAGGACTTTAGGAAATAGCTACTTAGCAAGTATATACATATAAAGTTCTTTTCATCATTGCACACTGAAAGGATTTTGAAGCTTAGCCTATCAGTCCAGATACTCACACTGAAGGCCTGTTTATGCTTACACTTGAACTGCCCTTGCCCAGCTTCTGGTGAACATGAAGGATTTCCCTCAACTTCAGGCAATTTGTTGTTTAGCAAACTAAATACGGTAGATAAATACAGCCCCATTACTCACCATCTGATTTTAAATTATTGAGGAAGTAACAAATGTCATCAGGAATCCTAGAGTGCTTTCATGCAACCAAATGTCACCTCTTCCCATGCAGTTAACTCTCTCTCTCTCTCATTAGACAATCTGCTTTGCAGAAATGTCTCCTCTTTGCAATACAATCACTGCTACCACCTAACTCTGTATTTGCTTTCAAAAAATTGCTTTTACTAAGCATACGATTTGATGGCAGTCACAAATTAAGAAAGAAATTTAAAAAAGGAAAAGGGTCACTCATCCAACCTGTATTTATTAGGGCCTTTTTCCCCAATGGACATTTAGGATAAAACTCTAAAGAAAGCAAGGAATATGCTCTCTTCAAAAAGGAGAGATGCTCTCCCTACAAATCAAACAGGCTACTGGTTTAACTGAACTTGAAATTATCAATTAAGTTATTTCTCAGTTATATCTCAGATTTTTTAATATAAACTGCTCCATATTTCTTTCAAGACAACTTTATAATTTGAAATTAATAATAATTAGAGCATCCATAGCTGCATGGTATCTCATGAAGGAAAAACACCAAACTTCATTCCACAGCCATAAATAAAGCATGTTCTCTGATAAAATTTTGTGACCTAGTTCCTTCCCTGGCCAGGAAAGGATTTGTGAAAGGACATGCACTTCACATTCTCATTATCAAGACAGTAATAAATTGCCAGTTAAGTTTCTAAATTAACAGATTTCATTAAAGTTTGCATATTTGCATTAACCCCTTTGAAATATTTACCTATGCAAAAAAAAAACATAGGCCTCAAAGCCTGACTCTGAATTCCTTGAAAAACAGTAGTAAGAAGGAACACTAATCTTTAAAAGCAGTAAATTATACCAATAGAAAAAGGCCCAAGGAGGGATTAGAAATAAGCACAAAATAGAGATTTCAGGTTGTAAAAAATGCTAATACACACATAAAATATACATTTTTACATCAGTATACCACATATACATTAGACAGCTATAAAGTCTGTGATATAAAACCTCCAGATCTCAATAAATAGTACATTATGGTTACAATACACAAAGAAATCATGTTACAATGTGATCCCGTGTGATGCATACCCAGACAAAACCAACTGAAAGAGCAAGGCGTTTTTGGTGGGGTTTTGTTTGAGATTAAACATGCAGCCTAATTTTTTAATCCTGTCATACTTTCAAAGCTCAGATATCAACTAGATTTTCAGATAAGCATGCCTCTGATTAATGAAAACTGGTCTTTCATATATGCCTCAGAAGTCTGCTATATGTCTTCTAATATCAGCACCACAACAACTAACAATCTCTGTCACCTCCCAGCAAGTCTACTGCAATGACACTCCATCGATGCATTCATTCATATTTCATTTAAGCTAATGGTATATCTTTAACCTTTCCATATAATGCTTCCACCTTCAGGATAGGACAGTTATAAGGGCTTTAAAACATTTTGATGGTTTTATTCTCTCTGGAACTCCTGAGTACTTGGATTTTTTTTTCCACTTGGTTTCAACATTTTTATCCTATTTAAACATAGCCAGTCAAGAAATGACACTATCAAAGTATAAAGATCGCTTCAAAATTCATTCAATACAGATGACAAAAGCTTCTGAACATACAAAACAAAAAATTAGTTCAGGAGCAACACAAGGGAGCTACGTATCCAAAGAATAAGCCTTGGGCCTCCCCTCCCCCAGTTCAGCATGGTCAGAAGGATTTCCTGTCCTTACTCTCTGTCTTGTAGCAATAATCCCAACCCCTCTGGAGGAGCTCTAATTTCACTGGCACCACAGGAATGGGAGACAGGTAGAAGGAAGAGACAGCAGGAAGTGCAGTTACCATCCCCTCTGCACACCTCACCTGAGCACCTGCACACCAAGTAGGAGAGGCAGCCAGCAAACAGCTGCTGCTTCACAGGTAGCCTCTCACCTATTTCACTTTTTTGCTGTAATGCATGGTGAAATAACCTCCAGGGACCTTTACACCTTTAGAAAAGGGCAACTCTCAAGATCAAAAAAAAATAAGGACACCCTCTAAGACTTCTCTGCTGTAGCATATGGTTTCCACTTCTGTCTCCAGTTCCAGACATTCCAGGGAGAAAACCACTCACTAAAGATAAAAAGCATTTTTGGTAAAAAATCTTTTGCGGATTTTTATTTTCTGCTGCTCTTGTCTTTTTTCTTTTTTTTTTTTTTTGTCCCTAAACAAAAATTAGAAAAGTGAAAGCACAGATAAAAGACAGCAAGTCAGGAAAAAGGGCAGCCTATGTCACATCACCACCACCCTTCCTTAATCATACATTTACAATGATTTTAATGTCTACATCTGAAAGGCAACTTCACCAAGCAAGTTTCCTCCTCTTTAAATTAGATCTTACAATAACACTCCTTCACTATACTAAAAGTTGAACCTAAAAGCATTTCCCACTCAAGCAAAGCACTGATGTATTTTCTACATTAAAAAAAAAAAAAAAAAAAAAACATAGGAAGAGGCAAGCCTGCTGCTTTTAGATAATTCTATTTTTATTTCTTCTAAAATTTCTTTCATCCATTTGACCCTTACTTGACTTCCACACAGCTAAGGTTCCTCCTTTCTTCTGCCTTCATGTCAAGTAGTTTTTGCAAGTGCTTTTGGAGATATCCCAGCCTAATGCCATTAGGCTATAAACATTTAAGAGTTGCTCACACATTTCTGAAACGCAGGGTGCTGTTCTTATTACCTGATTCTAATGGGAAATTTCAATCACATCACAACTTGTAACTAATCACAAGGAGGCATGGAACCTGCATTCAAATGGGAACTTTGCTATTTCCATTTTCTGCAAACTCAGTTTGCTTTCAGACTCACATTACACTTAAATAAAATACAAAACCCATTTTGAGATCCCAAATAGAACATAAAATGACCAACATTTGACCATTTCCCTGATTAGGTGTCTTGGTTTAGCCCCAGCTGACAATCAAGCCCCACACAGTGCAATGGATGAGAAAACTGGAAGAGTAAAATTGAGGGGAAAAAAAAAATACTAAGTTTAGATAAAGACAATTTAACAGGTACTGTAAAAACAAATCAACTCAAGTAAATCATTCACCCCTTCCCAAGGGCAGGCAGATGTTCAGCCATCTCCATGAAGGCAGGGCTCCCTCACACATAGCAGTGACTTGGAAAGACACCCTCCATCAGTCCAAACATCCCCTTGTCCTCCTCCTCCCCACTTTCTGCCTGAGCACGTGGCCATCTGGAATGGAACATCCCTTCAGTAAGACGGGCTCAGCAGTGCTCCATCCCTACCTCTCGTGCACCCCCAGCCTCTTCACCAGTGGGGCAGGGTGGGAAGCAGAAAAGGCTTTGCACTGCCCAGCTGTGACAAAAACACACCCCATCCCTGTGTTATCAGCACTGCTCCAAAACACAGCACCACACTTGTCACCAAGAAGAAATTTAAATCTACCCAGCCAAAACCAGCATATTATGCTTTTCTTACTAGATCTTTCTTCCACTGTCATTTGCTCCAGTGCTGTCACTGCACACCTCTGTTGAACTGCTAAATACTCCAACCATTTAAAAAAAATAATAATTAAAAAAAAAATATGTCAATGCTTCCATACCTGCTGTTATTGAAATAGCTGGCTTTTTTTTTTTTTTTTTTTCCCTACTTGATTTACTTGACACAAATGCCATGGGCAACCTGGGGGAACCTGTGAGAATTCTGTTGCTTTTCTTTACCGACACACACTTGGTATGGTGTTCTAGCTCTCATAAAGACCACAACCTCCCAAGAATATAGTATATTTATAGTATATCCAGCAAGAAGGAAGCTTCTTCAAAAACTCATTTACACAAATAATAGCAGCTGCAGTTATACTAAGGATATAATGTTATAAGATTCATATCTAAAATTAGGTCATGAGCTCATCACAACCAAGTCATAGATAAGTTCTTGGGAAAACATTGCACATAGTCACGGGTACAGCATAAAGAGAACTAATTGCTCATTCTAAAGCAGCTAGTCATTGCTACTTAATTTTATTAGTCCTCAACATGATTCAGGACACAGCTATGTTAGGAATCGTGCAGACAACTAAATAAATTCACCAGAGCAGGCAATCTACAGCAAAGGGAATTCCTAGCTGTTAAGAGGGACTTGGCAGTAGTTGTGGGGAAGATGTCATTCAGTTTTGACTAGAAAAATGCCATAATTGTCATAATAGTCCCTTTAGGTTTACTTACATGCTGAGTAAATCACTTTACATGAACACATGCAACCACTACCACCTGGTAAAGACAGGCTGCAAACTTAGCAAATCAAGACAACTATGGCAAATACCCACTTTAACTTCTACTTTAAAGACCACCAGGTGCAAATAAATGAAGGACCAAGCTCATGATCTCTAGTAATAAATTCCTTATTCAGTAATACTACAGTTCTCCCTTCATTGTGTTAAACCTTCAGTCAGCTCTCCTTTCAATTCAGTTTTGAAAATTCTCAAATACACAGATATTATCAGTGAAGGATAGCTTTTAGGTTAAAGCTGACAAGAAGTCCTGTAAGAACATAACTAATCCCTTGATATATCATAAGAGAAAATGAGCATATGTATAGCATAAATGTAGCTCTTTGCAGGTCTACAAGAAGAATTGATGTTACAAAAATTAAAAAAAAAAATAGATTCAGAAATCCAAAATATCTTTAAATGCCTTTCCTGGGGGTTGATTCAGTACCTAGTAGTTAGTCCAGAAATGTCTTCATTTCCTATTTGTAAGTGTTAATTCCTCTATCCCTTCAAAAACAGCAGAAAATATCAGGAAGAGGTTTAGTCACTTGGAAGCCATTTCAAATGTAGAATGCAAGTGCTGCCTCATATAACCTAAAGATTAAACTTTCAAGATATCCAAATGCTACTATGACAAAAAAAAAAGTGAAAATAGAAGAGACACTTCATTCCCCCCCCCCCCCCCCCCCATACCGCATGTTTAATGTCTACAATTTTTTTTTTTTTCCTAGCAAGGCAAAAGACTAGTATGGAAGTTTAGTTATAGATTCACAGGGACAAGAACTAGACTGCCAACTGATTTTTCTCATGATTATAGGCATACTAAAATTTTAGCTGCAACATTAGTTAGTCCTCAGATTACTTTCTTTTATAATGATCTGCTCTTAGGATACACACATTTTCACCCAGATACTGTGTTTTGATGATTTTTTAAAAATAAAACTCTGACTGTGCTGGACAATAATGATGCCCCAGATCCCAGTTGAAAAATTACAAGTCAAAAATATGCACCTCACTGTAAATAAGAGTATAAGTATTTCTCACTACTTATTTATAATGTACTAGAAGTGATAAGTGATTGCTTTTCATGAAGAGGAACTGAAATGCTAATTAGCACTTTTTTAAGAAGTGTTTCAGTTTATACAAGTGTTTACTTGCAATAAAAAAAAGGATTAATATAACTCTCCTTTTCTACAGCTGCATTTAAATTTTCCACTATATTGTCTTTATACAGAACTTGTTTCTTCTTGGAAAGCCAGTGTGGTGGTGTGTGCAATAATCCTTCTAGATTCCTAATGCTTGAACAAAAATAAGTCAGTAAAATAATGAATTATGCAATAGTGCTTAAAACCATTTATTCTTACTGATCTCCAGGGTTAAAATTCCCATTCTATGTGCTTTCTTGTCCAAGAAATTGGATTGATTTTCATATCATCAGTTAAATAAGCACATGACCATTCTGATCTCAAGCATATTCTTTTTCACAGAATCTGCATTCATTTCCACAGCTCTGATATTTTTTATATGACTACATCTATAGCTCTCTACCTTACACCTTGTTCATGGACAGTTTTATCCACAAACAATTCGACGAGTGACCTCTTGATTGATATCCTGTTAAATATAGAGTGTCCCTGTCCAAATGTGCTACTTTCCAAAGTATGTAGAGCACTAGTTTCTCACTCCTTTTTATTTCCTTCCTCCTCCTCAGCTCAGTACGTCACTATATTAACCTCACATTTGATCTGCACACAAGCCACGTGCAAGACACACATCATTTTCCAGACAGTTTCAGACAACACAATACAGGCATACTTAAATTAATATCCGCAGTCAGTATGGCAGGTAGCTTTGAACTAGCTATCAGAAAAACAGTTCAGCATGGCTTCCAAACTCAGTTAGTTTGGCTTGAGACAAAACCGGGGTGTTACTGGTCTCCCACCACCAAGCAGATGAAAAGTGCAACCACATCACAGTGCCAGCCAGCACCATTAATCCAGGTACTTACAAAGTAATCCATGCAAGGTCAGGGAGGACTACTACTTCAGCTCCAGTGTGGATTAACAAAATAAAGTTATAAGGCTCTAAAACCTCTCAAATCCTACCTACAGAGATCTCACATTTATTTGGAGGCCCTGACAGTACTGTGCATATGAGAGCTGTTCTATCAAGTCTATTGTTCTTTCCAATTCCTTTCCGCAGAGATGCCAGTTCACAACTGACAAACCATACATGCTTTGGCACACATCTTAATCTTAATAGCAAATCAAATACAGCAACCCTTCAGCTCAAAAGAGTCTCATTTAATCTCATAGGTTTCCTTGCAGACAGGAATAATCTTTTTAATTTTCTAGTGGCTTCAGAGCATTAAAGAAAATAACCCACCTGCACACCTTTCAGCCAGCAGTGTCAGCTACTGAGGCAGCATTTCATGCATGGATTTAAGACTCAGATTTCACCCTCCCTATAGGGAGGATTAGCAAACGACCATGTGTAGCATGAAGCTGGTTATTTCATTCTAAATGCATTCTTGACTAAAATTAGCACATCTCCCAAGAGGGAACAAAACTAAGCCAATATTTAAAAGTTTACTCTCAATACGCATTACAAGGCCTTAGATAGAAAAGGTAAGCTTTAGAAACCAAGCCAATTTCAATTCAACAAAGACCATCCATCTCAGAAAATTCAGGTCCATTCAGATTCAGGAAAGTCAGCAGAAAGGTAAAAATCTAAAAATTCTCAGTTCACCCTCCTTCCTCAGACACTAGGCTGACAACTTGAGGCTTAGACTTTGGTAGTTCCAATTCTCAATGGCCTACCCTTTTGGAACATAGAAAGAACATTTATGCTGGAAGGCAAACCAGTTAGAATCATCAGGAAAGAACACTCATTAACAGATCTGTATAAAGAACTCACAATTCCAATTTTTCTTACCAATGACAGAAAAACAGACCTTTTTACTACAAACTCTGGATTTGCTGCACAGGACATAAGATACTGAGCCACAGCAAGGGCAGAAGTGTTTACATTTGGATGAATTTGCGAAATCTGAAGAAAAAAAGTACAGGGTTCACACAGAAGAACAACAGAACACACAAGGAGAACCGCCTGAAATGCACATTACATCCTTGCAAATTTCTTTCAGTGGTTTACCATAAAAATATTTAAGTAAAAACCGAATAGTAACTACAGATTATTACTATTTGAGTCTACTATATGTAACATTCATTTCACTCAAGTTAAATCTCAATGCTCACATTTGCAATAAAAATCCACTTAGGCAAACACAAACTCTGTTTTACCAGCTAGAATTCTAAAAATACATGCCAAACTTGAAAAATCAGGAAATTTCCACCACTGAACTTGGCACAACACGAAATGTACAAAGTCAAAAATTTTAATTGCTAGAAGTGCGAGCACACCTACTTTATTCCAGCTCACACAAAACCTCCTCTTTTTGAAGGGGCAGCTTTACCCTCAGCTAATTCACTGTTTAGCAAACAAGGTAGTGTATTGGAGCCAGCACAATTATACCCATCAACACTTACTCAAGATTTATATGCACATTTGTATCAAGGCTAATACAGTCCTTAAATTTTCATGACTAGCTGCTTCTGATGAGGGCCTATTTTCTCTCTAGCTACACCACAATTCATGGGCTGCCATCTGGTCCTGTTAAAGCAGCCTTACAGACACAGAAATAAAACAAACTTTCACAGTTCATCCACATAGCAAAAATAAAAGTGAAAACTGCTTATTCTGCTCCTGAAGCTATTTTTAAAACTACTTATCCCAACATGCACATTACTTATCATTTGTGTAATACCCAACAGGCTTTATGCTGAAATGAGATTTTACTCTGTAGTAGGTGATTGCATCTTATGCAGAATGCATCCTGGCTACCAAAGATTGTTTGCTATTTTGCTTTGAATACCTGACTCAGTAACTGACTTCAGGAGCATCAGTTTGACATGAATATGTAGATATGTGTAAAACCTGTATTCAAAACAAAGCAGACTATGATGAAAGGTCAAGTTTGACAGTTGGAAAGAAGCCTTAAGGCTCCTCTTCAAATCAAGTTTGAGTTTTATTCAAAGGTCAGTGTCACTGTGACCTATTGCAGTTTTCTTCGCTAGAAGGACTCAAGAATGCTTTGAAATACTATTGGTCTAGGCATTTGGAGAAAACTAAAAAGTTGGTAAAAATTTATCAGTGCATGACCAGCACAATGCCTGCTCAGTGCTTCAATTCTTGTGATTTAAAGGGCTTCTCTATATCATACATTTTTGCATCAAATCTTAGAAGTAGCTTCAGTTTTAGAATGTTGCAAAAATCACTCTTCAAAGTGGCCAGTCTCATGAATACTGCCTCAAATATAATATACATCTTTTTCACATAGCATTACTTCAAGTAACTTGATTTCTCTTACCTCAGAAAGGTCAGAGATTTTTGTACTCCTGGTGAATACCAGTTAATGGTAATTAGAGCACTCCCATGAGAGAGATCAAAACGATACCTACTTGTGATTTTTTTCTCCTAGGAGACTTCCTCCAGCATCCTCTCAAGATGACATATCCTGTTTGTCCAAGTCTGATGTGACCACTGCTATCAACTGGCATCGCAGATATAAAGGTACTAAGTAAGATATAACTTAAAATGAAATCTGAAGATATAGAAGACAGTTTTACTCAAATTTCTGTCAGTTTAAGACCTACACTTAGGCCGACAAAGGACTATATGAAGCTCATTCCCATTTTACATTTCAGGTTACTGCAGCTTTCAATTTAGATCTTGGCGTCCTGTCTGATTATAGTTGAATCCTCTAACTGTTTTTATGGGAGTTCCTAACTTCATTAAAAGTACATTAGAGTCATTGCTTTGCATTAAAGACCTTGTGGTGGTTTTATTTTTTGCTGTGAGATAGGATTAGGAGAAAATGCAAAGCATGTTTAAACTTGAAAACTTGAAAACTATTAACAGAATTAAAAGGAACATAATAAGAAAATCAGAATAAAACTTTTTACATCTTTTTTCAATCTCCCCACACTTCTTTCTTTTCTACTGACAATGTAAAGAGACAAAACTTGGGACTTTTAGTCAGTTTATTTCCTCTGAAATAGTTTCCTTCAGTTCACTTAGGGAGAAGAGTTTTTCTTGCCATACTATGGAGACTTTTCTACAAGAAAACAGTTTTCTCATGGCTTTAATGTCACAGCGAATCCGCCACCTGGGACATAGAAAAATGTTTACAGTGTGAAAGTCCCTTCCATGTTTTGCAGTTTTCTTACAGCTGCTTTCATGGGCCATTTCAATTTATTGGGCTGCTATTTTAAGGATGAGCTGTTCTAGCATAAAGCAAAAAGGTTTCTTTGTCAATCTCTGGGACCAGAGGTTTTTTACTACTGTCTCTAGGGCAAGGTTCCTCATTTCTCTCTGTTCAAATTTCTCATTGAATTACAGTAACATCTATTTGCTTCATCTACTGGTGCCTCAGCTCACAGCTGTGCTAGAATGCTACATCTCCCCAATGCATTTCCATGAGTCACAAGGGAAAAAACCAAAGTCTAATCTACCAAACATATCTTCAACATAGCTTTACAAAAGGATTTCAGCCAAGCTCAAAGCATCTCTTCAATCCCTTCCATCCAGAATTAACTCTTTCTCTACTGACCTCAGAGTCCCATGTTATTGTTTCTATGTGTTCCCCTTTTTTTTTCCTTTTTCTAATTCAGGAGGGAAATGGTGTTCATAGAGTCATTTGTTCTCAAGCTTTACTATTAATTGAAACAGTTTTGATAAAGTCTTGTAACTCTGAAAGGTTGATCTGGTCCACACTCTGTATCAGGAACATGGCTCACCATGCTGCCCTGCTGTCTAAGTGTTCTCCTTCAGCACCATGCGAGTTGTGTCAGCCTGACTCTGCTGGGGTGTTGAAAACAAGAAAAGCTGCTACCGACGTTTTTATCCTTCTGTCCATAGTAAAGCTGGCTAACATCGACTGAGCACACAAAGTTCATTGCCAGCCACGCTGAGGTGTCCGTGTGAGATCGCCCCGGCCCCTCCAATCCCTCCACGTGGCTGCTCACGGTCTGTAATGGTGGCGGCTGCAGGGCTGCTCCTGGTCCAGGGCCACTCTTCTTAATCTGCCCCCGGTGCTAACACAGTCTCTGTCTGACACAGTCCGGCAGGCTCTGCTAAGAAAGGGCTTGTTCCTGCTGGAAAAGAGCCCCAGCTGTCTGTTGGGATAGACAGATCACCAGAGCCTGGTGAGCTCCTTGGTGAAGGCCCGACAGCTCCTCACTGAGGGGTTCATCATCTCCCCAGTGAGGGGCCTGGCCGCTCCCCGGCGAGGGGCTCGGCACCCCGCTCAACACCCCTCTGGGGGCAGAAAATCTCAGCTGGGCCACAGGGCCAGCCCGGACCCAGCCACGCGGGCCAAGCCAGGAACAGCCTGGACCCAGCCTGCCACCTCCTCCAAGGCCGGAAGACAAGAGAGCTATTCCTGGGGTTTTTGTCTTATAATGTAAATTTATAAAAGGCGTGTCCACCCTTTCCATTGGTCCAATCGGGTGTCAATATTACAAAATTGTCCAATTAGAGTCAAACCAAGACAGATCAGAAAAGGTTTAAAGATAAAGCCAACATGCATGAAATGTCCAGCTTCCTCAGACGAAAGTTTGGTCTAACATTTTCCCGTTGCATGGACCCTGTTTGGGAAGGGATCTAGACCAGGCAGTGTTTCTAATGACTTTCACATCTTGGAAGCACACTAAGTCACAGGATACAGTTATAGCAAGATACAAGTTATCTTCACCTGTTCACCTGTGTGAACAAGTTCACACTTCACCTGTTGCAAAAATAAATAAATCTTAATATGATAGGAACATATTTTCCTACCCCATTCCCCCACCAAAAAAAAAAGCAAACAAAACCCCAAACACTCCTATGGCAGGTATCTCCTGATAGACCTAACATTTTCTACTTTGTTCTGTAGTTTAAAAATCATACAAGCAAGAGTTTAATGAAAAAAATCTTGGTATTGGAAGATATCATGGTATACTACTACTTTTTGCATTAATTACCTCCCAAAAGTGTACAGTTTCCCTGAAAATTCATAGGTAAAGTTCCTTATTATCAATATCAGTACACATCACAATTAGATACCTTAATATAAAAAAAAATGTAATAATAACCATATTTCCTGGTGCACTGACATTGACCCCTTATTTTAAGATCAATTAGTAATGCTTATATCAGAGAAGCATTTCAACACTTTGAAACTTCAGGGCAAGAGATGCACAAAGGGTGAAACAAATATTAGCTTTATGGGTAATTTAGCCAAATACAATTTAATATGAGGCATCTGTAGCATAATCTAATACTTATAGACAGGTGACATCTAAACAATGGCATCTCTCCCCCTCTCAGTGAGAAATTGTTTTTTTCAGTTTAAGTACATCCAGAACATTTGAGGAGAGCACCTCTTTGCATCAGCACCTGGCTAATTTCAATGCAAATCACAGCATTAAACACCCCTTTACAGCAAGAGCATATGTCTGGCACATGAAAGACAGCCCAGTATTCCTCTGCTCCAACACCTGTAAACCACACAGGGATGTTTTGCAGCTATTGAAGAGGTATGGGAGAGGGCTGGGCATTCATAGACATCATAAGCAACTACAGGTCAGTTTACTGAAACTGGAAGTTGCCCTTGCAAATCCAAAAATTCTTAACTGCTACTATGCATGTTAGTGTTTCCATTGTACTTGCACAGACAACTTTCAGGTGGTTTTAAGTCACTGATTCTCCTTCCATCAAGGGATGATTTAAAGAGGTTTTGCTGCACAGATTTTGAGCATCTCTTTCATCCAAGCTCACAGTAACTTTACGGGGAAGCACCTTCCACAAAAGCAGAGGCCAATCATCAAAAAGCTGCTGCAAAACTTAAACCACTATCTCTGCTCACTCACCCAGACCCCAGACATTAGCTTCACCAAGCAGGACAAGAGGGACAAGAACAGCACTCAGACTGGAAAGGTGGTGAATATCCTGGCTGTCTCAGAGGAAAGCTAGACTTCAACACAAAGTAAAACATCTTGAATTGAGAGAACAGTGAGAAAGAAGGACATAACATTTTTATTTCTACAGTCAGGTAGGGATAATTAGCCCATCAGCATAACTCAGTGGTTACTAACTAGCTCAAAACCCAAGCAAGTCCCTGTTTCACCTCACCTACTCCTGACAAAGGATCTGCTTTCCCTCCTGCCACATGCAAAGGAAGTGTAAGCATCCTGGAGAGCCAAATTCACTTACACACAAACCCCTCTTCTATGAGGGACAGACACATCCAAGTTCACCTCACCATGCTAGCAGCAAACCAGGATGCATGTGGTGTACATATGGAGAAGGAGGAGATGGTTCAATACATCACAATTTAAAGATATTTTCAATCATTAAAGAAAAGTACTTTGCACATTAGCAAAAGCATCTTCACAGGAAAGCCTGTTCAAACTTGACTACACTGTTACTGCTCTAGATGCTGTAAGTAAAAATATAACTACCCACAAAACAGAACTATTGCTTAGACTGGATTGCATGCATTTGCATTGACTTTTTTCTGAAGTAGAGCAATAACCTCTAAGCACAATCACCTGACAAATGTATCAGATATGCAGTTGAATGAATCTTCATCAATAGCCACTTTACAAATGTTACAACACATGAAAGCACTTCCTCAGCCTTTAGATATTCCCCTTTTAAGGCAGCCTGTATATGCCTGTATTAGCAGGGCATTATGGAGTCAGCTCATCCCAAGTGGAAAATCATAAAAAACTTTAGCCAGATAGCTTTTTATTAAGTTTCCTTTCTCTTTTATTTCCATGGAAAACTCCTCATCACAAGCCAGTAGATCACATCTCCTTTATCACCAATAAGCTACAGTTTCTTTTCTCACACAGCTGTACGCTTAATTACATTTCTCTCCAACTTCTCCTAATGGAGTCATGAATTCCCTCTCAATTTATATAAACAGTCAGGAACATTCACAGAGTATTTCTCCTATGTTCAGAACTAAAAATCCAAATATGCTGAAGCATACTACAACTCCACAAACATGACTACACCTACAAGATTCCTCTCCTCTTTTTTTTTTCTAACTGTAACTTCCTAGCAGTTCTCTCAAAAAGAAATCCAGAGCCTTCCCTATGGACTTTTGTCTGTCTTTCTTTCTTTCTTTCTTTCTTTCCTAGCCCCTGGAAAAGAAAATTTCTACTTACCCTTTTCTCCTTCAATGTCCAGGGAATAAGCACACAGAAACTTATAGCCCACTTACATCATTTCTCAAAAAAACCCCAAAAAACAACAAAATCCCCCAGTGTCAGCAAAACAATCCTCCTATTACCTTTCCTACTACAAGAGAAGTGTTGGAGTCTGGAATTATGAGAAATATTTCTTTGCATGTTTAAGAGATTTTAAGAACTCTGACAAACAGGGGTTTTAACCTTTTTCATGGAAAAAGGGCTTTTAAGCTCTGGAATGAAGCAGAGTTTTCAAGAGTGTGTATTAGACAGTAGAATAGTGTGTAGTTTTATCACAGGGTGAGAATTTTAGAGATATGGGGTTTTAGGGTGGTAAGCAGGTGATGACAAGATGGAGAGGTCCATGTGGCTTTTGGGCTTCCTCCTTCTTCCTCATCTGCCTCCATGTTCTGCAGTGAGGTGGCATGTTACAGTTGGCTTAGAATAGAGTTTAACCTTCTAACATGGATAATAGTTATTGGAGAAGTATTATAAATACTGATTACGTGGATTGTAGTATAATATCCACGCCACCCTGAGAGTGGGGGTATTTGTTATTGAGTATTCGGAATTTGGGGGATTCGGGGTTTTGTGCCTTGAATTGACCTGCAATGAAGAGCTCTGCTGGTCAGGAACAGAATGTATTGGTAAGAAAGAATAAACAATGAATGAAACATCAGAAGAGACGACTCACAGCTTTTCCTTTTCAAGATCTCTGGGCTGGGGAAAACAAAACTTTACATTCTCAGGCACAGAAAAACAGCCTATCAGTGGAGACACACAAAAATATGTTTTTATAAACCCGAGAAGAAGCAAAGAACAAAAGGCAAATCAGAGGAAAACACATAAAGAGCAGCCTAGCTTTCCTCTTCTTATTTCTAGGTGCAGGTGTCACCTGGATTGCCCACTTCCTGTTTAGAGCTGGATGGGGGGAACACCTGCTCCTTCTTGGGCAACAGTGAGGGCTGACTATTTGCCATTATATGCCATGAGTCTATAGCAGCTTTAACTGGCTTTTATAGCTTAGAAAGAACTAGCATGTCAATGATTTTGTTCTTGCTAATGAAACCCTGCCCAATTTCCATTTTCATTTAGAGAAAACTAATGGCATTGCTTTTTAAAAAATCCTTGTATTGAGTAACTATCTTTTATGAAGTAGCAGCTCAGAAGCTGCTACTCAAACGATCTATGAAAACTGTAGTTCTGTGCAATCTGAAAAAATATTTTCTTAAATCAAATACTAACTCACATTCTTTTTCTGGAAAAAGAAGTCTTTGTTGTATGTTCTGGACCTAATAAAAACAGGACAGTTATTCTGTGACATTTTGAATGTCCCAGGAATTGCTGAATACTCTTCTTTTACTGATTTAAGCCTTTTACAGATTCTGAAAAGCCAAAGCCTGGCTTATAGTTTATGAATCTTGAGATACCAGAAAGGAATTGACTGAGTAAGTCTTAACTACTGAAACATGATGTGTTAGCATTAGGGAGAGTTAATCCCAACCAAGACTAATCTTCTAAAACAGATGACCTGAGCCAGCTTTAACTTTATTTAACTTTAGCTGGGCATGTATATTATATTTTCAGCTGAATTATTACTTTGTAGTTTCTCTCTTTACCCAAGGCACTAAAAGAGTCACTTTTTATTTTGTGCCTCTCTCTCGCTCTCTCTCTCAAAAAAAAAAAAAAAAAAAAAAAAGAAAAAAAGCTGAAACAGCAATAGAATAGCAGGCTAATGTTTAAAAAAAATTTGAACAGCACAATGCTTGAACAGTGTCTCCTCCTGCCTCTGCCCCAGTTGTGCTTTGCCATGGGGGGCCACTATGGGGTACAAATCCTTCACTTCTTGCCACCAGTCCCAAGCATTGCCCCATCCACAGCCCAGCAGTGCAAACCAGCTCCATGTGTTAGGCAACCCCTACTCCTAACAGTGAAACAAAACACAGCCCACAAGGGATGCGAAAACCCAAATCTGTCCCATTACAGCTGACAAAATTGGACCACCCAACAGGTGGGAATGAACACATTCATTATCTAAGTGCTGGATCTCTCTGCATTAGTTAACATATGTTGGGGGTTGTTGGGAAATGTTGTTTCTTCACTTTCTTGCAAGAAGCCTAGTTCCTGTGTGTGCATCAAAGTTCTCTCACTGCCAGCGCTGAAGAAGTGTGGGTGCCAGTGTGTGAATACCAAATAATAATGGAATCCCCAGGAGACATCTGATTCAATTTCCTCTGCAGTACAAGACAAACATGAAAATTCATTGTCTTGATTAGCTTTAGTTCAGGGAAACAGCTTTCACAGTTGATTGTAAATCTTCTGACTGATCTCATTTAGCTTTTAACCTTCCTCTCCTTTTCTTCCTTACGCAGATTATTCTAGCCCAGACATTAATTTATTTGAATAGCCTAAGACATGCAGATGTTGTCTCCAGTCAAAATGAGAAGCCTCTGAAGTGCACAAATAATACTAAGACCATTATAAACATCTTTCAGAGTTTCTTGGTACAAATGTACAATTCAGATCTTATTCCTAGAAATAAGAAAACTACGAGGAGCATCACCATCACAGATAAAATATATCTACTTTCCTCAAAACTGCTAGTGTTAAAACCAGGGAATGGGTGAGCAGTTTAAAAACTGGCAACCTCCCCCTGTGTTTTAAATCACCTTTTCAAGGACGTCCAGAATGACATGAAAGCCAGTAATGTGTGACAGCAGAGTCAGTGGGGGTCACACAAACAGGGGAAGAGTGTTGTGATCTAATGAGACACTGGCAGCATACCCACATAGCTGTATTATTCTTACAGTCACTGCATCTGGATTATCTGTGCCAACTCTTCTGCTCTTCCATGGCTTCATCTGTGATGTTTCTCTTTCAGCTACCAAAGGAATTTTGCAAATGTCAAGAACTGTTATGACCAAGAGAGAAATTGCTCTCCAACATGTTTTTCCAGAATTTTATTAATGCAAATGATGATGGAAATTACTTATCTGCTTTCAAAAGGCATATGGGAGATTAAATCACAAGCAGAGAATCATATCTCAATCTGTTTTCTATCAGTATTCATCCTCATAGGTCAGAAAATCTAAAATCAAAGCTGTTGCACATTTCACAACACAAAATACAAGGAGTCAAAATCTCACAATATGTTGTCCTATCTCAGATACTCTTTGACCTTAATAATGTTTTGGAAACTTCATTTAGTTATAAATTTTATGGAATCTTCACACAATAATCAAAACATTGCCTTCTCAAAGGTGCAAAATGTCCAGAAAAAAATGGGATGGGCTTTTTCTCACTATCTCTTCCTAATATAAATAGGAGACAATGAAGATCAGCAGGAATATTTTGTTTAGGCTTTGTTCATTCATACTCATGTCCACAAGACCTTAGAAGAAATATGAAAAGTAAGGCTTTCCTTCAGATAAAATTTCAAGACAAATATTCAGGACAACTCACTTTTATTCTTCAATTTCAGACCTACTCTAAACTAGTTACCTCAGTTTTCTCCAAGCCTGCAGGGAGAGATGGGCATGTTTAACCAGCTATTCAATTCATATATCCTAAAAACTCTCAGGATGCAATGTAGAGGAGATTTTCTCTCATTGTGAATAATGGCCCAAATGATTGTTTAAACTGGATATCTGACTTTTAGAAAACTAACCCACAAAAAATCCTACCTAAAACTCCTCTAGTTCGATTTCCATACAAGCTGCACAGAAAGGACAAACAATAGCTGACACACGTTTTGTTTTTCCCCAGTTATTATCAATCAATAATACAGAACAGCAATAGCATCGAGAGTGTCTGAGGAGCCATCTCAGATATTCACCAACCATTGTACACACTTGTCAATGCCAGGTACACATCTGGTCAACCTGTAGCAGAGAACAAGTCTGGAGGGACTTGAGTGAAGGCTGCCACCTCTTGGTGAACTGAATAGCACAAATTTTGGCTTATGTGCTGGTAAACGACACACCATAGGTGTTGAGTTAAAATTCATTCATTCAAAAGTCAGCAATAGAGCCTTCATGTCGTACCAGTGTATGTTTTAATGTACATTGGTGCAACATTACAAAAAAAATAAAAAACCTACATTATACAAAGTCTTCTACAGAGGCCAAGATCACAAAATTAAAAATAAAATTAAAAAAAAAATTAAAAGAAAGTGAATATCATGAGTTTCAATTCAGAAATACACCTAGACTGTCAAAGAGTGACACCAGTTGGGGTGGTATCTTATATTCTAAACAGATGATATATCATGAATAGCACTAATACGTCCCCTTAAATACATAACAGGTCAAATAAATACTGAAACATGTTAACACCCTTTTTTCCCCTGCAACTAAAATGTAAGATTGATCTCTAAAAAGTTGCAAATTGTTTTTTATTTTCTTCTGGTGCAATGTCACAATTTGAGTACTCCAAGCTTTTTCTCTTCCTTGGCAATTGTTCTGTAATATTGCTAAAATCCCCAAAGCAGCAAGAGCAGCAGTGCAAGAGTTCCTGCTGTTGTTTTATATTGAATTAAATCCAATGATGACTGTGCAAGATCTCAATAAATATCAGCATGCATTTGAAATAACATTTGTCTTGTATTTTACAAAATATTACCTTGATCCAACTTGTCCTCATGTCTTACATGGGACAGCAGTCTGACAGTGACACAATCCACATATTTTTCTTCATGTAAAATCCTACAAGGTCAATACAGTGCATTCAAATGCCATTTAAGTTTACTTCTGTTGAATTTCTGCTTGATGAAGAATGAACCTATTGACTCCTCTGGCCAATACTAAGAGGAAAATTAAATGAGAAGACAAATTTAAAATGATACTTCTATTTTAGTATGAAGCAAGCACACAATGCATTTATTAGTATGAATACAATTACCAGAATGATGCTATTTTTAATGACGTTCTATTTTAAAAAGTCTAAGACATAAGTACCTTCTCCTGACTATACAAAGCCCATTGCAAGAAAAACCAGAGAGGCCACTTTTTCCATCTGCAGTATTTAGCGTGGAGTTTAGGTGTTAGGATGGGGGCACAAAGGGAAGAGATGAGGTACTTTTAGAATCTGAACCAATATCCACTGAACTTAATGAGAGCCTCTCAAAAGAAGGTCCCCTTCTTCCTCTTCAGAGGAGCCACGGTTAAATGGACAGTAAGTTCCTAGTTAGTCTATAATTCCATTTCAGATAAATCTAAAGTGCAGAGACCAGTCCCTGCAGAGGCCAGTGCAGCTGGGGTTTGGGGTCAAGACATAAATGGTGGGTAGATAAATGCTCAGAGAAGTGCTTGTTCTACACAGTACCATATTCGCTGTTCTGCTGGGATCAGCACTGCTAAAAGTTTCTGAAACATTTTAAAAATACCCCATTATAGCTGTTAAAGCAAACTATAGGAATCTAAAACTTTTCCCAGGTATCTGCAATGCTGATAGATCTTTTTATAAGTCTATAGAATGTTTTTCCAGAAATTTTATCACATTAATTGCTTTGCAAAAGGCTCACTTTGACATTGCCCATTGGCTCCAAGTTCGTAGCTCACTGTCATATTAGGCAGTATATCCCACTTCAGTGGCACCAGATATTTATGGAATAAAGAAAAATATTTTAGTATCAAAGAAGTATTTAAGCCTTTAACAGGATGGATTACCAGCTCTGTCTCTGAAGAGGTGTACAGACGCATATAAATATTGTGGCTAAACTGACACCGAAGAATTACTCCCACAACAGGCATACCTCAGAGAACAGGAAATGAATTAATTTGCTCATAGTGCAAATAATTTTGCTTTCTACTACAGACCTAATTTAATGAGCACAGTAAGTTCTGGAGCCAATTTTTTTACAGAAGATCTGCACAGTATGATTTAGCTTAACAGTATCTAGTTTGCCAATGCCTTCTTTTTTCTTTCTGCAGAGCTTTCTGACTTCTAAACAAAATCCTCAGGCAGAATTTTGGTTAGAGTATAAAAATCATGAAAGAAACTTGAGTGTCAACATGAAGAGTTTGATTTTATACAGGCAAATATATTCCTAGGAGAATGAAACATTCTTGTAGCCTCTTAAATTCTGCTTTCTGGACTCCTAAGTACGAATTACTTCTAAAGATTGAATATCTCCCTAGCAGACATTTTCATATTATGTATGGATGGCTTGCTTCAGCCAGCTACACACAGAACATACTTCAGTATATGCTCAAGAAACACCTTTTCCTTAGCATAGGGATTATATGTCCTTCCCCATGGCTGTGCATTGCCTGTATCCCAACTCCACATTCATATGTACCTACCAGAGCATGCAGTGTCACCACATACTGGATTTGGAGTCATCCAAGCACACAATGAAAAATATGACATGGAGTATAAAAACTAAGTTGAGATCAAGCCAGGTTGTTTTTCACCTGGCACTTGGCCTCATTTGTATTTGTCACTTGCTCTCTGGATACTAAATAAACATTTTCCATTCTGTTCTGTAACCTCTTAATAAGGCTGACCTTCTTCTCAAAAAAAGCTCAAACACTTTTTCCTCCCACAGAAGAGCTGCAATTACCCTGAAAGTATCTGTTCCAAACAGATTGACATATTAGGGGCAGTTTGAAAATGTGGCTACCAGGCTTGAGTGTAGTTTTAGTCTAATTACTTTCTTCAAAATTTTGCTCCAATGCATGGACCTGCTCCATCTGGAAACAGATGATTTGAGTTTGGGAGGAATGGGTTGCTTCTGAGGGGTCAGCAGGCTCCTGGGTGGAAATGGGGGTGTTTGGTGATTTGACAGAAGGAACTACTTTTATCTTCAGAGCAAAACGAGTTTTCAGTGTAGCGATATGATGAGTAAATGTATCGTTCATATCTGAACAGGTGTTAAAAATCTTATCCCTCCAGCAATGCAGTAAAGTAGTTGTACATTATGTCAGACTGTGCTCCCACAGTAGAGTCACATCTATGGTCTGAAAACGTTGCTATCTCTACTTTAAAATAATCTAGCACAGAATCAGAGCAGGAGCTCCAGACGTTGTCACCAACAGTTTGTGGTGTCTAGGTGGGTGAGTCAAAGATAATCCATATGGTGATGATAATACAATATGGAACTTAAGCTTAAATCCTAAGAAAACCTACAGTTATCGTTATCTACTATAAGAATATTTTTAAAATCTGATTTTAGGTTCTTCAAGGAAACATGTTTAAGTTATTGCCCACAGCATTTATAACTAATCAACAGAGAATCATCCTTGTTCATAAGCTCTATTCTGAATATCTGAATAATCTGAATACTTTTTGTTGGACATTTCAAGGTTATTTTTCTCATATAATTTGCATTTAATTATGACTAGACAAAGGCATGTAAATGAGCCCAAAGCCATAGTACAGTGGCTTTCCCTATATAAAATATGTAAGTTGATTAAGTAACAACAGAGCCTCCTCATGTACCAAGATAATTATGTGATACACCAACACTTCCCTGGTCATCTTATCCACTGCTCAGTAATTTTTAATATCAGCTTATCTTGTGCTTTGACTAGCTATGAGCTGCCTGGACTAACAATAGCAGAGAGGATATTAATTTAGCACTGGAGATGCATGCTGTAGTTTGACCCAAATATATTCTATTGTTGAGGACTGCTTCATGAAATGTTATGGCTTCTGTTACTTAGGAATTAAATTCAGTGGAAATGTTCTGATGAATATTTGTCAGAAAATGTCAATGTGTAGAACACAAACTTTTATTAAAAATGTCTTAGACTTGAAAATCTTTTGCCAAATGCTTGAGTGTTTTAGTCCTGAGTGTTCTAGGTCATGGAGCCTACAGCAGAATCAAAATCCCTCCATGGTGCACCTGTCCCCAGGACCTTTCCAAAGACAGAAGCAGAGCTCTTTCAAGGTTCACATTTTCAGGGTGGATCTTTTGATAAAATAATCCAAAATGTGGCTCTGCAGTGGAGCTGGGAATCAAAACCCTTAACTCTATCCAACACAAACCCTGAAATTCTAGACCACTCCCCAATGAATTCACACACAATATATATTAGATTAGAGGTTCACAGAATATCTCCAAAAAAAACCAGGAATATATAAAAACAATTTGCTTGGTAACTTTTGAAAACAAGATGGTTCCAGTCCAGTTCTTACCTGAAAAAAAATTTTCCGTCATCATATACTTACAGAGGGTAAGAACCCAGCCTTAATCAGTGACCTTTCTTATTAACAACATATTAATGCCTGCACATTTGTACACAAGCAGCAGATCTTGAAAAAGCCTACACTTATTCCTACTTACCTGATTCTAGAGCTAAGAGCTTTAAAGACAGATGTTTCCCACTAAATAGAGAAAATGATTCTCCTGTGCCTCTGAGAAATGTTGAAGTTCTTGCTAGCAAATAGAATAGGAGCATCTTTAAACTTTACAGCATGGATGGGGAATGGAAACATTTATGGTTCCCTTATGATTTCATTGACCTTTCTGTCTGTAAGAGAACTCTTTAGATGGAGATACTCTTTAGTGAATAAGACCTGATTAAACTCTATGCAAGCCAACTGAAAAAAATGAAAGTAGAAGGCACCTGCAGCACCTTTTCTACCTCAAATAAGCGCAAGATAACAGAATAAGTTAAGTATATTGATGCACTGAAAATATTATTTTAATCAGATTCATGTGAGGAAGTCAAATTGCAATTACTATGATGATCCATCTGAGCAGTGACCTGTTTAAAATGTGCGTTTAAATACAAGTTTTGGGTTTGAAATCTGGTAGTACCTACCTCTAACACAGACTTCCTCATCAGCTTAAGCAAGCTGGTTGATACATCAATATCTCCTGTGCAAAACAAGGAGAGACTGACAGAAGTCACAGGAACTCAGGGAAACATCTATTGAGAATGGCAGAGTGCCTGGGAAACTTAATAAATTAGCTTCTGAAACTTAATAAATTAGCTTCTTTATTTCTGTAAATATGGTGTGGTTTTAATGAAAACTATCTTCACAAATTATAATGTGTAAGCAGTCTTACTGATAGTTCTTGCACTTTTCATCTTTTCAATATTTAGAAATAATGTATCCAGTTCAAAGATACTAAAATGGTAGGAAAAGACTTAGTATTAGAAAAGAAACATAACAGAAATAGCAATCAAAACAGATCACTTATGATTTTTACTTTTTCCCCAGTCTCACTGAGAATCTCTGACAATTATTTTGTGTTATTTGATGAATAATAATGAAACTTCTCTTCTACAATTTAGTCCCATTAGGAATAGCATTAGAACTACTGTAATAATTTAAATACACAAAGTATGTCCATAAAAACAATTTCTCAAAAGAAATAGTTATATTCCACCTCCTCTAGAAGATGACGGTAGCCACATGAGCTTTGCTTCAACAAACTCAACCCAACAAAAGTCTTCAATTCACTCTCCATCAAGACTAGATGTGCCTCCTCTTTAACACCTGGATGTTCCCAGGTTAAGTCCTCAGGCTCCCCTCCATCTTTCATCCTTCAGAGTGCTTTTTTTGCCCCATATCCTCCTATAAGCCTTCTCTGAGACCCTTCCCCTGGGAACTGCTCTGGTATTTTCCTTCAACTGCCTTTTGCTGCAACATTTTTAAGTAGGAAAAGGAAAATTATCTCAACCTTACCAGATGGGAAATAGTGATAGGATCAGGACATGGCCTCTCTTCAGTTTCCTACACTGACTGTCACTGTGGGAAGGTGGCTGCTGCATCCTGAGTTTCTGAAGGCAAAATGCCTCCAGGAAATACTGTTATAGATCTTTCAGATATAAATAAGCAACCAAATATATCATTAACTTACATTCATGACATAACATAAGGGCTCTCTGTAAATAAGCTAAATGTTTCTGAGTCTGGACTGTTGAGCTCTTCCCACTCCTGTGCATTCAACCATCATTCTCCTGCCACAGCCTCTTTCCTCTTCTATAACCTTCTCTAGTTTGACTTTGCTTGTTACTTTACTGCTAATTTTTCTCTCTTTTTGTGTCTTGCCTTCTTATTGACATCCAAGGAATTGGTACTATCTTATGCTCTCAAATAAAATCCTTTAACTCCAGTTTTGTTCAGTCTTTGCTCCTACTATTATCAATGAGCGTGACTCCTCTGCAAAAAGAATTAAACATACATTTGTGATTCCCCTTTGTTGTGGCTTGAATGATAGGTGTCTGATAAGGAAGGCAGGAGCCTCCCTTGGAATGGAGCATTTAGACACACACCGCTCCAAATTATTATAACTTTTGGAATTAAGGGGCTCTCGGGCAAAGATACAGGAATAGGAATAACAGTTCTTTATTGTGGGAACTAAAATAAACAATAAAACAAAAACACATGGAGTAAGACAAACAAATAAACAAACAAAACCCACTGACAGAGTCAGGATCCAACCTGACACCCTGAGGGTCAGGGTGTTGGTGGCAGTCCCATTCAATGGTGGCTGCAGTCCCAGTGGCAGATGTGGCTCTGTTAAAGTGATGCTCCTGTAGAAAGAGTGGAGTTGTTTCACTGAAGGTCCAGTGGTGATAGATGGGCCTGGTCTTCCTCTGGGAATCCAGTGGAAAAGGCTGCCTTGGTGTTCCAACTCCCAGATTTTTATCCAGGTAGGAATACTTGGCTCCTCCCCCTGGCTGGAGCATTTCCCAATGGGATGCTCTAATTCTATCAGTGAGACTCAATGGCCCATGAGCAGAAGGTCTCTCTCTGGAGGGAGGCTGGGTTGTGGAAGAGATAAGAAAACTGCCCCAGCAGGTTTATTGACAGTTGGCCATTGACAGACAATTACACCACCCATACATCCCAGTTTGATCAGATGGTGATAGAATACAGAGGTTCGGTTACATTTTGCATTGCAGCCCATGACACCCTTCATTTAAAACTCTGTCATGGTTTAGCTCTGATTGGACAATTTTGTAATATTGACACCTGATTAAAACAATGAAAAGGGTGGATACGCCTCTAGTGAATGCACAGTTTGAGGTGAGAGTGCAGAAATAGCTCTCTTTTGGTTTCTGGTGGGGTGAGTTGAGAACCTTGGCCGGCTGTTCCCCATGGCCGGGCTGGGCTGGGCTGAACTTTCCCCTGTCCCTATCCCCCCACTCCAGCACCCCTGGCAGGGACAGGGAAAGGGGAAGGGGAGGCAGTGAGGGGGGAGGAAGGAAGGCTCATCCCAGTCCTGGATGATAAAATCTGCTAATCCAGGACGGCCCATGCTGCAACTGGGGGCTGAGCCAGGACCGGTGTCTGCCGGGCAGGGAAAGGGAAGTGATCAGCCTGGGTGTGAGACATCTGAAACCTGACCAGGATAGGAAAAAAGATCCTATAGCCTCTCTCTCTCTGCACAGCTGGAATTGAAGGCAGCAGCAGGCCTTGAAATCCAACACCACTGCAATGCATCAGGTGGCTGCTTTGTCCCAGCTGGGTCTGTTGTTAACTCTTTCCTGACCAGATAAAACTTCCAAAGCATGAATCTTACCCAAAGAAAAAAAAAGAGGAGACCGGATGAAATGTAGAAAAACACAGCATGAGACTTAATGTCAGAGAAAGTGAGAAGAGAATCTTAAATGGCAAGGAAAATTGAAGGAGTGGCCTTGTCAGGTTGGATTTCTCTTGTGAGACCACAGAGAATGGACTTAAATACCCTGTAACCTATGGAGTGTTTTTTAGGGGGATGCAAAGTCTAGTCATAGTTGTGAGCTGATGGAGAAAATTGAACAGAGGAAGACCGAGGAAGTGAGAGATGATGCCCTGTCCATTGAGAGAAAAAGACCTCTGTTCCTTGAGATGAAGAGAACTTTTATTTTATACTAGAAGAGGCATCCTTAAACTGTACCCTAATAAACTGATATTGCCCATGAGCTGCTTTGGCAGGCTGTTTCATGGGAGGGACTTACAATGGCAACATTTCTTCCCCCTAGGAGGGCCATTGTGGAGTGTGAGAGCAAGAGAACTGGTATCTTGTGGAAAATCCCTGTGATATTCAAGAGAGACTCCTTTCTCCTTGATGAATTGAGGAAAGATTATTTTAAGGGTGATACCTGACAGAGAATCCAAAGTTTTGTCTTTTTATATTGGAGTAAGAAAGTGAATAGTTGGTGGGGGAGGAGAAGTGTTTTGAAGGTTTCATTCTGATTTTTTTTCTTTTAGTGTTAGTTAATAAAGTTCTATTCCTTTTAAGTTTAAGCCTGCTTTGCGCTTGATTGGGAAATTTCAAATTGGCAAACTACAACTGAGATGTAAAATTGGCAAACTAAAACTGAGACATAAAATTGGTGTTTCCGCCAGGTTTCAAACTGAAACCACCACAAACTCCTTTGAAAGGGCAGTAACCTCTACTACCTTCCTTTATGCTGTCTCAGCACTTTTCTGGAATACATCAAGCAGACATACAACTTTGGTTGTGAAGAGCCACTAATGGCTCTTATCACAGACTTTCCATTGGATGAGCACTTAGTGAACATGTGTAAATACCTAAATGCCTGTACAGAAAAAATGTTGTGCAATGAAAATATCCTCTTCACCAGAATTTTAAGTGCAAGCTTATGCTTGGCAGATCTCCTTTGATTTTTATATATATATTTTTTAAACTTCCAGGAGATCCTGGATGAAAAAGTCTTTAACATTAATTCCAGTTCGCAGAATCACAGAACAGGGAAGCTTGGAAGAGGTCACTGGAAGTCATCTGGTGCAACCTCCCTGCTCAGCCAGGGTCATCCTAGACTACATTTCTCAGGATTGCAGGCAAATGGGTTTTGAATGTCTCCAGGGGAGACTCCACAACCTATCTGGGAAACCTGTGCCAGTGCTCAGTCACCTGAACTTTAAAGAAGCTCTTCTTATACTCAGGTGGAACTTCCTGTGTATCACTTTGTGCCCACTGCCTCTGGTCCTATTGCTTGGCACCTCTGGCTCTATCACACATTGATGTGGTCCCATCTCAGTCAGTCCTTCTCAGCACTAAACACAGCCAGCTGCCTCAGCTTTTCCTCTCAAGAGAGATTCTCCTGTTCCTTAGTCATCTTCGCAGGCCTTCACTACCTCTTAGACTCACTCCAGAGGATCCATGTCCCTCTTGTACTGAGGAGACCAGAACTGGATATGGCACTCCACATGAAGACTCACCAGGGCTGAGTAGAGGCATCAAGACCTCATCAAAAAGAAGGATAGTAGCAGACACAACCTCTTTAAGAAAACCCGCCACAGTCAAGGACCTCAAATTTACTTAGCTGAATGGTTCTCTTTATTCCTGCTACCACAGCAATTTCACACATTGACACAGCTGACAGAAAGCTCAGCCATCACACTAAAGGGAACGGCAGCAACACACCCCCTTTGATGGCACAGGGCACCATTGCTGCTGCTGCAATCACCTCACAGGAGAGCTTCATCCAAGATGTGATGCTAGCTAGAGCTGGATGTAACTTCTGCTTCTGCTTCCACCCTCTTATTTTACATCACAAGTTAAATAAGCACATTTAACAGTTCCTCTTGAAAACTTTTTCTATAGAAGATAGGACAGCCTGTGATATGACACTTGTAAAATTATGACTAGAAATTAAAGAAAACTAAATTATACAAAGTGTCAGATGAGATAGTAATATACAGTTTGTTCAAAAAATGCTGGAAAGGATCCTCATTCTCCCCATAAGAATATGAAATAATATTATCCACTTTAGCCATGACACAGAGCTCCAGAATGGAGAATTCAGAAAACAAACAAAATCTTGGTCTTTTTATGTTCTTTAACTATTTTTTAAAAATTTATTTTATTTTTTTGTTTATTTTGGATATTTCAAGCTTTGTCACCCAGTTTGGTGAAACTACTGAAGCTAGAATTCTGCGCAACATTTGCCACTTTGTTTTGCTCAATCCTAAAAACTACCTGCCTTCTTTGCAAGTACACAGGGTCCCCTGTGACCACCAGGATGTCTAGGAGGGAAGTCACTCTGTGAAGGCAAGTGTCCAATGTGTTATCATTCATTCTGCTGCATGGTGTTTGTTTCTGGAGTGCTGCCCTGTTACTTCTGACAAGCTGGTTATGTTGCAAGCCCAATAATGTGCTGTGACACAATTAAAAATTAGGGGATTTTGCACCAATTTCTATTAATTTAAAAAGACTGAGTCCAGTTGCTTCTTTTGTCCCCAAGAGAAGTGCATCATGAAGTCTACACTATGCTGTTCAAATGGTAGATTTTCCTTTTATTTGGGCAAATAGCCAGGCAATGAAGAATTTCTTACCCAGAAGAACTAATGGCTGCCTCTGTCACCTTTTCCCTTCAATTATTTAGACTTCCTCCACACTTATGCTGGCTTCCTGCTGGCAGCAGTGTGGACTGTGTGCATTAATCATTAACTGTCATTGTGCTTTAAAAGAAGAAAAGTGAAAAGATTGCTTAAGAACAAAAATAGACTTTTCATTTTTCTCATGAAAAATAAATGATAGCTGTGTGCTCCCTGGATATACAGGGTCTTCAAATATATTTTCTTCCCCCTCTCTCCCCAAGGAATAATTAACACCCTGGACAAATGAGAAAACAGTGATCAAACTAAATATATATTCCAGGGCTTCCTTTTATTCATATCAAAGTCCAGTGGCTTCTGATAAAGCTTACAAGTCATCCTCTGCCACCAGCTCCAGAAAAATATCAGGAGAACAGGAGTACTTTCTCCATGTAGCACTGAAGGCTTTGTCTGTTAAATCAATGGAAAGCTGTCTCTTCCCATGGACCTCCTTCACTGTTTCCCAGGAACCCTCCCAACAGTGTGTGCTCTTTGGCCTCCTGTAACAGACTTAAAAATCATGATTCTTAAACACTGTTAAGATCACCGGAGGACTTTGTAGCAAAGTGTGCAAAGAAGAAACTGCTCATCTGCACCACCAAAGCCCACCCTCCCTGGGGTGTATGTATCCACCGTGCCTCCTGGATTTTGGGAACTTGGACTGTGAGTTAAGCCACCTGACAGGAACTTGAGATAAAACAAAGGTGGTTCTGTAGTCCAATTATCTCAGGTCTAAAAAGACGTGAACAAGGCTGGGGGAAGCTGTAGCTCATAGACTCATTTGCTGAGTCTGGGTTTCCACACTCTTCTCCACAAACTGAGAGGGAGCAGGAGAGTTTCTGGGGTGATGGCAAAACCTCAGATCTGCATAAAACAGAGGGAGTGAACATCAACCACCAGAGATTACAAGCTGAGCTTTGGGACAGATAATAAGCACACCTTGCAGATGGTGCTTTGGATCATGCCAATTGTGTCCTCTTACGTAAACTAGCTTGGTTGTTAAACTCCCCACCACCCCAAGGGAAAATCACATTCACATGGGATATTCACATGCGAGGTATCTGTCATGTCTCAAAAGCGTGCATAAAGCATCCAAGACCCCTGAAGTGCCTCTCAGATGCATTTCTGAAGCCTTCCACCAGACAACTGCACACGGTCCACAAATGTTGCGACAGACCCAGTGTTGCAAAAGAGTGTAAAATTCCTCCCAGGGAAGGTGCTTGGGCATTCCCACCTGTACCTCAACATATCCTAACTCACTGAGCTCTGTGTTTTGTGGGACTCTCACCACTGGGAAGACCAGAAGAGGAGCAGTGGGACACTACTGACCTACAGAAGTGGTGACAATCTTTCTACTTTATTTGTCTTTCTGTCACTCTCTTTCTCTCCCCCACTCCCTCTTTCCCCTATTTCTTTCTATCTCTCTCTATCTCATATTAACTGTTAAATAAAATCCTTACTATTGGCTTTGGCATATGGTCTTGTCTGCACCTTAATTCGGGCAGAGGCATCTCTAATAATCACAATAATTTCATCATAATACCTCCTGTGCTATCCTTCCCTGGTAGACCATAGACAGGATCCTCCCCTGCATGTGCCAAGTGGCCTTCTCACTGAGTCCACAAGAACATTCCAGATCCAGACGATCTTTGCCTGTGCTTGGATTTTCCACAACTTGTTTTCCTAGAAGTTCGTCCTCTTCCTCAGTTGTATGCTACTCCAGAAGTCACAGGCAGAGCTGAATGCTTGCCTGTACCAGGCCAGACAGAGCAAGAGCACTCCTCAAGCCTTGAGCTTTAAGAACACAAAAAGCTCATGCCATGTCAGAAAACAGGAAAACACTCCAACATCCACTTCAATACGTACTCTCAGTTTTGGTTCTTAGAGACTGAAAAGCCACTATAAGCAGAAAATCACATCAAACTGTTGCTATTCACTGCACACTGTTTTTCACAGTTTTGAAATACACTACTGCCACATACCTGACCCAGTCACTCCAATAAATAATTCATTGTATCTCTCACTCCAGTGCTTTCCTACAGGGTCCAGGAAAACAGGATTTCAGAGAAAATAACATGTCCATTGAAGAAATGGCCATTTGAGTGTACATAATGAAAATCTCGTACGAAATGAAAATCCAGCACATCCTGACAGAGATAGAAGTCAGCCCCAGCTGGAGAGGCAGATGTGAGGACTGAAGAGAGCTGAATCTATATGGCAAAAAAAATGTTATCAGTGATCATCTTAGTGTGTCCTGAAAACACAGCAAGACTCTAAAATGTAACAGCTATAAGCTGCCATCTGTTCCCATACTGTTTCAAAATCTCCCAAAGGCCCTTAAGAGCACAAAAGTAAACAGCTTTATACATTTCACTGTGATACATAATTAAGTTTGAGAGTAATAAATTTGAGACTAAATTTTTTGGAGCTTTACTATTGTCAGACATTTTCAGTGCTTTTTTCTCTGAACAGTCATGATATTTCTACACCCTGAAGGCACAGACAGCTATTTGCTCAACAGATTATTCAGAACTGTGTTTTTATCTTCCATACAGCTCAGCTGCCCATCTCCTTTGGAGAACAGCAAGCAACCTCTGTGACACCTTGAATATGAAGAATGAAACTTTAATTCATTGCTAAATACAGGTGACACCTATATCAAGAAACCTCTGTGCTGCTGGTGTCCCAAAATACTGCCAAACTGTAATCACATTACTTGCCAAGCAGCGCTGCAGACATGGACAGACCCAGCAATGCAAATAGCTCCAGCACCTGCCCTGAGCTGCTAATGTTTCACACCTCAAGTTCATGTCTTCAAAGAGAAACATTCAATCTTAAAAACTCAGTTTTGGTGTTACACCTTAAAACAAAAATTGAGAAAGGAACGCAATGCAAACACACCATTCCAGGATGCAGTGTTGTGAAAAATTTCAAAGATCCTGCTGCTCAAGGGAAGTGGAAATCACCAAGGAGGCGCCATGGTAACTTGTAACACCTATCTGCTCTCAGTGCTTCAATGCTGCTAGTTGAATTTAGCAGAGAATGTGGATCAAAATACTATTTTCCAGGTGAAGAGTCAAATGCCATCTTATCCAGCTGTGCTATGACAGTAACAAAAGTAGTCCTCTCGAGACTAGTAGACTCAAGTCCATTGACCCAGCCAAATCCTGATTTGGTAAATTAGATTATTTCAATTGTTTTAATTAAGTTCTTTCATTTTAAGTATCATATATACTGAAATTTGTAATGGACATCCAGTGCAACCCGGAGGGTCTTAGGCTTATGTTTTTCTCATGATTTCTAATGTTTCCATCATTCCTGTGATGTGAGGAGATACTACAGCTTGTATCTCAGCTCCCTCACAGCTTACTAATGAGGAAATGATGCATATAAACTTACTGCTAAACCTATTCAGTCATCAGCTGCAGCTTTCACTCCTTAGATTCTGCATATCCTTGGAAAGAATTATGTTCTAAGGAAGGAGACTCCCAGAAACCATAAGGCTGAATGACCTAAATTAGCAATTATGGAAGTAAGGATTCAGCAGCAGCCAAAGATGCATCATGATCACCTGGAATTATATCCTTAAATTTCTCAGATGAGCTAGTCCTAATTAATTCGTTTAGTCATTGCAAATGTTGGCAGGCCTTGGAGTTAAATCCTGACACCTTGACCATACCTCATTCAGTAGAAAATTCCATCAGCAAGCTGAAGAGAACATATAACTTATATTTTGGGCAAAGAAAACCTAAAGGAAAACTATTTTAGTTAGCAGCATATTATAATACACCATAGCACATTTTTCAACACCAAGAGACAAACTGAAGCCTGCATACTTTGTAGTGCATACAGCACTACAAAGACACAAAATTACTGTAGGCATGAGAATTTGTAGGATAAATACATTCAATGCCCTGCTTGGCCTGGAGGGAATCATGTTCCTGACTCAGATTTAATAATTTGTTTAACTGTATGTGCTTCATCCCAGTTCTAGCTGTGCTCTGTCTCCTACTGAAATGACCAGGTATGAGTACTCACATCCTCCAAGGAAGACACTTCTCCTCATCTTTCACATTTTCATGTGCTTTAATGGAAAAATGAACTTGGGTGAAGTGATAAAATGTTTTCGGTTGCTTTGATTCCTTTTCTTTTTTTCTCAGCAGAAAAAGAGTAAAAACAGCCACCTCAACTGAGACTCAAGAATTTGGGGTTGGGTTCCCCAAACATGCCTGAACTGTCCCTTCACATCTTCAGGCCTCACTTCTGTCAATAGACGGCAGCTACAAAAGAACCAATAAAGCAATTTCACACACTCCTACTGGGAGAACAAGCTCTAATTCTGAAGAAGAGGGAAATTTATTATTTTTAGATTTTTTGTGGGTTGTTGGACACCTTAAAGCAAAGCTTTTACATAGTTGTTTTTATAAAAGATTTAAAGCCATCCAACTGGTTTCAGTTGGCATCCAGACAAACAAGAGAAAACTGTGTCTCTTGGAAGAGTATCTGCCAACTCTCTTACACAGGAAAACTAAAAAAGGAGTGATTGCACCCATCAGGCAGCTCAACTGATAGGAAATATCAAATGGCATGTTCAGCACACTTACCTGCTCACAGAGAACTTGGCAAAGATCGAGTCAGAGGCTGGTGCCTGGAGTTAAGCAGCCAGTGATTGTCCAGGCACTTGTCTCTGCCTGGTGCCTCCTGCTGCTCCCATCCAGTCCAAACAGGCAGATTTTCTCCTAAAAAAAAAGGAATGCAGAAAAGGGGCTGGTACATCATCTCACCCTAACAGCAACCTTCAGTGACTGTAGATCTGGGAGCCCTGAAACATTTTTGCTGTTCCTCATAAGACATGTTTTGTCTTATGAAGAACAGCTGAGGGATCTGGGTTTATTTAGTTTATTTATCTGGAGGAGTTTATTTAGGTTTATTTATCTGGAGAAGGCTCAGGGTGGCCCTCTTTGCTCTCCACAAACACCTTAAAGGAGATTATAGTGAGGTGGGGGCTGGTCTCTTCCAACATACCTACAGTGAGAGGACTAGAGAAAATTACCTTAAGCTGAAACAGGGGAGATTAAGATTATATATTAAAAAGAAATGTTTCACTGTTAGGGTAGTCAGGCATTGGAATAGGTTGCCCACAGATGTGATGGGGTCACATCCCTGGTGGTGTTCAAGACACATCTGGATCTGGCACTGGGTAACGTGGTTTAGGGGTTACAGGGGCAGTGCTGGGTGGATGGTTGGACTGGATGACCTTAAAGGTCTCTTCCAACTCTGAAGATTCTATAATTCTATTTTTGCATCTGCTGGTTTATATACACACCTACATTGGTGAAAGGACAGACTGATGTAATTCCCTACAATAAGCAATGCATAACTCATGGAAGAGAGTTACTGAATTATTTAAATAGCTCAGCAAATATGATTAACTGCCAAGAATAGACTAAACTATTCTTGCTTCTGTAAAAAAAAAAAAAATTAAAAATCATTTTACTGAAGCAATGAACCAAAAGACCATTCCTTTTGTGCATAAAGATTTTTTTGAATTAAAATTCACCCTTGGATGATGATAGTTGTCTTCATGATTCTTTAGCAAATGTTTTTACATTGAGGCTGCCTAAGGGCCTTCACAACACTTCAGAGCACAGCACTGTACAACTGTGACATGGAAATGATTGCAAAATATGTCTGTGAAGACATTTGGTAATAAGGTACTCTGTGCTCCATCAACTTACAGAAATCACTATTAGCAACAGTAGATTAGACACAGAAATCCATTGCCACCACTTCTGTGCCAGAATAATCAGATTCATGCAAAGACACTGCCTTTTGTTCTCACTGCTTGCGTCCCAGATTAAGTACATTGTTCTGGATTTGGAAAGGTGGAAGTTTCCTTTTCCTCCGGCACAGCTGTAGTATCAATTCAGAATCCAGATGAAAAATGATGGCACATACTAAATAAGACTTTTAAAAGTGACAGCTGCTATTCTAGAACCCCTGCAGGTTAAACAAAGCTTAGCAAGTTGGTTTTTTCTTTATTTCATTCTTAGCACTAAGAAGACAAATTAATGTTGTTATTATAATCCTACTCCCCCAGGTCTTCATATGTCTAAAATAAACTTGCCATGTCAATAAATCCCATAAAATCACATTAACAATGGAGTGTAAATGGCATCATTTTCTATTAGCACAAAAACATCAGAGAGCAGTGATTTTATTTTCCATGTAATGTGCACAAATAAATAAATATATATACACACAGACACAAGTGTAAAATCATATTGTTAAATTTTATTCGCCAGCAACTTTTCAACATGAAGATTTTGACTTATGCATCTAAAATTGACTTGTGTAGTAGGTATAGTTCACTTAGAAGAAGAAAACACTCATGAAACCCTGCAGAGCAGATGGGCCTCTCTTAACTCAGCTGCAGACTTGTACATAACTCCCTAGGCTCAGCCTCTCCCTAATTTCTGTTTCAGATATGATTCCAGGATTCCTTGCCACAACAATCTATGCAAAAGCAGTGACACAGAAACTTGGACAGACTCTCAGAGAAACATCTCTGCCTTCTGTCCCTCCTCTTCCTTTACTTTCTGGTTTGCATTTGGACTGCATTTCCTCAGAGAGCACGACACGTATCTTCTTTGCTGCCATAGGCAACTTCTAGACCCAGAAGCCCCTGGGGGCATCTCAGGTGTTCCCAACATATGGGACTTTACCACACTTGTCACCACTACCAGTATATATTCTAGAAGACTACAACTCTTTTTCACTGTCCTAGGAGAAATATCTGTCAGAGAGAAGCAGGGGCCACCCCACTGCCCTTGGTGAAAGGGAAGTGTTAAGTACAATAGGGAACTGGGGAGAAGAGAAGCTCAAAACAGCCATGGGAAGTCATGAACCCTAGAAAGCACAGGGAGAGATGAACTAAAAGTGAGTGGTTGGCCAAAGAAATGAGGACAAGGCAGGGAAGGGAGGGGGAGGAACAACAGACAGACACTCACATTGCACAGAAAGAGGACCTGTACCTAGAAGAGGGGAAAAACAGGGATTGGGCAATGGAAAAAGACAAACACATTGGACAGGAATCTGGGAAATGTATGAAAGAACTGGTTAAGACAAGCAGATAAAGAAATGGAGAGTAGAGTAGGATAAAGTCCCTAGGGAAGCAGACCAAGTATGTGAGAAGACTCAGAGGGTGGTCTAAGGAGGGAAAGTGTAGCTTAATGAGTAAGTTAAAAGCACTTGGGAGCTTATTTGGCCTGTTCTATTGTAACTACCTTTAAGGATGATGCAGGACCATAAAATAAAGCAGATTGCAAATTTATTTTTAGCTGAGGTTAGGAATGAGGCAAGGAATTACAGGAAAGAACCACTTTCACAGCTAAGAAAATGAACATTGCCGAGGGGGAGGGAATGACATTTTGTCCTGGCTTCTACCCCAGATTTCCTATGATGCTAATTAAGTAATTTAAATTTTCAGGGCTGGTCATTAACTCTACATTCTTCATTTTCTAGGGACCTGACTTGGAAGTCCTAAGGTTGATCTACAAAAACACTGAACACTCTCAGCTACAACTAAAGCTGATGAAAAATCATGTCTTGTACTCTGTATCCAATACCAGTTACTCTGAAAAATGCAGTCCTTGCTATCTCAGAGAGGGCATCCAAAATTAATTGATACTTTAGGTGTTAGTTTTCCTGCGCTTCAGTGGAACAAGTTTGCTTCAGTAAAGAAACACGAAACTTCCCCTGGCCTGAGTGTTACTCAGCTTTTGGAAATGCTTATATACTTACTAACTTAGGAGATAACATGGGACACCTCACAAGTTAACAACCTGCTTCTAACAGGGTCTTCACGGTGACCTGCAAGCGTGCCTCCAAACATACCCTGACAAAGAGCTGAAAACTCTGTTCATTAAATCAACACCCCTCTTTTCTGCACTGAGTTATGAAAAGGGATTGTAAAAGAGAGTAGTGGGTCAGTTAATTATAGGTTGCTATAACACCTATGTGCAACAGGGTAAAATTTAAAGGCATATAGGCAAATTTGAATTACTAACATGGAAATCTTATTACTGCATACTCCATGTGAATTTAGTTATACATACGTTCTTGTGTGTCTTTTGAGTGTGTACATGTGTGTATGCACCTATGCTTGGGGAGTGTACATCTACCTATGTCTGCAAGAGAACTGTAACTCTGCATGAGTTAAAAGAGCTTTTAATCTTCCAGTAGAAACTAACACACACACACACACAAACAAATTTATCATGTTATTTTAGGTCTGAAGAACTGTTATAATCAAGCATAAAATGAGATTAAATTATAGATGTGCTATAGCCACTTACAACATTAGAGAAAAGGCTGTGTTTGCCTTGCTCAGTTTCTAAGATAACAGAAAATTTCTAAAAGAGATGGAAAAAAAAAGAAATCCACACCAAAAAACCTAAACAAACAAACAAACAAAATCCCCGGTGCAGACCTCTTCAATTTCCAGTCCGTTGTCAAGCCAGGGGTCAGGACAGATTCCCAGGAGTCAGGATTTAGAAGAAAAATTACCGGAACTCGGAGATGGAAATGAAGAACAGCTGTGCTTACAAAGGTACAAATCCAACCAGGTATTAACCTCTCTTTTTTCCCTGAAATACAAAATAGTCTGTATATTGTACAGGTCATAATCACATTGCTTGACAGCTCCTGAATGCCAGGATTGTTCTCACCCCTCCGCATTTGAAAATCATATTCTAGGCTGGAGTCCTCTCTCTAGAATTTGTGAAAGTGAAGTGATTTGAAAACCAAACACAAACCCCATTACTGTATATTCAAAAGCAAAATAGCAAAATGGAAAATGAAAAAAAAAATCTTATAAATTGTGCAAAGAACATGGAGAAGTTAGCAGAATTTTATTACAGGCTCACCCACAAGAAAAATGTATTCCTGGCTTAAAAATACAGAAACTCAAACTTGTCCTTGTTTTATGAGAACCAAGTATAGCATCCTCTTTTGGATGAAGTAATGTAGGTGTTACAAAGTGTAAGAACATTCCAGTGGGCCAATGTGGGATAATCTGCCTGCCATAAATCTCCTTTTGATGACACAGTGATTGATGAAATTTGCAAAGTCTAATGAAATGTAGTATGTTTTCCAAATTCTTATTACTTCTGATGAGAGTAGATTGTCTCTTTTTTTGTCTCTTTTTTTGTAATCCTTACATGTTTCCTTTCTTTCTATTACAGACCTTGATGTGTGGTGAAGGCTGACCTAGCAATGCTTTCAGTGCATGCCTTTGGATGGCATAACAAACCAACTGTGAACTTAAAGCAAACCAATACAGTGTCACCTCAGTCTCTGCAGTCAGCTCACAAATCTCTGCTGCTCCAAGCAGCTCCTCTAAAAAGCAGAAGGGCAAAATGACTGTCATTCCAGACAGGTTCTCTGTTACAGCTTGTTAACCATGTGGTCAGTGATACTGAAGTCTCCATCAAGTCTATTAGCCAAGCCTGATACAGCAACCTATTTACAGCATCGAAGAGATCCATCCCAAAAGTCTAGAGGTGTCAAAATACAAGCAGTGGAGCAAGGAAGGAAACATATTTAGCACTCAAAACTGGGTGGAAAATGGAAGCCTACATCAAGCAGTGTTAACTAAACCCTGAGATGGCTATAAAAGGCCTACATAGCAATCCAGTACCCATGTAAGATTTACTAAGACGTCTTATTTCTTGCAATCAGTTTCTTGACATAGATATAAACTCACTAAGTCTCAGCAGCCTGTCATTCCTAATTTGCAAGGCTAATAATAACAAGGGGATTTTTAGTGAAGCATGAATTTTGTGAGCTCTCTAGTCTCAGCACATCTGTCCCTGCTCTCCTGCCAATCCAACCATTTTGGCAAAAGTAATACAGCACTGTCAAGAAAAAGGAGCAGAGGAGGAGCATAAAGTTTCTCTGCTTAGTTTCAACAGCAGCAAGATGAAGCAGAGACAAGCACAAATAGATGGGATGTTCAGACAACCATGGCGATGGCTCGTGTAGTAAGGAGCTTGCTCAGTCTCAGCACATCAGCACCTTGAGGCGAATGGTGCCTGGGGAATGCACTGAGTCCTCATTAAGCCGCCAAAAACAGGCACAGAGTCACAGGGTCTCGTTCTTGCTTAGAATGTGATTTTATTGCCTCCTTTTGTCTGTCGCTCTAGGCAACTGCCTTCGTCGCCTGCTCGTAAAACTGGGCCAGCTTGTTAGGGAACAGCAAAGTAACACTCAGCTTTGAGTTACTATTGCATCAGATGATGTAACTCTACACAGGAGTCTTTTAATTTCTACACAAAAAGTGAGATGCCGATCAATTTGCTGACCCTTAAACCTTGATTTTTGACCTGATCTTAAAACTTTGCCTTCCCAACTCCTGCAAATAGTTACTGGTTTGGAATGAACACAATAGTAAAGCACATGCAGCCCCTGGCAGAACCAGGCTCTAAATATCTGAGGATAACTGATGGGTATTTTAGGTATATACCAGTGCCTGTATTTTAGTGCACAGCAAAACCCTTTACTTGAAAGGTATAAATAAAACCCCTCAACTATTGTGACCCTGTCACATACTTGGTAAAGGATTTCCAGAAGCGCAAGCTACAGGTATGCAGTACTTCAAACAGAAGTACTGAACTTTCTCCACTGATAGCAGTGAAACTGAAGTTGAACTACTACCAAGTGCTTTTGCACACCCCACAATACATATTGAAGTATTAGAACACACATGACAAGAACTTAAATTTAGCTTGCAGACAGAGTAAGTGTTTCTCATAATTAAGTTTGCATCACAACACTACCTGTAGCAGGTTAGTTATCACTCAGGTTACTCCCAAAGCTCTTCAACATAGTAGAACTGATCTGTAATGTTCATTTTTAGAAAACTAAAAATGTTCATTTTTAGAAAACTTGACTCAGAAAGCTGGTTTTAATTTGGAAACCCTTATCATGCTGGGTTTAAGCCAAACAACTTGGTGCGTTTTTTACTGACCACGATGGATGTGAATCAGGACTACTGAACTGTTCTTCCCACCTTCAGTATCTTACCATTTCCTGTGGGACTACTCAAGAAATAAAGCACTTTATTTGAATTACAGCAGGATCAGGCCATCAGGAATAACTACTCATGTGTTTTACCAAGGAATTAATTCTGTGGCATCATTTAGATGCAACTCAGCTTGGAGCAAATAAGGACAGAAGGATAACCAAAGAACATTATGTTGAAAGGGAAAAAAACATATACCAAGTGCATATGTGCAAAGCTTCCCTGCTACTATGCAGATACATTGTTTTTCAGGATCAATCTATGTTTATAGGAAGTAACTTGCAGACTTATAGATCTGGTTTTACTCCTGTTTGACACAAGGATACTTCCTGCACTGATTTTAATAACAGACACTGTAGATCTGCTACAAGTACAATAAAGTCAGGGTGAAAGTTTTGGGATCGTGCCTTCAGGCAATGCTCTACCATCTTCCACAGGACAAGAACCCCTGACCAGGAGGCTTCCACATAATGATTGTGAGGACTCAAATACAGACACTGTTCTAACATATCACTTCTAAATAAACAATTTAAAAAACCATGTTATTCAATATGAAACAGTGTCATTTTGATGTACACTTGTAACAAGTAGAAGAACCGTAAACATTACTTTTATTTTGGTTTACATAACTTTCTTATATTGTTTTAATTTTTTAATTAACAAAATAATTATTTTTGAGAAAAGCTACCAACTAATCTCCCAACTGAGTTCACCCAGAGTGCTTTAATACTGATAAAGTCTCAGGTAAAGCAATAAAATTAGTTTCTTTGCAGTCATTTTTTTATCCTCTCTATTTCAGCCTCACTGTATTTCATTCCCAGCATTTTATATTCACAGGTGCTAAAGCTTAGGATATTGAGCCCCAAACACAAACAGATTTAAACCGGGCAGCAGAAGAGATTACCACTCTGAGGCATCTGTCCATTTCAGCTTTCAGAGAGGTGGCAGCTACCGTGACAAGAAGCTGAGTCATGCATAAAGGCAATCCAGTGTACAGATCAAAATAGTAATATAGATCAGCACAGGTTCTGAGCTGCACAGAGGCAGCCTGCAAGCTGCACAGACTACCTGCTTCATACACAACACAGCTGTGCCTGCCACCAGCACAGTATCAGCCAGGCAACAAACGGACAGGGGGAACAGCTGGAAGTGATGTGCATGGTCCCATTTCATTCAGCCTGGGTTTATGAAACAATACATTCAATTAAAAGCTGATGTTGTTGTCAACGCTCTCAAAGACAAAATTTCATAAGAATTCAAATAATGCAAACTCAAGTTTTCAACTTATTAAAGATGACTGCCAAAAAGAGTCTTAAAAAAACATTGCATTATGGCTGGCATGGTAAAGGGGTTGATCAATGAGCCTCATCTTACAAAGAAGCTATTTGAGAAAATGATAACACTAAGGCAGCAGCAATTTGAAGTGATAGTCTCTGCATCCTTACCAGGAGCTGCTTCCACAAGCAAATTCCTACTTAGTAGTTTATGCAGGAGAAGCAACGGAGATAGCCCAGCTGAGAGTTAGTGTCAGCAAAGTACGTAAGATGTAACTCAGCCCACACTATAAATCATTTCCTTTGTGCACTCATTAACTGTCTGCAGCCTCAAGGAGCTGCTATTCATCTCTGTATTAGAGAAATTACCTGTTCATGACACCAGCCAGAAAAAGGCACGCCTAAGCATATTGGCCACACAAAGGCCTAGGGAAGTGCAGATAAGATCAACAGTTTTGTACGCAATGACATATATGAAGCCTCATTTCCTAGGGAATTGCATCTCATGACTGTCAGATTTTTAAACCAAATTATACCAAAGCTTCATGCCTGTCTTAAAAAGAACATCAGAGAATCCAGAGAGAAGATAAATATGCATGTCTACCATGACAGGCTTCAAGTGAGATTAGCTCCTTATTGGACACTGCTGAATCCTACAGGAATACACTTGGATTAAAAGTGGGATTTTTCCAATTCCTGGACATTCAGTTCCCAACAGTCCCACAACTCTTCTGCCCAATGCTGACATTTCAATATTAACAATTGAAATATATGCTGCACATTTTTCCTTCTTGCACATAAGCATATTCTCCCCTGCTCAGCTATGTTCACAGAACTTAGAGGAACGTTCTTTCTTTGAGAAATGTTTCCTTTGTTTGAAATCAGCCCAAAATTTATGGGATGCAGAACTAATGAAGCAACAGCAAGCAAATAGCACCAAATTTACTCCCTTATACTCACATGCAAATACATACGGGATGCAATTCTGTGTAAGCCATATTTCTTTAAGAATCAGGACTTTTTAACGAATCTGTTCATCAGTACTTAAGGTACCCATCTGGCTGTCACCTTCGTTTCTGAAACAGAGCTGAGCAGTTTGGTTTCGCCTACTTTAGTAGCACTGCCTCCGAGAAAGCCAGCTCAGGCTCCCTTACGGCTGCCACAGTGGGCAACTCGTCCGGCTGGGACCACGGCAGCGCAGGGGGTAACCCAACCGAGTACAGGTATCAAATACTGCGTTTAAAAACACAGTAATATTGTTTTATGTACATTGTACATACGGTATTCTATAAATGGAAATACGCAAATCAACTTTGTATCAGTTACAGCACGTAAAATGTAAATGCCACCCGCGTTAAAGACTTTTGTCTCCAGCCTTTCAAACACGGACAGACACCTGCAGAGCGCTTGCCAAATCCCTCTGTCGAAGCCTCCATCCTCCTCCCCAGAAGGGATTCCCACGACCAACAGACCCATCAGGCTGCCTACAGCCCCGTGCCCACCCCTCCCCTGCCCTCCCAGCCCCTCCTCTCCGCCGTGCTGCCATGTCCCTGCATGCCCGCCCCTCCCGGGGAGGTTTCTAAACTCCGCGGCTCGCCCAGGGCCCGCTGGGGCTGGGGCCGCCGCTCCGCTCCGCACCGCCCCGCGCCGCCGCCCTCCAGCGGGGACCGGCCCGCCGCCCCCGCCCGCCCCCGCGCTCTGCGGGCCGCGGCGCGAACCCCGGCCGCCCTCCTGAATATTTCATCGGCGGCTGCCCAACGGATGCCCGCCCTGACTGCTGCAACGGGACCGCATCCCGCCGGCGGCACGTCCGCTGCTTCCTTCTCTTTCCTTCTTCAAACCGCAGCTTTTCATTTATTCCGATAAATAATAACTGATTAAAAAGAAAGGAAGAAAAAACATCAAGAGCATCTCTCTTTTGTATCTGAGCATGTGGGACTCCTGTTCTGGAGATTACGTAACACAACACAAGAAGGGCTCTGCAACTCTTTCGATCCCAAGGATGGAGCCGCGCAGCTTTTCTATAAAAATCCGATCCGGGGGCTTGACCCTGGGAGGACGAAGGCGCACCGTCACCCTCCCGGATGCGTCCCCCGCTTTGACCCGCAAACCCTCGCTGTCGAAGGGGGAGCTGCCGCCGCGGGGCCGCCGTCGCGCCGCAGCCCCCGCCGCTCCAGGCACCGCTCCGCCGCAAACTTTTCTGCCCGCGCCCTCCTCGCCGCCGGCAGCCGCAAGGGAGCGGCGCGGGGGGCGGTCGGCGCATCGTCTCCTCGCTCCCCCAGCGCTCCGGCGCCGGGCGGTGGCCACAGCCCCATCCGCACCGCCGCCGCGGAGGCAGGCGGCGGCCCCGGGCAGCCCGAGGGTCCGTATGGCCGCTGCCCTCCAGCCGGTGGCGAGAGCTGCTGGCGCCGCCGCGGCGCTCCGGGGGCTGCTCTGAGCCGGCGGCTCGCCCTGCGGGATGTGGCCGGCCGGGGCGGGCGGCAGGCTGCCCTGCCCGCGGGACGCGGCGCTGCGGCGGGCGGCGTTCTCCGGCAACCTCTCTGCGCTGCCGTCCCACCTGGTGCCGAGCGGCAGGAGCGTCCGCGTCTTTATCAGCGCCAACCCCGAAGGTAACCGCGGCCGCCGCGCCCGCCCCGCAGCTCCCCCTGCCGCCCGCAGCGCCCGCACCGCTCCCCGGCCCCGCTCCGCCGCCACTGCTCCCGGGCACCCCCGCTCAGGGGCCGCGGCGTGGCCGACACCGGCTCCTGCCCTCTCTGCAGCGGACGGCCAGGGCTCCTCCGTGCGGCCGCTGGGCGCGGTGTGGGGCGCCGGGGGCGGGCGGTGTGGGGCGAGGGGCGAGGCGGCTGCGGGGCGGGCTTTGCCGGCTGTGGGTGTACGGGCTCGGAGGCACCGGTGTACTCTGCTCCTTAAGTTTTATGTCCGTAAATGACACGCCTGAAAGACACCGAGGCGCGGGGCATCCTCTCATTTTTGCCCTGTCGGAGCTGCAGGGCACACGGGGGTCTGGAGACACGGGAACGGGCTGCCTTCTAGCGTAGGGTTCACTTTTCAGGGGGGAGATGCTTTGGAGAGCTCTCCTGGGGGGTCTGGTTAATACGAGTTTCCGATAGATTTCATAGTACAATGAACGCAGGTCTTAGCCGGCTGAGGCTACAGCTAAGGTGATCCTTTGATCCTGGTTATACTCTGCTTCCAAGGAAGCCTGCCTTGAAACCTGCAGTTCTAGCTTAATAAAGTCGGGGTCGTATACCCAGTATCTGAATTAATTCGGCATCCTGCTGTTTAAAGCCTATTTTTAAAATTACCCTTTGATTCGAGGAATTTGCATACATTCAGGAGGTGTCATTCCCACTTGTAAGATAGGAGTTGCTGAAGCATATTCCCACTTGAAGCACGGAAATAATAAATTAAGCGTTCACACTTATGACGTTACTTGTCTGTAAAAAATGAGCCCACTGTATTCACAATTATCTTTCACACCACCACCCACCACCTTCCCCCCAACACTTCTAATTCAACAATACTGTCACCTTTTATGCAGACACCAGAGATCTGAAAATCATGCCTGAAACGACAAAATAGTTTGAACTTTGAAGTGAAAATGGTCTTGGCACGAATACTTACGGTAGTATGAGAAATAGTTCTCACAAGCAAAAAAACTGGGCATAGTGCTGCTTTGAAGAATTCCCACACCTCCAGCACTTCTTACTTGCTTTCAACACAAGTAAACTCAGCTCTCATATTCAACATCCCTGTTTGTTTAAAATGATGACATTCTTTAAGGAGGGCATGAAGATGTTTGCAGTTCATTGCTGCAAAATAAGCAAAGAGATATAAAATAGTAATAATTGAAATAAAGAAATCTATTTGACTCTGAAAGAAAATTACTGCGGATTTGTAGAAAATACATTACTCATTAGAAATGGATTTCTGCCAGCATTGCCTTAACTGGGAAGCTGCTGATGCCTCTGCATCTGATGTGACATTTAGGGTATGTTAGCTAGATATTTGCTAAAATAGAAAACCCACTAATCTCATTCTGAAAGTTGAGATTTAATGCCATATATTGCCATTTCCAGGATTTTACCCTGGAATTGTAATTTGAAAATACCAGTTTTTTAAAAATCCCAACACTGAACAAAAACAATTCAAACATTTTAGGATTACATTAGGCTTACATTTTAGGTTTACATTATTTTTCTTGTACTCTCACATGGTCACAATGATTAACACTCCTCATGCCAAATATTTTATCTGTGACATTGCTCCTGCTTTTAAAGGTGATGGTAGGGGACCAAAATTTCAGAGTGGTTACAGGTTTTGTTTATGAACATTTGAGGACTCCCAGTGACAAGAAACAGCTATTTATTGGTGATAGCACTGTTGTTGAAGTATTACTGTCTGAACGTGACTTTTGAAAAAGGAAACATGGATAAACAATAAATTAGCCTATATTGGGGTTTAGAGATCATCTAGTAACGTACTTTGTAACAGAACTGTTGTTAGTGAAACACTTGAAAAAGTTCACGGTGCAGAAATTCTGGATGAAAAGGTTGAAGTATTCCTCAGTAAACCTTTTAACACATTCAACTACAATTTATATTTGCATGACTAAGGCCTCCCTTGTTAATTTTCAGCATATCACCACAGTTCACACCCATTCTTCTTGATGCAGAGCATTCCTGAAAAGGGCAGTGAGCCCCCAGACTCACGGAGATAGACTTAACTGTGGTGCCAGAGAGGCATAGGGATTAATCCTGCTAGCAGTAACAAGAAAAATGTATTTACCACTGAAAATGTACAAACCTAAAAGAAGTTTTCTTGAATTATATTTAGTAAGTGTGTAGGGGAGAACTCTGGTAATCAGTGTTTGGTCTATTCTTTATAAACATACTTTGGTATGATTGAAATACATTATGTTTTTATTATGCAACTAGGAAGGTGGTTATTTGAAAAAATTCTTAACTAGGTGTCCCTAAAAAGAACAAGTGGAGATGGTGAGCATGGGTAGTAGGAGCAAGATTGTTTCATTTTGCAGTCATGTTTTCTGGAGGAAATTTTGTAGATAAATGAAACTGTATTTTCCCATAGTAGTTAGTATTATTGATTTGCTCAAGTTGTTGATACCAATTAATCCATGTTCATATCACTGAAAATGACCAGATCTTTAGAAACATGGAAGTTGCTCTATTATGTGAATACAATTAAATCTATTTTCACATTTCAGTAGATATAAACAATCAGCAATATTTTGAATATCCCTTTAAACAGGCATTTTGGCTCGGAGAGGTTGAAGATTTTTATTGGTTTTGGTTTTCTCAAGATATTTTCATTACTTCAAAGTGATAAGAAAACTAAGTCATATTTGCCTGATTGTAATAAGTGATTTACTGTTGCATGTAGAAATCTGTACTGTTAACAGCCTGTCAGTTAATGACAGTTTCTCTGCTACACAGTAGTGCCTGTGTAGATGCCTGCCATTAGCATACAGTTTATGTGAAAAACAACAGGTTTAAACTCCTATATGGTTCCATTACATTAAATTGTGATTTCCCTATATAGTTTCAGAACAGTCCAATGATTCTTGTCACTACTTCAAAGAGAAAATTATTTGAATTGCAAAGTTGGCTGTTTCAAGAAGTTTTGTGGTGGTGTAAGGAAATATTACAGGCTCTTGTTGAAACTGGTGCCTAAAATGGAGTTATGAATTTGTCTTGAAAAGGAAATCCAGTGAATTGGAACAGTCAAAACTTTGAACATTTAAAATCCTGTTGGTTCTTCTGAAAGTGGGGAAATCAGCCCTTTGCTGATTAAAGTCTTGTTATTGCTTCAATTAGTTAAGATATGGATAATTTTTTTCCTCTGAGTTCCTGGAGTTTTAGTTGTGAAGGTGCCTAAGTAATCAGCAGAAACATATGAATGCACTGACAAGGGATGTGTATAAAGCCAAATCCTACACACAGGTGGTTCCAGCACAGACAGGATGATAATACCTTTATATAGACCCTGAGTGTGTCCTGACACAGGTGGTGTTAGCCAGCCTTATCTCGAAGTGTAAACAGGGTTGCACCTAGCACTTCACACAGCAAGGATGATCCCTTTCCCAACCACTCTTTCAGCTACACTCTGCACTCTGAACACACCCTTCCTGTGTTCCAGCACTGGATTGCTGTTACTGGATTTTGACAGTTAATAGTTTTTATCCACTTTTAGCCTATTATTATCCTCTATTGTACAAACAAGCAACCTGAATGAGATCATGAACAAGCTTTGTTTTAACAGCCTTGTTTAATTCCTCATGGTTTCTGTGCCTCAAGTACCCATTTTTAAAAACCATTAAACCAGCTACTAGTTTTTACATGATTAACAATCTTGAGTATGAAGTCCTACGTACACATGCAGAAATATGAAATGAAGATCTGATTCTATTAGAAGATACTACTGATATTACCACCAACTTGCATAATTCCATGGTACAAGCACAGTAAAAATCCAACCTGTACAGCTGGAACTTCACCACCTTCCCCATGAATTGCCAGGGTGAGGTTTCCTTGTCTTATGCTATTGAATGACTTTGAGCTTTCTTGATTTATTTTTCAGTTTTTCACTTTAGTTTATTTCCATTGACATGCATCATCTAGAACATTGTATTAGTTTCAAAAACACTCAATTCTAGTGAAGTATAAGTGTTCAATGCCAAATGTACTTATATGATTGTGATAAGTGGAGCAAAATTGCCAATCAGCAGTTGTTTTTGCTGGCTAGAGAAGAATTAAGTAAGACTGCAGAAACAGATCTTACCAATGTTTTCATTTGCACCTGTTGTTGTAGGCTGCTTTGCAGGAATTACATATTTTTATCTATGTTGATGAACACATGAAAAAAAAAAAGTCATGTGAATTTGTAGTTTAGAATGCAATGGTAGATAAAACAGATGAAGAATTATGATCGCTTTAATTACAAAGTTACTGCCATATGTGATAAGAGGCATAATCTGGCCTGCTTAGCATGGTTGAGTTCGATTGTATTTTTTTTTACCTGAAATATTGTTCTCCATAAGGAAAATATAATTGAGGAAATGTTAAAGTGGAAAGATATTCAAAAACCAGAATAATGCTTAGTTAATGATGGTCCATTGTGACCACTCCCAAAATACCATATGGTGTTCCTACTTAGATACGTTACACGAAGATCTTTTTATAAAGACAATTTTATATAATCTGAGTGGAATTTATTCCTTAGCTAAAGAAAACCACAGATGTTCAAGTGTATGAAATTGCAAAGGAGGTGTTGCGGAGATGTGGAGACAAATAACTCCAGGACTTTTTTTGTGCTATGTGTTAGTTCTGGTTACCTAATTTTGTACCTATTTGTGGTTTTGTGTGACGCACATTACTGTAGTGTTTAAGATTCGAAAACCAAGCTACCCCTTGGGAAAAAAAGAAAAAGGAGTTTAGTAGTAGGAGTTCAGAGTCTGGGGGAGAAGAATCATTCAAGTACCCAGGTTTGGTGTGAACATTGACTTGAAATATGTCTTATTTCAAGAAGTCCAGAAGTTAGAGATACCATCAATTTTTTAAGTTAGAAAGAAACCTGCCATTTTCAGTACTTTTGCTTCTATGTATAATTTTCTCTTTTCTCTTGTGCTATGAAACAACTCCATTGTTGGTGTGGTTGAGCAAAAAGCAAGATATGACTTTCCTTGAGACTGTATGACCAAGTCGTATGTAGGCTTTAACTCTTTTTGCAAGGCAGAACCAACCAGTACAAGATGTTTATTCACTAAGTAGATCCTCAAGCCTTTGTTCCTGTTATTCATTCATGCAGATAAACTTGAAAAACTGTAATAATCTGACAATCAGTACAGAAAGAACAGCTCTTTGTGTCCTCCTGTTCTTCATGGGGGTTATCTGCTTATGTAGCCTGTGGATTGGGCTGAGGATTTTCTCTAAATGTACCAAATATGCAAATGCCAGCACTGTGAACTTGTGTTTGATTTTCCACAAAATTTTAATTCATGTACTCAAAAGGTAGGATGTGCATTTGGCAACAATACTATAATCAAGAGGTGTTGGATTGGGGGTATTTTAGTAAAAGAGCAAGCTATGTAATTTGTTGGGTTTATGGCTTCTTCTTGACATTTAGAAATAAACAAAATTGCCTGAAGCTCAGTCACCTTCCTGGTAGCAACACCTGCAATTATCAGCTTCAAATGAATTAGGTATTTACACTATCTACTTAAAATTTTTGACTACATGTCCATTATTTTTAAAATTGAAGTATTGAAATTGTAATTGTATGTATCTATAGTTGTCTGTACATAAATATGCACACATATACATAAATTATATAAAATACTCGAAACTGCGTAGGATGGTTTAAATGGATGTGTGACACTCAAGTCACACTGTCATAGACTATATTCAAACTTGCTGGTAGTGCTCAGTTCTCTTGTGAGAACTGAGTATGTTCAAAGGGTAGCACTCAAGGTTGTATTTCGAGCAATACTGAAGAGCTGCCTAGATTATGTTGAATGCTATTGTAAAGGTGAAAGCTTTACAGAGGAGTATGACTGCTTTTTGTAGTGAAGAAATAATATTAAAACAAAGCAGAACTTAGAATTTTTTTTTTTTCTTTCTCACTTGGCTAATTTTGTTTTATCTCTTTAGCTGTATTTGCATGCCAGACCATGCCTTGTTCTTGGGGGGCAGTGGCTTGGCTTTCTTTCAGTAATGAAGGCGAGCTTCTGGGCCCTTGACAGTTTCTAATTACAGTGAGGGACAATGAAACAAGTGTGCAAATTCCATGTGATACTAATTTCTCAAATAATGTATTAGATGATGAACAGCAGTGGTGTTGAATCAGGTCCTTATTGTGAATTTCTCCCTCAGCAAGGTATGAGACCTTTAAATGAGAGACAGCACCAAGCAGGCAGCATCCCAGTGCCTTCCCCAGTCAAGAGAGGGAAGCTTCTCTTCTGCCTGCTCAAGGGCAGCAAGATGACCTTTCTGCTGAGCAGCAATCTGCTGGGCAGCAAGAGGAAGAGGATTTCCAAGGCTGTGTTTCAAGGAGGCCACGTGTATTCTGTGGTGGAATTTGTGTAATCACATGAGAGCAGTGTAGTACAAAAGGTACATAACTGCATAACTTGGCATCCTATCTCTAAGCTTATACAACAGAATTTCTCTTAAGAAACTTGGATACGTGACTGTGTGGGCATGTGTCCACAGATTTGTGAACATGCAAGAGAAAATCCCATATTAGACTTTGTTTCATTTGGAGAATTTTAAAATATGTGTCACATAAAGAAAACGTCAAGGATTGACTAAACTCCTAATTCAAAATATGAGGGCAGTACCCAAGTGGTAATTTTTTCATCTAAAACAAATGAAATTTCTTTGTATTTCACAGCTGAAAGAGTATTTTGTGATGTGATATCCTTTCAGGCTGCAGTAATAATACATTAGTAGTATCTACCTACAGTAATTTAAGGTTTTAATATATTGAAGGTGGTGGATATAAATATAATCATAAATAGTCATGTGCATGAATTACAAAGAAATCTGGCAGATTTTAATATAGGCAGCACTGTTCAAAAAAACTGCTTTATCCCTTTACTGGAATTTTAATTAAAGAAGGATAATAATAGATAGAATTAGAGAACACAATTTAATCATGGTTGTGTCAGTGCTCCTGTGAAATAAGGCCTGACACTACTCTTACTAATATAAGGTTTATATCAGATAGAGCTTTTTACTTACAAAATCTGTAGTCAAAAGGGGAGTTGGGCTAAATCACAGGTAGCTGAAAACAAGCAGTGTACCAGATTAAATATTAAGAAAACCCAAATAAGTGCAGCGTACCCATGTTGCTGTGCTGGAAAAGGAGGACATGTACCAAAAGCAACTTTTGTATGCCACCTAATCACCACCACAATTAAACAGCTCCATCCATCTTTGATCTGGTCTTAAACTCCCTCTATCACCACCTCTTACTGCCTTCTGTAGGAGATGGGACACTGTGCTGGACAAACCTTAGGCCTGAGCAGCTATAGTAATTCTTGTGCAGAATATGCATCTAGAGAATAAAATCACCTTTAGAGACTGGATATATCAGAATGTTTAAAATACACTTCCAGCCAGAAACTGAAAGACTAGCAAATGGCAGGACTTCCACAATGAACTTAATCCAGAGTCATGCTGTTGTATGTATCAATCACTGGGACTGATCAAATAGCTAAACAGCTCAAATTTCAAACTGTCAGAGCTTGTCAAATACTCTTGTTCAGCCTGCTCCTTGCATTTCCTGGGGTGGCAGAGCTGCAGTCTTCAGTATAGTAACACTCCTCTGTGTTATGATTAAACCATTGAAAATAATTATTAATAGAGCCCATTTTACCCTACTAGCAATTGAGTACCTTTGCAGCCTCATGTAGGCTTCATGAATCTCCAAACTGAAACAGGTGTTGAGATTATTTTTTTACATATTATAGTATATGTATGATACATAGCAATGTTATTTGTGAAATTCTTATTTAGTCTCTAATTAGCAGTGTTTTACAAAACATTAAGATGAAAGGAGAATCAATGACTAAGAGCCCTATCTGGATAGCTTTAGTTTCAGAGTTTAAGTTTAAAATATTAAATTAAGATTACTTTTTAATGATTGAGAACCAGTGAGTAACCCTGTGGGTTAAACATTTACAGGTGAGATAAATTACCTGTACTTGCAGAGTTACACAAGTCAGCTGTTTACATACAAGATAAATGAGAAGCAAATGCAGTGAGATGAGGCTTAGTGAGTTAGACCAAAGGAACCCAATACTCCCCTCTGACCCTGGCAATTTCAGACATATGATGAAAAAATAATGAATCACAACAGGGACAAAATTATGAAGGTTATGTCTTTGTGCTTAATAATCTGTGAGGCCCTTTTCTTCCATGAATTTGTCTAGTTGCTTTAGGAATTAGTCAGTAGTCTTGGTACTTGTAACAACCTTTACAAATCTTGAGATTGGATTATCACCTAGTCCTGCTAACTTTATTGTGAATTTTTTATGAACAAGACGGTGCGTATTCACCCAAAAAAGAGATCTCAAAAAACAAACAACAGTGTATCTGTGGAGAAAGCATACCTAGAAGCAGATAGCCCTAAAAGAGTAACTTTATCCAAAACTATCATTGTAATGAACCATTTTTGTCTAGCTGTATATAGAAAGAGAGGTTAACTGTAAAGACCTAGGTATCCGAACGTCCTTATTCCTACAGAGTTATTAAAATGGAGCCATAGTAATAAATAAAGAAAATTACAGCATTCAGCAATCTAAAAAGCATAAGGTATGAAGTCTGATCCAAAGGGTTATTATGCAGTACTCTAATCTAAGGTTTACCTTATTATCTTTTCTGCTCCTAGCCATGCCAACATGACACATCTAGAGAATCGTGCTTTACTGTCATAATTAAACATAAATCTTGTATGATCACTTTATAAGTGATTTTCTTGAAATTCAGGAGTTAATATTTTTATTTTTCCATGCCTACTGTTGTGTAATAAATTTGCCCCACAAATTCTAGAAAAGGAGATCAAAAGAAAAGTATTTTCTTTCTTGATAATAGTCCTGGTGGCTAGATTCACAGCCTGTACTGTTCTCGCAAGACAAAGTAGTAAATTCTGAAGAAAATTTCTAATTTTCACTCTATAATATTTTGGATAGCTAAGATATCAGCGAGCAGTAAGTGTTGATCTTTTTAGGAGTGGCTGGTAGAAAATACTAGGAAAATTGTAGAATCATATTATTTGATAGTGCTCTTGTTTTATCTATATATGCATTGTATTCCATTGAAAAGGGATTTCAGCAATTCGTTTCTGACATGGGATTGTAAAAACTAAACAATCTGTGGTGAGCAAAGTTAGTGCCACCGAGTTCCATGACGTGCCATCTGAAACAGGTATGTGTGGCTGTAACAGAGGTCCAAGGGACCTTCGAGTGCTATTTAATTAGTCATTTTTTTGTTGTGCAAATCACAGGCTACAGGGGCTGCAAGGGACCTCTTGAGGTTTTCAGATCTGTCCTCCTGTCTGAAGCAGGTGCAAGCATACCTGTGCCATTCCTGACAGGTTATGTCTTCATGAGCTGTCTCCAAACCAGTTAAGAAAATACACAGGAAAGCAGACTACACAGCATACTGCAGTGGTATATCTTCAATAGCACTATGGTCCTGCTTACAAACAACATACAGACACAAAATTACCTCATTAGTCAAAAAAATTACCAAAAGTAAAAAACATTCTTGAAAACTTCCTTCTTTAGAATTAGTTTCAGTAACTTTCAGTAACTGGTGTATGTAATTATTTACAAATTTCCCAAATCTGGTTTCTTCCTCCTCATCCTTTTACCATGTCAGGAACTCAATCTGAGCATCCATACAAAAGACAGATAATATAAATCAATAAACTCCTGTAAGGGTAATTTTATCATGGATGTATGTCCTGCAATAGTCATTGTTTCAGGTGCAACTTTTCTGGAAATGAGGCACATATGAAGTGTCTGTAATGTTACGGTTCATGTTACAGCTTTTGCTTTGGTGGTTTATTTGTGCATGGGAGGAGGAGACTCATTTACAGGATTTCTCTTATTTACCTGGCGATTTGCTGGTCTGATTTGTTAAATGTCAGTCAATGAGTTAAGAATACTTTTCAAAAGAGAACAGAAGACCTGTAGAAAACACAGTTCATCATTTATTCCTCCCTGTTTTTTAGAAAACAGATTAAAATGCAAATAATCTCTTTACAGTCTACCTGTTTTAGTTAAAAAAGTTGTATTTTACACTTTCTATAATCAACCATGTATAATATTATATAATTCTATTAAGCGATTCCATTGCTGGTGTATTGTTCCAATGTTAATGCCACAGTCAGCTCCTCACAGTCATTATGTAAATTCAAAATAGTTTCAAACAAAATTTCCAGTTATAGATTCAGTTGCCTTTAACCATGTGTAGATGTCGCAGATAAAAGATTCACTTTTCTCTATTCTGTGGCCAAGGGACAAACAACTTTTCAGGCACTGAGAAAGACTGATAGTGTCTGGCAGTACAAGAAATGGAAATAAAGTCAAGTCCACCCTTTCAGGCAGATTCTACACTCCTTGAGACCATAGCATCACAGAAGGTCTTTATCCTCCTTTAAAGGTAATTATAACTCATTGGGTATTATTATTAGGAAAATAAGAGCAAAGAGTTGGAGAGGATAGCTAAAGTAATTTGAAAGTGCTGATCTGGGAAACATTCTGTAATTCAGTCACTGATTAATTAAATTGGTATGCCGTTTGGAAGTTTTCTTTAAATATTATTTTCTGTATCACACTTACAGAAGGTATTTGTGATAAATTAAACTTACTTGTTTCAACTACATCCACTTCTCAAAGTGACTAGAACATGTGTTGCCATTTTTCAGTTACTAACTCCTCAAGATTGTTAAACTGCAAATTTACTGTTACCTTTACATATAATCAACAGAATGTGGCTAGCAAGTAGAAGAAATTATTAAAACCTAGAGCAAGAAAGCAATAGCTAGGAAAATTAATGCATTGAAAGAATAACTGACTGATAAAAACAGGTACATTTTAGAATTTATTAAAAATGGCCTTTTGACTGGATTATATAATCGTCACTAAAAATAATGCTTAGATGAATCATTAGAATTGGAAGGGTAAGGAGAACAAGGTCTGATAAATCACTCTTCCTTTACACTTCAATCACTGTTGCCTCTCAGACATTACATAATCCATCAAAACGAGCCAGCTTCGTAAATTATTTGGCTGTGTTCAATGAGTTTCGGTGCAGACCCTACCTGGAATTCTCAGTTTAAAAACTGTTGTACCACAGGGCCTGTAAGTGGGTATTAATACCTGGGTTGAAATGTCTGTCAGTGAGTGAACTAGTCTTTAAAATTACTTGAGATACTCTTCTTCAGGCAAGCCATAGTTGAGTTTCTGGCATCCCTCCCTCATGTAGTACATTGTCCTGGGCTTAATGCCCTCTTGCAGCTGCTCTCCTTTGCTGGGGTTGTCATTTCATTTATTCATCTTTGATAACAGTTTCTACAAGAGCCATGAGCTATTCTGACTGTTCAGTGATGTTACTTAATCCTCTCCATTTAGCATCAAGAAAAAAAAATCTGTTGTGAAGAAAACTCCTACTGTACTGCTACAAACTTACTGCACCGATAGCAAGCAGCAGCTCTTATTCTCATGTGTTTGCTTCTACACACACAAAAGTGTCAGGTTCAGAACTTTTTCATCTTCTGGCATAAAAGTCTTCACATCTTTCGCTTGAAACCCACACAGTAGGCTACATTTATCAGTTGTGCTTTTCCAGTTGGCCCAACCAACCTCAGCAGTTTTGTAGTGACCCAAACTGTGGCTGTATTGCACCAGATTTAAGGAGGAATGCAAGCTGGATTGGAAGTCCATGGCTTGTGCATCTAAAGTAAAAAATCTAAGATAAGGGAAGGGCAACTTTACTTGTGAGCCAACTGTGCTTGCAGAGCTCTTCCATTGTTTTGCAGTACTGACAGATGCAAGGTTAGAGCGTTTATTGGAGTTTCTTCAGAGTGGGGTGTATTTAATGGTCCTGTACCAGACTGTACTGAGAAATAAGTGTGTACTTTTATGAGATTGGCTTTCTTGTGGGTTTTTAGGGCTCTGCTCTGCTTTATGCTTGCTTAAAGCCTACAACATACTACTTCGTTCTCTCCCAGCATTTGAACCTGCAGTTAGGAGGAAGAATGTCTGTGACATCCCTTTGCTTTATTGACTGCCACAGCCTCATTACCTTAAGTGCCTTCATAACACACCCTGATGTTTTCTCTTTGGTCTAGTGATGTGAGAAAAAAAGTAGCTATTGCATTACACATGACTTAATTGTTAAAAGCATTTTCCAGTGTTGTAAGCCTTTTTTCTGCTTTCTGGGAAATCCCATAATTTTTTGAAGTGTGAGTTGACACCTCTCAATGAATCAATGGGATTTTTGCCCATAACTTTGTTACTGCACTGGCCTTTATTTCTCTCCTCTGATATTCGTTTTTCCACAACTCATTCTGAATGCCTCTTTTAGATTTCACAAGGAGTTTTTTCTTTCACGTTGATTTTGATCATAGTAGCAAATTCTTGTCCTAACAGGCCTTGCTGTTTTCTAGTGCTTATTTTTCATAACCTTTGGTGTTCTGCAGAGAAAATTTTCAGGCTTAATTTTGGTATTTCTAAATGGTATTTTGGTGCGCTTTGTCTTCAGTTTCTCCTGTCACATGATTTAATTGTACCCCAATAATGGTTTGCAAACCATGTTTTCAGGAGCTTTTCCCAGCTTGCTTTATTAAATGAAAGAATTAGACTTTTTTGAATTCTTCCACTGGTGCAGTTTGCAGAGTGCAAAAAGCTCTCCCCCTGTAGCAATTCTGCCTTCAGCCTGCAGTGTCACTGAAATTCCTGCTGTTTGTGCTGTTCGTGTGCAGACATGTTTGTATTTCCATGTTTCCCACAAATCACAATCAGGGGACACAAGGAAGCCTATGCACCCAAGCACTAGTCCTGGGAGAATATGCAGGTTTGGGGAAGGATTCCAGGTCAACGTAACTCTTCTTGTTTTATTTAAGAACATCTATGTATAAGGGCGCTGTGTTCCTAAGGGGTAATATGAGGTTAGTTAATTAGGACATGTTATGAGATAAAATTCTGCTTCAGAGTCCTCATCCATATCATCACCACTGGAGTGGTGCAAGAGTATGTACTGTTTATTTACTGGTTGATTTATTTATGGATTGAGAGATTTCATGCAGACTCTGTGGAAGTCAATAAAGTATCACAACATACAGGCTTTCAATCCATGCCAAATGTAGAACTTCATTTAAAATCTGAGATTAGCAGATCTTTTCATTAACTTCACCACCTTTTGGATCCAGTTCCAAATTTTTTTCTTGTAACCATGCTGCACACAAAATAGAACTGTCAGAAAGCAACGTTTGTTTCAAATTGGGAAGATAGTCATGTGAATAATGAAATCTTGCATCTTGATATTTGGATATAGGTACCACTTTTTCCATTCTGTTATATCAGTTTAGTACTGATGTTTTCCCTAAATTCTGTATTTTAACATGGGTCTGGACCCCTCTGATTTTAGTAGCCAACTCTTTTTTTTTTTTTGGGGGGGTGTTATTTTTAAACCAATAGGTGGCACTGGTTAAGCATATTAGCAGTCAAGATGCAGGGTATTTTGTAAAATGATACTGTGAAATCTGGCCATTATGATTTAAAAGAAAAACATTAAATATAAGAATATAAAAAAATGTCATTTAAAAAATACATGTTGCATATGTTCACTTACTGTATATATTTTTTTACATTTTTCATCTTACTGAACTGGCAACATGGAACATTTCAGAGAAAACTATGCCTAACCTTAAATCAGGTATTGTTTGATTTGGGGCTAAAAAAGAAGAGGTAATTGTTGCAACTAGAAGTTTCAGGCTTATAATTACACCCTACATTTTGAATCCTGCCTAGTTAGGTCTTTTATTTTGAAAGTGTGTTTAAATGTTCTGGTGTAGATCACATTTGTAATCACATCCTGTCATTTCTTCCCGCTTGAGAGACACATTTCAGAATTACTTACCATATTAATATTATTTTTCATTATTTCTTCTGACTTTCATGACAAGTAGATGTTCCTTTGGGCTGAAATGCTTAGTCCAGTCTTGTGTTTATGTTATTTACAAACTGAGAAGGTTGAGTCATGTAGACTTTGTGCACATCTCGTGAGAGAGCTCCAACCATCAGGTGGAGCGAGGACATGCAGCTGTGTTACACCACAGTATTGTTGCTAATCAGAATGTATTTGGATGGTTAGTTAGTTAGTTGTGGGGTTTAGCTGAATTAAAGAATGGTCTTCAGTCTTTCCAATGTCTCATTTGTCTTCCAGAGAGCCAGTAGAGACCTCAAGGTTGTCATTGTTTTTTGGGGAAGGGACACTGGGAGAATTGACCCAGACCAACCTGTTCCCATTCCTGGTTTACCTAATCTTGGGAAGTTTTAGATGCCTATTCTAATGCTCCCTCCTCACAGAACAGTGTCTATGAAGTTCATTTTCTAGGAAGGCAAGGGTAGTAGAGAGCTCAAGTGTTTTTTGCCCTCACTTACCTGCTCCATGATTCAAACTCACTAATTGCTTGCAAAATGCTCTGAGATGAAAGGCACTATAGAAATGGAAATTACTTATTATTATGGTATTATTTTCAGAGACAAGTTTCCCATAATATTTAGTGACACGTTACCTCCTAGTATTCAAAGTTTTTAGCAGCATGGGTAATACACAATGCTGTTGTGCATTATCAGTGAAAAGGGCAGTTTAAAAGGAATAATTCAGTTGAACAGTCATATGAGTCAAGAACATACTAGCATTAAGAGGCTTGGCAGCCACTTCTTACTTGGCACTGCTGCTAAGTAGTTTTTGACCTTAGATAATTAAAGTGCAGAAATTATCATGCAGTTACTAGACAATGGCTATAAAATACCCATATTTTTTTAATATTTCAGTGCATTAAAAAATCTTAGTGCAAGAATCTGTCCTACCCTTCTACCAAATCTAAACATTTAGAAAATTTAGAGAAAGCAAATAGCTGGGTGGACATGTGTTCAGGACTAGATGAGAAGATTACTGCTCATCCAGAGCTTCTATAGTTGCACAAGAGACTCCAACATTATGTCTTAATAAATGTGATGGTGTGAATTGGGCAGGAGAAATGGGCTGAAAGATATGAGGTGAAAAGTGTCTGTCCTGACCCACTGCAAAGCAAAAGAACACCAAGAATGGAGGAGGGGATACAGAAATTGTTTCTTCCACATGTACAAGGAGCTGCTTTTTCTTGGGTGACTGCCTGGAGTTGACACCTGTAGACAGCTCTGTGACCCAATATAACATTCATTTCTGTGGTGCCTTGAACAGCTGCAAGAGCAGCTTTTTTTTTTTTTTTTTCTTTTTTTTTCCTTTGCTTTTTTTTTCTGCCTATGTTCTTCCAGGTTCAGCTGCCTGCCTCAACTTGTTATGTCAGTCAATAATTTTCCTGCTGGCTGTCTCAAGCTGGGTATTGCAATGTTCCTCTGTCAGTCAGAGTGGCAGGGCAAACACCCTCCCTACTTCGGATTTTCCTCTGCTTGAGGGCTTTAGCTTACATCATTCATGGGTACAGTTACTCAGAGGTTACTTTTCCATGGACAGATTGTCAACTTGAATGTGCTGCTCCTTTGAGCATGGTCAGTGGGGCTCACTGTCCCCACATTGGCACCTCCTTTGCAACACATGATAGAAGAACGGGGCTGAGCAAGCTCCTTGTTCAGCTGCATCAAACCTTGACTGAGTGGAGTCAATGTGTGACTGCAACCCATATACATGAAAACAGCCATTCACATCACTGTGGCTGAACCCAGACCAGTACAGACCAGCAAGAAGATAAACTATTTGGTCTTGGGACAGAATAACTGGTGCTTGGAAATGGGCAAGCTCCATCAGGCCCATGTTAACTCTTTCTGTTCACTTGCATATACATTTTGAAATTTTCCTCAGCAGGGCTGTGTTCTGTGACTTATTTTATCCCAGAGATTAATGTTTGGTAACTCTTTGTAAACACACATCATCTGTTTACTAACACAAGAGAGAAAAACATACTTGCTGTACTGAAATAAAATAAGTGACTTTAATAGCAGAACAGCTTGTGTTTGAAGGTCAGACTTTGGCATGGGAATAGTTCATGTTGAGAAGCAGCACCTTACTTTAATAAAAACTGGCAGTGATTTGACTGAGCTACAAGGCTTCAGAAATCACAGTGCACACAAACAGTTGTGTTTATTGGACAGGAGAAAGGATGTAGATGGATATGTGACTAATTCAGCTGAGTCCTCAGGATTACCCTGGGGAGCACGAGGAGAAGGAGCGTGTGCTGACATTCTCAGTCAGTTCAAAGTGTAGGGGTGGGCAGGACAGTGTGGTTATGGAATGGCTTAGGAGGCAGCCATCTGCAAGGCATGGCTCTTGTATGGAAGATGTGCACTCAGCAAGTCACTGGCTTGTGGGTTTTGCTTTGTTTAAATACTGGAGACAAGTTTAGGGTTGGGGGGAGTTTTAAAGTTTTCTCATATTTTTTTCAGATGTAGCTTCATTCCCACAATTTATTGTGAACTATTTGTATTTCTGAGTTTCAGAGTTAACATTAAGAGGTGTAAAAAGCTCATCTCACAACTACTGTCTCATTTTGGCTACTAGAAGAATGTAATTTAGTTAATCTGTTCATTGCAGCAGCAGCCTGGAAGGTGGAATTTGCCTGTGTGATGTTCTTAGGAACTGCCAGCTTCACAGATTTACTGTCACTTTAAATCAAGTTAGATTATATATAATTAAACCAGCTTATCTGCCATCCATACTAATTACCAGAGTTCATCTTAACTATATACACTTCTGTTTCCTTAAAGCTGCAAAGCTTACTTCAAATACAGGAATTCTTAAAATTAATTAATATAAGCACCAGACTCAAATTCCAATTGGATAACCACACTCCATTAGATATGGAGGTAGCAATAAAAATACAAAATAAGTATGGCAACTGTCTTATCCAGACCACAGTTCTAGTTGAAGGAATGTTTTATCTATGTCATTTTTAAGATATTACAAAGTAGCGCAGTAGCACTGTTCCTGCAGTGTGTTTTTTCATTTTCTGAACAAGACTCTACATGTTAAGCTGCAGGGAACAGCATCAAGTTCTAAAACTATAGCCAGCAGGGTTCTGCAGTATAAATCCGATGGGCATAAACAAAAAGTAGGAAAACATGGTTTTATCTGTTGTAAACTTCAGGCAAAATATTTCCTATTTATCATTTAATTATGTTTATTCTTAAATTCTGTCTCTTTCCAATACTACTTTTTTGTTGTTGTTGTTCCTGCAACTTAGCCTATTTTATATCCCTAGTAAGACCATTCTGTCTGGTGTCACATTTAAGTAACTGCAGACAATAACTGTGGATTGTTGCTTCCTTAGTAACCAAGCTGTAGTCATGATAGATTTTCATTTAAAAAGGCAAGAATCATTTTGGTTTATTTCAGTAACTGTGTAGTAAGTTGGTTTTCAACAGAGTTTATTATACTTGATCATAAAGATACAATGCTCTGTGTTTCATAAACTTGCATGCCAAAATTAACCTGTGTAAAAGCAAAAAAAAAAAAAAAAAAAATATATAGTCTTCTATCACTGACTGATCTAAAAGTCTCAGTTACTGTGAAGGTAAAAAAATGAAGTATTTCAAATAAAGCAAACTACACATTTAGATTTTATAACAAGGTGCAGCAACACCATTTCTTTGGAGCCAAAATAATATTGCTATGTTGGCATTGTGCGACCCACTGACTAATTAGCCTTGTTAGTTGTGTACTACATTCTGCAAGGAAAGGATGACTTAGACACTAAAGTATGAGAGAAAATTAATGGCTGTGAATTGTAAGGAGGGAGCAACTCATCCATCCCTTTTATGTACTAACACAGGCAGCTCTGAGCTGAGAGTGGTGGTTTTTTCACTCCATTCCTAAATATTTGTAGGATGTGTCTGTATTCAGCCAAATCTGCAAGTGAAATGAATCTCTTGGTCATCACTATCTAATATGCTTCAACTCACATCATAGGAGGGTCTTGATGGGCATGAATTAGATTCCTTTTTGGTAAAAAACAGGTAATTACTCCAGGTTCTCACCAAATGCTTTCCAAATATTTGCGAGGGTTAAACTCAATGTAAAGTAATACGCCCTGAAAAACATATGGCATGGACATTGAGCACTTGGTGCCAGCTATTTTAATCTACAGCTTTGCTCCCCCTGGCCCAGACAGGAGCAAAAGTCCTCCCAGGCAGTGTACAAGCAGCTTGGATAACTGAGCCAAACCTGCAAGTTCTCCTGAGGATTGCTGGAGGCTGCAAGGGATACTTAGGCCAGGTCACTTAGACTAACCTCCCTCATGAAGTGCTGTCAACAGAAACTTGGTTAACCATGAATTTGTCTAGTTGAGTCTTGAAGAGCTCCAAGGACAGAGGGGCTTCTCCTGGTGTCCAACCTGAAGTTCCAAGATATAATATGTTATCATTGTGTTGTACTCTTGGGCATAAAGCGCTTGGCTCCATCATCTTTGTAAATGCCTTAGAAGTAATTGCAGGCTGCATTGACTGGACTAAACATGCCCAGGTCCCTCTGTCTCTCTGTATAGGCCATGTGCTTTTGGCCCCTGTCTCGGTGGCCTCTCCTGGTTCCTCCCCTTCCTCCTGATTTGGGATGCCCGGAGCTGGGCACAGCACTCCAGGTGCAGCCTCTTCAGTGTCAGGGAGAGGAGCGCAATGACTGCCTGAGATTAACTGAGGCTGCACTCATCCAAATGTAGGACTTTAATGCTTCTTGGACCATTGCCAGAAGACATAAGCACAGTATGTTTTAAAACATTGATGCATAAATAAATTGTATTACATTATTCCACTTAGAGGGGATGTTTTCTGAAAGCATCTCTGATTTTTGTTCATATCAAAAGTTGTGAACGAAGAGCTATGGTAATTCAGATAAATTTAATTAAACCTGGCTGTACTTTTGATCCTTTTGGTATAGACTTTTTTGCCTTGATGAAGATTTCAGGAGAAATAATTCTCTGGATGTTTCTGGATTGCTTTCTGTTCATGAAAATAAGTGGTAATTATACCACACGTTTCATATTCATAAGTGTAATATTTCAAAGATACACTTAAATAGTGAGAAGGATATTATTAGTTTGGTGTAATAAATTAAATTACAGATTTCACATTTTTAGATAAAAACATTATGAATCTGTGACCATGAGTCTATGAATCCTGACTCAGGTATGTCAACTGTGGCTCTGATTGTCACTCTAAAGCATTGTTAGATTTGCATATGTCTCCTATTTGCAGCAATATGGGAAACTTCAAATCAGTTGTAATCTGTTGTTTTGTTTCAGTGGAGTTACACAAATAATGCATTACCTGCAGTAGATGTTCTCCATCATTCATAAGTTAACACTTCTTTTTTCATCACATGGCACACAAGAGATAGTGGTTTACAATAGTTATGTTCTATTTTTGGAAATAACTTAGCAACAGTGCTATCTCTGAGTGTCTCAACTCAGTTACAATATAGCAAAATCCATCACCTATCATAGTCTTGTGAAAGAGAATACAATTTATTATCTACAGGATTTCACTACTAACCAAATTTACTTCATATTTGACAGTATGTGCAAGTGGTATGTTTTATATAAATGTGTTCAGAATTAACTTGGACATACTGAACTTAATAATAATTTTTGTGTCATTGCCATATTGTACTTCATTATCAAAACATGTCATTTTGCATGGTAAGAATAACATGATATCAGAGCTGGGTATTTGATATTATAGGAGAAATCACCTGGGCAAAAGATAAATAATGCTATTAATGATAAAGAATGGCTTTAAGATGCTATTATAGATGGTGAAGAAAGTGATACATTTGAGATAATGTTGTTAGTTCATGTTATTGATTTGTTTCTAAGTATTGAGATCTCTTTCATTTTTTGTATATCTCTTTTTGCCACAGTGTTTCTTATTTGTAAAATTCAGCTTTCTGGAAACTAAATAGAAATCAAAAAAATAAAGACATTCTGACTGCTGAATTACAAAACTAATTCAGCTCCGCTGAATTGTAAAATGCTTCAGCATTAAAATGTGTATGAAGCATAGTTTTGACACATACTAACACTATAACTATTTATGCGATTTTACATGTATTGTTAAGCATGCTAACACTTCCATGTGTTTGTTCAACATGCAGTTTTGATTTTCATTAGTGCTCTATGTGTTCTAAGGGTTCATTTTTAAAGTGAAAAATCTGTATCCCTGCCTAAAAGAAGAGTTTATATAAATATTGTTAACAGCATCTTTTTCCACAACACAGATACAATAGCAGAAAGGAGGGCCCTAAGAGAACATGTGTATCCTAAGCTGAGAGAATTCTGCAGAGAAAACTATGGCCTGGAATTTCAGGTAGGTTTTGTTGTGTTGAATCTTGCATTACTTTATCTTGAAATTAAATCTATTTAGAAAAGATAACATTTTTAAATATCACTGGTAAAATAGACAATTATAAAAACTTTATTTCACAGAATCACTTGCAAAATTGTTGGGGTTGGAAGGGACCGCTGGAGGTCATCTAGTGCACTCCCCCTGCTAAAGCAGGTTCACCTGGAGCAAGTTGCATAGGATTGGATCCAAATAGGTTTTACATATCTCCAGAGAAGAGGAGACGCTCTTTGGCCAGTCTGTTCCAGTGCACTGTCACCCTCACAGTAAAGTTCTTCCTCATATTCAAGTGGAACTTGCTGTGTACCAGATTCTGCCCATTGCCTCGTGTCCTGTTGCTTTGCACTACCAAGAAGGGCCTCGCTACTTCCTCTTGACACCCACCTTTAGGTTACTTGTGTTCTTGAATAAAATCCTCTCTCATTTGTGTCTTCTCTGGGTTAAACAGGCCTGGTTCTCTCAGTATTTGATGTACTTAAATTATTTTATTAAATTATTTTGCAAGCAGATTTGAAATAAATTCTGAGAAGATGAAAAAGCACCACCTCTATTTTAGATATTCAGAGTATATGAGAAAAAATAATGTTGCATCTGAATTGCTGTGTTGTGTTTCTAGAAACCATACTTAAGTTCCACTGTAAGGTGGAAAATAATTTAAGCAGGTGAATACCGAAAGTGATTATCAAAATGAAAACTGAGCATGGTGCATTTTTATTGTGATTATATACTATGGAATTTGCTTTCTTTAATGCCAACTGTAGCATTCCCATTGCTTCAGTAAGTTCAGGTTTTCCTTTGTGTTATGCAAGACATAGACCCATACACATCTTTGGCCAATTGGTAATTAAAAGCCAATTGGTAATAAAAAGAGTTGTGTTTGATTTAAAACAGGTGTGTTTGGCATCACTGTTAAAGTCACTGATACTTTAAACCAGGTATGTCTTAATTCACAATCCCTTATTGTGTCAGCAGGCCTGGAACTGTTTCTCTGCTAAGAGAAACAAATACAGCTTATGATGTCGTAAAAATGCTGTTCAGTTCTCAAAAAATTCTGGCTCTGCATCCACAAGTTTTCCTCACATACTTAGTGACCCCAAAAATTGATCTCTCTGGAGTGTAGCTTAGTTGGAAATAGCTAATGCCTTTTATGCAATATCCTGTTCCTCCCAGTGTATTATTCTTGATGCTCATGCAGCTGGTTTTTAATCAAAATAACAAGTTCTTAAATTAGGGTATTTGGTTTTAATTCCCTGAGTCACAGTTGAGTTGCTGAATCTGCATGGTGGTAAATTCCAGTGATTTTTGATTATGGCTATAAAAGAATTTCATTTGAAGGTCCTTGCTCATCAGCGGATTGGGAAGTCCCAGCTGCAGTGTTACATGAAAAGAATAGCAAAAGATATTTAAATAGTATTTTTCTTGTATTACTACCATGTGATATCAAAAATATCAACCCTTTATTTCTCTTATCTTTGAGGAGAAATCTTGGTGAGGGGAATATCTCTTCCAAGTAGATCATAAACCACTGAATTCTGTGAGAGGACGCATGTCTTTCTTCAAACAGATTGTAGTGTAGTCTCTAGGGGAGGAATAATTAAGTTTACTCTAGCTGATATTCATGAAAGCAAATTATTTTTTATATAGTTTCAACACCAGTAGCATCTTTGTGTGATATGAAGTTTGAAAGACAGCTCTGCTGACACAGTTCAGAAAAACTGCTAGAAAGCTATCACATCTCTGTGGAAGCAAAGTATGAAAATGTATAAAAATAACCAAGGAAAAGTAGTAAAGCCTTTTGAAAGAGACTATGAGGTAGAATTCCAATCCTGATACACTAAATTTCTTAGGTTAGCATGCAAAATCAAGACTAAAGTTTTTAGTGCAATGGTAAAGTATTATGTAATTTTCAAATACAGGGTTAAATTTATATTTCGGTCTACAGAGCAGAGCACATAACTTCTCATCCTGATATGTAATCTTCTACTGAGCAAACAAGAACTACCTCGCATATGGCTACTACAAATGCACCAATCAGGATACCCTCTACCTAATAAATCATGACCCAAATGAAAAGCATTTTCATTTGGCATGCTCATTTTCATGAGTACGTGCATTACTCTAAGTTTCACTGAGTCACCTGGCTGCACTCAAAATTGTTTCTGTTGTTCAAAGCATGAGATCTGTGAGGTGTCATCAATCTGGTGGGAGCTATTACTGAACATAATCACCATATGAGTGGAAGCAGAACTGACTGTCTTCAGTCGCACTCTGAATTTGTCAGCTTTTTTTCATTGTATCAGAAAATATTTCAGAAAAAGACACACTTATTGGCTAAGAAAGCAAATAAGCTGAGAAAAAGACTTCCAGAGCACACGGTGGTTTTGACGTGAAATACGGTACCTTTACAAGAGAGGATGGAGAGGTTAAAGAACATAGTTGTAATTGAAATCTTGGGAGGATAACCAAACATAGTTAATTATCAGCACACACTTTTCTTCTTCAAAACAATGAACTGTTTCAAATCATTTTCAACAGGATATATATGCTACAAGGAAAGTAGAATTTTGCATAAATTAAATTTTTCATTCTTTTTTAAGCTCTTGGAAGATAAACCAGTTCTATCTCCTAAGCAAAATCTGTGAAACTGTAGGATTGGTAGGACAAAAGCTAAAAGGAAACACTGAATTATGAATGAAAAGTCTCTTGTTAGGTGACTAGTGTGGAATTAAACTAGACCAGTGCCAGTCCACTGTGGGTAAGGAGCTCTTGCAGAGGGCTCTAGTTGTCACATGACCTTGGCAGCCTTACAGAAAGTTTGAGCAAGGGTTTGTCACAGAGATTTTCCAAGCATAAATAAAAACATGTTTCAAAATCAGATATAATTGTCTCCTCATTCCATTTTTTTAGTGTTGTAAATCCTATTTATTTTAGTTAGCACAGTGAGCAACTATTGAGACCTTACTTTGAAATTCTCCATGTCTTCAGAGATTTGTTCAGCGAAATACTTAACTCTTGCAGGAAAAAATTGTATCATGTTAAGATACTATGCACCAAAACTTTTACCCCATAACATAACAAACAGCCACTGAGCCCCTATGAATATCTGGTACTCCAGGGAATTTCCACTTCACATTTACAAAATTAATGTGATTTCTGAACAGTTAATTAAAATAGAAATTGCTCTCCATTTCAGAAAAACCTCAGCAACACAATAAATTCATTCAACAAGTAATTAAATCAATTTTTACTGTATGCTAAGATCTGTATCTGGAGGACTTTATAATGAGCATATTTAAGCTTTATCATACATCATCCAAGTAATCAGACAGATGAATACAATATGAAGTTTGATAATAAAGTTGTATTAATAAATAATAGAAAGTAGACAGGAATGGAACACTTTTTTTCATAATGAAAATAAAAGAGAAAGGACAGAAATCTGTGCAAGTGAGTGAAATAGGAAAGTTACTTGAAATGCAGTTTTGTATAGCAGAAAATGCATGTTCCAGCAAAATTTTGCAAGAGTTTCTGTAAAAAATAAAGATATTGAGTGTATTTTCTTGGCAGTGTAATCTACACTTACACTGCCAAGAAAATACACTCAATAGCATAATTTACACTCAATGTGTTCCACACCTGGGTTTTTTCACTCATCATGAGTCACACAGGGCACTACCTGTCATGTTTGGTAACAATGTGCCTGCTCCAGCAAACACTGATACAAGTCACAGACTTTTAAGGCAGAAATAATCAATGAGACTATTGGTAGTGCAATTGTGCATAGGCATAAATAGCTCTAGGATTTGGTCTTAAATCTTGGTATTGCTAGCAGAAATTTCCCAAGAAGATTAACCAGCTGTAAACTGCTGAAAATTAGTTTTACATCAACTCATCATTAATTCTTATATTATATCTTCAGGCTAATTTTATAATCTGTTTTGACAACAGCTAATTTTATGATTCTGTTTCTAGCAGAGTGCTTCCACAGAACAAACAATATTAAAATAAACTGTAATTTTGTAATATATTCATGAATTAATACAATATTGATTTGGTTTATAAGTTATCCATTTGGACTTTTTTTTTTGTTAGAGTTACATACAAGATGTTAAGTGTCAGTAGTAAATGAGAGAGTAGTAGACTGTACATGAGTTTTATTCCAAAAGTAATTTATACATACAATCACTATCTTTTTAGTTTGATTTTGCACTAAGCGTTCAGCCTTTTAGTTAAAATGTATAGTAAAATCACAGGTCATCACTTAATTTGTTCAAATAAATATAACATGAATAGTTTCCTCCAGGAGTTTGTTTGCAACTAATTACGGTCACAAGACTGAGTCTGTAGCTAAATATGTGAGGCAGGACAGCAAAGACTCTGCCACTGCATATCTCTACAATCTTTGCTTCCAAAGTACAAAGATAGCTAACAAAAGAAGCGTGATAATGTAAAACCATTCCTATTCTTTCTTTTGAACCATGTGCACAGGATGAGTTTGTATCCTGTGAATGCAAGTGACACTTGTATCTGCAGGATATAAAGTCATGGTCTTGTCAAGTCATGGTCTTGACTGTGATCCACTGTGAGATTCCCATTAATTTTCATGGAACCAGGATTTCTTTCAATTCTTTTGTCATTATTGTTACCTATCCATTATATGCAGCCTAGTAGCAAATGAAAGACTACATCAAATCAAGATCTTGTTATGCTAATCTCTATATGACTATGAAATGAGAGACTGTCCTCCTCCCCCCAAGGAGGAACTATCTGGAAGGGAAAGTAAGAGGCTGGAATTCTCATTTTTATGAGGAAACCCTGCCTGGATGTAGACCTCATGGCTTTTTATGGCACTGAAGAGCAAAGCTTAGTGCACAGGATGTTGGCATGGCTAATTTTTAATTTGATTGGTAGAAAGGGCATATGATATGATATGTATGATATGATATGATATATGATGCTGTATACTGTTTTCCAGGTCATAGACTTGTACTGGGGAGTTGAAGCAGATGAATGGGACAGTCCTGAGCTGCAAAAGACTCGCATGAAGCTGCTTGAAGATTGCTTGAAAAGTTCTGCAGGTCCATGTTTTGTTGTGGGTATAAAAATAATGTTTTCTTTACAAGAAAAATGTAATGTTATCTATCCTAACGTGCATGATTCAGTAACAAATGCCTGATTTTTTTTCTTTCTAAAATATTTTATGTTCATTGTGTATGTTTGCTATGCAAATATTTCCCTATGCAACTCTGTAGATTAACAGTGATTACTCAGTGTTAGTGGAAAGGAAAGAAGGATCTTCAATAATCAGTCCTCACAGCAAGATGGGTGTGACTGTACTACTGTCCCAACAGAATTATTGACGACTTGTTTAAGGAGACCACAGTTAATTAATTCTTGTTACATGCAGTATCAGCTGGCCTAGAAAGTCTTATAAAAAAGCAGCAGCAGCAGCAAAGAACTATCTGCTCTGATCAGCATTTGCTGTTTCGTGTCATAAACCCAGGACAATTTAGGATGCCAGGTATTAGAGAGTGCCAAGACTGGAGGTCACTGACAACCTGAGGAGACTCTGAGTCTGTGATATCCTGATATGCAACTGATTGTTCTCTCCATGATCACTTGCTAGACTTCAATGCAAAACAGTCTTAAGACCAACCCTTCCCTATTCCAAACTTTCTTTTCTATATTTGCCAAAAAATACAAAAGGTACAAAGTTTTTCTCCTTTGTACCTAAACATAGCTAAGTCAACTCTAATTCATAGTCTTTTCATAATAAGACAGAGAAAAAACTGCAAGTCCTTCTTTTTTTTTTTAAAGGAAGAATGTCAAAGATTTTATGAACTGAAACCACAGAATGCGGTGGGATGGAAGGGGCACAAAACACTGCCTGCTGTGAAGGCTGGAGATCACATCTCTCCATGCCAAAGATCAGACAAGGAGCAACCTGTAGCATGTGTCATCCTGTACTCATCACACCCTTACAACCATCTCTCTTACTCATACACCTCTTCGCCTCACTTCCTTATTTAGCTTCAGAGCCCTGGAGAACAAAGATTTTACCATAAGAACCCAGCATCTGGAGTGCAGAGTCTGGGCTGGGTTTGATGCTATCATGACACTGTTTTTCACAAGCACACACTGGCCCAGATCTCTAGAGAGTTTGGGTAGCTTTCATCTTGTGTGACTATATTTAGTCTCCTGGGTTTATTTTTCTATTTTCTGTCTTCTCTTTGATGAAAACCAGAGCTGGAACAGAAAAGCATGGAGTTTTTCATGTATCAACACCCAGTGTCCTTAGGCATGGATTTGTGAAATATCTGATAGTGAAGGAAACCTTGTCACGTAGTATGGCTGCATATTTTAGCAGCTCAGAATCTTGAAACTTTTAAGAACTGCCAGCCTGATATTGTTACTAAAGAAATCAAGCCAAACCAGAATTTTTAAACAGAATGAAACAGTTAGCAAAGAGGTTGCAGTGAGCCAATAACTTCAATATTTATTTCAGGTTTTCCAAATATGGGTCAAAGTAGTAGCTCTCCCAGTGACTAGACTGGCAAAACCACACAAATCTGTTTATGCACGTTTGTTTTTCACTCTGCTGTACCATAGTGAGATGGAGTTTATTTCATTTACAACAAAAATTGAAGATGATTCTACTCCAACAAGCATAATTATTTTTAATTTATAGTAACATAATGAAAAATTGACTTTGGCACTGCAGACTTTGGGAAACTTGCCATTTCTTGAGAAAGTTCTATAAAATATGCCACTTCTTTTCAGCTGGTGGGTTTTTTTGGGGAGTTTTTTTTTTGGTTGGTTTTTTTTAGTTATCAATTAACACTTTCTGAATTGAGATACAGATCTGGGATTAAACGGAACTATTCAGAATTAGCTACTTGATATATATTGATTTTAGAAAGTGGTTACGGCAATATTTGCCTGCATTGTAATATTGGATGGAGAAAAAATGAAATTCAGTCCTTAAATTAGTGCAGTGATAAATTGGAAGTCCCAAGCTTTTCTCCAAATATGAAACGACAAAATCCAAATTAACACATATTCATAAGCACAAGGAGGAGACAATTCTGAAAGAAATGCAAAACTGATTTCCTGTGAACACTGAGTTTGGGAATGTACAGTTCCTCTCTTAACTGCTGCCTGACCTCTATTGTTACTTGATTCAGTTAAGAGAGAGGAAGGTTGTTTGGATTTTGGTAAGGCTGGGGGTTTTTGTTAGGTTGGGGTTTTTGTTTGGGTTTTTGTCTGCTGTATAAAATCAGTGCCTATTATATTATTTAAGTCATTTAAATATAGCTTTTACTGTAAGTAAATACATACCTTGCTATTTTTGACCTACAGAATATTTTATGAAGACTCATTTATGAGGGGAAAATACTTCTCATACAAATTTTATGCCAAAATCTTGTCTTTGGATCTACATGGGACGATTGAAATGCAGTATATTTATTAAAATGTGAACTGCTCAAACTCTACATTGCACAACAATACCAAAGAAAAAATGCATTCAGTGCATCACTGGAACCTTTACATTTACCTACATCCTGCAAATTATAACACAGAGGTGCTTTTCCATCTGCATAGCACCAGACAGTCTCTGCCTGAACTGCTGTCCTTGCATGACTATGTTCTGAAAGATTGCAAAATTAAAAAGAGAAATGGAAATATTAAATGTCAGTCTGTTACCTGTAGAGGTTTGCTCAATTAATGCTTGGGATTGTACAAACCATAAATCTCCACCTATCATTTAAAAAACCTGGACCAAAGAATAGTTAAAAAATTCTCTACTTACTCTGAACAGCAATTGGAATTTATATTAATCCTCTCAAATTACTTGCAGCTTGTTCTTAATTTGAACCTGTTAATGGTGTCCATAACCAGTAATTTTCCTCGCTTGCTGATGGAGAACAGATGACCACTTAGAAATACAAGAAGAACCAAACATTTTGAATTGGGTTTCACCATGTCCTCAGGAGTTGCCACATCTAAACAAATGTAATCTGAGCTCTTTCATCATCCTGTGTGTTTTCATTGGTCTGCTGAGGTACCCCACAGAGTATTTCTGAAGCTCCTCCTTCCACAGACCTACTAGGGATGTATAAAAGCTCTTTTCTGCACTTTCAGTCCGGGACAAGGGCAGGAGGAAGCGACTGACAGGCCTGAATTCAGGAGCAACACATGCATCCCTTTGTGAACAGTCTCTAGGGAAGCATAAAACTCCTTCAACTTCCATAGACCTAAAGAACCTAGCATTATAAATTTGGAATTCCAGTAGGATTTGAAGAGAATATTAGCACTTGACAATATTTGGTGTGTCCTTAAATCACACTGAAATTGAAGAGGAAGTATGGTAAATTTTGGAGTGGAATGTTTGTATCTTTGTGTTCCTCAGTATAATGCATGCTTCAATTGTTCCATGAAGTATATTGCTGCACTCTCTCTGCTTAGTATAAATGGTTGATAATTAATTTTGAGTGCATTCCAGCTCAGAGAAAATTCCAAATTATATTATTCCTGCTCTGCTGGATCTCTTCAACTCCAGTTTCAGTTCTGGTGTTACTTTAAGGTTTATTGCTAAAGTAAAAACTAAATACACACAGGTTCTGGAATGCCTGAGTTATAGTTTGTGTTTGCTTTCCTGGAAAGTCACCACACACTTCAAGTTGGGGAGACAAAAGTTAGTCAAATGTGTCTATACTAAAACATCCAGTTCAGGGGGAGTGCTTAGTACCCTTCTAAGGTATTGCTTTTGTGGAATTCAACAGAAGTTATCTGTGCTTGGGTATTTCAGTATTTACTTTCCCCAAGGACACAGCTCTATTTATAGTTTTTAAGTGAATGAAGAGAAATACCTGGAGCCAGACATGGCAGAACAGTCCACCTCTTCCAGTAAAGTAAATTTCAAGAAATATCAAATTATTACTTTTCGTCTCACTCTGCATCTGATTTAAAAGCCATCCAATTAAGAACTCCCTCTAATATAAGTGGGTTTGAGGTCATCTCAGGAATGGCTCCATCGGACTTCTTGGCATTGACCTGGAGTAAATTATCTGTCTGCAGATATTAATCCTGTTTTAGATGGACTTGGCCAACAGGAAAGATTCTTCTGTAAATAGCAAAGTAGAGCTTTGCATATTTCGAAACCCTTCAAAACAGACAAAGTGATCAATTTTAAAGACAAAATATGCAACTTTCCCCCCCAGCAAGCTTAGGTCTTCTTTCACAGCCTCCAGACTAAGAGCCAAAAGATGTCTATCCCTTTCCATATAGTTTGGCTCTGAACAACAGATATACACAGAAGGTGAAATCAAGCATGGGGGGTTATTACATGATTAAGCTATTGTAAGTGAATTCCTTCATCTGCTTTATGGATGGGAATGTATTTTCCTGTGAATCATCTCTGATTCTCTAAATCTTAAATAATTACCCATTTTTTATACTTAGCCCATTGAAAACAGGTACAAGATTCATCAGACAGCTTTTCCATGTAACACAGAAACTCCATGGGTTTTTATGTAGACTAAAAATAACTTGCATTTTCAGTCAGAAGGCTGCACGTATTTTCTGCTAAGTCACTGTACTTCTTTTTCTTGACAGAAATACAATTTCTGGTGCTGCGTTCCAGAAAGGTTAAGTATTATATTTAATATGAATGACCATATCAGCGAGAATAAGATTACATGAAGTCATATTTCCATCATTCTGTGTAATGTGTAGAGGAAGAAATAGGCTGCATGAGATTTATGCAATTTATTTTCTCATGACCCTCAAGAGCTCTATCAAATCATCTTCTGAGGTAGTACTGTAATCAGTTAAATGTAATGATCTGCCCTGCAAATGAATCTGTAGATCAAAAATCCAACATCAGCTATTCTGCAGAAATTAGAGGGATGGAGGGGATTCTAAACCTTGCAATGCTACTTCTGTGTAAAGAAGCAGCATACTTTATAATATTTAGAAGGCAGCTGGTAAGTTCAAAGAGAGATATTAATAGTGCTTCTTGCACCTAGCTTATATACCTTCCCTTTTCTCAAATACAGACTTCCATTTCAGAGATTCTTTGGTTCTCCAGTAACAGACCCAGAAAGAAACACCTACACAAAAACTAACTAGTTCACTTTTCAGTCTGATTATTGTTAAATCTAGCTAGCAGTAGCTGGGTCTTTTTTTTCTTTTTCTTCTTTTTTTTTTTTTTTTTAATAATTAGCATATTATTTCACAGGATCCCTCTTTCTTCAATGGAAGATTCTAATTTAAGAAGTAAAATTAAAAAAAGTATCAGTGTTTTTCATAATGATGCTGTTATGCATCCTTAAGTTATTGCCTCTTCTCTCTTAAAATATTTGCATTCAGTGCAAGGTGCTTCTTTTGAGTTTGTGTCCTGTTAATATGCAATGTAATAAACTTATTTCTTTCGTGACTGGTGCACCTCACAGAATAACTTTTTGTTTTATTCCAGCTTGAAAAAATGATGCATAGAATATTTGCTTAGAAAACTAGGGAGACCGCAATAATTGTGACTAAATTATATGTTCTCTTTTGCATAGCATAGAAATTACTTTAATGCCTGAAACTGTTTTAAAATGCTTTATTATACCAGTGCTACTCATGGCAGGAAAAACAGTTCATCAGCTGGCCTCATACTTCGGCAGACCATATACTCTGCCTCTCAGTCATACAATTGCATGGCAAGACAGTGTTTTCATTTAGGTGAGTGGCATATATGTATTTTTTGCTAAGTTTTTTTCACTTCCATGAACATCTGCTGCAGAATTTTTAAACTTTTGGTTAATGATCTGACCTGTTGCCTGCAGGCAGTACTTAGTACTCAGTGTTTGTATGCTTACCATTAACTGTAAGTCAAATAACCTATTATGTAAAAATTAGTGTTAGAAAAGTCATGAAGATATCCCAGTAGAAAGGCACTATTTCATTTTATCCCATATTTGAAGAAGTATGGCAACTGAAAGCTAAGAAAATTCAGAAAGTTGATTTTTTCATTTGTGTTATAAAACCACCAACATTGGGTGGTTTTGAAGAAAAATAGGTTTTGAAATATGGCAGTTGTTAAGATGGTTTTATGAAAACATGGATTTATATTTAATACAATTTAAATGATCAGCAATTTCATTGTGATAGGTGGTGATATGAATTGGCTGTAAAGATTTTTGACATTGAACACTTTAAGTGATGCTGGGTTTGATAATCCATAACCTTTGCCAATTGCCTAAAGAGTTTGGTGCTTGCCTTAGTTTTTTTCCCCTTCATTCAGTTTCTTTTAAGATACCTTTTGCATTTTTGCATTCTCTCCTTAACTTCTTAGAACTGTTTTCTTTCCATAGTAAATAGTTCTTTTCATCCAGCAGCTATGCTACTGTCCTTTCTGTCCTTCTCTGAATTTATAATTAAATAAACAATAAATAGGGTTCTCTCCCTCCAAGCATGTGATAAGCAGGGAATGCATGCAAATCACGTACGAACATTAATAAGAGCCCAACACTTGCACATCTGTGTGCAGTTTGCTAGGCCATCATATTGGTGGTATTGCTGGGGAAGAAAAATTATATTTTTCTTGTGCAAGGAATTTTCTAATAATTTCTTTTCATCTTTGAAGGACTAGACTGATAAAGTACATGTTCAGAGTACCAGCCACCAATTATCCCAAATAACAAAAGCCAATGCCAGCTGGCTTGGAAAAGAAGAACAATTTGTTACAATTAGCACATAAGAATACAAAAATCATAAATAAAAATTATCAAAATCAAGGAACTGGTCAAAATAAATAATATAGGCCATTCCACATGTACTTGCAAAGCAAAATTGATGTTGTGTTCTAGTACTTGTTTTGCATACTGTGCTAAAGTCTAAATTAGTGGTGTATTATAATTTACTAGAACCAATGTCACCTCTACTAAAATTTTTTCTGATGGCCTTCATTTATGTTATACATAAAACATGGTTATTAACAATGTTTTAGTTGCTTCATTCCACACTACAGGGTCATGGGTCATATCAGGATCTCAGTGACTGAATTACTCTATGAAAGTTGTGTAACTGCTTTTTTGACATTTAATTACATAATTAGGTTTTCATTTGTAGGCTCAATGATTACCAATCTGTTTATCTCTAATAAGAAAGGGGAAAAATGAAAAAGAAATTTGAAATGAAGTGTCATTGTTACAACTGTTACAACTAGTTTCAGTATTCCTAAAGTCAGGACAGTTGTTGAAAATTCCATTACACCATGAGCTATCTCTGCCTCTGATAATACTCATTAATTAACACTTTCTAATACCGTCATAGTGGCTGTGTATGTTACTAAGAACACACAGATTAATTGCATTACAAAAAGGCATAAATATGAGTCTGTTTCCAATAAGGAGTGTGTGTGTGTGTGTGTGTGTGTGTGTGTGTGTGTGTGTGTGTGTG